>CM061041.1:133519408-134122741 GCA_030762985.1 Adelphocoris suturalis | reverse complement strand
TTTGTTGTGGTCTTTAGTCCACAGTCTACACTAATGACTTCTTCAGTGGCCCAGGACCGGAGAAGATGTTGAGAGAAGAAGAAGAAGATCAATACGCAGTTTGTTGTACGTTTAATTAATAGATGAAACTTGGAAGAACGCTCACCCGTCGAAATATATATGTTAAGGTCGTTCTACATTAGCCTGTCAGCATGCTCCAAGACTTCAAAAACTTCAAGAAGCTGAATGATGAGACTAGGTAATACCAAACTTAACGATACAGTTAGTTTGTTGGAGATGATATTCGTTCCGCTCAATGGGAGTTGAATGATGGAGATTTCAAACCTCAGACGTTCGGGTTCCAAGCGATTCAATTTCAGATGTTGAGTGGGGCTCGTTAAGAATTCAAGAGCTGCCGCAGAAGACGCGTTGGGTGCCAAGAATATTTCCCAACGTACCGATCGCTGCGTTTTGTGCTCAGGCCACCTCCTTCACACAAAATAACTAACCCGCTGTTCTGACACAACTTTTTTGTCAACAAAGCGATGCTCCAATCAAAATGTTTGTATTCAAATTGGTTCGTCAATTTACACACGTTTGTAGTCACTTTTTTAAGAAAGTAAATTCAGGATTTTAATTGTTTACAAGGTTAAAAAAGTAACATTACTTGCAAAAAGTTCAAAATGTGTGCCTCGAAATCAAAATTTCCACTTTAGGTACATTTCAGATCTTGTCAGCTGATTTTGGTCCCTACTTATCGCATTTTTGATGAAATTTTCAGGGATTTTCAGCTATAGGTAGTCCTTATAAATTTCATAATGGTTGCATTAATAATTGGCACTACACATGCTCAACCCTGAGATCCTTGCCACACACAATTTTTTATTTTGGTAGTCAGTAAAAAACGACTCATTCACATAATTGCTTTTGTATCCTGGACTGAAAAGGTTGTCTATATTTTACGCCATCAACTTGGTAAGAGATGAAATTCCGTACCCTTGAACAAAAATGTGCTCCGCCTTGTCTGCGTTTAGTACGCCATGCTATTTTGAAATCGAGTTCAACTCTGTTTATCGGCGTTAACCAATTACAAGTGAATATCGAAATGCGAGTAGCTTGTGTCTACGTAATAAACGTAATAAATCAGTGGATCCGCTGACCAGGTTCCTCACAAAGTTTGTAAAATGTAGTTTCGTTCGACGTCGCCGACGGTATTGCCACCGCATCTTGTCGGATCAAACTATACAGCTTATCCTGGATTTATAAGGAGCATTCCTAATAAATTTCAAGTCGATAGCTCCAAAATGTCGGCCTGTAGCCAGAAACACATAGACACACACGCACGCACATACAATAAATGTAGGCCGAGACTTATTTCGTACGTCAATAATCACCGAATACTTATTCAGTAAACCCATTAGTCTGGGTTACCCAACAATCAAATTGACAGATTGATTACCACAGTTATTAACACACATCGATTACGTATATACTTACGTTGTTACGTAAGTTTTCTTCAATTGAATATGCGATTCATTACTCTCAATCCTTGCTTGAAGCACAATTGCACTATCCCAAGAAAGGATGCTGAAGATATCGTCAAGATAGATAGTGACAGAGAAAGGGAATTATGGATAAAGAGAAAACTACAGACCCATATGATGCTTAGACCGCAGTATACTGATTTGAGAATCACTCTATTTTTCTAACCCGTAAATTTTCTGATTCGTCATCAAAATCGGAAAGAAACTATAGAAAATTAAGCTTGTAACTGGGATTTCAGACATGCGCATGCGCAGCAGCTGCTAACCACCCAATAGTGTTGATATGGGATGGTTAAATAGTCTTATCCCAACCATCCTACAAATTTATGCGAGATCAGACGACTAGGGCGTGAGAAAATTATGCTTGATGGAATTTACATTTGCGCATGTGCAGAGTGAAGGTACAGTGAAACTACGAACACCCCGATCGGACCCTTGAGTATTTGATCAATCAATAGTTTGGAGAGAAATATTAGCAATCTAGAAAACATAATTCGGCACTCTTATCATGCATGGGGTTGTTGAGATCGGGGCTCAGGAGTGCTACCTATACATTAATTGGTTTTTTTTAATCCACAAATGTAGAACAATATGCTGACTTTGAACTGTGAAGTTTCGTGATTATCGATTACTGCAGGTGTTGTTGGAATGGGTATCCATTTTGACAAATGAATGAAGTGTGAAGGGCTCATCATGCTCTCTAATGGTCTCTGCAAATTTAGGCAACTGGCCGAGAAAATCCGAGCTAAAGTCCACTATCCTCTGGTGAATCCAGGCTCAAATTTTCCTGAGCTCCGAATAGGCTTTTGCTAGATCTGGTACCTAGATCTGGAGGAGGCACACATACACACAGACAAATGCAGAACAAATCATAGGAGAAACTCACTTTGTCAATTTCATCTAGCAATTAAATATTTCGAGAATAATGTGGGGCCCTGAAACTAGTTCCTCTTCCGGTTCGGTTCTTGACAATAGACGATAGTCCTGAACAGACGTTAGCTAGTTATCGCAACTACCGCCCCTAACGCGAGCGTCTTGGGTGCTGAGGTCCCCGTGATGGCCGCACCGTGACTCCGCATAGTGATGAAGAATAATAATTTATGACGACATACGGCCGACGAATTCCAGTGAAGAACTCTATCTGAATGCTTACAAGGAAATCGCCAGCGCATAAGTTTCCACATGGCGTCACATAAATTTGTCTCTTTTTATGGGCGTCTTCTTGAATGAACAAGAGGGTTGGAAGTATAGAGTTTAAGAGTACCTGTGCGTGGTATCGTGCTCGCATCTCAAATTGAATACTGTCTCGGGCGTTATAAATATAACACTCACTGTACGACATTGGGATCAAAACGGCTGCCAAAAAGACTACAGCTTCCTGCCGCGAATACATTGCGGGATTCGTAGATTATAGCCATTACGTATCGACAAAGTCTATTAATGAATCGATTCCAATAAAATTAATAAAGAATCTACTACAGACTAAATGAACAATAAAATGAACAATGCGATAATAGGGAACTTTTATCGGTACTTTCCTGTTATCTGGTACCTGCGAAAAAATTCTTTCCTGTTATTTTTTACCTGCCTTATTCTATTATTGATGGATGTTTTAAATCAGCTGTTTATAGGAACCAGCTGGTATTTTGATTATTTGTTGCTTAGCATGTAGATTTTTGACTTGCCACGTACCGAGTTTTTTATAGTAAACATCAGATATTCTGATTATTTGTTGCTTAGAATGAAGATGTTTTCGAAACACTGTTAGAAGTAATTTGTGACTTCTGGTCACCCGAAACTCAGATGTAATCATTGTTTGTTGTTATTGTTTGATTGATTTGAGTAATCAATGTTTGTTGTTTTTGTTTGATTAATAAACGTAGGTACCAAATAACAGGAAAGAATTTTTTCGCAGGTACCAGATAACAGGAAAGAATTTTTTCGCAGGTACCAGATAACAGGAAAGAATTTTTTCGCAGGTACCAGATAACAGGAAAGTACCCTTTTATTTGTTGAAATTCACATGTTTGGAACGGGCCCTTAACGTCACACAGAGCCATACAAAGTTCCCAGGATGAAATTTACTTTCGCATAGAAGTATAAAATAAGCTAGTTGGTAACGCTCAATCCCTCATTCTCTGGAGGAAAGCTTCTGAATTAAATATACTTCAAATCCAAACATGTGGTGATTCGGGGAACAACCGGCTCATTGCTGAGAGCTATTTACCGACGCTGGTGGAAAACTCGAATATCAGACAGTCAGTGTACGACGAATCGCGAAGTAGATCCAAATAAGGTCTACTTGCTTGGCGAACTTTTGCTCGGTCTTCTGCAAACCCTGCATGCTAGTAGCTGGCTTAGCAAGTTTTAGTTTATCAGATCAATCAAATTGTAAGTAAGTAAGAGACCATTCTCGTTTGTTGCTTTTCGTCCGTCTGCCTCAGCATCAAGGACATCATCAGCTATCCAGTAAAAAGGAGGATAAGATTAGAATTTGTTCTGATGATTTTGCTGCCACCTTGTATGGAGCAACCTGTTCTACGCCTTACAGAAACGTAAAAACTACTTGGACGAGCGACCCTTACCTATGCAGTCATTTATCCAAATATGCTCACTAAGCTCGTGGGAGTTGGGCTAAGAGTAATCAAGACAAAGCAGCGATTTTTGCTGATTACCTAGCAAACATATTCACTCCAAACATTGCTATGACAGATGAACTGACTCTAAAGGTCGCAAATGGTATTGATCAAGATGTCGACATTCCACCCGTTACTATCAAAGAGATTAAGACTGATAAGGAAATCAGTCCAAAAAAGGCTCCTGGCTACGACCTTATCACTGGTCAGATCCTTAAGCATCTCCCGCGTAAAGCCATTGCAAAAATAACCATGATTATTAATGCAATTATAAAACACCGTTGCATTCCTCAGTTGTGGAAGATTGCCGAGGTCATAATGATTCCTAAACCTGGAAAGCCTCCCACGGAGCCAAGTTCGTACAGACCAATCTCACTTCTACCAGTATTATCAAAATTATTTGAAAAACTAATCCACAAGCGACTAGTACCCATAATCGAAGAACGTAAGCTGTTCCCAAGGCACCAGTTTGGCTTTCGACAGAAACATTCCACTATCGATCAAGTCCATAGAATAACACATATAATTGAACAAGCCCTTGAGGAAAAGAAAGTCTGCTCAGCCGTCTTCCTAGACGTCGCTCAGGCGTTTGACAAAGTTTGGCATGAGGGACTCAACTACAAGCTGCGCAAAAATCTACCAATAAAGTATGCTGAGCTGCTTCAGTCTTATCTCACCAATCGCTATTTCAGAATAAAGCAAGAAGACGCCTACTCAGAGCCAAAGCTAATCAAGGCAGGAGTCCCACAAGGGAGTGTTCTTGGACCGCTCTTGTATGTCCTTTACCAGTGATCTCCCAGAAATTGGAATGAACACCACAGCCACCTTCGCAGATGATACAGCGATTTTGGCAGTCGGAGAATGTAACACTGAATCCACCAACAAGTTAAATCAATCAATATCCAGCATACAAAAGTGGACAGCAAAATGGAGAATCAAGATAAATGAAACTAAGTCGGTACATGTCGATTTCACCAACAAGAGAATCGAGTATATTCCGGTACATTTCATGGGAAAAGTTATTCCGAATGCTAATGAAGCCAAATACCTAGGCATGACACTGGACGCCAAACTTAGATGGAAAGCCCATGTCAAGAAAAAGAAGGAAGAACTCCTTCTAAAATTCAGAAAAATGCATTGGCTAATGGGGAGACGGTCGAAGTTGTCAATCCAGAACAAGCTAACATTGTATAACCAAGTCCTTAAACCAGTCTGGACTTATGGAGCTCAGCTTTGGGGCTGTACGGCTCAGTCAAATCGAGACATCATCCAAAAATTCCAGAACAATGTGCTAAGAACGGTGGTCAATGCACCATGGTACTTTCGAAACGAACGTCTCCATCATGAGCTTCGGATCGAAACAATAAACGATGCTATAAAGCGACAAGCTGTGAGACACCTACAGCGGTTAAGATGTCACATCAACGAGGAAGCTGTCCAACTCCTTGATACAAGTGATATCATCAGAAGATTGAAGCGTACCAAACCACTCGACCTTGCTTACTTGTGAAGCAGTGAAGTGAAACATCCACCATAATCAACAAAACTCAGTGATGTATCTTAGTTTTGAATTAAAGTCCATATTTTCAAAATAATATTGTTAATAAGTAATACTTGGTGCAATAAAGAATATTGAAAAAAAAAAAAAAACCAAGCTTGTAACTCCGTTAATCGCACGAAAAACGGTTTATTTTGCAACGCCTAACCCAAACGAATATCAAACATTCAGGATGCGGAAATTCGCAAATTTCTATCCACAATATGATCTACTTGCTCAGCAAACATTTCCGCAGTCTTCTGTGAATTGCAGCGATTTAGCAATTTCTTACTGAATCAATCAGTTGTATGTGTTCGTTAAAAATACAACTGAAATGCGTTTGGTTTTCTTTCAATATATTTTTACAAATGAAATAATGTGAACCTGTTACCATTGTTCACGATATCATAATGAAATTAAGTGTTTTTTATCCAGTGTGTTAGAAGAAACAAAAACTATTACCCAGAGCCAAGAGATCTCACTGTAACTAAACCTTCAAGATTAGAGAGGATTCCTTCAGGATGGCCTGACGACGACAGGCAAGTGAAGCGTAGAGAGGTGATGGAAAGGCCGGAATTAAATAGAATTTCCGGTCGGTCCCCGTGCTGGGATTGTGTGTGACGGTTGGGGGGCACCGCCAAGGAAAACTTGGTTATTTCACACTAGGATGGACGTCCCGATCCATCAGAAGGGACCAGGGGATCGTTTATCAGAGCTCTTCTACATGAGGTCCCTCTCGTCGATTTCCTCGGATGTTGCCATCACGGTTGGATATGTACTTGTGGCGATGATAGTGTTATTTACGAGTATTTATTTGTTTATTAATAAACACGGCTTTTGCCAATCACGAAGGGAGTAGAGTAATATATAAGGGGAAAAAAACTTTAAACTTTAAACTTTAAATGAAATGAAAAATTACAGAATGGAAAAAATAGAAATAAAAGCATCATTCGTATACATCAAATGCAATTCATGACTGATTCAAAAAGCTACTAACACTGATACAAAACATCACTGCGAATGGAGGTAGGAGTCTAGGCTCCTCTTGAGATGCGGAAGACCATCGAAGAAAAAGCCTAAATCCACAGTCTGGAGGAGGGCATTAGTTCCACGAGGTATCCGATACATAGCCTTTGCAGGTGATAATTGTAGGCAGCAAATGGTACATAAAACAATGAGTTGGAACGGGTGGTGTGGCTAGGAACGTGGATATTCACTCTTCAGAGAAGGGATGGGCACTGAATCCCACCATTAAGAAGCTTGTAGCAGAGGAACCTGAAAAACTTGCGCTGTACACGCTCCAAAAGATCTTTGTATTCCTCATAAAACGGAGACCACACGGGACTCGCATACTCCATAATAGAGCGAACTAGAGATTTATAAAGCGTAACGATTGCCTCAGGTGATTTAAAGTCAGGCCCGCATCTTTTGAGGAATCCCAAAGACTTCATAGCTCTTCTACATGAGGTCCCTCTCATCGATTTCCTCGGATGTTGCCATCACGGTTGGATATGTACTTGTGGCGATGATAGTGTTACATAAATATGTAATGAAACTTAATCTTCTGCTTGTTTATGATTTCGAGCAACATTTTATGGTAGATTCAAGATCCAAGATTCAAAGATATTTATTGCATAAAATAAGTTGCACAATATTTTGAGTTCATTTTTTCAATACAAATAAAATAAATAAGTATACTTGCAGAAAGAAACAGTATATAATATTCTTTCTGAAATTAAACATAGCTCTATTCTTTCAATAAATTTCAGGCATTTCTTATTTTTTAATTTCCGATCTTCAGTTCATAAATACACAATTGTCTTGTCATGGTTCTCAAATAGTTTATAACTACAGTAGTACAAAGTCTACAATATTACTATAACTAATGGCCCAAAACAATTAAACTTTACAATCCTGCTTCATTTATCAAATTTCCCAAAAACGTTCTAACCTTTCTATACACCAGCAAAAATTTCCCCAACATAACGGCTTCCACGTTACTTCTGCATTTAACATCTTATAGTAATTTAAAGTGAAAATAATAAACGTGTTTATGAGAAGACGAATGATTTTCCTGTACCCTTTGTAGCAGCAATATTAGCAGGAGACAGACTATGACTCGTCAATAAACGAACGGATCCACATCGGGGCTATAGATCAATTCGTTCGAGCTATATGTCACGAACGCGTAAGTTAGGTATCTCATTTCCCATCCATGGATATTTCACAAACTATTTGTTAATGCATCACTACAAGAAGAACTTGGATTTCCTTATAAACTCTCCATATTTTTTCAGCTCATTTGATCAAAAGTTTCAATTTGGAATTAACTGCGATCTAATAAAGTTCTGAGTAAGAAAAATCAAGTAAAAATCAAAGCATTTTTCGGAAAGGAGGGGTCACAAAATTGCAATCAAGTTTTTTCTAATTGGTTTATCATTTTCAAATTATTTTCAATAATAAACGTTTGTGATCGATCGAATTGAGAGAAACACACTCACACCTCAACAAAAATTTGTTGGTTTACGCGTCGTGATGAGTAAAATCTAAAAAAAAATTAAAAATAATCCGTCTGTCCGTCGCACTATGGTTCACAAACCTGTGCTAGTCAATAAATTTGTTACATTCGTGGGCCATTTTAATAGAAAATGTTTAGCATATTACTAGAATTACCATACAATATACTATGAAATTCCAAAAATCTCTCCTTTTCACTGGGAGCCATACGATTTTTTTTTTTTTTTTTTTTTTTTTTTTTTTTTTTTTAATTTGGTTAAATACGAAACGTTTACATTTACCTGGTAGTGTCCTATCGATGGTCCTTGTAAAAATTAATGAAAAATACAGTAAAGATTGTCACAAAATACAGAAGTTTAAAATAAATAAATGAACACTTTAATAAATTCGAATTTTTCAGGTAGGGGAGTACAGACCCGTACTAACAGAAGTTGAGTTTCGACTATTTTTCGGGGCGGAATGAAATCATCTAAACTTAATCCTAAACGAGTTTCGTAATTTTAAGGACTTCGGATTTTTATCCTTTGTCCAGCAAAATTAGGGGTTTTTCTCATTGTACTTTTGTGTCAATATACTTTGATTCTAAAGCACGATTGTACAGATATCAGCTCTTGTTACATAGTGTGAGTTATTTTTTATCTGTTTCATTCATTTTTACTCGGTAGGTCCTTCGTCTATACGAAGTTATATTTTGACAGTGTACAATATTATTGGCAAATGTGCTTCGTAGAAGGGCTATATAACAATGCAATAATAAATCTTTGTGCTATAATTTGCAGCTTTTTGTTTGCTTCATTCATTTTATTTCAGGAACCAAATTTAAAAAAAAAATGTTTTTCAGTGGATTTTATCCGAATCTGTAGTCAGTATCCAGCTCTGATAACGTGATTGTATACACTTCTAGGCACTGAATTCAAATCTTAGGAAGAAACTAAGGAAATTAGAAATGTTTTATCGTAGGTAAAGTCTACTTTATGCGACGTGGAATTGGTTTTAAAAAATATGTCCATCCAAAATGTTGGCGCAGTCAATGCATGCATGTCCCTTAGTGAGATTGAAGCAAAATCATATGGTCATGCCCATCAGAGCGGCCATGCTAGTTTAATTAGATACAGGTCTGACATATAGATCATTCTGATGTCATTAGCTATGATGCCACAGTTCCCCTTTATAAATACAACCATTATACCTACCAATGCAATTAGTTTCGAAAGTAGAAGGCCATGTAGCAAAGACCCATAAGAAGGGGTCACCGGTTTATTTCCGGGTCCAGCTCAACGCTTCCAGTCCCTCCGTATCTAATAACACGCAATCTTTATTATTATTATAAGGATAAATGGTTTTCCTCGAAAATTAGGTCTTAAGCCCACCCAGCGGCGTGAAGGTTGACGTGGCCTCCCTTTGCTTCTCGCCTCTGGAGCTAGAGCCTGACCATCAGCACCTAACCGTCAGTTTTATTAGTAAATTCGATAACAGTCCATCAAAGTCGTCAATAAAATCCAGAGACTTAAGGCTCAGTCTCAGTTGCATTTCAGATGAATTCTGGAACGCTTTATAACTGGGACGAATCGTTCCTAAGCTTTCAGTACTGCAAATAGTTTCAGCACTTGGAGCTTTGCAAAAGCGCATGAATGAACGACGTTCTACAGTTCGAATTCCGACAGTTCCGGAAAAAACGGGGACTGCCGTAACCGCTGGGAACTGGAATTATTCGCAAAAGCAATTCCCAACTACGGGATATAGCACTGCGAACAACAAAACTCAACTGCGCTTGAGCAGAACCGTTCGGATTTGGCAGATCTGCCACTGATGAAGAAGCTATAACAGGTTTTGTAACAGTTCCGAACCAAAAATGGAAATTAGTCAAAGGAACCGTTACTTGGAACGTTCCAGAGAACGCCGAGTGAATCGACTGGGTTACCTTCCCCTCTCATAACTGTGCCGAACACTGTCAAGATAAGACTTGTTCATATTGTGCGTTTAGCGTATTAACATACCTTTTAACAAAACCTATCGATCTATATCAATCACCCAGTTACTATCTCTACCTACCTATCCTCACCCCTTGCGGTATTTTCTTTACCTCAAATTGTTTGTACTCAATGTATCTCGACATCAGGTCCCTCAATACCCTTTTGGGAAACCTTTAAAGAAACTGGTATTAAGTTTCCAAGTGTTTCCATTTCGTATCTCCTCGAATCGTACCTTAACCTCTATAAATGTAAGTAGGATAAATATTATTGAGAACTATGTAATTTAATCACAACTATCACTTGGATTGTCACAAGTTCTACCTGAGAAACGCTCACAAGCAAGAAATGTGTAAACAGGGCTCGAAACTCATTTATAAATTGAATAGAGTTCAATCAGTCTCTGATTTTTCCAGAAGGGTCTTTAGCGGCATTGGACAAGGTGTCTAAAGGAACACTGCGAGTGACACGATTCTAAGGAGAGCCATGTTGCCAACCTTGAATAAAATGGAGCGCCATCGTGGACTCCACTGGCAAATGAGGGATACAGTGATGACTGACCACTGTTTAGCCCATCAAGTGGATTTAAAAAACCCAAAAATAAAATAATACAGCTAAGACTGGATGTAAAATAGGCTAATAACTATCGGTCCCGGTCAATTCGGCCCTTTTCGATGTCAATTCGTCCCTCCTAACTACCTGCCCATATGTCACTTCGGCCCCCCTGAGATAATCCGACCCCCCGGGCCAAGTTGACATACCCTCACCCACCTGAAATGTCGATTCGGCCCCACACCCAATCCCCATGCATAATATAGGTGTATAATTTAACTTCGTCGTCATATGTCCAAATCTGTAGTAAAAATGTCGTCGAAATCAGAGATGAATTGGCCTATTCAAAGCCGCGATGTTGGTGACGTAATCAAAACGCGAAATCTCACAGGCTTGTATTTTACGGTACCAACTTTGGCATAGATGAAATTTACACCCTTGCAAGTAGACTTGTGGCCATACAACCTTGGCTGCGTTGTGTATAGCCACTTCGAAATCCACAGTCAAATGACTGACGGTGAAGTTGGGATTATGTACTGAACAGTGCTCATTAATTAAATGAAAGGCCCTTTCATAGGAACTCTGCTTCTTGTCCGACTAGAGTTTTGATGTGAGGAGTGATCTGTAGGTAGGTACATCATATCATAGGTCACAGTTCATATCATAGGAAAAGTCAGGAACTGGGGGTCTCGGGGCCCGATTGACATCGCCCGTCTCGAACCTCGGACTCCACCTCCCAATTAGCAAACCGAGAGTCCACTTAGGCTTGGACCCGGCTTAGGGCCGAATCGACCTGCCCCCAATAACTATATACATGCTTCTATATACAATCAGCAAAGTGAAATAAAACTACGACTAGATGTATATAAATATATCACAGATCAGATATCACAGTTCGTAGTAGAGCTCAGCGGCTCTCAGGTACAACAACAGGGATCGGACCTTGTCTGGTCCGGATAAAACATCAACCCACTGAGGGGGCTGATGCTGGAGGTCCACAAGGGCTGGGCAGTTCTCCAGGAAGTGGCCGGATGGACAGATCACCCCCACACACAACATCTCGAGTTTCTGCACTAAGCAGGTGTCTGTGAGTAAGACGGGCCAATGGCAACCCGGTTGACCAATATTCGTAAACTGGACCACTCGGTAAACTGGACAATGATGGCTGTGTGCAAGTAACTATATACATGCAACTATAATATACAATCAGCAAAGTGAAATAAAACTATGACTAGATGTATATAAATATATCACAATCCAGAAATCACAGTTCGTAGTTGAGCTCGGCGGCTCTCAGATACAACAACAGGGATTGGACCTTGTCTGGTTCGCATAATACGTCAACCCACTGAGGGAGCTGATGCTGGTCTCGGGGGTTCCACAGTCTCTGAATTATTCTCTAATCAGGAAAGCTGTGTATATTGTCAGTTAGGTACGAAAATTAGGTTCCATTATGTTAGCATTTTATTAGAATCCGAAAGAACTTAGACTCAAAGCTCGATGCTGTCTCTATATTTATTTTTATTTCTAATGCGTTAAATGGTCGATTACAAAGATTCATCATTGAAATTAATAAACCAAAAATGTTGAATTCTTGTTCACTTCCATCACAGGCCCGACGCACAGTATGAACACACAGTATGTAAGTCGTGGTCTAGTCGCTGCCGCCCCGCTAACACTCCCTTAAGTTGTCCCATTTGTCGAAGGATGCCCGCCGGATTACCCATAACGACTAGCGGACGATGACGCATTCTAAGGTTTATGATTCCGCCAAATCTACCCCACTGCTTTCCCCACCCCCGGACAGTTTTTCCTCGCATTTTCCGTTACCCTTAGATTTATCGAGTACCCTAATGAGGGATTCCCTTGGATCATCCTCCCGAAGAGGAACTGAGCGAAAAAAAAGCAGGGCTGAATTATGTATGAGAAGGTAGCCCTGGGATGTTTTTACAATTTGTCTTGTCTCTGAGGGGCATGAGGTAGACGGAGCGACCCCCGTCATTGCTAGGTGGGATCAAGAAAATGTCGGTGGCTCTTGAAAATTGCATCGTGATGTTCAGGCCACATCACCGCCTCAACCTTCCCATGTACCTTACTATGTACCTAACCACGTCTTTGGAAAGCCGTTTATCCTACATCAGTTACTACCTAATCTGTTACCTACTTCAAACGTGTTTTCAAATACTTATATGAATACATAATATCCATACCTTATATGATATTACGGCTAACATACGATTAATTTATGGCCTTTTATAGCATATAATAGATCTTCGCTATAGTCAAGTGGTTTCATCTGTGTGGAAGATCGTCTATAATGTCTAGCCGTACCTTTGAACTGTTAACTATCGTTGAATAATATTTATAAAATTTTCACTTTCGGATGTCAAATTTTTTGTCTCCAAAATCAAAATTTCCACTCGTATTTTGCGTTTTAGACATTCTGAACAACTTCGGTTTTGTGACTGTCTCTGTGACTATACGTTCGAACCCTTCATCACCAGTGCAATATCTACATCCAATTCTTTATATACGTCCTCCGAAACATCATTTTAGGCGTAATTCTGATCTGTTTGGCCTACTAATCTATATTTTACTAAAAGGATTGATTGAGGATATTTTTTTATTTTTGAGATGCGAGCTTGCGAGCATCCAGACCACCAAACTGTACAAAAGAGTCTGATCTATTACGTAGGCGTGTTTTATTAAACGGAGGCTGATTAATATACGGAGGCTATTTATGGCTTATAAGGATGACGGTTTATTGTACGAAGACTGATTATGGTTCATACGGAGGTTGGTGGTGGAGGGTATGACGGTGTGTTATGTCTGCCCACATATTCACAAATCCTTACATAACTTCAATAGTTTTTTTGCCGATTTCGATTAAATTTTTTAGAGAATCTGCGGGTTAGTCTGTAGATGGTTCTCCACCACTTTCATTACTCACGAATCAATACTTCACTCAGTGCATGCGCAAACTTAAATTCTAAAGCATCATTACCTCAAGTTCTATTCGTAAGATCTTGCTCAAATTTGAAGGATAGTTAGTCTCATATCAGGCTCATCACGATCGAATCATACTAGTTGCCTTGCATGCGCGAATGTGAAATGTTCGCAACACGCATAACTTCTAGTTTCAATACTATTTCGGTGAAATTCTATAGGAATATGCGGGTTAGGCTATGGATGAAAGAATTTGTAGTTTTCACTGCGAAATCATCCACGTCGTTTCCGTGCGCGACCTTTTCGTCCGACCTCGCTCCAATTTGAAGGGATACCCGATATCAGTTTCACCGCGATCGTATCATTAATCGCTGTTGCGCATGCGCAAACCTCGAATAGGTATTTATTACAACCATGTGACAAAGTTTTCATCTGACTTCCATAATAAGTTCTGGGATTGAATGGTTCTTATTTTAGAATTATTTAAAATTTCGATGATCCCTAGACATACATACGTGGTATGTGGTACCCACTTGGCAGACGTTTTTCTTGGTCGGTTACGTTGGTTCATTTTTGAAAATAGGGCGTTTTTGCATTTTACGGATGCTGACCGTACGTGGCCGTAAGGATGATGATGGAAACTGGGATCAGATTGAAGGAAAACAGAGTCGGAAAAATACAAGACACAAAGAAAATAAATGAAGGATTGCAGAATACAGAAGAAATACAGAATTACAAAAGATTTTATTAGAGACGACGTGTGAAGACGCGTGAAACACCGAGCTTGCACCGTAGTAACAGCCAGCGTGTTAGCGAAATTTTGGTTTTCCCTAGATTCATGTTCACCGTATTAGAACACCGTAGTAACCAGGAATCTCTACTATTTCTGTATTAGATACGTTGAACACTTGCCTTTAATTGTTAAGTGAAGTCTATTCTACATTATCTAAATATAACTGCATTGGTGTCTACCTATGAGAAATTAATTTAAATAATTAAAACCCCTACTCTTTACTCGTCATTCAGTATTGAGCAAGTTCTGGTATCCAAGTACAATAATTGGTACTAAGTATAATGGACGGTACTAATACAATCTAATTATATTGAAATTGAGGAGGTACCCACCAACTGATAATTAATGGGATAAAATAAATTAGCTACCTACCCTTCTGCAGTCCATCAAAAGGTGTTAACATAATGAAAATCAATTTGATTCAAGGAAATTAGTTCCATTTGGCTGATTGTTGTGTGGGTTTGGCTGTTGGAGAGATCCATATCAGCTGATAAGGTCGTCGTAGTTTATAAGGAAGATTTTTACAATACTCCACCAGCTATGATAATTTTTCCTGTCAAAGTTCAGAGAGGAGGAGTTTTTCCTGTCTTGTCCCTCAGTGAGAGTGAAAGAACGAACGTACAGCGATCCGGGTGGTTTCATTCGATTCTTCGGAATGACATCTATAAATGACAGCCAAAAAATACTGTTACATTGAAAGTTGTCAAGGCAACTAACCCTTGCATGTGGATTATGTGTCTATCAATTGATTTTTCTACACCTCCTCAAAGAATGCCCAGCTTTCACTGGGGACTCAGTGTATATATACCACGATCTCTCCATAAACAGTTGAAAAATGATAGCACCCATTTAGCTAATTGCTCTTTTTGTTGAAGTCATCATCATTGTATCTATCAAAAAATTTGAAATAATGTAATATTATCCAACGTTTGGCGTCAATGACCGTATTTTGCTTAAACGCGACCAATAAATAAACAGGTGACAGCATAATAAAAATCAATTCGATTCGTGTTAGCGAAATTTTGATTTTCCCTAGATTCACGTTCACCGTATTAGAACACCGTAGTAACCAGGAACTCTCCAATAAACCAACACTTCGATGACAGGACGGTTTAACGCTCAAAGTTTTCCCCTGTCCCTGGACAACGCAGGAGACTCTCAAAGGATGAAAACGTCAATGAATCGATTGGAGGCGGGAGTGATAAAAGGTGCAGGCAGGCAGGCGGTGTGAGCTACGTGAGCCACAACCGGGATGCGGCAGGATGGAGAAGGAAGACGCAGGATGACAGAACCAACCAACAGAAGGAGAGCGAAGGAACGAATACTGACTACCCGCCGACCCCCCGCACACTCCTGACTACCCAACAACAGTCCTCCGGTACGGGTGATTACCCCGGAAGTAGTCGACCCGGAAATGGGACCCCCCCTCCCCCCTTTCACCATAAGGGGAAGAAGATAACCTTCTCGCGGGTTTTCTATAGAGGAAGGTTATCTTTCCAATCCCGAGGACTGACTCCGGATTCATGATTTTCCCCGTCAAAAAGGTGGAAAACCTATTCTATTGTGGAGGCAGGTACGAGAGAATGGCTTTTTCTCAGGTACAGAATATCCATTGATACGGAAATTCAATTACCTTCCAAACTTGCCGGGAATAATCAATGTGCAAAAAGTATCTCATTAAACATAGTTAAGTACGGGAATACTGGTATGAGGGTGGAAGGTATACGGCTTGTTCCTTTATATGTTTATTCAGACAACTAGTTTCGCCTGTCAAAAGGCCTCATCAGGTTAATAGGGGAGGACATGATCCATACGAGGATGTATTTTGTCAAGTTTTTCAGAAGATTTAAATTCAGTCACTTATGGTACGTCCAAATGGGCCTGAGAAGGGTCCATCTTGGGGAGAAGAATCATGAAATCCTGCATGGCAGTGAGTTTCCCTATATATATAGGTATTTTTTCAGAATTCTAATTGACTTAATGCAGGTTCTAGTTATTGAATATAAGATAAATTGATTCTTATGGGGGAAGACTACTTTTCACTACCAAATCCATTGATACGGAAATTCAATTACCTTCCAAACTTGCCGGGAATAATCAATGTGCAAAAAGTATCTCATTAAACATAGTTAAGTACTTTATATCCCATACTTGCTTGTAAATTTATCTGTAATTATTCAGCGATAGTCATTCTAACAACCTGCCTTACAAATATTTCCCCATGTATTGACTAATAGTTACCCCATTTATCTTCTAGTTAGTGTTAGGCTAGGGAAATGGAACCAGTTCAGGCTAGGGAAATGGAACCAGTTTTGGCTCGGACAGTCCGGTTTTTTATCAAGGTGTCCGGGCGAAAATTGCTTTGAACGCTAAATGTCCGGTTTTCATTGAAAGAGCGCGAAATGACCGGTTATTTGGGTTTTTAACCAGGCTCCTTCTCAATCAGTACTTGGTGTCGACTATTCGTAAACCTGGAAATGATTGCGATGGTAATAACACTTCTTTCACCCCCTTGCCACAACTGAGACTACGGTTTTTCAAAATCCAGCTACAATGTATCTACCGAAAACCGTTCAAAAGCTTATTACTTCAGGCAGTTGAGATTTGACAATCTTCAGGATTTTTTACATTTCATGTCTTTCCAATAAACGAAAAATAGCAGGTGATCCGAATATTACGAGCACGGCTTGATTTGTGAAGCGGTGGTTAAATCATTTTAATAGGTAATTTCTATACTTTACTCTCTAGGAAGCTGTAATTTCGTATGTAGCCTCTTTAGGACATTTACTTGACGATGCCCAGGGTCCGGATCAGCTGATTGGCTCTTACAGCTTGCATACGAGTCTGCAACACATACGATTCTGCAACTAAACACATAAAATGTCCCAATGTGTTGCAGACTCGTATGCAAGCGTTTCTTTTATGGGTGGTGGTTGCTGACTCCTTCAAGGAACTGCACAGAGGATACATTTCCTAATAAATATTAATTTATACATTCATCAACGCACGTTTTTTATTTTTCACGGATTTTCATAAATGTTTATTATTCAAAACAGTTCATGTTTCAGCTGGTGGTATGATATTTAGATGGTAGTTTCAAGAATCAAAGTTATAAAATTCAGCGCTATAAAATGCTCGAAAGTCAAATATGGTTAAGTTGAAGTAGTGAATCATGATTTTAATGCAAAACAAAATTGGTTTCTCTGAAAAACTCTTTCAAAAATCATATATCTCGAATATTATTGAGGATGGAGGTAGAAAATGACGATTTTTGACTACATTTTTGAACTAGTTCAGCTCGAAATATCTTATCTATCTTATCTGAATCTACCCATCATAGTCCCAAGAAATATTTATTGGAGTTCATGAAATTTGATGAGTATTTTTAGTCTGCTGATCGTAGTGTCCGGTTTTTTATCTCTTTTTCACCCGGCAACCCTGGACCAGTTCCATGTCTTCTCCCACAATTGGAAAAGAGCATAACCTTCAGTGTTTCCAGATGCCTTAATGGGAAATTCCCACCATACCCCTAAATATCCCTACATTTCCCTCGCAGCACCACAATATCCCTACAACCCCTCCACCACCGATATTTTCGAATGATAATGGGGGTTCCCATCTCAAGCGTGAAATGAAATGATTTTCAAATCAAAATTAATTTTCATTGTTACAATTTTATATTATTTACCTATTCACAAAACTAAGTGCAGGCACCTACTACCTACACCATTGTTTGTTCAAATAAATGTATAAGCAGAAGAGGAAATGTGAGTAAATTTTATATAATAAATAAACTATAATTTCAATGATGAATTGGCTATAATATTCGTCAAAAGTCTTTATAAAACGGGTAGGTACTTTTACATAACTAAATACTTGGGAGAACAGGGAAGTCTCGAATATAGAATGATATGCATCACTGCTTTAAACGAAAATATATTCAAAACCTGAGGTGGAGTTGAAATTTTTTTAAATATGCTAATATTTTAATGTGCGCAGAAGTTCACTTACTCTCTTGTTCCATATTGAACAGAAAATTGGTGAACTAGAAATAGAGAGAAGGTGCTGGATTTATAAATGAAATAACTCGGATGTATTTAAAATATTGCATAACCTTGAATCAGGTTATTGATCGAACCTATTTCCAAATTACCATCGAAAAACGTTCTGTTCAAACAAGTAGTGGCATTAGAACTTTGCCCTTGGTGGTGTTCCCTAGAATTATAGTTCATTGTTTCCCTGAAATAGCAGAGCGGACATCGTCATGAACCCTACCTAATCGGGGAATGGAGAAATAGAGCGGGCATTGCATCCACACCACAGTACTTAAAATCCTTGTGAGATGGATGAATAGGCTTAGGATTAGGTTTCAGCACACTCAAAAACGCCGCGTAAACCTGTGTGTAAATCTGTATTATCAGCTTCTAATAGTCAGGAATCGAGGCATAATAGGATGTTTATATGAGTAATCCGATATTTGAATTACCTAGCTGAAAGTAGTAACCAATATCATTGCCACCCCGTTTGCATTCATTTTCCTGAAGTCCATTCAGCTGTTCGATTGTCCCCGATTTGACCCAATTAAAAGACTTCGAACGACTTAAATAAGAAACTGCCCTAGCTACGTAATGAAGCATTGCAGCGATCTGCGGGTGATCTAATTCGGTAGAGAAGATAGAGAACTATAAGTCCTACTTGTACCTACTAATAGGTACAATGATTTAAACAATAACTCTTTAAATGCGATAATTGGAAAGATTGGACGAAGTGAACCCGAAAAATGAACAAATTGAACAGTACCTCAAAACCTGGTGAGATGGAAAAATAGGCTTAGGATTAGTTTTCATCATACTCAAAAACCCCGCGTAAATCTGTGTGTAAATTTGTAACTATTACCAGGTTCTTATAGGCAGGCATCTAAGCATAAGAGTAATCCGATATTTGTATTACCTACCTAGCTGAAATTAGTAATCAATATCATTGCTACCCCTTTTGCATTAATTTTCCTGAAGTCCATTCAGCTGTTCGATTGTCCCCGATTTGAGCCAGTTAAAAGACTTCGAACGACGTTTTTGCCGTTGAACTTGGACTCGCTGGAATATCAGAATACCCGGTTTAGGGAGACAGTTTCCGGTGGTGAAGGGTGGTGGGAGCGGGGTCGTACATGACGAAATGCGTACATAAGAAACTGCCCTAGCTACTTGATGAAGCATTGCAGCGATCTGTGGGTGATCTAATTCGGTACAGAAGATCGAAAACTATAAGTACTTGTACCTACTAATACAGTGATTTAAACAATAACTCTTTAAATGCGATAATTGGAAAAATTGGACGAAGTGAACCGGAAAAATGAACAAATTGAACAGTATCTCAAAACCCTGGTGAGATGGATGAAATAGGCTTAGGATTAGGTTTCAGCACACTCAAAAACCCCGCGTAAACCTGTGTGTAAATCTGTAACTATTACCAGCTTCTTCTCTTATTAACATGTATCATGTTTTAGCCCTGGGGTCCTAGCGAATTTTGCGAGTCAATTTTTTTCCGCGCACGAAATTAATTACAGTGATTTCCGCCTACAACCGAGTCGTTGCTAGGGAAATGTTACTTCGTCGTTTTTCATCCCACAAAATTCGTTGACCATTCGTTCGAAAGCTCTCGATTTATCCAACAATATTATGTTAACTACGGCGAAGTGCGTGTCCAACAAACTGAGTTATGAGCATGGTTATATAAATAATTGTTTACACACAGGTGATCATTCTCAATAATTGATATTGTGAACATGATTGCAACCGCTTGTTAATTTCTGATGTTTTCATAGAATTTCGAATCATTATCGAGGAGAAAACATGATACATAGTTGAAATTTTTGGTTCTAGAACAGAAATAAGTTTTACGTACAACCCAGCCGTTGTTAGGTTGTTGTATAAATTTATGGCTTGTACTAAAAATGATCGGCTGTAGAGTACGGTATTATGATTTGGCATTTGAAACGTGGTTGTGGCGTGTCGGGTAGATATCGAATGGACTTCTGATAGAGTAACAAATTGTTCGAACAGGTAGGTGGGCTTCTTATATTTCAATTTCTTCTGCATAAGAGTAATCCGATATTTCCATTACCTAGCTGAAAGTAGTAACCAATATCATTGCTACCCCGTTTGCATTCATTTTACTGAAGTCCATTCAACTGTTCGATTGTTCCCGATTGACCCAGTTAAAAGACTTGGAACGACGTTTTTGCCGTTGAACTTGGACTCGCTGGGAATATCGGAATACCCGGTTTAGGGAGACAGTCTCCAGTGGGGAGGGGGGGGGGGGGGGTCGTACATGACAAAGTGCGGGAAAGTGCGCGGATTCTCTAGGTCAAAGCCTCCGTGGGCCACCCCCGCGCTCCCCCTCCACCGCGACAGGTTGTAGTAAAGGTCCATTTTGGTTTCGGGGTGCGGGCGCAGCCCCGGGGGCGTGGCCTAATCTCGAGGGGGCGTGGCCTCCATCGCCTTCGCCCGAACCTTCCCGACCTCTTCCGATCTTCCCCGAGCCCTCCCGGGGGCAGAAAGCTCATCTTTTTCAGTCTTCTCCGGGCCGCCCCCGCATTCAGGTGTTAACCGGTTGTCAGTACCGCGGTATTTGTTTATTGTTGATGAAATTCAATTAATTCAATTAATTACCCATAAAATTCGTACCGAAAACATTTGATTATGTTACCGTACCCAGCGGTCGCCATGGACTACAGGCACCAGGCGGCTGCTGCTGCTGCTTTCACCCACTCCTGGTTCGTACCAGCGGATCTCTGTGTACCCTACAAACACAATACGGTTGAACCAGGGCATGTTTCATTTTTTTCATTTTTCACTAATTTATTTTTAATCATATTCTTACTTGTTAACCTAGGAACTAATATATACTTACTCACTTATTTACTCAGAAATTACAATTTGTATCTCTAATTTAGATATTCTGTCCCATAAATAACGCATTATACACATTCAGTACATGTAAAAGATGTACTAATTCATGATATGATGATACAGGAGTTCTGACCCGCCATTCATATCGGTCGTACGTGCTTGCCTACCCTCTGCCCCTGATTCATCTCTGCGCATAGATAGCCCTATCTACTCCAACCCCAACCCCCCAATCACAACGATAAGATGGGAATTTACACCCTAAGAAGTACTTGTAACTTTTCCAAACTCCTTGAACTATGAAAACTGTTCTAAGCCCTAAGAAACACAATAAAATAAGAATTTATTGTTTGAGTTGCGCCATTTACCAGCAGGATATAGAGTCCCTAATATTGGTCAAAATGGCGGGTTTTCGTGGAATATCCCTCGGAACTGGATCTTTTGCGGGATAAGTGGAAATCGTCTGAATGGCATGGTTCTCAAAGTGCAATGGATTCTTCATAAACAGTACCTAAGTTAGATAACACTTTTTTCTTCTTTTTTTCGTGATGCTTGAAAACGATATAAACAGTAATTTCCTATAAATTTTCTATAAATTCTATAAATATAATAGTTGCTAGATACGATACAATAGTCAAACTTTATTAAATGATTAGGTAAATTTCAATAATATTTTTCATGTAAATATTGAGATTGAAAATCAAAAATAAAAGTGTGGAAAAGAAACTACATAACAAGATACCTTCAGGTATATTACAATCTAGGTATAGGTATATTTTTTCAACGTAAATAACAGTTTCCTCTGTATTAGATCCTTCATAGACAATATATTGAAAGCTTATAATCATTTCAACTAATATTTACTTTGATTTTTTTTAAATTCAACTTTGAAATGCCTATAAAAAACAATTTTTTATTCATAAACTTTTTTTTTTTTTTTGTAAGTAGTACCAATCTGATTTTACATATTATGTTGTACATACATGTTGATTCGCATGATATATATTGATTTCATTAGGTACCTATACTATATCTGAACTTAAAAACAGTGAAAAAATGGGGTGGGTATTAGATACCTACCTTCAAAAAAATAAATTCAATATTTGCACATTATAAAACCAGTTCTAAAATTATTTCACCATTCTTTTGGTGACAAAGGTTACATACATTTAAAATAAATTCTCATGCAAAACCTACCAATTTCAAAATAAATTCTGATAATTATTCCTTGCAACGCTAAAAATGACTGTTCTCAGAATATAAATTCGAAAAGTTTTAATACTATGAATGTGGTCAAATCTAGAATAACTGGTTAAAGAAACAGGAGAAAAATAAAGTTTTTCCTAAAGTTAGGTTTCTACTTACTGATTATTTCAGCATTGTTGGAAAAAGTAAACAAACTGTAAACATGAGTATTTTTACATACTCAGAAAGGTATTTCCGTATAAGGTATTTGCTTCATTTTCCGAGATCTTGAAGCAATTATCACTCTAAACTATGTTCTTTTTATAATACATAGATAACACATTTTTGTGGTTTAACAACAAAAGGTTATATAGGTACTAATATTTTGAGCGGTTTAACGCTTACTTATTTCAGAAAGCCCTTAAGAAAATTAGTTACCCAACATACGGATGATACCTGTCATTATACTGTGTGAATGTTAAGAGCATATATAATACTTATATATTTTGTTATAATACTCATGACTGTAGCATGGAACTTCGAAATGAAAAGTCTTATATTTCATCTTCAGGAGGGGCACATAGTGCCTCAGGATTTGAAAACTGTCTTCTTACCGATAGCGTGGACTGCGGCTATGGGATTCAAAACTTTTCAATTCAAACAAGATTGGTATACGAATACTACCTGTAATAAATGACCTAGTACTTGGCACACGTACGGATCTCAACGATTCTTTACTTCTTATTATTGAAAGACCAGTCTTTTATATTGTCCATACATTGTCTTTTCATACGAAACCACTTCTCAATGTTGCATTGAATATAAGAGCCGGATTTCATGCTGGTAACACGTATAAAATTCAATAGTAGGTGGGTTGTTTGCATGGTAATGTTTCACTTCTGCAAATTATAAGCTTGAATTTACCCCTCTTTTTTTCCCTCTTCGAGTTGCCAGTAGAGTCCATGATGGCGCTCCTGTTTAGTCAAGGATGACAACATGGCTCCCCTTAGAATCGTGCCAATTCCAGTGTCCCTTTGTACACCTTGTTCAATGCCGCTAATGACCCTTCTGGTTGAGATGCGGCTTAAACCTTAATACAAAAATATATATAAGCTTGAATTAAAAGTTACTGAATTTATGAGCGATATCTAATGAGCCGAAAAGAATATTGGAATAATTTAAAGTACCTACGTCCCTTCCACCAGGAGGGAGAATCCTCAGCGCCCAAATAATTTCCAGCTAATGTTTTCTAGCTAAGTCAAACTACTACCGACTACTTCGCGTGAAATTTTAGCCAAAAATTAGTCCATGGGGTTTTTGAAAGTTCTGTAATCGAAATGCATGTCAAAAGCAAACATCTCACACACCCTATTAGTATACCTGTTCTTAGCCTCTTGGAGTAGGTATATTTAAAGATAGGTACTTGTGGTTGTGAAGATGTGGGTATAAGTACACCAGTGCCTTCAGAACAGCAAATAGCCTGAATCAATTTATTCCTCACCCAAAAATACCATTAAGTAATAAAGATAAGCGACATTCTTGTCTACCATCAAATTAAAGATGCCGAACGTTACGCTAAAATACATTAACAATACATTTACGCCAAAATGTGAAACTTTTTTTATTTTTTTAAGTATAGCTTTACCACTAATTGTTTTTCCTCTTTGGTTACATCAACTAAGATTTTAAAGTTTCTGGAATGAAGTTGCATATACTAGAAAAATCGGGCCTTTCCTGTTATGTCCCCACATATTTCCGTGAATTCTCTACTATTCATTCATTCTGACCTGTACGTCCAACTAATCTGTATTTTTACTAAGATATTGAATACTTGATGTTATGTATTTTTGAGATGCGAGCTTTGGAGCTTCCAGACCACCAAACTATACACATAATTCTGACCTACATGTCCAACTAATCTGAATTTTTACTAAGGGATTGATTACTTGAGGTTATGTAGTTTTTAGATGCGAGCTTGCGAGCATCCATACCACTAAACTATACACAGTATTCTGATCTATTTTACCACAGTGGAAGTAAAGATTATTGGGGATCATCGATCCGATCAATCCCCATTCTATAGAAAATAGTTTGTAAATGCAGGAATATACAGAAAAGACCCAAAATTTCAGCTATTTTGCGGAAAATATTGGGGAAGTTAGAACGCATTTGTCAATAACCATAACTTGTCATAATGCGGTAAACAAGATGTTAGGACAGAAGGCACGGACAACGTGCGGTCATGGTGTTAGGTGTAGGAGAAGTGCCAATCGGCACGCTACATATGTAGACCTACTACATGTACATGTAGTCGGATTGATGTTGGTTTTCTGTTATTAGTTTTGGCTAAATCTTGTTTTATTTAGTTTTCTTTTCAACTTTCACCCACTAAATCCATTATTGATACCGTATTGTTAAACTACTCAAATTTTGGGAGCTGTTCATGTTCTATATTCAATTGTCTGTGTCCATAAATTTAGATTTTACTAACAGGTGGACAAGTTTTTAAGGCATTTTCGGAATTTTGTTATAAGGAACCTCATTATAATACTTAGAAATATCAAACTATGTTATAAATCAAACTATGCCCGGTTCGTGATTCGAATGATTCATAAATGCCAAAACATGGAACTTTACAAGGAATTTGAATTTACTTTTCAATTCGATTCAAATTTTAATCGTGTTTCCATCGCTCTAAAATGAAATGAAATAAAATGTGATAAATCATAATGGAAATTAAAACCAGCTGCAACAAATTCTGCTACAAATTATAAATGTAACGATTTTTAGCCGTTTTAGCAAATTCTTTCAGCATATTTTTTTTTGAAATTTGGTCAATTTAATGTGCAACGAACTCATCCTTTCGTTTGGAAAGCTTGATTTTTTCGGCGCAAGAACGGAATTTTTATCTCAATCCTAAGGAGAGTAATCGTCTGGAAGGGCATACACACACACACACACACACACACACAGACATATATATATATGAAAAAGCACAATCTTCAGGAATCTTTTCAGAATGCCTCAAAACGGATTTCAATGAAGAAATTTTTCGAAAATGTTGATTTTAACATTTTTCGAGCCATTGCAATTGCTTCATTTTTTCTTAAAATTCGCTAAAATCGAAATGTACGAGTACTAAGTGTTTTGTTGTTGTTTGTTTCTAATTGAGTATGTTTTTTATTAACATAGAAAACTATACGCGGTATACAGTGGGACCTACAAAATAGTTTATCAAAATTGGCATGTTGAGTAATGGCGGATTTCAATCTACATAACCCGAATGCATTTGAATGTTATGAGGTTCGTTTTACTCCAGCAAGAAAACCAGAAAGTAGCATCATCACGTTTTCAGACTAACCTACATCGGTCGAAAGAAAAAACCCGTTGTGGAGTATAATACAGGCAATGAGTCCAACGAATTGTAATGAGGCGGTGACTGGCGGCTACTGATTTCATTGGCAATGCAAAGAACAGAACGAAAGACGGATGATAAATACGAAAAAACCACGGAGTTGAGCTGTGGGTGGAGATGGAATAAGCTTAAGTTATGGGGAGATGTAGGTAGGAAATAGTGAGAATAGTTTTAGCGACCGATGGATCTTTCATGTTCTCACGGAAAGTTAGGCGCAGGAACATGACAGTTTTTTGATAGATAAGGTGCTTTATTTAAAAATTAAACTGTACGCGTACATTGAAAATAACACAAATGAATGATTCATACCCAGCCGATGCTTTACGAGGTGCAAAGCCCACATCGTCAAATTTAACGTTAAAGATGGAGGGAGAAAACTGAGGTTAGTGTAAAATGATGTTAAGTTACAAAATGAGAAGTTACAATGTTAAATCGATTTCGGCGGTCAGGTCATCATCAGTAACGAACAATAACTCATTAATTAATTAATTAACTCAGTTTTTGATTATTACTGATGATGATCTAACCTTCCAAATCGGATATAAGAGGTTCTAATAGTATGGGAACTTACACCTATTTTATTTTATTCTATCAGCTGAAAGATCTCTTACTTAGATCTTTCCCAAAAGATGAAATATTGAGAGAATCGAATGATTGTAAGAGGCGAAACAGTGGTGTAAAGCAAGCTCATTGACGTCATAGGTGAACCATCTCAGCCCCGCATCCGAGAGAGCGCCTCATGACGTCAATTCAGTTAATTGCTATTGGCTTTTTGTTCAAACGATTTGCAGTTCTTAGCTGGAAATCGGCAGTCGGGGGTTTTCAAGAACGCAATATCCGAAACTTAGGATAACATTAACCTTCTTTCCTGTATTACACAATGGCCATTTATGGCGACCACCCTGCCTCTATGTATTCCAAAATAATTACTTAAGGTATAGCATCCTTCCCCTTATTTTGAAAATCCATCTTACTCTAACAAGTTTTTCAATATGTATGAAGGTTGATACCACATAGACTCAGAACCCACAAAATCCCTGTATACTGTACGTGGTTACTCGACCGCTCCATCCTTGGCACTCAATCCGCTGGTAATCTCCTTAACATGTCAATAGCTTTTAGGGTTTTTACCTTTAACAGGTAAAACCCAGGCAGGTGGTATGTCATCAACTTATATTTATTGGACATACTCGTAGTAATTCAGTCATGTTATATTAACCACGACATTGTCGCTCTGACTTTGACCGCAGCCTCTGAGGTGCTTCGCTCTTCTTGTCTCCTGTGATCTTTGAAGCTCAAATAGTGTATTTGATGATAATCCTTGTTTTAACGGGTTCTTGTTTCTAGGATTAATCTCCAGAGGGGTTGTAGGGATACAGAGTAACTTCATGAACTGAATTGAAATTGATTTCTGATTTTCCAGAGCTTGAGTGTACTGTTCTGTTTGGTGCATCCATCATACATGATCACAGCATAATCTGTCCATCATACATCCAATTTTCTTCTGACATCGAGTTGTCTGCACTATAATCCAGATGCTTAGGAGAAACAGTAGTCTCTCATCCACAGTATTGATTTTACCAGGTCTCTTCGACTGTTGGACTGTACTTTGTGTTTCCAATGTGATACTTCACATCTAGCGACCCAGGTTGAATCTAGAGGAGATAATGATTCAATTTATGGTCCTTAGAGTTTGTGTAAATATTGTTTGTTTCCAGCACAATAGTGTTGGTGTCGAATTGAGAGCAAATTATTAGGCAAAGCATTTTCTACAATTGCGGTAATCAAGGTCTCTGGCCTGCATCGCCTTCCTTATTTACCCGATAGAGAACCAAAAGATGAAGAAGAAATTGGAGACAACTAATACCTATAGCTGGTGCAGTGCGTTATGGAGTTGAAATGAAAGTAACATCTGAAGCATTAGTGGTAGTTACTAAGTGAAGCCACTACTGAACCATCCTCTAACTGCTCTCTAATTTTGGGCTAAGTCAGACGAATAGATCCTGAAAAATATTTATTTCGTGAAATATATATTTGAAACTTATTGTCTTAAAATGTAACCAAAATCGAACTGTAACTTTGTTTAGTTCAGAACTAGGAATTGCCCTGTGGGATTTGTAGCAGATAGGTACGGAGCAAAAATTGTCCAAACAGCTATGAATCGCAACAATCAAGATGAAATATTCATTTTGGAAGAGTGAAAATTCTTGACTTGTGACTAGGAAAGTCTAGAAAAGACTCGAAAAAAGACTACAAATTCTTGTCTTGTGACTAGAAACAGAAGGTGTGTGGTTAACACTGAGGAAGGCTGACGAGTGTTGGTATTGATAGGGGCCAATCTCCGCATAGTCCGACGACAATGAAACATAGCGCTAAAATTTAATCAAAATCGAACTAAAGAATTACTGTGTTGAGATTCGTAGTAGTTTGTGAGACAGGGAACCGAAATTGTACAAAGTAAGCTGTGGAATGCAAAAACCAAACTGAATGTTTGTTTAGGAAGACTACCCATTCTTCAGCTTCAAATTCTCGACTTGTGTCTAGAAACAGAAGGTGTGGGGTTAAGACTGAGTAAGGTTGATAGTGATGGGTGTTCGTACTTATTTGGGCAAATCTCCGCATAGTCTGACGTCAATGAAACATAGCCCTGAATCTCAATTTAAATCGAACTAAGGAATTACTGTGTGAGATTCGTAGTAGTTTGTGAGACACAGAACCGAAATTGTTCAAAAAGCTGTGAAACGCTAAAATCAAAAGGGAATGTTTGTTTTGGACTACACATGTGTCAGCTTCAATTTCTTGTCTTGTGATCTCTGGAAACAGAACGTGTGGGGTTTATACTGAGAAAGGCTGATACTGATGGGTGTTGGTAGTGACTGGGTCCAATCTCCGCATAGTCTGACGTCAATGAAACATAGCCCTGAATCTCAATTTAAATCGAACTAAGGAATTACTGTGTGAGATTCGTAGTAGTTTGTGAGACACAGAACCGAAATTGTTCAAAAAGCTGTGAAACGCTAAAATCAAAAGGGAATGTTTGTTTTGGACTACACATGTGTCAGCTTCAATTTCTTGTCTTGTGATCTCTGGAAACAGAACGTGTGGGGTTTATACTGAGAAAGGCTGATACTGATGGGTGTTGGGACTTATTGGGGCCAATCTTAGTGTAGTCCAATGACAATTTCAGCCCTGAAATTTAATCAAAATCGAACTGCAGCTTAGTATGGTTTTGCCCGGTACAAGGAGCTACCTGGTTGGATTTGTAGTAGATAGTCATACACGGAAAGGATACTGTTCAAAAAGCTGTGAAACACAAATATCAAGAGGGGAGGAGGTTTGTTTTGGAGGAGATTTGTCAGATTCCAATTTTTGTCTTGTGACTACGAAAGGGAGGTGTTGGATTAAAACTGAGATGGCTGATTCTGATGGGTGTTCTTACTTATTGGAGCAAATCTTATGACAGTTGAACGGCTCGATTCTCGCCGATCTCTCGAAGTTTGAAAGCTCCTCATCTGCAAGCAGTTCGTCCTTGAAGGCCCATTGATAAAGGACGGACCGCCCCAGTCGTAAGAAACGCTCGAGTACGTGAAGGGTTGGGGGCTTCCTCTGGTAGTTGTGAAGCCTGAAGGGTTGGTTGGGCTTAAAGTGGTCAATGCGCACGGTGTTCACGTAGGGTCTACGTGCTGCTCCTATCGGCACGTCCACCCGGCGCGGGCTCCTCAGCTACAGCTACAGTTATGTATTCTGTACCGGTCATGTCTTCAAGGAGTAGACTTGGCTCCTTCAAGGTCATGGACCTCGGGCTTCTTCTTCCTATTTCGATTTGACCTAGATCATACAGCAGCCAAGGGGATCGGAACTGAGTCCGAAAATAGCCGTAGCGTCGTGAATGAAATTTGAATGAAGTGGTCTGCTTACAGTGCAGCTTTACATTGAAATGATCATGTTTTTGATCCTTGAGCATATTTGAACAAAGTTGGCAATGATATTTGAAATTACTCTCTAGCCAGTTGTGTATTCGATGGTTATGTCTTCAATGACTAAACATGGCTCCTTCAAAGTCATCGATCTCGAATTTCTTCCTATTTCACATTGACCTATATCAAACATAAACTGAGACTATTAATAGCCACATTTTCAGCGTCGTGAATGCAATTTGAATGATATAGTCTGCTTTTGGTGTAGCTTTACATCGAATTGATCTTGTTTTTGTTCCAAGTGCATATTTTAATTAAGTTGGAAGGATTTTGAACTACTCTACCGCCAGTTGATTCGATGCTGGTCACGTCTTCAACAACTAAACATGGCACCTTCAAAATCAAGGACATCGGGCTTTTCCTATTTCGCTTTTACCTTGATCAAACATCGGAAGTGAGTCCAAAAATAGCGTAATTTGGTAGCGTCATGAATGAAATTTGAATGAGGTGGTCTGGTTTCAGTGTAGCCTTAAGCGAAACTACCATACTTTTGGTCTCAGTGCGAATTAGAATAAAGTTGAGGAAATTTAGAATTACTCAACAGTTACACTGATGTATTCAGTACCTGCCATGTCTTCAATAAGTAAGTTCATGAACCTTCCTTCCAAATCATGAACTTCGGATTTCTTCCTATTTCGATGTGACCTTGTTAACCACCGGAACTGAAACCGTGAATAGTAACATTTCCTGCTTCATGAATACTATGGTCTGCCTTCATTGCTGCTGAGCACTGAAACTACCTTATTTCCGATCCTACTGCATATTTGAATAAACTTGGTCATGCACTTTGAAATATAACTACTATTATTATACTATATTAGCCAAATCTTCAAGAAGTAGACTTGTTTCCTCAAAGCCATATCCTGGAGTTACCTATTTCAATTTTACACCGGCCAAAGGAATCGGAATCCTTTGGTTCTTTATTAGTTCCTTATTAGTACCTTGGCATCGTAACGTGGAAATTACGGTTCTATTTCGATTAAATACTCGTATCTGAGATGCTGATTTATTAGGTCCAAATTACAATAATTCAAGAAACTACGCCACCCACTGATCTTGACGTTTTAACAAAATAGATCTGCCGGTCAGAGATCTGCCGGGGTCCTGTAATCGGATATTTAACCGGACTCCGTGCAAGGGTCCTGTGTCCTTACACAGGTTAATCGAATGTTATTCGAGGAGAATCGAGATTTATCGTTGCAGGGCGATTTCCCTGATGAGGGCGATAATGCCTCCACCGATTAAGAGAGGATTAATATAATTTAGTGGCGAGTGATTAGCTGTAATGAGCCCTTGAGGGGGTGTTTCGGGGGTGTGGCGCCCTTTAAAAGGCTCCTCCACTTCCCCTCGTCGGAGGAAGACTTGACTTTCCCCTTTGGTGAAGACAATAGAGAACACAAGGGTTAGGCGGGTCGGCAGGGGAGTCGGCGTTTCTATGGCCCTAACCAGCCGTGTCGATTATTAGCATACACCCAAGCAACAGGCGGCAGTTAGGGCTATCAATCAAACTGACGGAGTCGATCATGTTAACTGACGTGTTACCTGCGCTATTGGTTCAGCTTTCAACATCGGTATATCAATCAATCAATCAAATTAATTAATTGAAATGTTCACATGGTGTACAAGGATGAAATTCAATAATCAATTTGAGTATCATATGCAAAATTTTAACCAACCTGAGCGTGACGAGGCCCTACACTTCCTATTTCATAGGTAATTTCTCTTATTTAACTAGTATCTTAACGACTAATACATGGTAATATGTTGAATAAATCTTTGCGGATATGTTCACAAGATATGTTTTGAATTACGTAAAATGTTAACTGAGAAGCGATCGCATATGCTTATGATTTGTGTGTTATCAAGAACCATTGGAAACCTAACATTCATTCTCGTTATCATCATTATTTACTGCATTACTAGCAGCATGAGGGAATCATTTTACTGAATGAATAAATTAAACTATTTGTTTAGATTTGTTTTGTTAGACCTTTTAGCATTACTCAGTTGGTGCGATACTTAGAGAAATTCCATGACATACAGGTCATGTTGGGAATGAATGAATGAATACGTTGTATTATTTAATAATATTATGTGTGCTTAATTTTAGCTTATTTTACTCCCTAAATCATGGCTCAGGAAAATATTATTTATCTATCTATCTCATCAATCAACTCCATACCTGAAAATCATAGCAGTACATGCCACTATCATCAACCACTGTGAGGTTTTTCAATGATGTTGTCAACGGCTTGTATAACAATTTTCAAGTTCGTACAACCCATGTTGCTAGGAGATCATAAATTCCTCTGTTTCCAGCTAGAATTTAAAAAAATCAGTCGCCGCTCTACTAATATTATTCACCTTCCGTTGGAAAGCTCTGAAATTACAAAATATTACACCGTGTCTCAAAATGCCAATTCCCGTTTATTATCCTGTTGGGAATCGCAGGTTACACATTTGGTTGTAGTTTTTCTCATGGTTTTCCCTTACAATCATATTGCAGCTAAGATGTTACTCGCTTAGTTATGTTGCACGAAAATTGGGAAAATTTGTCAAGCAAGCCCTCTATTCCTTTCGACATATCAAGCTGTGTAGGACGAATCAAGGAAGGAAAGAAATACCCCGATAAAAATACGATCAAGAGTAAGAGCCTCGTACTTGTGATACACTCAACCCGAGTAACTTCGTGGCACTTTCGGCCTTCATATCATCCACCAACGGATGTTTATAATGATTTCGATTCAAATTTATCTGAAACTGATTTGCACGTGGTAATTTTCTATCCCGATTTAGCGTTGTCGTTTTTCTGGCTTAATCAAAAAGGTAAGGAAACTACCTCCTAACAACGCAACATTCTGTCCAAGAACCAAATACAAATCAGAATTTGGATCGTTATTCTTTTAACTTGACTGGTTTTATAGTCTCGAGTTACTCGTATGTTTTCTGTTGTTGATAGTAGATTTTTAGACTGTACAAATTGCCCTATGTCCACAACACTGCATACTCCGTTTGAAACTGTAGTCTTTCGAAATCTGTTCTCCGTATTCATTGTCCAACCGTTGGGCCTGGTGGAGTGGCTTTCGAACTTGACTACAGGCACCACGATTTACGTTATCAATTTTGAGGCTGTAAGATTCGTCCTGTGTTCACACCACTGCATCCACCGCTTAAAACTTCGGCCTTTCGAAATCTATTCTCCACATTCTGAGTTCAACGTGGGGTTCGGCAGAGTTGGGTTTAAATTTAGCTATAGGATTATAGTGTTCCGGCACCATTGTTTCATATTGTTTATTTTGAGACTCCACTCACTGCACACACCGTTTAAAACTGCAGTCTTATCTTACGAATTCTGTTCTCCATATTCATTGTCCAACCGTTGGGCCTAACGGAGTGGGTTCCGAACTTGACTCCAGGTTCATAGTCCCCAGGTACCATAATGTTTTACGTGATCGATTTTGAGGCAGTACGATTCGTCCTGTCCACACCACTGCAACCACCGTTTGAAACTGCCGTCTTTCGAATTCTGTTCTCCATATTCATTGTCCAACCATTGGGTCTGGCAGAGTAGAGTTCAAACTTGACTATAGAGTCTTAGTCTCCAGGAAGTCTCGTTTTACCTTGTCGGTTTTCGGACTGTATAAATCTCTCTTTGGACAAACTGCACACACTGTTTAAAACAACAGTGTTAAAAATTTTGTTCTCCATGTGATAGAGTTATTTTGTGTACCTACGACTTCCAAGGATTTCAGAGCTCTGGGCTTTCCCGTCGAATCATTAAGGAGGATCGTAAAGAAAAATCCCAGCTCCCGTCAGGGTCACCCAACGGCCGCTAAATAATTGAAGACCCCGCGGCGGACTGCGATGCGTGAACCTCCTTTGTCTTGTCGACACGGTTCATCGTCCCGGCTAAGTGTTTAACGAAGACAACCCCTCGCTTGGGACTATTCAACGGTGGCTGCATCAATTTTTCGGAAGGGGCTGCCGTAGTTTCATTTTCAACGGTATACCAGTCTTAATGTAAGAGGCAGTCTTGGTTAGTTGGAGGGCTTTATCTGCGTTGCGCTACAGTGACTTGAAACTCTGTAATTTTTAACCAATAATTACGCTGGGACCAAATAAAATTACCAAAGATTCCATGGCAAGTGACAGTTTCCTGTCCGGCTTCCAATTCTTTACTCATCTTGCAAGGAAACAAGTCCACTAATCCCACCAAGTAACTCAGCGTCGCACAGCTACGATGCATTCCACCTGAATTCCATTTTCAAAGCTGTAGTAGAGATGTTTCATTAGGCAGTACTGTACTGTGGAGTATTTCATCCAGTATCTATGTGGAGTAGAGTAATATGCATATGTAAACTATATGAATATGAAAATATGAAAAACCAGCGGTTTTTGTAAAACAGATAGCTGAGAAAGATTTTATTAAAATAACTGATAAAGGAGCTTCCATGGATACATGTCTAGTTGGGAGTAATCTGCTCGCAACATAGGTACCAACCAATTCAAGGCCTTTGATAAAAGATAATGAACCATTCTCGTGCCTCTACTCTTCATTTTCAACAGTATTGTAATATTAAATAGGTAAGAGGTACCTACTGAATAAGATAGCATAGCCCTAGATAACATGAAATGGTGTAGGAAATCCATGGGCTCCATGGCGAGTTGGGTAAAATAGTTGGCTGCCACTAATTCATGTCCTCTGTTACTTTTAAATGAAATCCTCTTCTAATGTTAGTAGACATGCTGGAATGTAGTTAAGATTCAATGAGATTGCACATTTTTTTAAACGGGCTCCAATCAATGAAGCTTAGGTGGAACTAAAGAAAGATTGCTAAAGTTTTCCTGGATTCCAGCTATTTCCCGTCCCTGTCTCCTTCCACGAATCTACCAACCAATTCCTAGGACACAAAAAACAAATTACACAATACCGATTAAATTAGGTACACATTCACGATACATGTCTCATTTTCGAATAAAAAACCTATCATTACTTACCAAAGCCTAAAGAGATTTTCAGAGCGATTACAAAAAGGTTTGATTTTGAAATTTTTCATTTTTCTGAGATGCGAGCTTCTGAGCATCTATACCCCCCAACTACATAGATCATTCTGAGTGTTCTGAAAATTTCTCTCGGTTTTGTTAATGATAGGCAAGTAGTCCGAATGTCATGGAGGCAGTTTTTAAGTAGAATCGGTGTTTCTACTTGGCTTATTTCGCCCAGTGTATCAATGTTTTTCTTACTTGAACAAAATGTCACCCACTCTCTTTATCGTAGGAGGGCATTGTGGGGAATATTTAATCAACGCAGTGACCATTGTAGTCGTGAAACGAACTATGAACGCGCTCGGGGTGTGGGTTGATTGAGCCGAAGTACTTGACGAGATTATAGTAACAAAGGTTTTTGTTCAGAAGATAACCATTGGTCAATTGAAGAGGGTCAGCCTGACAGGTAGGCCTAACTGCGTTAGCAGATCCCCAGAGGGCTGGAGGGAGAACTGGAAATGCTCTCCTTCCTACCACGCTGCTGACATAACACTTAAGTTTCCCCTTCGACAAATATTCAATTTGTTCTCACGATTCGGCCGGTCTTTTCCCCGATATTGCAGAATCAATAGCATCTGGGCTGTGGACGTGGACAGCTACAGTAGGTACTCCGCCAGCAACAATGTGAGAGTTGGTATGAATTCGGAAAAATCAGTATGATAAGTTGTGATCAACGTTCGAAAATAACATTAAAAATTATTCAACACAAATAGAACAATCGACATACTCTGAACAATAGCCGATGCTGCGCTTTTTTGTAGAAAAGCAGCAGACATAGTAATGATGAAAGAATGGCAAGATTGGTACGAACAATAATCCCTCAACAAAGAAGCATACCACTTCCACATCAAGGAGAAAGTCATCAAAAAACCGCCTCTACTCCAATTGAGACAAACGCGAAACGATATAACTTAACTTATTCAACTCCTTACTGGATAGGTCATCATCAACCGGTGTATTTGTAAGCTAAACGTGGTCGACTCCGAAACCTGTGAGTTTCTCGAGGACGTTCTGGAAGACGTTGAACTTTGCAATCTGCCCACTTTATGCTCCGGAAGGAAAAAGATACAGCAAATTAAACAATTACTTAATCTTCCTAACATACTCAGAGAAATCAAGACTAGTGAAATGAAGGGGCTACTGACATTTATGAAAAACGTAAGATATAAACAATTATAGCTAGAGGCCATATCACACTCTCATTATTTCAGCTTTTTTCTCGCATTTTTAATGCTCGAACGTGAAGAAGGGGAAGTGCTTTTTTCCATAGTCAGCTTTTCGACCATTGCTCATCCTGGCGGAGCATTTTTAAACTCACTTGGGATAATTAGAACATGTTCTAATTTTTACCTCAACGCGAAAAATGCTAAAACGTAAAACGTAACCCTTGGGAAGGTAACAATTCAATGGAAAACTCCTAGGAGCCCTAACCTGACAGACTTAATATAACTGCATTCCGTCAGAATGCGCTGTTTTTTCACTTATTCCTCTTCAACATTCACAGCTGACCTTGGAAAACAGCACTTTGCCTTCTTCACATTCGAGCATAAAAAAATGCGAGAAAAAAGCTGAAAATATGCAAGTGTGATACTACGGCCTTAAGTGGGTAGTTTATATATACAACTATAAACAATTAATTACTAAGTCACTCGTTAAGGATGTACTCAATTGAAAAAATAGTTCTAAAATTTTGTATCATATCAATGCATTTACAGATTGTATGCCCACTAAAATGCGCAAAAAACCTGTCTGTCGTCATCAGTAACTAATAATAGAGTTATTATTGATTACTGATAATGGCCTAATCGTCGGAATCGATTAAACTTTGTAACTGAATCACATTTTTCGTGGAAATAGACAACGTTCTTCATTAACTTTCATTTTCTTCATTGAAATGGGTTTCCTCAACTTAGTTTGGCTGTGTAAGTTGGCTTTTCATGTTTGGTATTCCTTCGTTGAACTGTCAGTTGTGAAAAAAGGCAATCATTAGGCATAGTATAACAACCCGTACATTATCGTCTGTGACTATTCGAAAGAATTGAGCCTTGCATACTGTTGGTCCATTCCAACTTTTTTCGATCCATTGATGAAATACATTCTGAAGGCAAAAATCCCCGACCTCGCAACCCCCGGCGATCAAAATACTACAAAAACCAGGTCATTGTTCACCGCATCAACTGCCATTGCGAAATGCAACGTCTGGCATAAAGACGGGCGGGGGCGCGAACTTTCGAAAAACGGTTCCACTTTCGAGCCGGACCTAATCCACATTTTCGTATTGTGGGAGACTGTGAAAAGATTGTCCCGTGCCACTGTTTAGTAGGGGTACACGGGGGTACACTGGGTGGTCCGTTCACGCTTCGGTGCCCCTGCAATGATCTGAAGCATCCTGGACGGCTGATAAAAAGAAGAAAATGCTTGGAGAAGAAAAATCGATCTCGATCCGAGGGTAAGGTCCCTTCTCACAGGCTCGATCGGGGCTACTGAACGGCCTGACTCAGCTAATCTGAAACCAGATGAGAATAATACGCCTATCCGTTTGCTCCGTCTGTCGGTAGTTGTTGAGCTGCATGGTTATTAACAGGGGACTTCAAGAATGATTTCCTGTGGTCATTATTCAAAGTTACCTACTCCTACATGGGAAAGATATGGTTGGTAAAGTAGTTTTTTGATATTTATTGAGAACAATAGACATCGTACTTCAATAACACTGCCTTAATCGATCTTGTTGTGGAATATATACCAGCAAGGTATCTCACTCCTAGTCAGTAAACACAACTCTCTAGATTTCTTATCGGACATTGTGATGTTCGAATAATCATGTACCTATCCCATGAAGTAAGCAGACAACCAACTTTGCCATGATGTAACGTACGTGCAGACGTGGAACACATATGCGAGTACTGAGTACTAAATATTATGTGGAACTTGAGATGGTATCGAAAGACGTAATAGCAGAATGAATGGGATCTACTGAAAAAGTAAATTTCGAGATTCAAAAAATGATTTTTGAAATTTAAAATTCATGGCTTTATTGGTGCATGTATGTCACCAGCTTTCAATGACATACTTAATCACATACTATAGTTTAGTCTGTGAAAACACGACTGTGGTATACATTATTCAACAGTTCTTGTGCAGTTTTGACGAGTACTCCTACTCTTTTTCACGTTTTTTACCGTTTTGAAAATGTTAGTTTTGTGTTACTATTAGATTATATACGTTTATTTTGTATATGTCTCATGACTATAAATAATAATTATAATACTAATTAGAAAAATTTATAATAACTAAAGGCTTCTCCATACCTAGCTCAAAATTCGCGGTTTACTTTTCAATAATGCAATAACATGTAAAAATCAATCAACTGCTTTCTTATTCTCTTCAACCCTGAGAATGTTAATTATGGCATCCAAGGACAGCAGCTAATTTCCTAAAAGATGTGTCTTTCGTTTCGTGCCCCAGGAAATGCACCCAGGAAATGGATGAAAGAATTCTCCGCACCATTTAGTCTAGATATAAGACATTACATCAAACAACATACATCAACCCTCCCGAATGCAAAGAGCACCATTGTTCACCGCTAATTTGTCTTGGCTCAACAGTCTTTTGCACCGAATGCTAAAATCGAAATTCTGATAGAGTCCTGGAATCCAAAACTTATACGTTACACTAAACGAAGATGCCGACACCCAATTTTCGCCTGATGAAGCCCACATCTTTAGGCGAAATCATCCATTATTTTTTTACGACTGGATTGAAATGAACGTAGTCTTATGACAACCACAAAGATATGCATCCCCATTTTAAAAAAAAATGATTCTTCAAAAATTCATATACCCACTTTCCATAATTCCAGGTTTAGCAAACGAAAAAAAACCCAGATTCGGGGCTAACGGCCCTCCTCTATCTGGCATAGCTTTATCCACTCAACGCTCGATTAACAACTTGGAATTTCGTGAGGGAGCCCAAACGCTGGTCGCAATAGTAATCAGGAATGTTCAGAACCAGATAGAAAGCCAAATTGAATTCCCGGACCTGTACTCTTCCCACTACCTCTAAATGGGGAAAACTCCAGATTTCGGATGTATATGGGGTAGTTTTGAGATAGTCTGGTAATCCTTGTAACAGGCAAAACTATTGTTCTAAGATGCAGTCCGATTTCGATAAAATTATCAGAAAGTGGTGTTGTGAAATGTGGGCTTTAGATAGTTTCCTACGTATTTCATCACTGTCTGATTAATCGTATTATCTATAATGAGTAACATGAAATGTTTTGATAAAAATTCTTTGAACATTAGTAGAGTAATATCAAAACAAGTAGATCAGTGCTCACGAATTGAGTCACATGATAGCGCATTTTCTTGTAAGGAGATCCGCGTGAAATAGACGCTTCCTGCGTTGAATAGGAGACACAATGGCTTTGGAGCTCACTCAGCTGATCGATGACCTCTCATGACCTCTAATACCTTCAGTATTCTCTCTTGAGTCTCACTCTCAAAATTTCAGCTTCCTGCGTTGAATAGTAGGCAAAATGGCTTTGGAGCACACTCAGCTGATCCATGACCTCTCATGCGTCAGCGGCCACTTATACATCTTTATCCTCGCCATGTTACAGATTTCATCCATACGTTAGTCCATCCATAAGTTTCATCAAAATCGGACGTCGATTTTGAGAGGACATACATACATACATGCATTCGTCAACGAACAAAGTGAACACAATAGCTCATTTTTCCTTTTTATAAAAGAAAATGCGCTATAAAGCCTCGGGCCGCGGATGAAGAGTTTTTTCTCGATTTTTTTAAACTACGCACCAGAAAATATAAATTTTGTGGTAACGTATACATAAGTATGTGAGGCAATGTAACACACCTATGATAAAGAAGAAAAGTAACGTGAGAAAGACGTATCAATTTCTCCCTTTTACTGGCAATAGAAACCTGGTAACTGATCGCCAGCAGAACCTGCGGGAAGGGGAGAGGTTAACTCCGCAAAGTCCCTGCTCCTCCAAGGATAAGAATAAGGATATTCCCTTGAGTTTCCCTTGAAGGCGAGAAAAGGGCAACCACTTAAAGGAAGATGACCCTTCTCGACCTCGGCACTGTTAGCGCTAAGGGATGGAAGCATTCGAGCCCTTCGGTGTTTCCCATGGGGGTTGGGATTCGAACCCCCCAACAACAGGTCATACTTGATTAACCCTCGGCTATCTAATGAGCCCAACAGACGAGAACTTCTTCCCTTTTACCGGATCTCTCCAGACGTCCTTTTTTTCCTATCAGTCGTCGGTGAGTTTTTGTTTTGGGCGTCTCAGACCCGCCCGTTCTGCTCAGTCGCTCCCGCTTTGAAACTGTATCGGAAATGGGATATCACTCCCCTAATTATCCTTCCAACATATCCCATTAAACTCTTTTATTTATTGAGGAAAAAAACAGTAAGGTCAGGCGGGGCAAGTGCGTACCCGTTTTTCATAAATCTGACTTTGTGATGCTACGATTTCCCTCAAACTACGAGTTAAATAATGACTACGGTTTTATTACATTCCCCAGACATTTCTACGTCGAAAAACGCGTGGATATATTGAATTGAAGTAATAAATTAATTAAGAATAATGAAAAACCTAGAAGCATTCAAACAGCGTACTTGCCCCTTGTTGAGGGGCAAGTGCGTACGTACAGTGGGGCAAGAGCGTTTTCAATTTTCTACCCGAAAAATAATAAAAACCTAATAAACCAAATTAGGTAGAAGACATCTATCGTTCGGAAGAAATTCGAGAATAGGGAGAATGAGAGAGTCCGGGTAAGATTATTGCACTAAAGCTAAACCTAACTGATGATGGTTAAAATTTAACTGAAAAGCTTTGTGTTCTGTTTTGTGAAATGTACCGTGGTAATTAAAGTGTGTTTTGTATAGTACATCATTCAGATCTTATAACCATTCAGTACTGGAATCAGGAGATGCTGAAAAATGTTGGAAGACGGCAAAGATCACCCGACCACTAGTCTCCCCTAGTCGCGGCTGCATCTCCAAAATTTTTCATCGACTCTCAGTCATGCGCCATATCCACGTCACAATGCAGGCCGTTAAGGTTTATAATTCAATTACATTCGGCAAGATAAGATCGATCGTTCGGAAGAAAGCGAGCCGAGGATAGGGTGAAAGAGAAAGAGAGTCCGAGTACGTCAGCAAAGCAAGGACTTAAGTGATGGCCACTGTGGGATCGAGGGTGAGGGGGTGAGTGGGGGTGAAGGAGGTCTAATCAAGGGGTTGAACGTTGTAGAAGCTTGATCAGGTCCAGTGCTCCCTCGAGAGCGCAGGGTCGCTTCCCTGACGCAGCCAATCTCCTAACGCCCCCCAGCCCTAATAAAACTCGATGTCCTATCTCTTCTTCCTATGACCCTCCGATCTTAGCTATAATAATTAGGTAACCTCCTATTTATGGTTTCTTTTTCCACAATATTGCTCCCTTCTCTTTTTCAGTTCTTAGTTCCTCCACTTTGAGTCACTTCTTCTGCTCCCTCAGCACATTTTTAGTGAAATAGGCGGAAACAGTGGGAGGCTTCACTTCACTATCCCAATATGAATGGAAAACTTTTTTGTGAATTTTCATTTATGATCTATAAGAATAGGATTCGTGGCCTAGATCTCCCAAATAGTTGGGACAAAAACGCGATAGAAATAAATTGAATTTAGGTCACTGGTGGACGGTGCTGAGCTCTCTCTCTATCTATCTCTCTCTCTTTCCTTCCCCCTCTCTCCCTCTCTCTCTCTCTCTCTCTCTCTCTCTCTCTCTCTCTCTCTCTCTCTCTCTCTCTCCTCTCTCTCTCTCTCTCTCTCTCTCTCTCTCTCTCTCTCTCTCTCTCTCTCTCTCTCTCTCTCTCTCTCTCTCTCTCTCTCTCTCTCTCTCTCTCTCTCTCCTCTCTCTCTCTCTCTCTCTCTCTCTCTCTCTCTCTCTCTCTCTCTCTCTCTCTCCTCTCTCTCTCTCTCTCTCTCTCTCTCTCTCTCTCTCTCTCTCTCTCTCTCTCTCTCTCTCTCTCTCTCTCTCTCTCTCTCTCTCTCTCTCTCTCTCTCTCTCTCCTCTCTCTCTCTCTCTCTCTCTCTCTCTCTCTCTCTCTCTCTCTCTCTCTCTCTCTCTCTCTCTCTCTCTCTCTCTCTGTGGTTGAATCTACCACATCTTCTCTCAAAATCTCCACTAGGTCCTCTTTTGTCAGATTGATAAATCTCTTCAATCTCAATCTCTCTCTCTCTATCTATCTCTCTCTCTTTCCTTCCCCCTCTCTCCCTCTCTCTCTCAGTAGTGTGGACATGGGAGTGATTATTCCCATATGACATCATGTAGCATTCCTTACACGGGTGCTGCAGAGTCACTTCCGCACATCCAATATTCTTTATATTCCCCCTTTTTGGAAATCTCTCGTCGAGATCTTTCAGCTGATTTAATAAAATAAAACAGGTGCTAATGCCCATTTAATGGGATTTTGAATATGATAAGCTCAAAGCAGCGCGCAGCGCAGCAGATCGCACCACAACACAGCTATGGAATTTAGATAGCCACTTGCTTTCTTGGAGTCTCTCCTCAGTTTCCGTACATATCGCTCCATCCCTCTCGTTTCTGTGCATACTGTGTCTTTCTTCCAATTATAAAATGACGTCAAAACAAACAAATAATTGATGTAATGCGAAAACGATTGAGAGAGCCAATCTGCATTTTTGGACTTGAACTCGTTGCAAAATGCAGTAGCCATCCAATTCAGCTTGTTGGTTCAGAGCTACATTGAGTGCTAATGATGGTAATCTGATTACAACCAAAACATTGTGAACATGTTGAGGGCTTCTGAAGCCTCCATAATGGTTTATATGTTATTTTTTTAATTAAAAATATTTTTATTTAAGTTTGGGGAAGGTAGATTACCTGTTACTTTGAGTGCCCTGACCTCCCGCCCTTAGTTGTGATATCCAACATTCCACGTTCTGCAGGTCAGATTTCTAGCATGGGAATAAGTGAAGACAACGCCAACTCATTCTGGCAGCAGTTTGGGGAAAGTATATTTGCTATTTCTGAGAGTAATTATACCAAAGTGGTTTTACTCTTACTTTTTTTCACACTATGTTTCCAGATTGTGTTGAATTTTGCCCGGTAAGGATTCCCAAGACGATCACTTGACTTTCCTTCGTACGTGCGGGGTGTTTGGAGAGTGGCGTTTCTCAAGTTTCTCTGCTTCGAAGCGGGTTGAAAATACGAAAATAAACTAACGCCGGGAAAAAAGTGCTGCAGAGCGTAGAAGAAGACCCCGTCAAGTGGAGAGTTGTTAGGAGATGCGGAGGGGTTGTAGGAGAAGGGGTTGGCTCGGCCTCTCCACTCTCTCCTACAACGGGATTCCGTATTCAGAACTCACCCTTACAATTTACATCTCTTGCTGCCCACTTTGCTTCCTAATGGCTCTCCCGAGCTCCTAATGCCCGCCCCGTCCACTTTCGTCTCGCTCTTCTCAGTTCCTTTCTGATCTTCGATTGTGGCCCCCGAGTTCATTTGGATTTCTTTTGATCCGAAATGTTGCTTTTTGCTTTTCCTCCTCATCCTTTATCCCTTCTTTTCAACACCTCTTATTCCTCTTTAAGAGATCGCTTTTTTATTCGAATAGAACGCTAAAGAAATCCGAATGACCTGAACGGGCTATCCGAAATGAAGTATGATTGTTTCAACAGCTCAGCTGAAATATGATAAAAAATTCCTTCTTTTTTTATATCTATTGGTCGCGTTTAAGCAAAATACGGTCATTGAAGCCAAACGTTGGATAATATTACATTAATTCAAATTTTTTGATATAATGATGACGACTTCAACAAAAAGAGCAATTCGCTAAATGGGTGCTATCATCTTTAAACAGTTTATGAAGAGATCATGGTATATATACACTGAGGCAGCAGTGAAAGCTGGGCATTCTTGAGAAGGTGTCGAAAAATCAATTGATAGACACATCATCCAAATGCAGGGGCTGGTTGCCTTGACAACTTTCAATATAACACTATTTTTTTGGCTGTCATTTATAGATATCCGAAATCACTGGTACGATTTGGACCAAATTTTGATATGTTGAATTCCCATGTCAGAACTTGTGCCTCGCTGACTTTGGTGAGGATCAGCTGACCATGAGCCGTAATATTAATCATAACTATGGCAAAATCATGCTGAAAACTCTCCTATTCATCCTAGGACCTCGAAATTGGATAGGGACCTGCTTTGAGGCAATAAGAAACAAGCAAAAAGAGGGGCATTCTGATCTGCTTGCTGAGTGAGCTAATGTCTCACATGTACACCGTAGAACGTTGAAAATTGATAGGGAGACTTTCTGGGACAACAAGAGACGAATGGCCTTACAGGGTACATTCTAATCAGCTGAGTGTGCTAAAAGTTATATCGTCTGTCTGATTACAACGAAATTCACCATTTACTCTACAAATGTAATATTACGAGTCCAAACTTTAACAATTCTTTTTTCGCCATTTAGGTATGTTTCCTCTCTTCTGAGTCACAAAAAAAATTAAAATGTTCTAAAAACTTTTCACCTGCCGTACGGGTTAGGCGTTGCAATGAACCGTTTTCTCATGTGATTAGCGAAGCTAAGCAACGTCGAGCGTGGTGAGTACTTGGATGGGTGACCGTCCAGGTAAGGGTCAGACGTCCAAGTAATTTTCTCGCTTTTGTACAGCGAACCCCTCTCCACTCAAGGGGGCGAGGCAATGAGCAGCTTTAAGCGAAATCATCAGATCGAATTCTGATCCTCAATTTAGAGGACACCTGATTAAGTACGCGACGTCCGAGGCAGTCGGACGAAAAGCCCCAACCTGCAATGGTTGCTTACTCTACTTACTTTTCTCCTACTTATATTTTACCTATCTCTGTTCGTAAAGTTGGTTCTGCTTACGCAAACTGCGTTTTTTTTTTTTTTTTTTTTTTTTTCAAAAGTTTGCTAGAAATAACTGTGCACAAAAAAAAAAGTGATTTGTACAAAATAATTTCGTTAAGTATGACAGAAACCTCTTGTAAGCCTCATGCTTCAACTCACATTGCGTTCCCGTCTACAGTGTCTGCTGCATCTATTATTCTAGTTCGGTCAGCATCCGTCGTAAATTTTTACGTCGTGTCCTATCTAGCTAAGTTGTTTACCTTCCCTGCTGACTTGGGGCTGTAAACCCGATCCCCCCTCCAGCCTCGCCAATTTTGACTAATGCAATTGGCTCCTTGGGGCGTAGCCCGTCGTAAAGTTGACCGCGGGTGAGCACGTAGCGGCTATCCGAATTTGGCTCCCTCCGTCGTCCGTAACTTTTCCTGCCCTGTTTTTTCTCTCTTTTTTTTTTCTTCTTTCTCCTTAGCTCCCTCCTTCTTGAGAGCGAAATGATGGGCAGGCGTAAAAAGAAGAGCACGATAATCCACTGCTGATCCATCACAATAAACTCATACGAGGGGCCCCCGAACGTTTCAGCAGATTCGGAAATTACAAACAGGATTTCTCAATTTACACTAAAGCTAACTGTAGCCTAATAATCTATTGGAATCGTCTTAAATTTTCACATTTTTTCTCTCCCTGTCATTGAATGTACCAACAATTTTAATGTGTTTTTTCAGAGAGTAAACAGATCTGTTTGTTTTAAACTTAAAAATTTTCTTTTGAATGAGTGAAACTTTCTCTCCAACACTGTCATATATTGATTTTTTTCGGTCATTTGAATGTCTAGTAATCTCAATTTGATATAGGAAATTACCCCACCATAATTTTCTATTGCTTCACGCCGGTTTAATAAAAAAGTTCCAGACATAAAGCATGACCTATGAACTATCTATCTTTACTAATATTAGTCCATATATTCTATTGAAGACGTTAACATATCATCGCTAGGTTCACAATCCCATATTTATACAAATATAGAAACAATTCCTATTCTACCCACCACTCCTTCAATTAAATGTGCAAGCAATAAATTCCAAGCGTAAAGCCATCTTCTTTCGGAAGGTGTGATAGAGGTGTTACTGGCCGTGATGACGTGATGTCAGCATCTTAGTTTTGGCCCTTTAAAATTGCTAACCGAAATATTGTTTCTCAATACTATTTCCCCAAATGAAATTGTTTTGGCTCTAGCCTGGCTTGTTGGCTCTAGCGATTTTATGAGGTTTATAAAACCTCCTGTTTTTGACACTGTCCTCTTTGAGGGCAAAGCTTTTAACTTATCTGATGATGGTCACAGAATTGTGACCGAAACTTCATTACAATGATTACAAAGATTTTGTAATTATTTATTTCTCCTTGGGCCGAATCCCGACGATATACAACACTGTTCTATCAGAATAGCATTTTAAACTGTCCATAGTGCCAGATACTTGTGTTTGACCAAGTTCATTCTAAGTTAACATTGTACGTTGTCTTTGCTGTTGCAGCATCCTCGAACTAAGGAAAGAGAAATCGCGGGACGCGGCTCGCTCGAGACGGGGCAAAGAGAACTACGAGTTTTACGAGCTGGCGAAAATGCTGCCGCTGCCGGCGGCCATCACCTCGCAGCTGGACAAAGCCTCCATCATACGCCTCACCATCTCCTACCTCAAGCTCCGGGATTTCTCGGGGCACGGCGACCCGCCCTGGAACAGGGATCAGCCCTCCCCCAAGTCTGTCAAAGGTAAGCAAACCATTTGGGATATCACAATTACCTAAATGTGTACTTAATGTACAGAATTATAGCATTTACAGATTCAATTAAACCTTTTACAGAATTACTTCAACCTTTTACGAATTCAATTCAACTTTTTCGAATCATGGATTGTGTTCATCATATTTGAATCGAATCGGACAGCGAGAATCACCAATATGCACAAAATGTGGCTCCCAGGATGAAACGCTGGAACACATACTTATGATATGCCCAACCTACACCGCAGCTAGAGGTAAAATGTTAGGCTCAATCACCCAACATATGGAGAACCCCGTACATTACCACCAAATTATTCATTCGAAATCGCAATCAATCTACAGAACTGTGTGCGCGTATATTAATGACATTAAAGTGAAAATTTAATACTGCTTAATTGTAATAATTCGTGTCATGACCACGTAATGTTTATGAAATAAAGGTCTTCATGTGGCTGTTGCCCCTGGCTAATGTCAACTGAAAAAAAAATTCAACTTTTTACAAATTCAATTCAACATTTTACAGATGCTTTTAAAATCTCATCCAATTTAATTCTACCCTAGCCCTACTGACCTCGTTAGGGGGGAAAAACACTTTCAGCTTCGCTAATGTAACGGTTGCCCTGTAGCTGCGGCTGGTAAAAAAAGGAACATGTCCATCACATAGTTAGCGCAATCTTGTGCAGTTACTGAAGACACGCTCGCTTGTGTAGATTTGTCAACGATGAGTATAAAGTTTTTACCCCCTTACTTGCCAATGCTTAATCCAATGAAACGCGCATTCTCCATCATAAAGTATAGAGCGTATATGTACTCTTAGTAAGCAAGAGGTTTATCTGAGGTTATACAAGCGAGCGTGTCTTCAGTACCTAACTGCACGACATTGTGCTCCTACTTGTTGGACAGGTTCCTCATGACCAGCCGCAGCTACAGGGCAACCGTTACATTTGCTAAGCTGAGATCTTTCTTCAAAGGGTCGGGTTGAGTTAAATTGGTTAATGTTTTTAGGATTTGTAAAAAGTTGAATTGAATTTATAAAAGGTTGGATTCAATCTGCAAAAGATTGGATTAAATCTTTAAGAGGTTGAATTAAATCTGTAAATTTAAATAGTAAGTCTTAATCAGTAGCGTCAGGTGCGAAAATTCACCCAGATGGGAATGGAGTGGATGGGGAATGACAGGAACCACCCGAGTAAGTCTCGAAAATCTGCAAAAACCACGTTTTTTTTTAATTGGCAATTTAAACGAATATAATAAATTTTTGACAACCATAACATATTTATTTGAGTACAATTTACACTAGATGATGAAAGAACAGTTAGTAAGTAGCTATGTGGGTACCGAGCCATGTGGGTATTCATGGCAATGAGTGTGCAGGTTTGAAAAATAAATTAATGAAATCAATTTGTAAAAATAGAATAAAGTCTTTTTTGTCGATCTTCTAAGTGGCCAAACACTGTTTGCCTGTCTGTCCAGAATATACTCCTCTTGTAAAACCGTGCTTTACATATTGCTATTTCGACTCTACGTTTTGAGTCAACATTGTACGTAAACAGCCATTCCGACACGAACTAAATCACTCGCGACGAAGTTGTGGAAACCCATTTCAAAACGGAAGTTAGTGAAAAAAACGTTGTCTATTTCCACGAAAAATAAAGAGTTACAATGTTAAATTGATTTCGACGGTTAGGCCATCATCAGTAACAAACACACGCATAACAATTGTTAACAGAAACTTGTAACTCTTCATTTTTCGTAGAAATAGACAACGTTTTTTTCACTAACTTCCGATTTTTTTAGCCATTCCTAGAGGTGTGCAATTACCACAATTCCTCTTAAATGATGTTCGTGACAAGATATCAAGCCCATATGGTATTGACACATTCAGGAAACAAAATCGAATTCAACGGCATAATAGACATGGAGGTTTGGGTACCTAGGGTAAGACATGGAAATGTCAAAACTGCAATAGCATAGAATATTATATAAAGAGTTTTTGACATGTCTCATGTCTTTAGGATGGCCCGTGATTTGATTTTTTGTAGGACCGTAGTAATATGTAACATGTGGGTAGTTAATAACATGTGGAGGCCATATCAACATAAATACCATAAAAACGTTCGTTTCTCAAAAACAAATAGGTAGGTATATACTTCTTGAAAAATAAATTAATGAAATCAATTTCTAAAAATAGAATAAAGTCTGTTTTGTCCAAGTGGCCAAACACTGTTTGCCTGTCTGTCAAGAATATATTCCACTGGTAAAACCGCGCTTTACATCTATTTCGACAGTAAGTTTTGAGTCAACATTGGACGTAAACAGCCATTCCTAGAGGTGTGCAATTACCACAATGATGTTCTTAAATGATGTTCTTGACAAGATACCAAGCCAATATGGTATTGACACATTCAGGAAACGAAATCGAATTCAACGGCATAACAGACGTGGAAGTTTGGGTACCTAGAGAAACGTCATGTCGAGACTCGCTCCCTCACCCTCTCTAAAAACGCTCCGTGCGGTGGGGAGCTGGTAAGCTGAACAAATTGACAGGTGAATGGCGTAATGGGATTTGTAACTTGATGGTCGGTTCGGCCCACTTACCGCCTCTGTAAGCGGTTGCGGGTGGTTATGGTAAACCAATACTACTTACTTCAGCAACACGAGCGGTCCCGAGGGACTGAGAGAGAGGGACCGCTGAAGCGACCTCTTCCCCAAACATCACCCTAAAGAAAGGGACAGAATGACTGTGCAAAAAGTTCCAGCCATGCAGCATGACAATATATGAGCAAATTTTCGTAGTTGGCATGTTCCATGTCTTAGGATAGTCCGTGATTTGAATGGTTAGATGTTTCATGTCTAGATTGTCTAGGATGCAGTCCTGCAAAGAAATCGTAATCGAAATGGATTAATCGATTTATTTTTTAAACATCGAAACAGCGATTTTGTAATAAAAATATTAGTAGGTGAAAAGTCAAGCTTCAAACGCGAATGTCAAGTTTCACTGAACGAATTTCGGTGATTATTTGTCGCTAGGCGAGCCGTAGTTAACAGTAATTTTGACTTAATCATTGGAAAATTTGTTTATAAAATGCTTTCCTATTTACGTGCCGCTGGTTAGCAGAGCATGTTGCAAAAAACGCTACGTGAAACGATCAGCTGGTGCTCAGGGTGGAGCCCGTCATTTCATTCGTCCCTTGATGTCCTAGAGTGGCTCCCTATCGAATTTCGTTGTAATCAGACAAACGTTATAACTTTTAGCACACTCAGCTGATCAAGATGGAGCCTGTAAGGTCATTCGTCTCTTTTCATCCCAGAGAGGCTCCCTACCAATTTTTAACGTGCTACGGTGACAAGAGGGATTTTAGCTCATTCAGCTTATCAGTATGGCGCTCCTCACTTTGCTCGTCTCTTGTTGTCCCAGAGAAGGGACAACAGTAAAGGGACTCAGTGCAGTGAAATTGCGAGAACACACTGACGGATTTCCCTGGAATACACTCCACGGTAAACTGTTGAATGGCTCTCAGCCGGACAGAACCTACTTTATCAACCAAAACGCCGATCCCATCTCGGCGCTGGCCACAACAATGCTGCTTCGAAACAATAAAATCAAACAGATTTGGTCGGGTAAACTCAATGACCAGGCAACAAAAATCGAAAACACCGCAACGCCACCAACAACCAAGGCAAGGTTTGCAACTTTTAAAAATCGAAATTCACCTGTTTATTACAAAGTAATAAATTATTATTTGTGTCACACCAAACGTTTTGTCTATTTTTGGCACATTTTATTGAAATTTTGTAGGTTTACTGAGCACAAGTTGTTGAATGTTCTAGTTCATATTCGCTAAACTTTTTCTAATAAGTTATCTACTAAAAGATTAAAATGTAACGATTTTAAATTTGAGGAATTTGAATTCTCATCCTTTCTCTTGGATTCCTTGATTTTTTGGCGGAAGAATGGATTTTTGAGAATCTCTGTTTTCAGAAGAGATATCGTATGGATTCACACGTACATATACAGAGTGTCTCAAACCTAATTGTAAAAACTTCAGGGGTCGATTCTAAATCTCGTTTCTGATCAAAAAGTTCCTCAAATAGAGATTTTTTTCACGCTTTGTTTTCGAGTTATTAAATTTCGTGTTTTCTGTCTGATGACTTAAAACGACCATAACTCCCCTTAGAATCACTGTAAACTAAAAATTAAGGACACCTTTGGAAAGATCCTCCAATTTTCTGTCTAACTGATTCCAAAGTAATATTTTTTGAACCGACATGATACGTTAAATATGAGCTAAAAAGCAAATTTTCAAAATTTTCCATAATTCGGTTTTTTTCCATTTGTCATTCTGCTTCAAATTTCCACAGAAAAACTTCCTCAGAATCTCAGCTTTCCGGCGGTATAGTCAATTTTACTTTTACTTGGCTTAGTAGGAAAAAAGAAGTATGTTTTAATGTTTAAAAAAACCTGTGTTTTTGTCCAATGAAATCGAAGGTTTTTATTAATAATGCCGCCCTTCTATAAAGTACAATTTTGGAGATGTTTTTCTTTTCTTTTCTTTTACGCTGAATTAAATGCTAACACTTGAAAATCTTTTCAACTTCGTTATAATCGATTTTTACCCTTTAACCCTCAAATTTATAGTTTATTTGTTAGACCTCAATTTTATGTTTTTAAGGGTATAACTTGTTTATTAAACCTACCTAGTTCATAAGTTTATCCTCCAAAGTCTATTTGTATGGTCCCATAGAACGGTAAAAGATGGTAATTATTAAAAGGAGTTGGAACTATAAAAGAAAATTATGTTGTTTTTGCTCGAAGAATGAGTTTGTGATTAGTTGAATTCGTTCATCTGGGCGTAAGAATAATTTTCCATCATCTAGTCACACTTTAATAAAAAGCAAAGAGGCTTACGAATTAGAACTCAACCCTCAATTACCTCCCCACAACTCACTGGTCGCTTGATTGAAAAATTAAATTCCGAGGACCCGAATTCACAGGGAAGTGGCTTTTGTGTAGATAACCATATTTGAGTGGTTGAAGAGGAGGGCGGAGGTCTGATGAGATTTAACTCAGATTTACATGGCTGCAAATATAATACGGGGAGATGGGTCCGTATTTACATGAGAGAAGCGAGAGGGGCTGTTGTGTTGGGAGGGAGGGCGAAGGCGAATTAGTCACAGCTTTGAAAGCAATTAGGGCAGTAGAGGGAAGAGCTGTTCCATATTATTGGGATTGGGGTCCTGCGAAAGAGGATCGATATCTATTTCCCTAGTCACCCTCCGAGCTGAAGATTACGAGCGGGTGTAGACTCTGTAAATAAGAAAGGAAGAAATGAGTCGTGTGTGTCAGTTTGTTAGATATCGATCGATCCGATACTCATTCTCCAGTCTGGTGTTGATATGCTGGCCGATCCGAAGATGGCACAACATACTATGAAATCACTTCCAAGTAAGGCCGTCAAGAAGAATGTCAAGAATCTATTACTTCAAGCTGAACTTTATTGTGTGAACGACTTTTTTAAATGTCCTTTTTAGGCAGTATCTTCGATGGCCGCTATACCTACCATATCATTATTCAACTTATTTATTTATTGTGTAATTTTTTTTTTTTTTTTTTTTTTTTTAATTTAAGAATTTAGCCGCATCTCAACCTGAAGGGTCATTAGCGGCATTGCACGAGGTGTCAAGTGTGACACTAAAACTGGCACGATTCTAAACTATAACTAAGACTAGATAAATAGGCTTACGTTAAATCTAAGTGAAATAAAGCTATGACTAGGTGAAAATAAATATATCACAGATTAGAAATATCACAGATTAAAAATATTACAGTTCGTAGTAGAGCTCTGCGGCTCTCAGGTACGTTAACAGGGAGTGGACCTTGTCTGGCCTAGATAGGACATCAACCCACTGAGGGGGTCCATGCAGGATTCTGAGGTCCATAAGAGCTGGGCAATCCTCAGATTGTGTGATGTCTCGTTATATGTTTTTCTTGTAGCCAATGTAGATTGTCTTGTCAGCAGCCGAGGAATTTTATAAAAGTACTCTTGCTAGCTTTTTATATAATTTTTCTGTGATAGAATTGTTGATAATATTATTGTTAACCATTAGATATATTATTCTTCTCATTTTTATTTTTGTGCGTCAGATATTTTGTTGTTAATAGTATGAATGAATGTTTTGTGTGCGTGTAATTTATAGATTGACTGGCTGGTATACTTCATTCAATTAATTTCGGCCTGGGGGTCCCGGTTGGCCTGGGGGCGGTCTCGCCTGGGGTTTTCTCATGATTCGATTACTTAGTCGTATCTAGGGGTGCTCACCTAGCAATGGGTGGGCACCTTTGGAGGGCCGCCATGGTGGGTCGGGTCCGGGCCCGGTCGAGGTGCCCTGGCCGAGCCGCCCAATGATGATGATGTTTATTGCTTCAAAATAAAATACAATAATATATATGAAATAATCGGTCAATTAACAGAAATTAATGATCATAAATATTACTTGACACGTGAGTGATCTTTTAGAACCTTCAAGTTTCTGTGCTAGATGGGGGAGTCATTCACCGTATGAATTATTGTTAAACATGAATACGCTTCTCAATAGAATTTGCGAAACAAGCAGATCGTTGAAAACTATATCTAACTAAAGAAAATAATAATAATAATAATAATAATAATAATAATAATAATAATAATAATAATAATAATAAAAATAAACCTATCTTATATATATTATTTATACAAATTATTACGACCTATCCTATATATTTATAAAAAGTATCACATCTGTCACCCACCACAAATTGTCACAATTGAAACACAAATTGGCATTATATATTTTAATATAGATTTTGGTTTGTTATTAAAGCGTCGATACCTGCTAAGCCACGTACATGCTTTGAGTGATTTGGTCCACACTCAGCGGGCCCTTACCTATCAACCAAGTGAAGACCAATTTTTAATGGGCGGGTGTTTGAGTCTGCTGGCCCTCAAACTCATTCTATCGCTTGTTGGCTGCAGGAAGAACTTTATGTTTCGATCTTTGGATAGGTTTATTATAATCATGTTTGACTGCATCTCTTATTGACTATTGTCACACATATGTTTTTGACAAATAAATAAATGAACTAAACTAAACCAAAGAGACTGTATTTCCTTGAGATGCTAACGCGGGGCGAAATCTGGGGTATTAGTCCGATTACCTTTTCTTCTACCTGAGCATTGTAGAAATAATACAAGAAGTCCTACCACTATAACCTAAGGAATGAGACCTTGCTGAGTGGGATCTTCAATTTTTTTTTTTTTTTTTTTTTTTTTTTTTTTTTTTTTTTTTCCTTAGCTTTCGCCATAGCCATTTATTTATTTAGTAATTTATCATATTTTAATGTTACAATTTTTCATGCATGTAGGTATACAATATTTTATACTCTTCAGGGCTGTTGGAATATACAATGCATGTGAAGTTGGTTGGCATTTCTATTAATTTAGTTAAATCATTGAGCGTAGAGTACCTTTGAGTCACAAACTTGCTGCACAGCATCACTAAGTGTTCCAGACCTTCGTCCGAATCACAGACTTCGCAAAGGGAAGATTCTTGGCTCATTCTTTTTTCGTATTCTTGCAAAGCCCATGGCCGCTTCGAAGAACGGTCATCGTCAGAACCATGTTCCGTGGGTAGACCCCTCCATGGTGGAACCATGGTCGTTGTCTGACGGACGAGAATCCATACCATCCACCAAAAAATTTTTTGTTCCGAAAGTTAAAACAATGCTTCCGCTACCTTTAGGTAGACTCAGAAGCAATAAATAACCTGAAGATGCGTGTTCAAAGTCGAACTAACCTGCCGGGGGTGAGAGAGGGGAGGGATGTGAATATGTCACATTCAAGCGTTTTCCATCGGAGATAGTTTTCTGGCATTGATTCGTTTTGACTTTTGATGGAGAACGAAAAATTAATTGAGTGCGTTCGTGAAGAGAGACTACTGTTAAGACTTGCTTTCCTTATTAATTCTTTCACAATACACAATTTTGAACCTTACCTCAAACATACAGCAAGCTTTCCTGGTGGAGTTACTACTCTTCTACAGTCAGTGTCCATCTTTGTTATGCCGTCTTTAATCAGAGTCAGCAGATTCAAAAAATCGCAATTTGACCTACGGAAATATAATATACCATACTCATCATCCACAAGTTGTTTGTACAGTTTTTCGAACTCTCCTTCTTCTTTCCTTGACAAAAATATTTTGTGTACCCGCTGTCTTTGAGGACGAGGCCTCACTTCTTCTTCTACCTCTAAAAATAGAGATATTTTGTGTAGTGTTTTCATCGTGTTGGATATCTTGCTCAATCGAATACACTCAACTTTTTGCATGACTTGTAGACTGACGGTGATCAGTGATCATACGAGTATATCCAGGTGGTGTGGATGGTTCACCCGCGACTTGACGGAGATTTGGCCGTGATCTGTGATCGTCCCGTGACTGCTGGTTGAATCTATTTTCGCTCTTCCTATATCTCTACATAGAGAAGGGCTTTTAGGATCTCAACTGCCTCACTGGGGAATGTCGACGCATCTTCAATGAGCTTGAACATTCAGCTCATGTTATGTTTGATTGTGTAGCACAGCGCGAAGTAGGTACGGTTAACAATCATAATCGTCCTTACTTCTCGTCAAGTGTGTACCTACCTACTAAACATGTGATGAAACATTGGTGGTCGATCTGACACTCGATATAACAAGGGAAGAGAAACGAAAAAATTCTCTTGGGGGATAATCAGGGGCAATCAAGTCGACCCCTTGGCGTTGATAGAGTTAGCAATCAGCGCCTTCTGTACTGGGCTTTGACCACCCACAGGCTCCGCTTCCACGCCCTCAAAAGGGACGAACGGTCTTACTTAACTTCGTTTACGTCAAATCATTTTATTGTTCGAGGAAAAAAGACGTGAAAAAACTGCACTTTTCTTACAATCATTTATTGAGCCACATAAAAAAACCAGCATTTTCTCAACATTTTGCTTAGCGTAGCGGAAGCATTGTTTTCAGTTTCGGGAGAAAAAAAAATTGTTGGTTTCCAAAATCAAAATTTCTATTCGCATTTTACGTTTTACACCATTCTGAACTTTGGTTCGGTGTCTGTGTGTGTGTGTCTGTCTGTCTTGTTCCCGCAAATTCTTGTAACAATTTTATTTTCCACAGTTTTCATCCGAGTTGGATGACATTTTCAGGGAATGTGCGGGCTAGGGAGTAGACCCTATCAGTTTCGTCGTTCTTGACTCAATACCTCACTCTGCGCATGCGCAAACGTAAATTCTACCAAGTATCATTTTCTCACGCCCTATTTGTTCGATCTCTTGAAAGATTATCTCACATGGAAATTCGAGTTTGGGGTGGTTTTCTACTTTATTTTTTACGCTGAATCGAACGTCAACTTTTGCATATCTTCCCAACCTCATTATAACCTAGTTTTACACCTTAACTCAAACATTTAGATTTCATTTTCTATGACAAATTTTTTGTGATTTTAGGGGTGAAACTGGTAAGCTAAAGTGTAAAACTAGGTTATAACGGGGTTGTGGAGATACACAAGTGTTACCATTCGATTCACCGTGAAAAATACGTAGAGACCGACCCCCAAACTCCTTTTTGGGGGTCATTTTCACAAAACTCCCTCGATTTCATAGGAAAAAACCATGTTTTTCTGCATACAAACATAGTTTTCTCCCCTAAGTAACAAAGTAAAAGTAAAATTCATTACACCGATGGAAAGCTGAGATTCTGACGCAAATTTTAGGACTACAGGCTAAATTTGACATGCAGAATTTTATTGGGCCTACAGAGTATGAAAAAAGTGGTATTTCTGAAGATTTGACAAAATTCAAATGTCAGATTGATTTTTCACCAATTGAAACATCTTAAAAAACTTTTATGGTACATTAGAAATATAGGAAATTTAACACTCTTCCCAACGATATAATCAAATTTGACTTTTTCTCACAAAATTAAGGGAGTTATGACCGTTTAGTGAGTCAAGGTCGAAATCACGAAAAAAATCTTAAAAGCGAAATTACTCACAAAGGAAGCCTCTAAATAAAGTCTAGGACACACTTTTTGTTGCAAATTAGTTGTGCAATCGATCCCTGGCTGTGGCAGGTACCAAAGGGTAACACCCTGTATATCATATTTGATACTTTTGAACAGTGGTGAATGGAGGCAAGTTTGGGAGAAGGGGGGTGGTTTTAAATAGCAGTGACTTTTGTAGGTAGTACTCTTAAAACCCAAAATGAGATTATTAGGTTTGATTATCTACATAATCGAGTCTGATAATATAAAGATCGGATGTAACTCTAGGATGGTAAAATGTTCTCCCTTCAAAGTACTGAAGCCTTCTACACCACATCTTCTTCTAGAACACTGAAAAAAAAGCTGGAAAGTAAAACTAACGTATAGGTACCCACTTTACTATACAGTAGTTAGTCGCGGTCAAACGAGGGGAATATTTTGATGGAGGATTGGACATGGTAGTGATAAAAAGCCAATTTTCAGTTCCTTCTTTCTTATGAAAGGAGAAACTCCGTCTTTTTCAAGGAGGCCGGGGGATGTTCCCGATACTTTAAGGTCCCTCGGACGAGGCAGAGGGGTTGATGGGTGTCAAAGATTTCTTTCATTGGAAGCGTGTCCGAAGTCGAGGAAGATGAACCTCAAAGTTTGAGGCCATTGTCCTTCCACGAGTCACGTGCCCTTTTTGTGAGCACAGCGTCTAATCAGGCTGACCATATTGCCATGTCCAGATCTCTTGAAGTCTCTGCTGTCTTTGTCCTCGGAGAGATGATGGGATGTCTCGAAGAATGGGAGCCCATAGACCCATCAGACTGTTTTCGAGCTAAGAAAGGTGTTCAGGATTACGTACACATTACTCGTTGAGGGTTGACGAAGTTGTAAGCTGAGCTCAAAAAATGAACCTTCTATCTTCCACCATTTGTTCTCGTGGTTGTACTCCGATCCAGCCCTTGCGTCCTCTTAAAAGTTGAACAGTATCGGATAACTCGTATAGGTGTTAACAAACGTAACTACTCATTATAATTCAGTTGGCTTTTTCTACTCTAAACCCTATGACTCATGAGATGACTTTATTCTTATAAGCAGGGAGTGTTAGTTTGGCAGGGTCTTTTAACTCTTCTGTCAAAGCCCTATGAATTATAAAAAGAATATACATTGGACTTCCAGTTGTGGCAGTAAGTCGGATACTGGGATATACCACGTTTCCCATTAATTGAAACCTGGTTTGATAGCCATGGGGATTATTGAAAACCGAAACTAGATGTTGGTTTTTGTAATAATACAACAAAATAGACTTAATAAATAAATGACGCAACGATAGCAATTCAGCCTCTTCAAACACCCGGCTACACGGGTACCTTCGGGGCAAGCCCAAAATTATCTTTAGGAGATTTTTTTGAAGTATGGACAAACTCTCTATCACCGTAGAATAGGCTCCACCCCATACAACTACTCCATACTGTAGGATGGATTGGACAAGCCCGTAATAAACTCGCTTTAAATTGGCGGGACCTATCAAATTACGGGTATTATAAAAGATAGGTACGAATTTTGAGAGTTTTGACCGCACGAAGTTCACGTGTTCCTTCCATGACAATTTGGAGTCCATCATTACACCAAGGTATTTATTTATAGACTTCCACCTTCTCAATTTCTGCACAGGTGCATTTACCAGTTCTGAACTGGTAAAATCATTTTCAGCACAGAACTTGAAAAATGAATGAATGAACTGGAAATTGAACGTTTTAATGCGGTTTTAACTTTGTAATGCAGTCTAGTGTTTTATATCCCACTATAATGGAATAATGGTGTCCTAACTAAGTTTCTATCAACTTATAAATACAGGGTATCCCACGGAAGGTTACACCATCCTTCATTTCCTCTAAATTCAGCTTAAAAAATTGGGACCAGTTCTCAATATTGATTAGTTTATTTCCAAGCAGTTTGCCTTTTTAGGTCTCGGCAGTTAGGTTTTGATGTGGATGTTACATATTGTTTTAATATTAATTAGGAGCAAGTGTATTTCTGCCAGGTATGTGCTTGAAGATCTTAAATATGCAGGGTTCTTTACGATTTCATGTACATAATAATATTATTAGGAGGATAGGGGTGTATTTGCTGCAGTTTTGCTCGACACTTATGTTGCCTGTCAGAGGCACGTTCGTGAAGAGTTGCAATCAATCAGCTATTGGTGTCATTAAGACTCAGCTGAATTCAGCTGAAACCTTCATTTCCCCTGAGTAAAGCGTAAAAATTGGTATCAACGCCATTCATCATAATTTTCTACGTAGATCTCAGGAAAAACACTTTCGCGCGCGCAACTTGCGCCAGAAGTGACGAAAATGATATAAACTTTTTTGTTTTCAAATAGGAATCCCCATTTTTTATTGCCGATTCGAATTTTACATAACATTTCATGAAAAAATTATCCATCACTCAATTAAGTGCGCGTAAACAGGCGCAATTCCGCTGCAAGAGTGCGCAATCCCGCTCTGAAAGTTCGCAAGTGGCGCAGGTGGAAAGCTCATTTTTGAGTTACGTAAAAAACTTACTAAACAATGTTTACATCCAGAATAATCTTGATCAACTGTTTATTCATAAAAGTTTGGTTAAATGATAATTTTTGAAGTCTCAGAAGCAGTTTCATGATAGTGCTATTTGAATTTTGCCGCGGTAGAAATAGTAGACATCCCTAAATCGTGTACAGATGGGACGGTGGTGCAGGGAAGGCTGTTCCGAACGTTGCGACGATAACCCATTCCATGGGGTGACTTGCCCTTAAATATCCCCAACTATGGGCAGAATTAGGGGAGAGTTACACTCCGGACGGTTTCATGCCAAGTGTTGCTCGTACATCATCGGTTAGGTTCGTGCAAGTTCGGTAATTACCAGTGAATTATGCATGAGCCATCGGAAAATGTTTAAATTTTGAGCTCATTCATCCATTTCTTAAGTTTGGAATTGCCAATATTTTTATGAACCAGTCATTCAATACTGGAAATTGGAAGATATAAGGATTGTATAATATATGTATGTGGGCATATATAATTGGTGTAGTTTTATCGTTATTAGGTGCTGTAATGAGTCGATTATAAGGGTGGACAAGGACATGAACAGTTCAGTGAGAGACCATTGGAATCTCATGATGAAGCTTATGAAGTTTCACATTAATATATCTGAAATTGGAAGAGAATTGAATGTTAGGGTTAAGTTTCATCTCGCATAATATATGATTTGCATATATGTGTGCATATCACATAATCAGAGTAGTTGTTTCGTTATTAGGTGCTGTAATGGGTCGATTGGAAGGGTGGACAAGGACATGAACAGTTCAGTGAGAGACCATTGGAATCTCATGATGAAGCTTATGAAGTTCCACATTAATATATCTCAAATTGTGGAAAAAAGGTTGATAGGGTAAATTTAAGACATCTTGGATAATAAATGATTTGCATATATGTGTGCATATCACATAATCAGAGTAGTTTCGTTATTAGGTGCTGTAATGGGTCGATTGGAAGGGTGGACAAGGACATGAACAGTTCAGTGAGAGACCATTGGAATCTCATGATGAAGCTTATGAAGTTTCACATTAATATATCTGAAATTGGAAGAGAATTAAATGTTAGGGTTAAGTTTCATCGCGCATAATATGTGATTTGCATATATGTGCACATCATATAATGAGAGTTGTTGTATCGTTATTAGGTGCTGTAATGGGTCGATTGGAAGGGTGGACAAGGACATGAACAGTTCAGTGAGAGACCATTGGAATCTCATGATGAAGCTTATGAAGTTTCACATTAATATATCTCAAGGTTCTTTTCCGTTAATTCACTACCATTCATTCATTCTGACCTGTATGTCCAACTAATCTGTATTTTTACTAAGGGATTGACTACTTGATGTTATGTAATTTTGAGATGCGAGCTTGCGAGCATCCAGACCACTAAACTATACACATCATTCTGACCTACACGTCCAACTACTCTGAATTTTTACTAAAGGATTGACTACTTGATGTAATGTATAGTGTATAATATGTTAATGTATACTATGTGTGTATAGTTTAGTGGTCTGGATGCTCGCAAGCTCGCATCTCAAAATTACATAACATCAAGTAGTCAATCCCTTAGTAAAAATACAGATTAGTTGGACATACAGGTCAGAATGAATGAATGGTAGTGAATTAACGGAAAAGAACCTATCTCAAATTGCGGAAAAGAGGTTGATAGGGTAAATTTAAGACATCTAGGATAATATGTGATTTGCATATATGTGCACATCATATAATGAGAGTTGTTGTATCGTTATTAGGTGCTGTAATGGGTCGATTGGAAGGGTGGACAAGGACATGAACAGTTCAGTGAGAGACCGTTGGAATCTCATGATGAGCCCCCCCCCCCCCCCCCTAAAACCCAATTCCGACGGTGAAGTTAAGAGGAAGGTAATGAAACCCGGGACATAATGCGGGGGTCGCCCCGTCCAAGGAGCGGAGGAAAGGTAATGGGCGGTTCCCTGCTAATCACACATGGGGCGAGGGTAGACTAACGCGAGGTGGGGGTGAGAAAGTGTGGACTAACGTGGGGTTGAAGGGTGGACAAGTATAGGCTAAGGGGGGAAGAGGGGACAAGTGTGGACTACATCGGATCCCCTTTGCCTTCCCCTAATAGCTCACCCCTAATCCCCTGTCCGTCCCTCCCTCTAACCCGTGATGCTCCAATCACCGTAGTTAACTGTCAGATCACGGCCTATTATCCGACGCAGGTCGATATTCGCAGTACTTGGACACCGACTCTAACGATCTCAGGAAATTTACTGCCTATCAACAATTTGGCTGTTATAAAGCTAAACGATGTCCTAGCTAATATATACACACACACACATATATATATATATATATATATATATATATATATATATATCAGTGGCGGCCGGTGGTCTGCAAAAGCAGTGGGGCACAAAAATATTTACCTATTTGACAGTCAAAAAGAGCATTGAGGTTTTTCTTCCATTTGTTTTGCTTTCAGTGTGAAGTAATTTTGATCCAAACACATGAAACCCTTCCCTCCTAGAAATATGATATTTTGCATGTTAAATTTCGACATTTCAACCCGGACCCCATATTTTGACGGGAGTATTTCACTCCATCTTGTAAACCCCCCTAAAATATCCTGAATCTGCCTCTGACTAGGAGGCTTGACAAAAGCATGTTCCATGTTAAAAATCCCGTTCAAAGTTGCAAATTTAGTGTCCCGCCGTAACTTCTACAGTTGGGTGTGCCCGCTATTTGGAGGAAGGTGGAATTTTGATTATCTCCACCCGAAATTTGATTTAAGATGTCAAAAAAATTACACCTGAATTTTTTCAGATGTTTTGCATAACAAAAACCTATACCGGTAGCTCGATTTTGGTTTTTGAAATACACTTTTTTTGCCAATATCAGACTTTTGAATATAACTTTTACAAACTTCTTTGTAAAATTGTGAAACTTCGTATACTTACGTTTTTGGGGTCGCTGAACTCGAATGTGCAGTCAAAACAAGTCAACAGCAACAACTTTTGATAGTTTGGAATCTAAAAATCATCAAAATCATGTCAAAAAATGACAATTTTTCAAAATTCATTGTAAAATTATGAGAATTCGTATTCTTATGTTTTTTGAGTCGCTGAACTCGAATTCGCTGTCAAAAAATCAAAATTCTAACAGGAATACGTATAAATACGAATACGAAACGTAAGTATATGAAGTTTCACAATTATACAAAGAAGTTTGTAAAAGTTATATTCAAAAGTCTGATATTGGCAAAAAAAGCGTATTTCAAAAACCAAAATCGAGCTACCGGCGTAAGCTTTCGTTATGCAAAAAATCTGAAAAAACTCAGGGGTCATTGTTTTGACATTTTAAATCAAATTTCGGGTGGAGGTCATCAAATTTCCACCTTTTTCAAAATAGCGGGCACCCTAACCTACAGTCATCGTAGTGAAAGCGTGTGAGAGGCGAGCACGACTCACCTAGTCCTCCCGTAATCTCAATTCTCCGATAATCTCGAGCCCAGGGATTCTCGGGAGCTGTAAATTCGAAGGCAAAGTTGAGGTATCTGATGACGATACTTTACGCAAATGGCTCTCCCCGGGGCAAAAGACAGATGATATCTCCGACATTAAACAGATCGTTATTGATGGAGTTTCCCTTCACTTCGGCCACGTACGCACCCGAGCCTGCCGAAGATGGCTATCGAGGAGCATTAAACTTCACACACTTGCCTCGACGTTAACGACCGGTAGGCAATTCATTTTTAGGCAATTACAACCCTCATTAATTACATTAAAACGGTTGTAGAGAACTTGGTGGTTTGGATAGAAGGCGGGGATATATCCCCAACTTCCGTGGAGAATTGCGTTTAGTAGCAATTACCTCACACATAGACTATTACCGCCGCGCCATTTTCATGTCGACAATTAGGTTTTCCAATAATTTAGTAGGATTGTATGGTGAGGGTGAGAAATCAGAATTTCTGTGGATGCCTTCTTTGTTGTTGATCAAACTTGCAAATGTTTTTCATAATGATGGGAAGAAGTTTCTTAGGAATCTTAAGCACACACACAGCCAACACATTCTACCTACGCTTCTTGAAATATCCTATTCAGGAGAAGTTCAGAAACGGGTGGACGAGGTTCCTTAATCAGCCACTAGATTGGGTAGGAGTTGACACCTCTTCTGTTCTCATGCCAGGAATGTCACCTGTTACAGGTTAGTGAGGTCTCACACACAAGGGTGGAAGGGTTGGGCACACATACAGCCAACACATTCTACCTACAAACACTGACTGGCTTCTTGAAATATCCTCTTCAGCGGCAGTTCAGAAACAGGTGGACAAGGTTACCTCGAAAAAGGAACCAAAAAACTGGTTATAGATTATCGTCATGGAAAGTTCCATGCGTATTCGGAGCTGTATTCGGCTTTCCTTGAGCTGCGAATACGATTTTAACATGGAACATGTTAAAATCATTAACTATCATAAACCGGCCAAAATGAGACAATAATGTGAGGTCAAAGGACTTGCCAGAGGTCAAATCTGAATTTATATATTTTTATTTTTCTCCACATTATGCTGAACAAAATTCTTTTTTTTTCTATCATTTTCAATCAAAATATATGATTTTTTTAAAGTTTGAAAAAAGCTGCTTCTAAAATTGCGAGTTTCAGCAGATTTTCGGCAGACTTGCAAAACTACAGTTTATCACGATTATAAATACAATGAAAAATGTAGAAAATTCCATTTTTTATTATTATTGGAGACAGAGAGATAGTTTTGGGACCCAAAAAAATACTACAAAAAAATTAAGAAGTAGGTACTTAGCATATCAAGCCAGTTAGAGAAAATGATTCCAAAATTATTCACAGCACGTTACTGAACATTGATACGGATGCCCTATGGGTGAGGTGAAGTATAATATTACGACTAAGGGAACCACTCTAATCAGGTGAGTAGGTTCTGTTGCTAATTTCGTTCACATTCAGCTTGAGATGCTGAAGTTCGAAACCGCTGGGTGTGATAATAATCGAACGATGTTTCAATGATCTACACCAGTGGTCGCCTAACTTGTAAGCGACTAAGTTACCTTACAGCTAATAAACATTACTGTGAGCTACCCAACGATTTTGGAAACTAATGCGTGTTTTTGCTTAAATCACACAGTCGTTGATTACCTATGAATAAACATTTCCAGCTTATTTTAAATCTAATTAAATGACATTTCCAAAATTGCAATAATACCATAAGAACTTGAATAAAAAATATTTTCATTAGAAAAACGTAGTTCAGTGTGATGGGTGGCACTCTTTTTTGTCACCAACAATCTTCTTAATGTTAGGCTCATAGGTTGTAGCGGCCATTCGAATGCAATTGTCCAAATGTTCATCCGTCAACCTGTTTCTGTACTTGTTTTAATGAATTTCATACTGGAAAATGAGATCCCACAGAGATATGTTGAGCTGAACATTGCCTTCACTCGTAAATCTGAACCACTCGCCAAGCACTCTCTTCTGCAATTTCCCGGCGAGCTACCAAAAATTTCCCTGCGAGCTACCAGTAGCTTGCGATCTACGGTTTGGCGAACACTGCTACACAATGCATTCCTTATTCGATTTGTACGAATACTTCTCCTGAATGGAGGAGCTCAAGAAAAGAATTGTAAGGCGGCTGCTTGAATTTCTTATGCTCTTGGACAAGAAAACCACCAAATACCAAGTTGGTTTTCCGAATGTTGCGTTTCGGCCCCATCCTAAACTGCTATGACAGTAAATGGCGGGGTGATGAAATTAAGGAAGAAAAAGACAAATATACGGCAAAACCCGTGGAAGGGGACCGGAGTTTGTTCTACGGAGTGTGTTTGCCCGATGGTCTAATGAAAAGGCGCAGTGCCCGAGATGAGGTGATGTTTACTCCCTGTCAGTCACAAAACCAAGATCTTCCTCGTTGGGCCTAAGGGTTGCGAAATAAGGGATGGGGTTGATCCAACGATACACCAGCAGTTAATAACTGTCTTGTCTACGCGTATTGAATGTTAAACAGCAGGTTTATTTTTGTCATTTGTTGTTAATTTAAGTTCTCTACATGTATAGTATACAGGCTACTATAGATTCAAACTGAAACTTGGTACTGGCTTGAGCGTCGTGGTAGGTTTGGCTGGGTAGGAACTTGGTAAGGATCAGTCCGGCGAATGAATAACACCGTAGACTGAGATAGGTTCGAAATGTGTAACGAAAATTTGTTTCAACGATTTCTTATGATTTCCGCATACAACCGAGTCGTTGCTAAGGAAATGGTACTTCGTCGTTTTTCATCCCACAAAATTCGTTTACCATTCGTTCGAAAGCTCTCGATTTATCCAACCATATGATGTTAACTACTGCGAATTGCGTGGCCAACAAGCTGAGTTATGAGCATGGTTATTTGAATAATCGTTTACACACAGGTGATCATTCTCAATAATTCATATTGTGAACATGATTGCAACCGCTTGTTAATTTCTGATGATTTTATTGATCCGGTGGTGAGTCGTTGCGCTGGTAATAAATAAATAGAACACCTCATTTAGTAGCGGTGAAATACACCGCAAAATCTGAGCCATTCTTATGTGCGGGTTTCACGGGTTTATGTGAAACGCGTGAGCTAAAACAGATTCTGTGTTTCAATAATTACATTCGAAGTATGTAAACAGAGGTAACTGGGGGTCCAGGGGGTTTTATTTTTACTCTTTCTTTACTCTTATGTTTCTCCTGTTTCTGATTTTCTTGACGTTTGCTATAGGCTACGTTTGGTATATTGGCGAATAAATCTGTTGATTGATTGATAGAGCCACTCTGGGAGCGGTAGAGTGTAACTACAACTCGGGGAACCAATCCAAACAGCTGAGAGAGTTCTGTACTTGGAAATACCACCGTGCACTTTATGTAGAAGGAGACTAGGTTCTAACGAATTCTAAATTGGAAGGCGATATTTATTTTTACAAAAAACCCTCAAGCTGACTATTTCTATCGTTGAAAACGTGTATAGTTGATTTTTTGATCGACTCCTTGTTATTATTATTATCATATTCTATAATTATCCGTTTCAGGTGGTGTGAGAAACAGACCTGGTGGCCACCTCGCCCAAGACTTATTCGAACTCCATCAAGGAACACACATTTTGCAGGTGAGAAATAAACTCTGGAATCTTCATTATTTTACTGAATCATGATCTGACACCAGTTTTGTGAAACAAATCATTTTAGTTATATTAGCATTTTTCACTGATGGTCAACGAAACCTGTCCATCGTTTTTAAGTAGCTCCAACACCAACGGATTGGTGAACATTAGCGAGGTTTGTTCAGAAATTTACATTTTAATTTCAAACGTTTCTACACTTTTTCTAAATAATCACCAAGCTGTGAATTCGACACCAATACAGACCATAAAGTATTATGGTGAGTGTTATGTAAAATAGTGTGACCCTTAATTTGAATGAAGCCTACGATTCTCTCTTGATGATGAAACTGTAGAGTCAACACTAAGGACTTTAAACTTATAATCTTGACTTCATTCATCGCCCAATTTTCCGAAAAATTATAAGAATACTAGCCGGTTACCCGTGCGTTGCACGGACCCACCTGTACGGGTTAGTCGGTGCATAGACTGTTGAAATAACCATATCTAGACTGTGTTCGTAACTACGGAGGCTACATGCCAAATTACAGCATAAAAGTAGCAAAATCAGTGCCCAGTCTCATCAGAAAAGAGCCCATAATTTCAATCGTTTCTTACTGTCTCGAAGAGTTACCCATATCAAATTTCCATTTCCTAGGGTGAACAGGAGAAAATTTAGCTCACCCAGCTGATCATGCAAGATTCCATCATTTCAATCGTCTCTTAATGACACAGAAAGTCTCCCTGTCAAATTGGACTTCCTGGGGAGAACAGGAGAGAACTTTGCTCACTTAGCTGATTAGGGAAGAGACCATCTTTCTAATCGTCAGATGACGTCCCAAAGAGTCGCCCTGTCAAATTTCAACTTCCTAGAGTGAACAGGATAGAATTTATCTCACTCAGCTGATCAGGAAAGAGACCATCATTTCAATCGTCTCTTGATGACCCAGAGAGTCTCCCTATCAAATTTCAACTTCCTAGGGTTAACAGGAGAGAATTTAGCTCACTCAGCTGATCATGAAAGAGCCCATAATTTCAATCGTCTTTTAATGACCCAGAGAGTCTCCCTATCAAATTTCAACTTCCTAGAGTGAACAGGATAGAATTTATCTCACTCAGCTGATCGAAATTGTCAAAACCAAACACGCGATATGTTGTGAGCCGGAACTTGCTGATCATTTTAGGACCGCTCCCGTCAGAATCGGTCCAGCCGTTTAGCCGTCTATTTGGAACATACATAGGTGTAGGTACGTAGAAACACACATAGATAGATAGGTAGAAATAAACTTTGAGTTTAATATATAAGGTTAGTTATCTGATCAATAGATGGATAGGTATGTGTCACCTACCGGTGAGAGCTCGAGCGATGGAGGTATCTGAAAATGATTGGTGTTGTCTTTAATATTTGTATTATATTATATTTATTATTTCACAAAGAAGAAGAAAATTGTAATTTAGTTTTTAAAAAATCTTAATTTATTTTCCAAATTTTAACCCCCCTACAAACTTTTACTTCTTGTTTGTAAATGTATAATTTGTTACACTAAATACATTAAAGCTATTAAACAATTTCATTATTCTACTAGATTTGTTTTTATTATGAATTTTTGTGTTATTTTCAGTCTCTAGATGGATTCGCGTTCGCCTTGGGTGCCGATGGGAGGTTTCTCTACATATCGGAAACTGTATCAATTTATCTAGGCCTGTCTCAAGTGAGTTATTTTACCATTCATTTATTAGTTCAATGTAATCATTACACTTACCCGTGTTTCTTTGAATAACCTTCTTCTCACTGTTATGTAGATAGGTACTACGTACTTGGTGCGAATAATGGGACGATTTCATCGTTACTAGAAATTTTATTGGTCTATAAATGATAAGATGTATGATGCCTAGGTCTATTACCATTCGAATATGATCAATATAAACTTTTCCAGCACACCTAATAATCAATTAAGAGTAGTTTTGATGGTAGTACTTATCCTGAAAACTATTTCCCAGAATTCCACCAATCGAGGGACTAAGCCCAAACTTTTCACGGAAACCAGGAAAATAAAACAATTAGTGTCTGTCTGTAACTGTTAGAATTTGTTCCTCCTAAAATTCGACAACAATTCACTACAAAAAACACCCTATAGGCTTCACACACCTTTCTCAACCTGAATTCAACCTTCATGGGTGCTAAAATGGTTTTCCTGTCTAAAAGCATAAAATCATCAAATTGTGGCAAGCGCAGATGTAAAGTTTGCCCACTGGCTATGGAGGAGGATCACTTCACGTCTGCTAATAACCCCAAATCATGCGCATGCAAAGGGTCAGCAGATTGCCTGACGCCTATGTTTGTGTATCAGTTGTGCAAAGAATGCCCTGCCTTCTACGTAGGAAAAGCGGAGACAGCACTTAACATGCGGGTTAATAACCATAAATCGTCAGTAGTTATGAAAAAAGAAGATATGCCAGTAAGCCGCCATGCCTTGTCGCATGATGCTACACTTGATGACTGCTATGTATGAAGGTATTGAAGAAAATGAGACCAACAGAAAATAAATTAATGCTGCTTCAATTAGAAAGGGCTCACTCGAATGTTTTGAGGGCGGATGATCCTCCAGAGTTGAACATCACACGTTAACTCTGGGCAACCACGCTTCTCCATGGCAAGATTTTCTCAAAAATTAACAAAAATCAAATTTTCTTTTCTCGTAGTTTGAAAAAGGCATAAGCCGAAGTATAAAAATTAGTTTCATGTTGTCAATTATTGTTTTTCCTTAAAAAGAAAATGAATGACTATTGTAAACGTGTTTTACACTCTCTGAAAGGCAAAGAAAATGCATCCCCACCCCCAAGTGCCGACGGGTGAAATACCCCATTTTCTATGAAAAGTTGGACAACATGAAAAACTTATTAAGGAAGCCAGTTTTTGCACATCTCTACACTCCCCTACTTCGAATAAACACGTCTAGTTGTGGAAAAGAAGAACCCATCGTCATCAATGCGCATGTCCTGATATTTAATGAAATACCAGTAAGGCCGCTTGCTATTCACTACTAGCTAGACTGAAAGAACAAACTAGACTCCACACAGTTGGCCCACACCATTGTCTCTACCTTCTGGCTCATTAATATGGACATCGTGTGCACAAGGAGCGTACAATAGATCTACAAGAGTTATGCGTTTTTGTTGGTAGGTAAATAACTTCTTCCTCCTGCCCTTAGACGGAAATACGTCCTAGAGATTTTTATCGTTTGAATACATAATACATCTTTCCTCAAAACCACGTTTTGTGTGTTCGTTTTTTTCTTTCGCATTTCCGTGGATCCCGATTTTAAATATCACAATTTTTTCCACCCCTTTTTGTCGTCAAGGCGAGGAGGAAAAGGTGAAATAAAGATATTATAAGTCTGGTTTGGATGGGGACGCTCATTGAATAGTACATGAGAGCGAAGAGACCTCTTAGCCATTCACAAAAGAGAGGGTGGGTGGAGTGGGGGTGAAAGAAGGGGTGGTAGAGGGAGGGGTGGTTTGGAGGGGTGGCAACAGGAGGGGAGGGGGGCGGATTCTCGCCGTGTCAAGAATCTAAAGTCTCTCGGCTTTTCCTCAGGATCCTCAGGAGGTGACAATTACGGCCATTTTGGAATTTCCTCGCCTTCCAAAGAGAAGAGAAGGGAAATATGTAGGAGCCAGCGCGTGCAAATTCTCACGACCATGTGCATTTTATATTGGAGAACAGAGGAAGAGGCACAGACATATATCGTTTAGAAGACACAAAAATTTATTTTTTTAAATTAATTTATTTACTATAATGATGACAAAAGAAAAGCTGAATTTAAAATGTATAATATGCTATATGCAATATACAATAAACTTCCTAAAATATACCTCCAATATAACCTTCTTCTTCCTGAAATAAACCCTCCTCCACGATGAGCAAAGCTCGTGGTGTGATTAGGGCAGCCCGGATCGTTCTCAAGCATTGGTGAAACTGACATTTAATCATTTTGAATTTTGAGCTCACATTTTTTATTTATATTTATACAAACATAGGAAAAAGAAATCTTAATTAACATATCAGGGAATGTGCGTATTAGGCTGTAAATGGTCCACTATTAATTCCATACTTCTCAAATCATTACTCCGTTTCGCGCATGCACAAACGTAAATTCCTTCAAGCATCATGTTTTTTACGCCCTAGTCGTCCAATCCCGCTCAAATTTGTTGCATAGTTGGGGGATAATGGTTTAATTATTCCATGTTAATTTCAACCTGATTGCATCATTATTAGCTCCTGCGCATGCGCGAAAGTGTACTCTGAGAACAAGTTAGTAGTTTACATCAGTAGTTCATAGTAGTAGTAAAGGTAGTAGTTTTCTAGTTTTCATCAGATTTTGATTACATTTTCTGGGAATTCATCCAATATTAGTTTTGCGTATGCTCAATAGTTATCTATTGTTCAATCAAAAGCGATAAAATACAAAGGGCGTCATCCTGGGCACAACAACTGGTCGAGTTGGAACGAAATCGGACCAATACATGATGAGAAATCGACGGTATAAGAAATTTACGTTTCCGCATGCATACTTACTACTGTATTGTAAAAAGTAGGCCGTCCAGGAGCTCACCCGCAATGCCAGAAAATTTCATCGAAATCGGACTAAAACTTGGTATAGTATTGGGCGTGACAAGGATTTACCACAGACAGACAGACATAAATACAGACCTAGATAGACAAACAGACACGGAACCAAAATTGATCAGCAAGCTCTGAAACGCGAAAAGCAAGTGGAAATTTTGATTTTGGAGGACAATTTTTTCGACTTCTTTCACGAACGCAATGCTTCCCTACCTTAGTGAGGAAGCAAAATATAATAAGTAGCTCTAAAGGTGAACGACTTAAGTGAGTTAATTCGACGACGGATTTTCACGGTCGTTGATTTCTTGGCTGGGGCGGCGCAAGGGTTTTCTTGCCCTTCAAGACGCCAAGGTCGTGCGTTTTTTGCCTACCCGACCTCCCAGCTGCCCCATCGACAGACCGTTTGGCTCAGAGCGGTGCAAAGTGGACGGAAACGGCCTTTTGTGCAAAAACCTCTTAGCTGACCAAATTAGTCGAACTTGCTATGGATTCCCATGTATTAGTTACATGTTTTAGTTCTCAATGGGCTTGTCACATTCTTCACACCCAATGCCTACTTGCCACTCAAAGTGAAACATATTGGTAAGTAATGCATGGCAGAGTTGTTAAAAAAGGAATTGCAATTACCATTACTTTTTCCAATTACTTCAGAAAGAAAGTAATTGCCAACCATGAGAATCAGCGCCGAGAAAAGAAAAATTTATTCTGTGTTGAAATACATAAAATTAAGGAATAGACAAATCAAAATAAGTACAATTCTGAAGAGAAGTACAATTTTGAAAAGCTTTCCGGAAAATTAATATATTTCGTCAATTCATAGGAATATTTTAATTTTCTTCGAAGTTCTCCAAAATGTGGTTATACTATTCTAGAATTTCTCTAGTACTTATATTTCGTATTATTCCTAAGGGGGAAAATAGGCTGCCAAGGAGGGTGTGCATTATAGTCCCGTCAGTTATTGTAGAAAAGGTGTGAGTGATTGGAACGGTTGAAGTTTCTGAAAAATTCTCAAAAATGTGAATATTCTAGAATTACTAAAACTCGTATTTCATACTAGCTCACGTTTTCTTTAAGGGGTCGTAACACTGGTGACATGAAAATAATATGTATTATTATCTTTATAACAAATTAATGTGTTTGAGAAAAAAATACTATTCATTAGAGAAAAATAGGCTGCCAAGTAGGGTGTGCTGTGTAGTCTCGTCACTTATTGAAGCGAAGTCTCAAGTTATTGCTGTGTAGTCTCGTCAACTTTTGTGTGAGTGATAAGAAGGAACGATCCTTGACAGCTTCAACTATTTGAAAATTCATTGAAATAGTTGAATTTTCGAAAGAATTCTCAAAAATTTGAATATGCTAGACTTTTGACATTTTATGTCTTTACTTTGGCACATAAACGAAAAAAGCAACTTTTGACATTTTATGTCTTTACTTTGGCACATAAATCGAGAGCTTTCGAACGAATGGTCAACGAATTTTGTGGGATGAAAAACGACGAAGTACCATTTCCCTAGCTACGACTCGGTTGTAAGCGGAAATCATCGGAAAACCAACCGTAAAGCTTTTTTTAACACTTTTTGTTAACGCTTTTTTCGTTAATGTGCCAAAGTAAAGACATAAAATGTCAAAAAGCCTTTTTTAAAAAGCGTTACGGTTAGTTTTCTGATGATTTCCGCTTACAACTGAGTCGTTGCTAGGGAAATGGTACTTCGTCGTTTTCATCCCACAAAATTCGTTGATCATTCGTTCGAAAGCTCTCGATTTATCCAACCATATTGTGTCAACTACTACGAAGTGCGAGGCCAACAAGCTGAGTTATGAGCATGGTTATTTGAATAATTGTCACTTTGTATTTGTGTCTCGTCACTTATTGAAGCGAAGGTGTGAGTGATGAAAAGGAATGATACTTGATAGCTTCTACTATCCAAAAGTTCATTGAAATAGTTGAATTTTGGAAAAAAATTTCAAAAATTTGAATAGGTGCTAAACTTTTTTTAAAACTTATCAAAGGTGGTACATTACCGGGGCTAGTAGGTCGAAGGCAGAAGCGGTATAAAGTATCTTCAAGTAATATTTGTAATTTTCATACATTTTAGAAAGATTATTGAATCGTTGCGTGTACCAACTTTTGGAAACTCAACCTTGAATTCTGTTTTATCTTTAAACAACTTATTGTTAGAGTAGAGGCCTAGTTAGAGAATCTTGTTCATGATGAGTTGAATTATTCATAGAAAGGACGCCTGACGAGAAGAAAGTGACGCAGGGATGATTGCCTATTTAAAGGGCAGTTCTCATGTCCATTGGTTTAGTTTCAAGAAGGCGGGGAGGTGGCTGCTTCCGTTCTTCGATTCATTGGAATAGTTAAATTTTCTAACAAATTCTCAAAATGCAGTACCTATCACCTATTTGAGACAGAACTTCACAGACCAACTTACGATGAACAACGAAACAATACCCATTGTGACACATGTGCGATACCTTGGTCTTCATTTAGATGAACAAATGACTTGGAAGGAGCACGTCACCTACCTGACAAATAAGATCCGACAGCGAATTCGCCAGCTTCGACCTCTGCTCACAAAACATTCCCCTCTCTCCATCTCAACAAAAAGACTTAGTATATATTTATCTTTCTCTCATCCGACCAGTATGGACCTAAGCTTGTGGACTGTGGGGAGCAACATGTCACATTAATAAAATCCAAGTGTTGCAAAACCGGGTATTGCGCATGATAATTTGTGCGGACTTGTTTGTTCGAAATTCAGTTCTCCACAATGATCTTGGAATCCCGATGGTGAAAACTGTGATCTCACACGTATGTGAGAATGAGCAGCGAAATGGTGGACCTCACTAATCCCTTAATAGCATCCATTCCCATCAATTCACCTGAACTCCCACCGAGCCGTCGCCTAAAAAAATGTCACCTTCAAGACTCTCTATTGGGAGATAAGGACTATATGAATATTATATGACACTATATAGCACTATAGGAAGATATGGAGATATGAACATTGGAATAGTTGAAGTTTCTGAAAAATTCTCAAAAATGGGAATACTCTAGAATTACAGTAAAACTCGTATTTCATACTAGCACAAGTTTTCTTACAGGGGGTCGTAACACTGGTGACATGAAAATAATATTCATTATTATCTTAATAACAAATTAATGTGTCTGAGTAAAAAATACTATTCATAAGAGAAAAAAAGGGTGCCAAGTAGGGTGTGCAGTATAGTCTCGTCACTTATTGAAGCAAAGGTGTGAGTGATGAGAAGAAATCATGCTTGATAGCTTCTTCTGTTTGAAAGTTCATTAGAATGGTTGAATTTTCGAAAAAATTCTCAAAAATTTGGATGTGCTAGACTTTTTTGAAACCTTATCAAAGATGGTACATTACCAGGGGATAGTTCTTTGAGTGTACTTTTGGAAACTCAACCTTGAATCCTGTTTTATCTCTGAAAAAAAGTTATTGTTAGAGTAGAGGCCTAGTTATAGAATCTTGTTCATGATGAGTTGAATAATTCATTGAAAGGACGCTTGACGAGAAGAAAGTGACGCAGGGATGATTGTCTATTTAAAGGGCAGTTCTCATGTCCATTGGTGTAGTTTCGAGAAGGCGGGGAGGTGGCTGCGCACCTCTGCGGTATTGATTGCCCCGGGGGCGGCGGTGGGGGCGGCTACGGGTGAATTCGGGAGGCTGCTCACGAACCCGCCCCCGACGTGACGGGAATCTCCTCTGGGCTCACGGCACGTACGCCCCCTCCGCCGCCCCCACCGCCTCCGCAGCCGCCCCCGGCCTCCTCTACCTCGGGTTTTCCCTTCAACGCCCACCCTTGAAGCGTACACCCCCTTGAGAGCTATTTAAAACAATAGGACATACGGTGTTGTTCAATAACAAGAACAACCCTCCCGTCACATCATGAGGTGCAGATCACCTCGCCAACTAATACTCCCCGATTTTCAAAACTTCGGTTTTGCTTCCCTTGATAACATCCTCCATCCACGGAAAATTCCTTATTTCTCAACTTAAAATCAAAATCGACTCCAGTAACAACCGAAAACAACTGGTTACCTACATGATGGAGAAGGAGGATTAGAGAGAAGGTTGGATTTTCATTTCATTTCATTTCACCCAACTTGGCAGACGTTTTTTTAATGTGAATAATCTTACTTATTAATGTTTTAACACGACTGGAATCGCACCAACAAAATAACCTTTTTGTACAAATTCAGATTTATAGTAACGCGGCAGTCAGATTTATCATAATTTTCATCACCTATTCGTGGAGTCCGAAGTGGTGATTATGGCAAGGCTACGAGATATCATGCCACACAAATGCTTATTTCTTTGTTTTAAATCATCTCCAATTTCGATGTGTAAAACCTCCAATTCGAAACGAAAAATCTCAAAATCGATGTGTAAAACCTCCGAATTGACGTGTAAAATCTCCAATTTGATATGTAAAACCTGTGAATGCCATAGATAGATGGGAGTAGAAATAAAGCAAAAAACCCACGATAATGTTGCTGGATGATTGCCCTTAAAGTTGCCGCTCCAGTCGCCATGAGATTTTACACAGATCAGTTTTCTGCTTAGATTAGTGGTCTGGATGCTCGCTACGCTCACATCTCAAAAATACATAACATCAAGTAGTCAATCCCTTATTAAGAATTTAGATTAGTTGGTCAGGGTCTTGAGTCTCTGATAAGGAATTAACAGGCGAAATTACGGGTGTAGTTACGTATGTGTCCCCACTTTCAAACCAATGTAAATCTATAGCATTTTTTAGTCAAATCAAACCTTTTTTCTATCAAATAAAACTTCGTTCCGACCAAATGAAACCTGGTTCTAATCAAATGAAACCTCGTACTGACCAAATGAAACGTTGTTCCAATCAAATGAAACCTCGTACCTACCAAATAAAATCATCTTCTAACCTCTTCTATTTTCTTCTATCTTCTAACCTTCTTCTATTATTTTCTATCAAATGAAACCTGGTTCTAATCAAATGAAACTTATTACCGACCAAATGAAACCTTATTCCAATCAAATGAATCCTCGTACCTACCAAATAAAACCTTCTTCTATCTTCTAACTTCTTCTATCTTCTTCTATCTTCTAACCTTCTTCTATTCTTTTCTATCAAATGAAACTTCGTACCGACCAAATGAAACCTGGTTCTAATCAAATGAAACCTCGTACCCGACCAAATGAAACCTGGTTCTAATCAAATGAAACCTCGTACCCGACCAAATGAAAGCAAATGAAACTTTTTTTTCCAAACAAATGAAATCTCATTTCAATCAAATTAAACTCTTTGATCCACTATATTGTTGATCACCGCGACAGTCTGCTCCAACTTCGTCATTAACATAATGATGAAACTGCTGCCACACCGCTTCATTAAATTATTTTGTAGTGACTCTGTATTAACTTGTTTAGCGAAAATCTGAAATAAAAAATGTGTTTTTTTTCTGGATGATCCGAAAATTTTACATTTGATTGAAGTACATAAGGTTTCATTGGTTTGCAGAAAAAAAGTGTCATTTCGTTGATAAGAGGTTTCTTTGATTGGTAAATGGTTTCATATAATTGGTAAATGGTTTCATTTGGTAGATACGAGGTGTCATTTGATTGGAACAAGGTTTCATTTAGTCGGTTCGAAGAGTTTCATTTGATAGAAAAAAGGTTTAATTTGACTGAAAATTGCTATATCATTAACCTATCAAAAAATTAATTTGACGACTGTTTCGGAAACCTCTAAATCTCCTCTTTCCAATGGATTCATGATAAATCAACTTTTTCCTTTGCGTACGTGAGAAATAGGGGATTGAAAAAAGTGGGGACACATACGGAACTATTTGTGATGTAAATATTTTAGAGGCCTGGATGTCACAAGCAAGTATCTCAAAAATGAAAAGCATCCTAAATCAATCCTTTTAGCGGAATGCACCTATATGAGTGGGACATACAGATCAAAATTATTTATATGTCTGGATACTCGCAAGATTGCATCCCGAAAATCTATTTTTAAAAAATCCTAAAATATATATTAGTTGGACAAATAGATCAGAGTGATGTTTATGATTCAGTCAGTGGCGTAGTTTGAGGAGGGGCAGGGTGGGCAGAGCCCCTCCATAAATTATAGAGGACGCAGAGTTTTGTTGAATGGATATAGCCAAATTAATAATTTTACGCTTCCAACTTCAGTTGCTAACACCTTCAATTTAAGAATGTAATTAGTAAAACGCAACTACTGTTATTATTATACGATTCTGGTTGCCAAGAGCGGTCTTGAGACGCTCTTAGTAAAGAAATTTTTATTAGGTTCGTTTGTGTAGGGGCAAAATGGCGTGGATATTGTACAGCCTCACGGAGCGTAGTAAAATCACCTAGTCAACGAAACGGGAATGTGGATACTACAAATTGAAATCAAGTCTTTCCCCACTACCTTCTGGGGCTAGCCCATATGCGATTTTTCCCTAGAAAAATATCCATTGTTCAGTATCCACCAATTCCCCTATGAACTTCCCCTACTTTTCACTGCCTACTTGATCAAGCTTGGTTGTTCGTTTCAAAACAGTTTCCCGTTGGATTATACCATTAATTTACGAATAAAATCCCAGTTAAAATGAAGCAAGAATACAATAAATAGAAGCCTGCAGTGGTGATTGAAATAGTTTAATAGAAAAGAGTAAAATAATCTAGGGTAGCAGTATTTCTATTCCAACCTAGCATATTGCAGGTTTGAGTTTGTTTACATTTTTTTATGTTTCTTGATCTCGGTTTCATGCCCTGTATTTCATTTCGCGTAGGCAGGTACCTGCTTATATAATACAATTGTATGATATTGTCCAGAAAAAGTTATTTTCACGCGGAAGTAACAATTGAGGATAAACCTGTAAGACAGCAAGTCCACATAGGTATATGAATTTGCATGCAGTAAATATAGAATAAAAGTATAATAAACCCAGTGCCCCTCAATTCATCGGTAGGTACCTATTCGTATTTATCGTAATTTTTCACGTTCTGATTAGTCATTTGGACAATATTTTTTCTAAGTAGTATTATGCTTTAATAATCAATAGGCAGGTTTATGAATATGAAAGCGTCCGTGATTTCAGATCATTACAAAAAGCCATTGAGCACCTACCTACTTATATGAACGTTTGGCAGTTTATTAAGAGTCTTCGTATATTCAGCAACAAGCACTAAAAATTAATAGCAAAACTATAAAATAAAATGAAATCGTCGACTGTTGCCCCTCCATAAGAAACGGCTTAGCTACGCCACTGGATTCAGTCATCCTACCTTAAAATCGTCGAGCTTATCAATACATTCTGATCGCACTGAGCCTCTCTACGAAGGGCGCGTATATTTAACTGTAATTAACCTGGGTTTCCAATGATTAGTGCTTATCGACTTCACCGATATTTCTCTCATGTAGTGTACTTTCTATTAAGTGTTTCTTCCTCCAACTTTGAACAGCTTTAAGTCAGAAAGTTTTTGTCAAGAAAAATTATGGGAGCAAAATTTGTAGGAAATTGGATTCTCTAGATGTCATGTCCCGAACAAAATTCTTAAAAAACCTAAGTTTAGAAGTTATCGGCGAAATACTGAAAAATGGTGTGGCATTCACGCCACATTAACGGTTCTGGCGCCGCAGATCTGATCGGCACCAAAAACAATACGAATTTTGGGTACACTCCTCGTATGAGGGGTACACTTTCAAAATCTCAGGTCGATCGGTCCTCAATTGCGGCCTTCATTGCGTCACAAACGATTGGACAAAATCTCAAGTGCATATCTAGTCAACTGGGGAGACTTTCGCTCAACTACGTTCCTTGTATTTCCTTATCAGTGCGTCTGCCACGTATTTTCTATCACTTCTTCCCCCTTCACCATAACTTCAATCAACAACTCCTTCCCCGCCTTCGTAAAATTCATCTGCATTTTTCTTTTTCCATCTTTCTCCACAGAACACCTAACTTGAAACCTAATATCACAGTGCTGTTCCAAACCGAAACAAATCACGTAAATATTAAAACTTATCAGCTTTATCAGCGGGAAAACATGTCTAGGAACACTAACCTCGATGCTAATTAAAGACTAACTATCTCCCACCTTGAAGTGCATGGTAAAATGATCTTAACTCACGAAAATAGCTTAATTCCCTTAACTCCAAAAGTTTGCTATCCCCCATTTTAGCTCTTAGATGGTGAAACCCGCCCTAAGCAGATGTGTAGTAATTATGTTGTAGAAATAATCTACGAGTATTATACCTTGATGATGTTTCAGAGGCTATGCATCATAAATGTAAACATTTCTTTATAAGCAGACGTGCAATCAATCACCTACCGGAATTTTAATGTATATTAGAAAATCCATCAAGATGGCGAAGTGCATAATAAGAATCGTATTCAAGATCGAGAGCCAAATCGTTCAGAAAGGAATTTCCCAGTTTCACGGCTGGTTTCTTTGATTTCATGTTCAAACGATGACCGTAAAAGCCATAAACCCCCTCGATCCTTTTTTCGAATCTGACTCAGAGGCCGAAGTCGAAAGGAAGGGAGAGACTACCGTATTTCAATTGGCATTCCTTCACAAACCTCTCCCACCGCCAGCGCTGCCGCCTTACAGGCGTTCGCTTTCCCTGGAGAAGTGCCAATGTTTCAACAGGGCAACAATAAGACATTAAGATACGCTGGACATGACAAACAGACTTGGAACGGTTGGATTAGGTAGTCAGTCGGGGCCTCCCCTGATGAGCTGCGCATTGTTAGTAGGGTGACGGTCTGAATATTTAAAACGTGGCTTTTGGTTGGAAAAAAGGGGCAACGGACCTCGTATGGTTATGGGTGAACTTCCTGCCCCGTGGTCTCCTTTTATTTGTCTCTTCAGCTTGAAACAACGGCTGAAGGAAGATTCTATATGCATTTTGTCTTCTTCAGAATTGCGTTTCACTTTGAAAAAGTCATCTTTGTGAAGATGAACTGCAATTTCTTCGGGGGTACCTATTCATTCGATGCCGTGTCTACTGAAGAGTTCAATCATCTTCAGTTGCTATTGAATACTTTGTATACATTAAAGAATATTGAAACGTGTGGTGCGGGACACTGCCTACTTTCGAAATGCGTACCTATTCAGCGTTTACGGTTGGTATTAGAGAGATTTTGTTCTTCCCCTACAATTTTCCCCGTAAACGCGTAGAGTAGCGTCTAGAGCAAGCAACTGCAGATCCTAGCTCTTCGCGTATTTCTACACGTATGTACAAGACTAACCAAACGCTATCGTCACGCTAAAGTCTCTTTAGTATTTCAATGTCTAAGATTCTCTTGAATTCGAGATCGAGTAGGAGAAGTTTGAAATCATTTTACACTCTGCTTTAGAAGCTATCTTCTTCACAGTCATCGAATAATAAGGTTCGAGTAATTAACAGACCTACGACCTAAAAAAGATAGTATTTGCCAACGCATATTTGGTTGAATACATCGGTTCTTGTCTGATCACCGAAGTTGAGTAACGAAGAGCATGGTTAGTACTTGGATGGGTGACCGTCCTGGAGCGCCGCAATTTCGGCATCTTTATTTTTGTCACATCATTCAATTTTTCATCTATTTACATCATGTTTACTTAATCAGACCTCGTGGAATAGTTAGTTTTGTGTGCCTTCCCTGCTTTATCAAATGGTCATTTCCAAGATCTGAGTGGGTACCTAGAACAAATTCTACTACCAACCTACTCAATTTGTTATTGCACTGACAACAGCTTTTATATAAAATCGCATTATTTAATCACAAACCTGATCGTTGTCTGAATCTTTATGTTGGTAGATACAACTTTGTAGTACGAAATGTACTAGCGAATGCTTACGAAGAATAGGTAGGTATCTACTTGAAAATCGGAAAAGTATCAACGACTGCATTTACTCCCAAGTAGGTTAATAGGATATCTGGATGTCGGACGAAGTAGGTACTTTGTTCACATAATCAACGGAATTTGATTTAATAATACAATTATTATATTTATCACAGGTTTTTACTTTTTTCGACTAGGTAGATAATTGTCCATCTTTCCCTCTCACTGTTCCGGCCGCAACTCGTACCCATCCGTTTGTTTCCCCTTTTTGAACTTAGCCTTGTTTTAATGTGTGGTATATTGCTTGTTAGCGATGGGGACTGGGAAGTGTTCTTTATGAAATGCTTTTTGAGATGATTCAAAAGCTCAGTCTGGGAACTGTGGTGAAAGAATGATCGTTCAGGTGTTGTATACTAATTGGCTGGAAGTAAGAATGAGTTTGTGTAGACAGTATTGTCGTCATTATTCGAAAACTGTGGAAAGCAGTTCTTCTCGAACCAATCTGAACCAGCTATTGAGAACTGCGACTTGACGAGAGTTCTAGTTCTAAATGAGAACTGCAGTTCTCATCCGGTGGCTTCCGATTGGTTCGAGCGAAACCGTCACCCGCAGTTCCCGAATGATGGGCACCATACTACTTGATTCCCACATCCAACCATAACAACTGAAAGATCGTTCTTTTGCCACAGTTCCTTCTGGTTGTTTGTGATTGTTCATACTGAAACTGAGACTCAGGAAGATAGCACTTCTTCTCTGACCAAAAAGGATCCGGTGTTAAGAACTGTGAGCAGCAGTTTCCAACTAAACAGTGTTGCAGCAGTAGCAGTATAGGAGGAATAGGAAGGAGAACTGCACTTCCGGAGCAGTAAGTTCTTGATAGAGCGTGAACGGGTTCACCCCCAGTCCCTCAAGTGAACTGAACTTCCCACCATTAGCTGATATATAAATAATTAACTCAAGTAAATTTCATCAAGATCGTAAAGAGTTGATGGGATAAACTACAGTAAGAGATACAGATATCTAGATCTAAATTTTTGCGTTCCAGGTTGAAATGACGGGAAGCAGCGTGTTCGACTACGTCCACCAGCAAGACCACTCAGAAATGGCCGAGCAACTTGGGCTGGGCCTCAACCAAGGCGGCTCTGGCCTGGGCTCACCTCAAGGCTCGGAAGAAGGCACGACATCCTCCCCTGGTAAGATATTGAGCCTGATAACAACACCATTTCTACTTAATGCCTCGAAATCGGGCAATGTATGGGCAAGAAACGGTGCATGTTGTAACGTAACAGTTTACTACTTTTCTCAGTATGTAAATTTTATACTTCCCACCCTACATTGATTGACATAGACTATACATCCTTGAACACCTTTCCCACAAAATTATATACATTTTCAAAAACTCAGAATTTGCTACAATGTCCAACATTTTAATTCTAAAAATCGAACAAAACAATCTGTCCATTCGACATCCACTCGCTGCGCTCTTTTGCTAACTACCAGATCAAATTTTATGAAATTTTTATTTAAAATCACGAATTGGGTGTAGATGGGCCTAAAATCACTGTATCTACAATTTTAGAAATTATGATTTCAAAAAACTTTATACTTTTAAATGTTTCTGTTAAAATTTAGGTATAAATATTTTTACAAACAATGTAAAAATCAAGTATATAATTTGCTTAGATGCTTCTTAATATCAATCGGGGTTGGGAAAGGATTTTTATTTGATAAGTTGTTTCGTTGACGCGGTTCACGCATGGTTGTACCGATAAAAACGCAACCAACCCATTTGTCTTATAGAGTGGGAGCTACCCAATGGAATACAATCTAGAAACTGCCAATCAACATTTTTTTCTCTCGTGTTAGTCGTTGATTAAACTTATAACAGAGGTTGTTCACCTCATCACAGTGTTATCCGATAAGCATGGGACTTTACGGTTAATTTAAAAGTTTAATTATATAAACAGCTGCTAAAATGTTTGATTGGCATGTTAATCATTGCAAGATACAATCATGTTCATAGGGCGTTGGAAGAAGTAACACAGAAACTCCAACTTTATTTCTTTCTTGCGATCGCTTTCGGGGAATGCTGTGTCCCCTTCCTCAGGCTCTGTAAGTTATTTAGACAAAAACAGCATGAATACATAGTCATAAAAATGACATCAAAAACCTTTAATAAAAAAAATACAAGACTTCATAAGGGACACATAATTTGGCTCTTTGTAAGTGTCCTGAGAATTCTAAATCTTTCTCTTTTCAAAGATATTTCCTCTCACCGGAAAACCAAGCGTCATAATAAGACAGCATATAAGACAGCGATTAAGCGTCATAAGACAGCAATTAAGCATTAACCGCTAACCACGCAATGTGCAATCCAGATGTCTGAGTCGAAAAAAGTACTAAATTTCTGGGAGCATACACAAGATTTAGTGCAACATGACACACGGCTATCGAATCGTTCACTTGTTTGGAGTTTGTGTGACTTGAAATTGATTTTTAAGTGGTTCCCAACCTAATGTTCGGACCTGAATTGATTTAAAATATGAAATGGATGATGAGACGGAAATGTATAACTGATATGAGTCATTTGAAATGATTAGATACTTAGTTTTAAGGATAAACTGTAGTTTTGCTTCCTAGTCTATCTATAGGTAGCAGAAACACTGTTTTCACTTTCGGGAGATTACCAAATTTTAACATGGAACATGTTTTTGCCATCATAACCCGGCCAAAAATGAGACAAAATTACAGTTACGTAACATTTAGTGCGTTACGCTCCTAATTTCTCATGATTATTGCTTACAACCAAATCGTTGCTACGGAACTGTATCTTAGGCATTTATCATCGTACAAAAATCGTTCGACAGTCGTTGGAAAGCTCTTGATTTACCTAACCGTATTATGCAAATCTTAAATCCTTGAAACAAGCATATCTACTACACTCTCCATTCAATTTGGATGAAATTTACTTGGTACGTGCGGGTGAAGATGATCCCCTGTGGGTTTCGTTCTTCCCAAATCTATACTTCACTCTGTGCTTGCGCAAACGTAAATTTCATAAAGTATTATTTTCTTGTGACCTAGTTGTCTAGTCACGCTCAAATTTGGAGGATAGTTAGGAAAAGACGATTTGATCATACCATATCATTTTCATCATGATTTTATCATTAGTAACTGCTGCGCATGCGCGAATGAGTTATCCTTGTAAAGAGTTTAATTTTCACAGTTTTCATCCGGTTTTTGTCCTCATTCTGATGGAATTTTCGGGGAATGTGTGGGTTGGGCTGTAGATGGTCCCCTACCAATTTCGTTGTTTTCAAGTCATTACTTCCTTATGCGAATGCGCAATCATGAATTTCTTCAAGCATCATTTCTTGTTTCCTAATAACGGATTTTGGCGTTTCAAGCTATATCTTGATATACTATTTTCATGTTCTATACAGTCATGTTAATGATACGAGGAAGCTATGTGCCGCACCCAACTTGGCAGATGTCGTTTTCCGATCCCGTTCATCATCAGTCTTCAACGCGTGGAATTCCCTCTCCATCCTCTAACTCAAAAGATTGAATAACCTGGTATATTGATAACCAGTACAATTATGATAATTCTCTATGACACCATTCAACTCAGTTTGTGTTATTGAATCATATTGTAATCTGATGGAAACCCAATTTTCGGGTAGAGTATAACTGCAACTCGTTGAGATCCAATTTCACGAATAATCTATTTACCGGTATTACCGTGGTTCAAATGAAATTATTACGTAATTACATCCTGTTGATTATCATCTAATAATCATTATAAATGAATTCATTATTTTGAATCCGCGACAGACACCCTCAAACACATTTAAGTAGGTTTTGAATAGTAAATTAATTAATTATTTATTGCTGTGGTGACCCAAAAATACCGCGTCATATATTGCATCACAGAACAATAAGTCTAAAGTAAAATATAGTAGATCTTAAGAAAATGTATAATAATTTATCACATGAATAATGCTTATAAGTTGTTATTACTTCGCGCAATAAAACTTGTCAAAAAAAAAAAATATATTGCATCTTATAATGAGTTATAACAGAAATTCATTGAACTTGTGGCTTTGAGTGCTGAATTGTATTATCATTGTTAAGGAATGGCCGGATGAACCATTTACTCAGATGTATTTTTGAGATCATATACAAAACTTCGAACTCGAATTTTATATGAATTATTCTAAACTTGAGTTCACTTGAACTTCACAAGGTGATTGTTCAGAATTAAGTTTGAGTTGATCCATCCTAGACGAAGTCTTTGTGAAGACCGAAGGCAGAAGAGCCAGACGCTGTCGTCGGGACTAACTTGAGATTTCACAGCAGGGGAAGGCACAGACGACCACGGGCTATGGCGTTGGGTCTTGAAAGAAAAGAAAAACTATTTTTCGTAGAGTGGTCAAGATCGGATACGGTAGAACACGGGCCATAGAGCACACGGCTCCATTGTCCGACTTCGGGCGACTCTTTCAAGCTGAGCTTTTCGATCCTCTGAAACTCATTCGGTAGAAAGAAATTAGTGACTGCTACATTAATTTAAAATAGCGGCAGAAAAAGTGCTATCCAACTCTCACCTATAAACGTATTTATATTTATGCTCATTATGATATACATACTTATGTACTACCTATAAACTTATTATATATATTGGGGCGCCCGCTATTTTGAGAAAGGTGGAATTTTGATGACTTCCACCCAAAATTTGGTTTAAAATGTCAAAAAATGACGCCTGAATTTTTTCAGATTTTTTGCATAACAAAAAAATACGCCGGTTGCTCGATTTTGGTTTTTGAAATACGCTTTTTTGGCCTATATCATACTATTGAATATAACTTTTACAAACTTCTTTGTAAAATTGTGAAACTTCATATACTTACGTTTTTAGGGTCGCTGAACTCGAACATGCAGTCAAAACAAGTCGAACAAGTTCGGAATCTCAAAATCGTCAAAAAATGACAATTTTTCAAAATTCATTGTAAAATTTTAAAAAATTCGTATTTTTACGTATTTCTGTTAGAATTTTGATTTTTTGACAGCAAATTCGAGTTCAGCGACTCAAAAAACATAAGAATACGAATTTTCATAATTTTACAATAAATTTTGAAAAATTGTCAGTTTTTGAAATGATTTTGACGATTTTGAGATTCCAAACTATCAAAAGTTGTTGCTGTCGACTTGTTTTGACTGCATGTTCAAGTTCAGCGACCCCAAAAACGTAAGTGTACAAAGTTTCACAATTTAAAAAGAAGTTTGTAAAAGTTATATTCAAAAGTCTGATATTGCCAATAAAAGCGCACCTATTTCAAAAACCACAATCGAGCTACCGGCGTAGGTTTTTGTTATGCAAAAAAATTTGAAACAAATCAGAGGTCATTTTTTTGACATTTTGAACCAAATTTCGGGTGGAGTTCATCAAAATTCCACCTTTCTCAAAATAGCGGGCACCCTAATGTATATATAGCATTTCCAAGCCAAATGAAACCTTTTCCAAGTCAAATGAAACCTTTTCCAAACCAAATGAAACTTTTTCCAAACATAGTGTATTTCTGTAAAGTAAACAATCGTAGATAAATAATATATATTACAAAATTTCAGAAATTCAGTTTTAGAGGTTCAATCAGTCAATGTAAGTCAGTACCGGTGGCGGCTCGACGCAACTCAATCGTCGTCAGAAAAACTATCAGAATTCATAGTTTAACAACAATTTCAAATAAGAATTGCAATTTTCTATGCCCGAAACTACCGACAATATCACAAAAAAAAAGATGCGAGTACTTCCTACCACCCTGTCGCTTGTCACAAAGAAGGAAATGAAATATCGCATTAGGAAGGAATGCGAATACTCGTTAGTCACAAAAAAGACATCGGACGTATATATTGGTGACTCCCCTTAATTATCGGTTTCTCCGTGCGGGCGTGGCGAGTAGTTAGGTACCCACTCACACTCAACAGTCAGAAATTTCTGAAACTTACTTGTTTCCTATTCTACTAAGGTGAGATCCACTTCGGTAATCCTATGCCTGAAATTCATCGAATTTTCATTTTGTCAACGTCTTTCTGTGATAGGTACAATTGGATCTACCTATCTAGGTACCTCAGTTCACTCATTTCCTCAAAAGGTTTCATTTGGTTTGGAAAAAGTTTCATTTGATTTGGAAAAAGTTTCATTTGGTTTGGAAAAGCTATACCCATAAATTCATTAGGCAACCATGATTAATTATTTTTATTTTCTCCGAAAATTTACTTGATAGTAAGAAATTTGTGCCAAATATTGCAGTTTTTCAATAGATTTAATACGTAACTGTTTGTGTGGGTTATCCTGTAAAAGTGCATACTTCATTATCACTGATCTATATCTCAGAAACATAGTTACTCCTGAAACAATGGCTCTAAAAATATAAATTCAACACTGAGCTATTACCCCAGAAACGATAGTCGTCGGATGTAGTTCGGTAAGTGTCCCCAGTTTTAAGCCAATGTAAATCGGTCATCATCCTATCAAAAAATGAATTTGACGACTGCTTCGGAAACCTCGGAATCTCGTCTTTCCCACGTTTTCACGATAGATTAACTTTCTCCTTTGCGCATTTGAGAAATATGGAATTGAAAAAAGTGGGGATACATACAGAATTATTTGCAGAGTCAAAAAGTTCCTTATGTGTCCCCACTCTATATTCTAATCCACCTAGCGTGTAAAAACATTAGAAGGATGTATGTTGTTTGGTAGTCTGGATGCTTGCAAGCTCGCATCTCAAAAATACATAACATCAAGTGGTCAATTCCTTAGTAAAAGTTCGGATTAGTTGGACATATAGGTCAGAATGATGTGTATAGTTTAGTGGTCTGGATGCTCGCAAGCTCGCATCTCAAAAATACATAACATCAAATAGTCAATCCCTTAATGAAAATTCTGGAGCAGACCCTGCCTACCCAAGATTTGGAAAGGCTCAGTTCAGGATAGTTGCCGCTCAGTTCAGGTGAGCCCGACTCTTCGTCGTGTGTCCCTAGTCTGTTGGTAGGTATAGGATGCATGTTTATGCAAGAGTTTCTATCATCCTAAACAATATAAACATCAACTTTATTTAGTCAGAGAGCTACAACAAAAGGGTTTTAGGGTTCATTGCTCAACTTACTGACTCACAAATAGCGTGGGCACACATAGGGAACTTTTTGACTAGGCAATTAGTTCCGTATGTGTCCCCACTTTTTTCAATCCTCTATTTCTTACGTAAACGAAGAAGAAAGTCAATTTATCATGAAACCATGGGAAGAGGAGATTCGGAGGTTTCCTTAACAGTCGCCAAATTCTTTTTTGACTCGTTAATGATAGATTTTAAGAGTTCATGTTTGATTTATATTGGTTTAAAAGTGGAGAAACATAGGGAACTACACCCCTCAACTGACTCAACTCCCTCAGAGTCACAGTTACTCCTGAAACAATGGCTCTAAATCTAAATTTAGCATTGAGCTATTACCCCAGAAAAGATAGCCGTCGAGTGAAGCCGTCAAACGGATCAGAGACGGGAAAGGAATGGGGCGGTCCGACGGTTTTTGAAAAACTGCGGCGACCATTGCGCAGGTTTTCTCCGGAAGGTTTGTGCCTCGTGCTCTCCTTTTGGACGACAGTTAAGTTATTTTCGAGGATTCGTCCCGCTGTTTTCTTTTTTCGAAGCAACAAAAGAGTTACAAGGAGGGGACAGGCGGGGGAGGGCGTGAAATGTGCTTCATTCCTTCGAACAATCTTCAAACCTGCGTCTAATCAACTGGTCTTCTCCACTTCGCCCCGGCCTTCCCATCCCCCACTCTCGGCCCGTTTTCTTGTTCCCTTCCTTTTTCGAAACCACAAAGGCCCGTCTCTCTCCGCCTTCTCGTCTATTTTGCTAGGGCATCCGAACTTAACTGAGGTGAGAGAAAATACATTGTTCGCTGAAACGAACCCCCTTTTGACACTCAACTCATTGGGTTCCATTTAATTCCGTAGCCGGTACAGGCATCTGAAAAGTGATCAGCTCGAATACAACGAATACCTATCTCCAGGCGAAAACAGTGAAAACACTTTCTTGTCATCATCATAGAAGTCAATAATTTATATACATAAAAATGACTGCCAAATCTGTTTGAGGGCTCACTATTTAAAAACCAGTGGAGTGTTTGGCACCAAATTGTGTAAGAATGTTTGAGATGCATTGTAGATGGTTTTAAGAAGCTTGTACGAAATCGATTCAGCTTCATGAGATAAGCACTTTGTGCAAATGCGGTGTGCTGAGGCTGGCACCGAGAAGGGATCGGGGCAACATAAAGTAGATTTTGTTCGGCTGAGAGCCACTGAATCCCCTTCGGTCAAATGAATCGTATTTCACCGGTGAATTTCGATTGTGGAAGGTATTTTTGTGGCATGATCATTGGGTTTACCGGACCAAATCTGTTTGATTTTATTGTTCCGAAGTCACATTGTTGTGGCACGCCGAGATGGGATCTGCATTTTGGTTGATAAAGTTAGGTTTTGTCCGGCTGAGAACCATTCAACAGCTTACTGCCGAGTGTATTCCAGGGAAATCCGTCAGTGTGTTCTCGCAATTTCACCGTACTGAGTCCCTTTCGGTCGAATAAAGCTTATTTCCAAAAAACTACAAGAACCCCAAGATTAATGGACCGATTTGGTATCATTTTGAGGAATTGAGTAGGTTAGTTTCTACATGGTCCCCTAGAAATTGTATTCGGATCAATTGTAGTGTGAGCATGCGCTCTATGAATTTCTGATAACGCCGAGTCGGTCTTAATTGATTCTTTCAACTAATTTAACTCGTGAGTGAGGAAGCTATACTGCCAATTCAACTTAGCAGACATTTTTACACAACTTTTCGTAGAACGGCTGCACTTGGGGGTGGGGATGCATTTTGTTTGCGTTTCAGAGGGTGTAGAACACGTTTACAATAGTCATTCATTTTCAGTATATGGACAAAATTTTGTGCCCACTACTCCTCCGGAACCGCAGGCCCGATTTAGTCCAAATTTTGAAATAATGTATTAGCATGTCGGAACTTGTGCCTCGTTGACTTTGGTGAGGATCAGCTGACCACGAGCTGTAATATCAGTCATAATGATGGCAAAATCTTACTCAAATCGCTACTATTCACCGTAGGATAACGAAATTTAATAGGGAGCCTCTCTGGGACAACAAGAGACGAGCAAAGTGAGGAGCGCCATCCTGATAAGCTGAATGAGCTAAAATACCTCCTGTTCACTGTAGCACGTTGACAATTTATAGGGAGCCTCTCTGGAATAATAAGAAACGAATGTCCGTACAAACGCCATCCTGATCAGCTGAGTGAGTTAAAATCTCTCCTGTTCACCGTAGGACGGTGATATTTGATAGGGAGACTCTCTAGGACATCAAGGGACGAATGAAATGACGGGCTCCACCCTGAGCTCCAGCTGCACTTTGCAACATGCTCCGCGAACCAGTGGCACGTAAATAGGAAAGCATTTTAAAAATAAATTTTCCAGTGATTAAGTCAAAATTATTGCTATTAACCACGGCTCACCTTGCGACAAATAATCACCGAAATTTGTTCAGTGGAACTAGACATTCGCGTTTGAAGCTTGACTTTTCACCTACTAATACATACCTATTTCACCTATCTCTACCTATTCGAAAAGTTGGTTCTGCTTACGCAAACTTCGTTTTTTTTTTTTTTTAACTATTATTATTTTATTCATTTATTTTTAATGAATTTCAATTATTATTATTATTACTATTATCATTTTTTTTTTCTACTGATGGGTTGATATTACTTGATACGTGATTATGTGTTGTTATAATTGATTGACCGAACCGACGTTGTTAGAAAAGTATCGCACAATAGGTACAGAGTATACATAATTACATATGTATAATATGTACTCACATTGATGTATAGCTTTATGTTGATTTTTAAATGGTTTATGACATGAAAATTCTCACAATATCCGTATCACAATGTTCCAGTGTCAACAGTCATGTCCCTGAGCGGAACAAACGCCTCCTTCAAGGGCTTGGAGAGGACGTTCTGCGTGCGGATGAAATCCACGTTAACGAAACGAGGCTGCCACTTCAAATCTTCGGGATACAGAGTGAGTTGTTAAGCTTTTAAATGTTACCACTGAAAAGGTATTCATTTACCTTTGGAAACAATAATAAGAAATCGTTTATTGTGCGGTAAAACATTATCTCATTTATATTGGTAGGAATTATATAAATATAGCTATATAATTATAGGTGTCTCCTTTTCCAACTGGATTGTGGGGGTTGAGGGTGGACGAAAGTTAGGACTTAGGAGTAGAGCATGAAGGGTTTATTTAATTTTTCGTCTTCGTCGACTAGTTTCGCCTATTAGCCTCTTCAGGACATCAACTTAGTACAGGCGGAGCGTGCACTGTAGTCATTACAGATGGGATGGTTTATACACCATGATTTATCAGTTAAACATAGTAAAAATATCAGGATTGATCGCTGTTATCCCCTCCATCCACACCCTCCCATGATGAAATTTGGAATTCCTAATATACATTCCAAAACTATATCGTATTCGTAATGCAACAAAATAAGAATCACAAAAATCGGTCAAGATGGTGTTGACCAAATTTGTCAAAAAAACCAGGTTTTTTCGGCTTTACCCCCTCCATTCTACCTCTTCCCTCATGCAATTAAAAATTGTCGGGGTTCTTTGCACAAATAGCCTGAAATTGGAATCGAACAAAGAAAGAATTTCGAAAATCGGGTGAGAAATGTGGCCTGAGCAGCGTCGGCTAATTTGTCACACACAGACGTACACCTATGATTTTTTCACAGATTCGGTCTTAGAATGGTCTAAAACGGATTTGTATGCAGTTATTTATTTTTATTTTTTCTCATGCTTGGGTTGTCCTCCACCCCCCTGGATCAATTCCAATAGGCGTCCCTCTTGTTAACGAAGCCTTGCCGATAAGACATAGCTTCAGAGAGACGTTCTAAGAAACTTGTGGAAATCCCGCATTGTTAGTAATTCTTTAAAAACTCGGCGCGTCGCGCCTCGCGTGATTTATACTTAGAGCCTTCGGCTAAAATTACAAAACATAAATATACTTTAGCCTAAAACGTCAAGCATTTGCATTATTGAGTTTTCTCGTCTTATTATTATGATTGTGTATTAAACCAGGTCGCTAGCGAACATCACTCCCTAGCAATGGATATTTATCGGTATCGCGCACTTTCGTTCCAATCTCATATAACGTTTTTCGGCAGTTAGGTCCCGGCTAAACATGCTACTAGATAACAACTAGAATACTGTGTTACCAAACAACATTTCAACTGCCATGACCTAGATCATGAGCGTAATACTCAGTACGAATTGGTTGGTACGTATCTACGGGAAGTCTGCATTGTGCCAAAGTTTTCAATTTCCAAAGTTTTTACGGCGGTGAATTCCAGAAGTCCAGGACGTGAGGGAACTAGGAGGTGGAATACTTTCTAGGCTGAGGAATCGCGACACTCGCCACGTCAACCGTCCGCTTTTGATGCCATTGTGTTGAGCAGGCAGCTGGTTGGAAAGTTGCAGCCCGTTACGTGCGTCCCGAGCCAATGATTCGATTGTCGAACGATTATATTTTGGAATCGTCGAAAAATAATTGGTTTGTAAGAACCTAGTAACAAACCCAGGCAGAGAGGACGCATTTCGACTCGATTTCTCAACATGTTTTACCCCTTTGAAGGGGGAGACTTTTTAGGGCGTCGCTGAACCTCAACGCTCAATGCTTATTGTTTTTGTCGAGGTTGAGATGATGACTACGAACACTCTACAGTGATACGAACTAAATCACTCACGACGAGTTGTGGAAACCCATTTCAAAACGGAAGTTAGTCAAAAAACGTTGTCTATTTCTACGAAAAATTAATCGATTTCGACGGTTAAGCCATCATCAATAACAAACAATAACTGAACACACATTAGAGAGGACACAACTGATATATTCACAGGTGAAGGGAGATTGAATCCCATTGGTCGGGAGAAAGGAAAGGGGGCTGGAGGTACAACCAATTAAGTGCAAGCAAAGTGAAGGGGATTATAGCTAATCAGATGAAGTGAAAGGAGGGGAAGATCTACTGGTTTCAATCCTAAAACTGAATCCGTGTTTGTGTATAGCATAAACAGAGTTTTGAATTTTACATTAGATGGCAAATAAAAGGGGCCCAGAACCACTCTAAAAAAAAAAAAAAAAAAAAAAAAAAAAAAAAAAAGCGTTCCAAATAATCATGTACTTGAATTGCATTAAAATGCATTAAAAATCAATAAAAACTGCGCACACAAACTTTTAAATCCTAAAATTTGGCGCTAGATTGTTATTTAAATAGTCTTTTTGTCATAATTGAAAATTCACAGTTTTTATGCACACAAAGTGCTCAAATTTCAAAACAATTTAACAAACTATAATGCGAACAATTGCGAAAATTGCTCATACGGTTATGATGCGTAACTGGAACCCTAAATTTCTCCAATTTTTTCCCCTTGAATCTACGTATTTTGATACGTAAATCAACGAATATGAACAGGGAGTTAACTTCCTATTATTGAAAATAATTACCCAAATCGTAGATATATGAAAAAATCGGTCCACTGGTCTCGGAGATTTGTCAATGTCAATTTTAGTGTATAGTTATTACTTCAACGATCGCGATATAATTCATAAGGAATTGTTCTGGAACATATACCCATCTACTCCCCGAGTTTGAACGAAATGGGGCCAATAGAAAATAAGAAATCGAAGTTATAATAAATTAACGTTTGCGCACGCACACAGACTACGGTTTCTGTGACGGCAATGAACCACCCTGGACCACCTAGAAGCTATCCCGCACAATTCTGAAATGTCATAAAAATTGTATCATTAGAATCGGGGTTATGCTTGTATCAATCTATATTACTTTCGCGCATGAGCAATGATTATTTCTTTATCAATCGCGATATAATTTATCGGGCATTTTTATAGAACATAATTATACCCAATTATCTAGCGAGTTTGAACGAAACGGACTAACAGATGATGAGAAATCGACGTTATGAGAAATTCACGTTTGCGCATGCGCACAGGCTACCGTTGATTCGACGGCATTGAAAATTATAGGGGACCGTCTAGAAGTTATCCCGCAGAATCCTGAAAATTTTATCGGAATCGGACTGAAACTTGGTAGAGTTTTGGGCGTGACAAGGATTTACCACAGACAGACAGACAACAGACAGATAGACTGACAGACACGGAACCGAAATTAATCAGCAAGCTCTGAAACGTAAAAATTAAGCGTTAATTTTAATTTTGGAGGACAACAATTTTTTCGACTTCAATCACGAACACAGACCCTCAGTCACGCTGAGTCAAGCACCCCAACTCTACACCAAATCCCATGATTCCAGTTTTGTAATTTTAAAATTTTTTGACCTGTACGAATGTTATTTGTACAATCATAACGGCAAATATTACCTAATTCAGATCAAAATTTATTTCATTTATTTAGTTTATTACACCCAAATTCGTTGAAACCGAACAAAATACATTTTTTCTTCTGAGACCTATTTCTAGGTTTTCTTCTACAGACCTTCTAAGGTCAGTAAAAGCTGTAGGTACCGCAGCTGAAAGCTGTTAATAGTTTATTCTACTATCTCTACAGTACTATTGGGATATGTAGGTACTTCATTCTATTATTCCTTAGGTAATATTTGGATATTCTATGTGTGCTTTATGTTTTTATCTGCGTTCTTATGACTTCATCAACATGTCTAACTCATTTCACGTTGAATTTCCCAGGTTGTTCTGCTACTGTGTCGATTGAGGCCGCAGTACCAATTTTCGCACAACCGCAAAAGCACGCCGCCTCTCCTGGGAATGGTCTCACTCGCGATAGCCCTCCCGCCGCCCTCCGTTCACGAGATTCGCCTCGAATCCGACATGTTTATCACCCGACTCAACTTCGACTTTTCGATAGCCCACTGCGAACCTAGGTAACCTTATTATTTATGTTGGAATACCAGTATTTCTATCAGAGATCTGCTCATCCTCCTGATGTTAAGTATTTAAATATTTATACAAAGAAATTACAATCAATCATAGGTACCTTCAGCCACCTTATGTTGAGATAGGTGAGCCACTTGGGGCTTGCTAGTTCTCTTCCTTAGGCCTGAGGCAGGATACTTTTGATGCAGGTTATGTAATCTGATTACTAATAAGATTATATTATCGTTTTTTTATGTCGGAAATTATTGTTTTTAACGTAGAATAAATTGTGTGTTTGGAGTTGCACTGAGCGAACTCTGTTCATCGCTCCCCTCGTTTTAAGCTCTCTTTCAGGCATAAAATATGATGCTAAGCACTAAACAGCACTAAAATTTTAAAAAGCACTAGGCCTTATTTGGCGCCACTACCTAAAAAGGCTAGTGTTACCGTTGCCTTGTGATCTCTGGAGCTAATTTCTTTGCTATTCAACCTATGAAGCTAAAATTTAAAATCGAGGTGAGAAACATTCTACGCTCAGCACTCTTTAGCCTTTAGGCGCAAGGTGTTTTCAATTAATCTCATTAAATTATAATCTAGGTCAAAGATAGTCTCCAATATAAATGACTAAGAACAGGTTAAAGCGATCCGTATGTTTTTCCCAAGTTGTTGTAGACCGACAACTTGGCTGTATGCACCTACGAATGATAAACTTCTCTCATAAGTCAAGCGCAATCCAAAGCTAGAAATGAAATCAACGTACATTAATTTGTTGCCACTATCTGGTAGAGTAATTTGAAAACGAACACGTCATAATGAAGAATAGACGATGTTTTGCTTTCCTTTTGTGGCTTTTAAAGATTTCAAAAAGGTACACAGTACGGAAGATCGAAAATGAGCTAAAGGGGAAAGCAGAGAGAAAAATCCTATAATACTATTAGGTATGTAATGCCCTATCCAAGGGGAGACAGAAGCCAGTTGACGTCACGAAATTTGATTTCTTAAATTTTCGCTGTCTCTTTTGATAAAGTTTGATTGGCGCTTGGTGTTTTGAGTTTTGAATTCGATTCAGATTAAAATTACTTACCAAATTCGGTCCTTCGTCTATTCTTCATTGAATCTGAGAAAGCCCATGAAATGGCTACAAGCATCAATCATAATGCCTGTATATCATTTCTAAAAGATTACGTCTATCTTTTGCAACCTATTTCGGATCAAAAGAAACAGGTAATTTCAAAATGGATCATTTGGGTGGATGCGATACTGTTTTCTACAATAAAGATTTACATGTTTGAATTTGATTTTTGGTTTGAACCATGAGTATAGTAGCTGGATTTATTCATAATAAAATACAGTATGATTTGAGTGTAATAAACAAGTACATACCTGTACATAATAAACTTGGGGACTGGAAATGTTTTAAATTTACATTTCAGCTCTTTTTTACAACCCCTGGGAGATGGGAAATTGAACACTATTGCCATAAGGTACCTTTACACTTGATATTCCAGCGAACCTAAGGGGAAATGTGGCCGATTTTATGTCTTATTATAGAAAACACAAAACAAATCTTGATTGTGAAAATACTCAAAAACAAAGCGTTTACAAAAATCTATAAGAAACTTTATGAAGCAAACTAGTTGTAGAATCAATCCTTGAAGTTTGTAAGCTTCAGTTCGTAAAGCCTTTGTGTGTTCACCCTCTATAATACTCGTATATAAAACTATGTATATTCGATATGGGTATTATAAAATAGGCGTTTAAATTACATTATACCCAAATTACCAGTTAGGAAACTGGATGTGGTTTTAGTTATATTATTAATTCCATGACTATGTTACAGAGTTGCTGATCTCTTAGATTATACTGCTGACGAAATAACCGGAATGAACCTCTACACGCTTTGCCACGGTGAAGACGCAAATAGGCTAAGAAAAAGTCACGTTGACCGTACGTATACTACCGTACTATTCTGCTAGTAAACTATTTCACTTGTAACATATTCTCGATGATAAGCACCCTCCTGAGTCCTACCTTCCTATATTTCTGACAAATCTCCCTTATTGCAAACTCTGTGCCTGAACTACAGCCAAATCTGATCATTTAAATAACAGAGAAATAATTATACGAGTGGCAGTTCATACTAAAGATTTAAGAAACACATAATGTAGGTAGGTACTGGGTTAACAATCTTTTTGAAAGCCCCGCCGTCATTTTTTTGGATCATGGTGCAGGTAACTTCTTGGGCAAATTCTATTAATTCTCTTTTTTCTACTTTTCAAAACAGATATGTATAAATATATATATATATAGATTGGTAGGTTGTTTTCGACTGTATTCTATCTCTATTATTAATAAGAATGAAACTCCGTCTGTCTGTCGCTCTGTCGCTCTGTCGTGTCTATGCACGGCCAAACGGCTGAGTGGGCCGGATCTACGAGTGGGGGGATCTTCTTGGGATTTTCCGATAGGGTGTATAAGCGAATTTAAAATTTTCTAATCCCACCCGAACCATGGGCCGTAGGGCGGGAGGGGGGTCGAAGTAAGAATTAATGTGCGCTTTTTGGACTTCCCCGCTTCCCCTACCCCTCTAAACGGCCGTTGACAATTCCGGAAAAATACGGGTTTCGTAGGTTTTTGAACGAGGAAGACGACGGCGCGATCGGATCGCGAAAAAAGTATCGGGAAATGCGTTAAAAAAATGCGAAAGTACGGACCCGTTTTCTCGAAAAGTCCGCCGAAAAACTTGGTTTTTTCCGATTAAAATATACCCCATAAAGGTACGTTTTTCGGAACGGTTTTCGCGGGCGAAATACAGCTTTGGGTCCGCCGAATCTGAATCCGAAATCGGATATCGAAAAAAGTGACGAGAACTCGGTCAAATCACGAGCGGAAGCGAGCAAAGCGATTAAAATTATTTTGCCGTGGACGAGAGAAGGCTCAAGAATTGACGTGAAGGGTTCGATGTCACAACGTTGCGAGGCGAGCAGGTATGCCTACATAGGTACCTACCTTGCGAGCGAAGCGAGAGCCATTTCAAATAATAAATACGGACTTTGTCCTACACATAGACAGGTATACCTTGCGAGCGAAGCGAGCAACATCCCCGAATAAACTTTTCGTGGTTCCACGTAGTTTTATAAGATTTAATTTGTAAGTAAGAATTCCCCAACAGAAAAAAACGTCTGCCAAGTTGGGTGGGCAGTATAACTTCCTCAAGCGAGCGAAGCGAGCAGCATCCCCTACAGAAGTTAAGCCTACCCTTAGAGATCTACCGTTTGCGAGCGAAGCGAGCAGCATCCCCTACAGAAGTTAAACCTACCCTTAGAGATCTACCGTTTGCGAGCGAACCGAGCAACATCCCCTAAATGCCATACTTTGCGAGCGAAGCGAGCAACATTTTCTACATGCCAGACTTTGCGAGCGAAGCGAGCAACATATCCTACATGCCAGACTTTGCGAGCGAAGCGAGCAATATTCCCTACATGCCACACGTTGCGAGCGAAGCGAGCAACTTAATGGGGGGTCCGGGGGGCTTGCCCCCCGGCTGGACGTGGAGGCGAGCGTAGCGAGCCGGAGCGGCTAGTTATTAATAAGAATGAAACTCCGTCTGTCTGTCGCTCTGTCGCTCTGTCGTGTCTATGCACGGCCAAACGGCTGAGTGGGCCGGATCTACGAGTGGGGGGATCTTTTTGGGATTTTCCGATAGGGTGTATAAGCGAATTTAAAATTTTCTAATCCCACCCAAACCATGGGCCGTAGGGCGGGAGGGGGGTCGAAGTAATAATTAATGTGCGCTTTTTCCACTTCCCCGCTTCCCCTACCCCTCTAAACGGCCGTTGACAATTCCGGAAAAATACGGGTTTCGTAGGTTTTCCTACGAGGAAGACGACGGCGCGATCGGATCGCGAAAAAAGTATCGGGAAATGCGTTAAAAAAATGCGAGAGTACGGACCCGTTTTCTCGAAAAGTCCGCCGAAAAACTTGGTTTTTTCCCATTAAAATATACCCCATAAAGGTACGTTTTTCGGAACGGTTTTCGCGGGCGAAATACAGCTTTGATCCCGCCGAATCTGAATCCGAAGTCGGATATCGAAAAAAGTGACGGAAAGTAGGTCAAATTGGGAGGGGAATTGCGAGGGAAGCGTTTAACATCAGAAATTAATCGACCACGGGCCGCCGTTACACAACGTTGCTTACCTGAAGGGACCCTCACAGGGGGGTTCCCATTTGCACTTCTACGCAATACCTTGCGAGCGAAGCGAGAGCCATTTCAAATAATAAATACGGACTTTGTCCTACACATATACAGGTATACCTTGCGAGCGAAGCAAGCAACATCCCCGAATAAACTTTTCGTGGTTCCACGTAGTTTCTAAGATTTAATTTGTTTGTAAGAATTCCCAACTGAAAAAAACGTCTGCCAAGTTGGGTGGGCAGTACAACATTCCCTAATAAACTTTTCGTGGTTCCACGTAGTTTTACAAGAATTAATTTGTTTGTAAGAATTTCCAACAGAAAAAAACGTCTGCCAAGTTGGGTGGGCAGTATAACTTCTTCAAGCGAGCGAAGCGAGCAGCATCCCCTACAGAATAAATACGGACTTGCGAGCGAAGCGAGCGACATCCCCTAATAAACTTTTCGTGGTTCCACGTAGTTTTATAAGATTTAATTTGTAAGTAAGAATTCCCCAACAGAAAAAAACGTCTGCCAAGTTGGGTGGGCAGTATAACTTCCTCAAGCGAGCGTAGCGAGCAGCATCCCCTACAGAAGTTAAACCTACCCTTAGGGATCTACCGTTTGCGAGCAAAGCGAGTAAAATTCCCTACATGCCACATTTTGCGAGCGAAGCGAGCAATTTAATGGGGGGTCCGGGGGCAGTATAACTTCCTCAAGTGAGCGAAGCGAGCAGCATCCCCTACAGAAGTTAAACCTACCCATAGAGACCTACCGTTTACGAGCGAACCGAGCAACATCCCCTAAATGCCATACTTTGCGAGCGAAGCGAGCAACATTTTCTACATGCCAGACTTTGCGAGCGAAGCGAGCAACATATCCTACATGCCAGACTTTGCGAGCCAAGCGAGCAATAGGTATTTCCTACACGCCACACGTTGCGAGCGAAGCGAGCAACTTAATGGGGGGTCCGGGGGGCTTGCCCCCAGGCTGGACGTGGAGGCGAGCGTAGCGAGCCGGAGCGGCTAGTATAAAATAATTTGAAGTTGGGGGATCTTAAGGTTCAGTCAGTGACTGACTGAACATCAAGATCCCACAACTTCAAATTATTATATATATATACTTTTTTTCCCTTGAAAATTAAACAGGATTTTGGGCTTATGTAGTTTTGTACAAACATTTTGTATATTAAAATTATGGTAGCTAGATGGGTAAATGAACTAACAGAACAATATTCTGATAAAAACCACAATTTAAGGTTAGTTATCAGCCACCTTTGGTTCTTTTACGGTGACCTTTTTTTAGTGCGTTTCAACGAAATTCAAACTTAGTTTGCGTACTAACAATGCTTAACTTCTTCACTGTGGTAAACAAATTTATAAACTATTGTGGTACGGGTACTTATTTCTAAACAGTGCCGTAAAGATAAATCATTTTTTCGGAGTTTTACGTTTTTGTCTCTCACAGATTTACTTATTTCGATACAAAGTAAGAATTTAGCAGGTATGGTTAGCAAAACTCGTTTTGCAAAATCTAGAAATTGCAAACGGATTTCCTTGAAAACATTATTCATAAATGAATTGTGTACCATTAAAATTAGGTAGTCTCATTTTTCGAAAAATTTGCTAAATACATTTTCGAATCCAAAAACACGAATAAAAATAGAACATTCAAAAATTCATGAACAAAATAATGCTTAAAAATGCACTTAATTTTCATTAAAATTTGCTTTAAAAAATCGATATAAATAGCAAAAAAAGCTAAAAATTCAAAACCTCTTTTTGAATAGCAGATTATTATTTAGACTACGTTTTACCATAAAATTAATAGTTAACAATTTCCTTGCTCTCAAAATGATCAAATCTCAAAACAAATTAACATTAAACAATACGATAATTTACAAAAATTCGCTCATACGATCATGCTGCATGACTGGAACGTTTTCCATTTGAGACCTACCGGTTTCGGGTTCCGTGCTGCTAAGCCACGATTGAACTTCATCCCACGTTTGAACTTCAACATACCTGCACCAATCATGCAAACTAAGAAGTCACTAAGCTTTCTTTGCACGAATGTTTTGGCCACTTCCAATCGTCCAATACCTATTCTTCATATAGTACCTTATTAGAAAGTTCTACTCGAGATCTTTCAAGTGATGAAATGAAATAAAACAGCTGATATTGCCTAGGTATTGAAAGCAGATGCTGGGAACCGATGTTTGCTGGCGGTCCTCTTTGAATTATATATATGAATTCTTATGAATTATATATATGGATGGATTCTTATGAATAATCAGCCTGCGCTCATTCCTAAACATATTTTTCAACATCGTGTTTATCTTTTCAGTGATAAATAAAGGCCAAGTACTGACTCATTACTACAGACTGATGAACAAGAACGGGGGATACACCTGGGTCCAAACTTGCGCCACCGTCGTCTGCAATAATAAGAACGCTGATGAGCAGAATATTATCTGCATAAACTACGTCGTCAGGTGAGCAATTCTTTCCTTTTTTCCGTTTACCCGTTTGAAGCAATATTCAGACAGCAACTATAATTATTAGTAACCACCTACCTACTGCAAATCTCTTAATCTAGTCCAAAAAAATCCACATAGGTCTAGTAAGATGAGCTCATATTTGCATAGTTATATAGCTTTTTTAGGAATGTGAGATCGGAGATGTATATAACAGCATTCCATCACAGAACACCCCTATGAACGATGAAATAAAGAAGATTGAAAAGTGTTAATTATCAAACAATACACACATACTTATACGAACTAAATCACGAATCGAAGTTGTGGAAACCCATTTCAAAACGGAAGTTAATGGGAAAAAAAAGTTGTCTATTTCCACGAAAAATAAAGAGTTACAATGTTAAAGCATAGTTACAAAAGCATAGCGGCTAGTAACGGATATGGAGGAGATCTCGTTGATACCATATGGGATAAGGTTCTTAGGAAAAAGTGTAGGGAAAAAGTTTCCATTCTGGCTTGGGAAGATGTAAATTTAGGAGAAAAGCAATGGATAAGTATACCTTATTATGGGAAAACTTCTGATAAAATCGGCAAAATTCTATCATCTAGAGGTTGCAAAGTAGGTTTTAAAACTAAAAAAAGTCCAGTCATGCAGCATGACCCCATGAGCGAATTTTTGAAGATGTTTCATGCAAATATACCGATTTTTACAACTAGCGAACGGCATTATTTCGATTTTTGACTGATTTTTCAACTTTGAAATTTTTGAAAACTTGATACATATTCTTATAGAAAATTTTACGCTGATTCTGAATATACCACATGTTAGTATGCTAAAAAAATTATTTCGCACAACAAATCGCAAAAAACAGGCTATTTTGAAATTTTTTACTACATTTTTGAAAATTTCAACCCGAAGATGTAATCCAATTATGCTGGCCAACGAACTTGAACTTTCGTTTTGTGTCCTTAACATTTTAAAATTTGTTTGAAGTTTCTAGCACAATTCTACGGACAGTTATCGTCTGGAATGACACATACATATATACATGCATACATACATAGATACATTTAAAAAATGCGTTAAACTTCATAATATGATTCAGAATAGCCTGAAACGGATTTCTGCATAAGATGTTTTCAAAAATTCACATTCTACAAATTTTGAGGCGAGAGCAATAGCTTAATTTTCTTCAAAAATTCGCTAAAATGGTCTTAAAATGATTCGCTAAAATGGCATTACTAGGATCCGTTAAAGACAAAATCAATTTAGTTTGTTAGCTTTGTTTGAATTAAACTGAAGACAAAAAAAAACTTCTGAGATGAAAACAATTCGACCCTGATTTTCTGGAAAAAAAAACCCAAATAAAACTTTCTGTTGCAGTGGTAAGGAATTCAAGAATCTGATAATGGATTGTTGTCAACTTGAAGAGCATGTGAGCGCTCGAAGCGTCAAAAGAGAAGACACGAGCGGCAACGACCCTGAGAACGGTTCTCCGGGCTCAGACACAGGAGGTAAGACTGGTAAGATATAGAACAAATATTTAATTATGCAGCTATTCGGGTTGTCATACGTACTATACAGGGTGATCTGCCCGTATATGCAGAAAAACGGAAAAATAGATCAAAAATGGAGTAAAATGCGGCCAACCGCATAATTTTATTTCAATCCGTTCTTGAGTTATGAGTTGTCAAAGGTTGTTTCAGGAAAACCGTTACATGGAATAATTTGGTCATTACCGAACGAACTGGTGATCTGATGTTCGGACGAATGAAATCGGATAAGTCTGAACGTTCTTTTGGGTTTCCTATCAAGAATATTTATAATCTGGAATATGGGGGGTGTTGGTGGAGAGGGAGTGGGGGTTGATCTTAGTAGTTTGGTCCTAATAGGTAATTTGTAAGTAAGTACTTTAAGTAAGTACTTTCAACTCAGGACTTTTTTGAATCTGATCCATGGGGGTTTCCCAAAATGTGATGGGTGAGGGGGGACTTGCTTATGTTCAAGTCAACCTGTGCAATGCACGGGTTAACCAGCTAGTACAAACTATATTACATGTTGCCACCCGTTAGACTATCTAGTAGGTAACTATACTTTTCTAAGAAGAATAGGAATAGTATCAGAAATACCTAATATTATAATAATCGATACCCACGCATAATGCGAAATATAACTGATACATTTTGCTGATTAGTAACTTCGAGGTACCCACAATGATGAAATATTAGGTAGGTAATGAATATTGTGAAAATTTTAAATTTTACTTTCTGCCAATCGTGTCGGTAGTCCATCATAAAATTGTCGGTACGTTTGGTGGAGGTAGTTCCTCCAGTGCCTGCTTGGATTTATTGATATTTTCCCTCCTACCAAGGTTTGTTTCTCTTATTCCCATACTAGGTAGGTATGCCCTAAGCAAGTCCCTGTACTCTAAAAGGGGGAATGAAAAGAAAATCAACTTGTCCTGCGAGGAAGAAAATAAATGAGATGAAACGAACAAGATAAAACTTGAGTGAGTCATTGTTGTTCAATTATGAATTAACATTTTGTCCCCTCGTGTTCCGTGGAGGAAGTCTGAGCCCTTGGAAGGGTTCTCTCTGCATCTCTTATCTCCCGACGGTTTCTGGGGAGAGGGGGAAGCCCTATGAAAGTTAATGCGGGGAACTGACCGTTTACTGGCCAGGAAATTGGGCTTGTCTTCGCCAACTTTTTCTCTTCTTTGGCGGAGAAGGGCGTTGAAAGAGAAGAAAAGAGTCTGACCCCTCAAGTCTGGCCTATTCGACGTTAGATCGGCTCCGAGAGATTGCGGCTAAAAAGGAAAAGCCCAGCGTAAATATCCACCGTGTTTCCCGCAACTTGAACCAACTTCAACAAACAGTAGGTATCGCTTATATCTTAAATCGGGGCTCAGTCGTCTAAACTGAAAATAAATTAGGTACCTGAAGATGCGTGTCGAACTAACCATTGGTAACTTAAATTAACTGGCTCGTTCAACGAAAAACGTAGGTACCTACCACCTTATTTGTGTTATGAAATTTTGCCGTTTTTTAGCAGTTATTTTAAACGATCCATAATCGCAAAATAGCTAGGCACAATAGAACCTCTCTTGACTATTCGGTTACTTTCCTAGACTTAGGCTTGAAAGTTCCTGTGGAAGTTCATTAATAGTGTTTTTACTTTCATTTTATTTTATGATTTTTTAAATTATCAAATTTTCGTTCAAAATCTACAACTATTGCAATGGCTCCAAACATTTTTAAATCAAAATTTTCTCCATTGAAATCCGTTTTAAGACATTCTGAAACGTGCAACACATTGGGACATTTCATGTCTTTAGTTGCAGACTCGTATCATCAGAATTTAACAAGCGGTTGCAATTATGTTCCACAATATCAATTATTGAGAATGATCACCTGAGTGTACACAATTATTCAAATAACCATGCTCATAACTCAGCTTGTTGACAACGCACTTAGCAGAAGTTAACATAATATGGTTGGATAAATCGAGAGCTTTCGAACGAATGGTCAACGAATTTTGTGGGATGAAAAATGACGAAGTACCATTTCCCTAGCAACGACTCGGTTGTAAGCGGAAATCATCAGAAAAAGATATTCGAAGTTCTTCCAAAATATAGGTATATATATATATATATATATATATATATATATATATATATATATATATATATATATATATACATACATTTTCAGCAGAAAATTACCCAAAGTAGAAGTAGGTATTTTTCCTAAAATCTAAGTAAATGCTCGGGACTATGTTAAACTTTGAAACGTATGTACTCTGAACTTGGTATTAGAACCTCTTGAAACTCATACGGTGGATACAGCTTTCGTACAAGTACGCAACCACGAGAGACATTTTATGTCTTTGCACCCCCTTTCCCCTTCCTATAAAACCCTGTATTGTATTCTAGAGCCACTCAGCTGATCTGGGATCGGTCAGTTGTGTTCAGAAGTCCCTCAAGGGCCCACATACCAAATCTCAGAATCGTGGGATCATTAGGGAAAAAACTGGATTCTAGAGCCACTCAGCTGATCTGGGATCGGTCAGTTGTGTTCAGAAGTCCCTCAAGGGCCCACATACCAAATCTCAGAATCGTGGGATCATTAGGGAAAAAACTGGATTCTAGAGCCACTCAGCTGATCTGGGATCGGTCAGTTGTGTTCAGAAGTCCCTCAAGGGCCCACATACCAAATCTCAGAATCGTGGGATCATTATAGAAAAAACTGGATTCTAGAGTCACTCAGCCGATTTGGGATCGGTCAGTTGTGTTCAGAAGTCCCTCAAGGGCCCACATACCAAATCTCAGAATCGTGGGATCATTAGGGAAAAAACTGGATTCTAGAGCCACTCAGCTGATCTGGGATCGGTCAGTTGTGTTCAGAAGTCCCTCAAGGGCCCACATACCAAATCTCAGAATCGTGGGATCATTAGGGAAAAAACTGGATTCTAGAGCCACTCAGCTGATCTGGGATCGGTCAGTTGTGTTCAGAAGTCCCTCAAGGGCCCACATACCAAATCTCAGAATCGTGGGATCATTAGGGAAAAAACTGGATTCTAGAGCCACTCAGCTGATCTGGGATCGGTCAGTTGTGTTCAGAAGTCCCTCAAGGGCCCACATACCAAATCTCAGAATCGTGGGATCATTAGGGAAAAAACTGGATTCTAGAGCCACTCAGCTGATCTGGGATCGGTCAGTTGTGTTCAGAAGTCCCTCAAGGGCCCACATACCAAATCTCAGAATCGTGGGATCATTAGGGGAAAAACTGGATTCTAGAGCCACTCAGCTGATCTGGGATCGGTCAGTTGTGTTCAGAAGTCCCTCAAGGGCCCACATACCAAATCTCAGAATCGTGGGATCATTAGGGGAAAAACTGGATTCTAGAGCCACTCAGCTGATCTGGGATCGGTCAGTTGTGTTCAGAAGTCCCTCAAGGGCCCACATACCAAATCTCAGAATCGTGGGATCATTAGGGAAAAAACTGGATTCTAGAGCCACTCAGCTGATCTGGGATCGATCAGTTGTGTTCAGAAGTCCCTCTGCACCTTATTGTTCACGTCCTAAGGAGTCTACCAGCCAAATCATAATAATCATATAGCCAAATTTCAGCTATAATCATATAGGTACCTACCTCACTTCTACGAATCATAATAATCATTGAGCATATTTCGTTACGTAACGTTACATAACGAAAATTTGGTTGTGTGCCATAGCAAAGACATGAAATGTCAATATTTCGTTACGTAACGTAACGTGACATAACGAAAATTTGGTTGTGTGCCATAGCAAAGACATGAAATGTCAAAAATCTAACAATAATGTTTGCTAAAAATTGTTAAATTTATATTTTTTAGCATAATATTTGTCAAATAAAGTTTATTAAGTACCTATAAAATAGATTGGAAAAATGTACTTGAATTTCATTGGAATTTTCTTTAAAAAATCTATAAAAACTGTAAAAAAAGCTAAAAATCCAAAATCTCTGTTTAGTAGCAGATTATTATTTGGATTACTTTTTTTGCCTTAAAATTAACAGTTAACAACTTCTTTGCCTCAAAAAGCTCGAATTTCAAAACAATTTGACATTATACGGTAAGATAATTTACGAAAATTTGCTTATACGATCATGTTGCATGACTGGAGCTTTTTTTTATGTATTTATTTTATTTTATATTTTTTAATTTCATGTTGTATGGCCAATTTTATCAGACATTGTCAGTGAAAAAAGTGTTATTTGTTCACATTTGTATGTAGAAACTACCTACCTACAGTATAGCGGAGAAAAAAAATTAACAACTTTGAAGATTTGAAAACTTAATGGACACCCACACTAATAATCTTGAAAACTTAACCTCTTACCCTGTCTTTCAGAGAATCTGTCATTCTTGCCTGTCATTCCAGGCAATTGAAAGAAGAAACCTGTCAATTATTATATTATTAAACCTGCAAAGGTTTAAGAAGGCTTTGGTCAAAAAATAATCCGGTCACGTAGGAGCTACATCCATTTAGGGTTCTATTAGTTAAGATGTCAAACATATTCAAACGCAAAAATCGCTCAAATTCATCGCACGCAACCACAACAATATTCATAATGGTATTGTTTGCTTATGTGTTCCAGAAGGGAGAAGTAGTGGTAATGGAAGGCTCCCTGAAAGGCATCTAGGTCCATCGGAGCTGGAGGAAGATCCACCTGACTTGGCAGGAGACCAGCGGGGTCGTGGGTTAATGGATCACATTCACCCTCCGGATCACCAACAGGTAGGCACCATTAAATTCATACTAAATACATGCACTATTGTAGAGAAAGAGATGATCGACCCACAATATGTATTTTGTTAAAAATTATCAGGATAAGGGTCAAAACGAATAAAAGTTCTTATTGCCGAGCTTTCGGTTTAATAAAACCATCATCAGAGCTCACGAATCTTCTATGGTCTCAAAATATAGTACACAGTCATGGATTGTGAGTTAAATGTCATAACAAAAACTAGAACTGGTTGCAGTTGAGGCTTATAATAACAGTTGGCACAGAAATAGGACTCAAAAACTAAAGGCTAACATTGAAAAAACACTGCTGGCAAGCATACAGAGCTAAACTAAACTAAAATCACACACATTGGTGTGATTTTAGTTTAGTTTAGCTCTGTATGCTTGCCAGCAGTGTTTTTTCAATTTTAGCCTTTAGTTTTTGAGTCCTATTTCTGTGCCAACTGTTGTTATAAGCCTCAACTGCAACCAGTTCTTGTATTTGTTATGACATTTAACTCGCAATCCATGAACGTGTACTATATTTTGACACCATATAAGATTCTTGAGCCCTGATGATGGTTTTATATAAACCAAAAGCTCGGCGATAAGGAGTTTTATTCGTTTTGACCCATATCCTGATAATTGATGACAATGTGCACTATAGTAGGTAAAACTTTAGAAGGTATTTAAAAGTTAGGTACCTAAGTAAAGGTAGGTACACCTTTCTAGCTACTTTTCTTGATACAATCAACATCATCTTCATCTTGGTACAATCAACAATACCGCTTGTGTCACACTGCATTATTTTTTCATGTTATTATTGTTAGGATTTCATGTTCATTAAGACCTGGGTAATAATTTATTTGTACATTACTACTGATCATTATTTTAATCCTGCATCTGTTCCCACGACCTACGGTTATATTGAAAATCGATAAGCTCGGCTATATCGTAGTTATGTAAATATCCACTCGCCATTTTCATGCGTTTTTGAAAGCACACAGATACTACACATTTATCTTGTTCATTGATTCGAAGCAACCAACCCTAACATAATTCGAAACTTTTGAAACACAGAAGACCCAAACCTTCAACTCCCGTTCATTTTTCGGTCAATTTAATTTTATTTGGTATATGAGCTCCAAACTTCACAAACTACAGAACACCATAAAAATTAATCACATAATACCAAGAAGGTACTCTGGTAGCCCTGGGGTCTACTTAAGGATGAAAAAGTTCAGGAAAAGGGTAACGATTTGGGAATTAGTAAATTAAATGGGTTTCATTATAAAAGTACTAAGGAACCAGCTGGCATTTACATATTTCACTCATAAATCTTCTGCATATCAATTTATCATATTTACCTAGCTCCAAGCCCCCAGCTCAATTTATCGTTGATAGCTAGTTTGTTTCCTAACTCGGTAATAGAAAAATCTGTGCGTATGGTTCAACCTTATAGGTTATATGTACCTTACCTACAAGTTTCACTACTATTCATTCTTTGTGGAGGATATCTTATCCAAAATACTTCTAGGATAGGTAGCTATTTGATTATGCTAACCCAAGTTACGTTGCAGATCAGTGCAGTTTTGACGAGACCAGCGAAAAAGGCTGGAGGAGAGAGAAGAGCCGGAAAGAGGAAGGGAGACGACGAGTCCTCCTACAGCAGTGAAGATGAGGGTACGGCGACAGGGCAGCCAGTCCGGAAGAGATACCCAGTCCTCAGCCCAGCCAGCTCGTCCTGTCAATCTTCTGTTCTGGCCGGTAGCCCCAAAGCTGGCAATGAGGTGAGCCAACGTTCAGTTATTATAAGTGACTGTAATGAGGATCGAATGAGTCATTCAACTGAAAGTACCTACCGCAAGATTGAACCCACTAAATCCCCATAAACCCACACCCTCCACCGATGGGAGGAAGAGTGTACAATCGGTCTTTACAGAAAATAAGGAACACCTTCTGTAACTCAGTTGCCTACCTCATAAGCAAGCAACCGTTCTTTCTGAGTGATGTGTCATCATTCATGATATTGCAGCCATTCATAAAAAGTAGCTATTTCCAGCACGTTTTCGTGTGCAGTGTGCAGAAGTTCTAGTTGCCAAGCTAATCCAACTGTGCTGCACCTACCAACCTACGACTATTATAACTATAATTATATAAGGAGAGTAGGAACCTGTGTTAGGAGAAACATTTTTTCAAACTTTCATCTTACAAAACAATCATAACTAGGTAGGTACTATTCCAAGACATGATTCATTGTTATAAGTTCAACACATAGAGATACAATAGAATAAATACATTAAAAACGTGTTAGGTAAATACGTCCATTACAAAGACGACTCTATTTGATGAAAACCTCGTTTTTTGTCCTCGAAAGTGAAACTAATACTTTCTATATCGTAAATAATATGCCTGGCAACATTAACTTTTTTTCTTCTTCTTCTTTTGAATCGATGCCACTTCAATCTTCAACAATTTCTAGCTGCGACAAACGTATAATAATGATGGATATTAATATGGAATTGTTATGTTACATATAAGTGTTATGTAACCGATCGTGCAGTAAAACCGTATAACCTAATTTCTGTGGAACGAAATTTTAGCACGTGTGCACAAAACGTACTGAAATCAAATTTATTACAAATCATGTTACCCCGCGACGCTATTAATCTCAAGGATGTTTGCTAAGAGAAGGTGCACAAATATCCTAACCCACAATTTCTTCAACTAGCATCTTAGAAATTGGATTTAGGTAATTGTAATGAAAGAAAGAAATGCTTGCATACGAGTCTGCAACACATTGGGACATTTTCATGTGTGTTTTCTTATTGTATTTATTACTAGGCAGATCTCACCCGTGCATCGCACGGCGGGGCGTACAAATCAATTAAATGGGCCATAAGAGAAACCGCCCACCCGTGGGTACTTAATTGAATTCGCGATCGTGTTGACTCATTGTTCCGACACCCGTGGGTACTTCATTGAATTCGAGCCAGGCTACATCACCCACCCCCCTGCAGACTCGTATGCAAGCTCTAAGAGCCGCTCAGCTGATCCGGACCCTGGGCATCGTCACGTAAATGTGCTAAAGAGACTACATACGAAATTACAGCTTCCTAGAGTGTAAAACATAGAAATTAGCTTCAAAAGCCACTCATCTGATCCGGACCCTGGGCATCGTCAAGTCAATGTCCTAATGAGGCTACATAAGAAATTACAGCTTCCTAGAGTGTAAAGCATAGAAATTACCTATTAAAATGATTTAACCACCGCTTCACAAATCAAACCGTTCTCGCAATATTTGGATCACCTGCTATGAATCAAATCATCGAAACACCAGCTCAATGAAATCATCAGAAATTAACAAGCGGTGGCAATCATGTTCACAATATCAATTATTGAGAATGATCACCTGAGTGTACACAATTATTCAAATAACTTTGCTCATAACTCAGCTTGTTGGCCACGCACTTCGCAGTAGTAAACATAATATGGTTGGATAAATCGAGAGCTTTCGAACGAATGGTCAACGAATTTCGAGGGATGAAAAACGACGAAGTACCATTTCCCTAGCAACGACTCGGTTGTAAGCGGAAATCGTCAAAATATTTACGTTACGTTACGTGACAGTTTTTTATGCAATGTGCCAGGGCAAAGACATGAAAATGTCAAAACCTTTAGATTATCACTTGTTAGTAGCTTCTCTCCTGTGTTTAGTTTGTGTATACCGCAGAAGTTCTAGTTGCCAAGCTAATCCAACTGTGCTGCACCTACCAACCTACGACTATTATAACTATAATTATATAAGGAGAGTAGGAACCTGTGTTAGGAGAAACATTTTTTTCAAACTTTCTTCTTACAAAACAATCATAACTAGGTAGGTACTATTCCAAGACATGATTCATTGTTATAAGTTCAACACATAGAGATACAATAGAATAAATACATTAAAAACGTGTTAGGTAAATACGTCCATTACAAAGACGACTCTATTTGATGAAAACCTCGTTTTTTGTCCTCGAAAGTGAAACTAATAATATGCCTGGCAACATTAACTTTTTTTCTTCTTCTTCTTTTGAATCGATGCCACTTCAATCTTCAACAATTTCTACCTGCGATAAACTTATAATAATGATGGATATGAATATGGAATTATTAGGTATGTAACATAGAGCGCTATGTAACCAATCGTGCAGTAAAACCGTATAACTTAATTTCTGTGGAACGAAATTTTAGCACGTGTGCACAAAACGTACTAAAATCAAATTTATTACAAATCATGTTGCCCTGCGACGTTATTAATCTCAAGGATGTTTGCTAAGGGAAGGTGCACAAATATCCTAACCCACAATTTCTCGTAGTATCTTAGAAATTGGATAATATTCATACGAGCATCTCCATACGTTAAGTAGTATGAGCCTACCTCTTGTTTTCTTTAATTACGCGTCCATGATGATTCTTATAAATAGTTAACATATTATATAGTTGAATGTGTTGTCAGTCTTCAAATTTTGATATCATTCATTTTACGTTGCTCACCATCACCAACCACAAGTTAATGAGCTCTGCGAAGTACCATGTGGAAAAAAAATGGGGAAATTTCAAGTTTAAACTTACCGGAAGATCACACACTATGCTGAACACAATATCAAGATGGGCGAGCTGCAGATACAACTTTAATTTAACTTACCCAGTGCCCATAAAAACTGTGAGATTTGGGGGGTTAAATTCATTGCGAAATAGAAATTTTTATTCCTATAGGAAGCTAGCGAGATCAATCTGCAATCCCAACTTTCACGACCCATTATAAATAAACAGCACGAACTAAAACTAAATCACTAGCGACGAAGTTGTGGAAACCCATTTCAATGAAGAAACAGGAAAGTTATTGTTTGATACTGATGATTACCTAACCTTCGAAGTATCTAACATCGTAACTTTATTTTTGGTGAAAATAGAGATCGTTCTTCACTAACTTCCGTTTTCTTCATACAAATAAACAGCGTATACCTATGTAGATCACACATAAGATTCCAATCTAGTGCGAAGCCACGCTTGGAATATGTTGTGTAAGAATTGAATATTGTAACACACTCTAAAAAAGCCATTTACTTTCTGCAGGTTGATAGTGACAGTGCGGGAGGAACCGTGAAAGAATTGGAGCAGGCCATGTCAAAACACCTACCGCCACCAGACAAGACCACTTCGCACACGGACTTCAGCACAGACGCTCTTCTAAAGGCTCAACAAAGAAGCACAATACAGTGGATTGGAGCGCTGCAGCAACCCGGAGCGTCCCTCCCAGCATCGACGCTACTCCGGCAGCTGTACGCCAACCGAGAGAGTGTCATAAGAGCCAACGTGAGCTCTAGGGGTGGGGGAGGCTACTATGGCCCAGAAATGGTCGGCCCACTCCCTACGCCTCCAGGCTCTGAAGGAGGTAAAAGACACTATATCACACATATTTGAAGACTGCCATATGCAAAACATCCTAAGTGCCATGTAGAAAGTTGTCCAGCAGACCCATCCCCTTGCATAACTTATTTTGGTAACCAGGAAGGTCAAATTTTAGAAAAAATAAAAACATAAAATTTCTCTCATTTTTTATATAATCTTATTAGGTACCTACGTAAAAATCTAATGTTGTCTATGTTCGTTTTACTCAATCACATAAAAACTACTGGACCCATAGAGCTGAAATCGTACATGGACATTCATAGGGTCCCAGGCTAACGCAAAGTCTATAATATTACAATCCTCTAGACTTACTCCTTCATAACTCGGCTTTCCCGGTAAGAACTTAAACAACTTTGTAATTAAGGGAAAAGCTGACATGCGTCGAACTTACGTCAGATTAGGATGGGGCGGGTCCACGGGTAAAGAACTTTCGATAACGAATTCGAGCAGTTTTTATTCGTAAGATCGTTTGAAAGAGATATTTCGAAAGACCTGTTCAAAAACTGATATTCAAAACGCCCTATTAACTGCAGCAGTGTTGGTCGGAAATAGTTTTAACGTAACTAAGGTTAAAATGAGTTGGTTATATTGAGGGGAAATTTAGTTGAAAAATTAATTAGGTTCAACTTGAAACTTGATTGCTAAAATTTGAGTTGAAGCCTCTTGGGGACTGCTGGGTAAAAATTACAAGGTACCTGGTAAAAATGACCCGCAGATGTGGGGCTATGCAATGCACGGGTTACCTGCTGGTCTAAATAAAAGTCTTGATTTTTTGGGGATAACCATGGAATCATGATTTCAACGCCTTTCATCTTCCCGGCAGTCCATTTTTTGGTTGGAAGCACAAACATGGCCAAAATTCCCTGTTTTTTATTTTACCTCTCACCGTTATTTGACAAGAAGATTGTTTTTGTTTTGGGCGATTTAAGATTTGCTGTATAAGTAGTTATGAATACAGGTGCCGATTTCGTTACAGCCCCAAATTCCCTCTGTCTCGTCCTAAAAATAGAAGAAGTCTTCACCGCTATCGCTGATATGAATCCCAAGGTTGATACACGTCAGTTGTCTGCTACGATACTTTTGGGATGTGGACAAAGTTAACTTAAACCGAATATAGGGAATCTTAATTTTCACTTGTTTTATTATTAGTTGTTCCCGTGTAAGAAACATCAATCAGGGGATCATGGAGAAAGCATAGCAACGCAGGTAATGTTGTGCAACAGAATGGGCACTTAGGTTTGTTTGGTTTGAAATTGATAAACGAACCGCTCGGAGCTCTACTATCGTTCAGAAATTTCATGAGCAGTTGCCTTACAGCACATAAGGTCCGAATCCGTTAAAAAAATATTTCTCAAAAAAATGGCACTTAGGTTGTTTTGCATATGGCAGTCTTCATTTCAGAATTTTGTTAAACTTCCAGAGGGCGCGCTGGTGGGGATTCGCCGTCTTTCTTAATAATACCGCATACTGCCTTTGTACGTGAGCTCACCCTTCCGGGACCTCCTTGTATTCACAAGTTACTATTATGGTTGAGCTATCATAGCCAATCACAATAACAATCCTCCGAGGCTTCAGCTATTCAGTCCCAAAGTTGGCAAGGTGCCGTCAGACATCTAGTCAGCAAATCCCCACACAGTAAACTAAGTCTGAATCAGATTGATGGTAAACTAAAGATCCTACCATCAGCATATATTGTCTTTGCCATAGTTTTATAGTTTTTTCGTCGATTTTTATTAACAAAACATAAACAATAATATATATAATGAACATGAACAATTATATCCCTCAGCCCAGTTCAATAAATTGAACGAAACGTCAGCTAAGGATAATACTGATTTATTGACCAACCCTCGAGAACCTTAACACCTTGTTTTAAGAAAAAGTGGTCGACAACTCTACATATTGTATATATATACAAAATAATAAACAGTTACTGAAGACACTACATTTCTCCATACCTTCTGGCTACTGAACGGTTTAAATCATGCATTCCATTGAAAGAGAGAGAAAGAGAAAGTAATTAGGTATGTACCCAGGTAGTACTCGAAACGAATAAGTACGATTAGTAACATAAAAAAATTCATATTTTATTAGCTTACATCAGCTTATCACAATTCAATTTGTATATTTGTTTTCACGTTTGAGGTGTGCCTTGGTTGGAGATGAATATTGTGTGGGTGGGTGGCTTACAGAGCACTATGAAGCCAACAGGCCGAGTGGATGTGTAGTCAGCATACATCACTTCCACAACAACTACGGCAGTCTCATTCTTTTTTGAGGGATCATCGAAAAATGCAAGAATAGGCGCCTCTACTCGAGTTTTGAACTCTTCCACTGCTTTGGGGTCCATGGGCACTACGTTATAAGGATCATCTCCTTTACCACCGAGTTTCTGGCTCAACAACAAACCAGGCACGTACGCCTCAGTGCCAGCCAACTGTTGAGTCCAATTTTTGCTGAACGCATCGATATCGGTACCCGTGCTCAGATCGCTGAGGCGTACGGATTTAGAAGCCATTTCGACTCTTTCCATACGCGATTGATCACCTCCCACTCCAACTATTTCATAGGATTCATTTATTCTTTTCACCGTCCACACATTGCCAGTACTGTATATGAGGGGGGATACGGTATCAGAGATTGCCTTCAGTGGGTTTGGTATGTACGACTTAATAAAGTAAGCATTGGACATCTGAAAAGCATTTGTCAGTTTGGTGACGAACGCACTCAATCCATAAGGGCGCTTGGATTCATAATTTTCATAACATGGCATGATTGCAAACATTACTTCTCGACTTGCATTCGCTATCAAATACTCATAGGTAGGATTGATTACCTTAGTTTTCCAAATTTCTAGAGTTGAAGGATGCATAGGTATGCCGTTGTAGGTTTCGTTGCCAAGACCACCAAGCTTCTCATCAAATAACATTCCAATCACGTCATTGGGAGCAGATGATTTGCTGATTTCATTTTTCACTTGATCCGATAAAGGCGTACCAGAAACCAAATTCGATGACTTCAGTTTTTTCAAAATTAAGTCTACCCTGTCGTTCTTCTGGTTCCTGAAGACTAGAATTTTGGGTTCCATTTCCCATGAATGGCACGATAGGGCCCCTAAAAACAAAACTGTCAAAACCCGCATCTTTACTGAACTGTAATCGCTCCTAGTTCACACAAAACCGCGTTGATTCGTCAATACACGCAGACGTTCAGGCACCCAACCCAAGAGAACGACCAACCTTAGCTAGGTTTGATAGGCTCATGATAATTTTAAATTGACCTCAAACGAGGGTCAGGAACATTGTCTGATTATAGAGTTCAAGATATCATCTCTTGTCCTTTTTTAGCAGCACAGATTATGCAATTACCAAAATTATAATCAATCTCTGTACAAAAACTATTTAAAAATAAAAATATGTACCTACAAATCAACTGGATGCGTCGTCATTAATTGCATATTAGCTCGGTTGAGAATTAAATAGTTAGTTCATTGGCCCTTTCATCACTCTTCCTCACCATCATAATTAAATTCCAGTAAATTCCAGATTTATCACACATGTATACCAAAAGATTATTAAATGGACAAAATTAAGGAAAACAGATGGGGAAAAACAGCATGTTTCATCGGAATTACCTCTTCTATTCACCCCACCGACCATATAGAAATTTCCGGTTTGTTTCAAAACTGGACTGAAACCTGGATTGAACAAAACTATTAGGGGCAAATAGTGAAAACGATTTATCACTAGTACCCCCCTCTATTCCCCCCTTCCACATGAAATTAGAAACTCCTGACATATATGTTCCAAACTGAATGCTTGTGCAGGGTTTTAAAGGATCCGTAATTTCCCCTCTCGTCTGCAAATGTTGACCAATATCTAAACCGTGTTATAATTGCATTATGGAAAACGGATATGAGTTGGCACGATATATCGGCATTGACCCCTCCATATTCACTCTTCCACCATAAAATTCGGCATTTCCGAGGTTTGTTGCACAACTAGACTCAAATTGGGATCAATCAAAAAAGATCACGAAAACCGGTTGAGAATTGTAGCCTGGGCAGCTTCAACGAAATTAGTCAGACAGTACACACACATGTATTAGTTTATTCATTTATTTTATTTTATTTTTTTCTCGTGCTTGGGTTGTCCCACCATTTCGGATAGATTCTAATAAGCCGTTCAGTAAAGAGATCAGCCGGATCCGAGACATAACGTTATATTCATGATTTTTAATATGCACTGGTTTCATTTGCCACAGAATATTGATAATCAAACAACAAATCTACGAGTATCACCAATTACTTTCAACTAGTAGCCTGGAAGTAGGATTTTCATCAAATACTAGTAGATTACCCGGCGTTGCCCGGATCAAAGTCTATACGTCAGTCAGGAACCATTTAAAAATGTGAACAATGGTGGTAGCTGTTGTTATGTTTCCACTGCTATTGTCAGAACAGCATCAATACAAACGCGAACTTTGCCCCATTCTCGTGGATTGTCCCGTTACCTACGATTTATCTCATTACCCACAGTTTATCCAGTTACCCTTGGTTTGTCTGGTCACTCAGAGACCTGGTGTTGTGTTTACGCTAACATACCTACTAAGTTGCAGACAGTACCTACCAATTTACCTACTTAACTTGTATATTTAGGTTTCAATTTCAATTAATTTTCAAAAGGTGTTCACTTGTTTACGTGGCAGTAACCGCGTTTCATGGGGGTTTCGTTTGATTTAAATCAGGTTTACCGGTTCAACACGATTGCGAAGTTGTAGAGGGGAAAAGTGGCTTTTTCGGTCCAAGGAGTGGGGAAAAATGAAAAAATAGCCTAAAACAACCCATTGAACTTGCTGATCAGTAGCCAAAACCCCATTTTGAAATCAGTCCAGCAATTCTCGAATTATGGAGCAACCACGGGAAATAGGGATTCATTTTTATAGGATCCACCGCAACGATGATGAGATGGTTCTTTTTTTAGCGAATTTTTGAAGAAAATTAAGCTATTGCTCTCGCCTCAAAATTTGTAGAATGTGAATTTTTGAAAAAAAATTATGCAGAAATCCGTTTTAGGCTATTCTGAATCATATTCTGAAGTTTAAAGCATTTTTTTATGTATGTATGTATGTATGTATGTATATATGTATGTATGTATATATGTATGTATGTGTCATTCCAGACGATAACTGTCCGTAGAATTGTGCTAGAAACTTCAAACAAATTTTAAAATGTTAAGGACACAAAACGAAAGTTCAAGTTCGTTGGCCAGCATGATCGGATTACATCTTCGGGTTGAAATTTTCAGAAATGTAGTAAAAAATTTCAAAATAGCCTGTTTTTTGCGATTTGTTGTGCGAAACAATTTTTTCACCATACTAACATGTGGTATATTTGGAATCAGCGTAAAATTTCCTATAAGAATATGTATCAAGTTTTCAAAAATTTCAAAGTTGAAAAATCAGTCAAAAATCGAAAGAATGCCGTTCGCTAGTTGTAAAAATCGGTAATATTTGCATGAAACATTGTCCAAATTCAGATTAAACTACTCATATGGAAGTATCCCTGTATAACCAATCCTAGAACCATGCTGTTTAAAACGTAGGTAGTAGGTGCTTGTTAAAAAAAAAAAAAAAAATGTAATCACAACTGATGAGTTTACTCTGTGAAATATTCCGTCCTCCGATTCTCTCGGTCGCTCTCGTTAATGTTTTACGCCCAACTGTTTTAGGACTTGATGTAGCTTTAATACTGACTGTGGCTTAGAAAAAAGTATGAGTACCTCCTAATTATTTTCAATAATTTGATTCCATGTTTGTCTATCAAAATCATAAACTTAAATTTCTCTACACGATCAATAGCGACTGAAATGTCGAAGATTTCTTTAAAAATTCGCTCATGGGGTCATGCTGCATGACTGGACTTTTAATTATTAAAGGAGAAACTGTAAGTGGCCAGTTGAATAAGATTAAAAGAAAGTAAAGTATGTAAGTAAAGTAAGCAACCATTGAATTTTGGGGCTTTTTGTCCGACTGCCTCGGATATCGGGGATGTCATCAGCTGTCCTCCAAATGGAGGCTTAGAATTTGTTCTGATGATTTCACTTAAAGCTACTCATTGCCTCGCCCCCTTGAGGGGAGAGGGGTTCACTGTACAGAAGGGTGAAAATTACTAGGACGTCTGATCACACATCCAAGTACTCACCATACTCGACGTTGCTTAACTTTGCTAATCGCACAAAAAACGGTTCATTGCAGTGCCTCACCCGTACGGCGTATGGAATAAGATTGGTTTGAAGACAAAATCATGCTTAGTTTTTCATGTACAATTTACTTTTTGTAGTTTCTGTCAACAGATTATGGTATGATTTCTGAAGCTAAATAGATGTTTTGATATTATTGTTTCAGGTTCTTATCCACCTCAAGACTACAACGGTTTGTATCCGAACTACTCAGCGGTTGACTACCACTCAGCAATGACACCTCCCAGCTCCGTGTCACCGCGGGACAAGCACCAGCAACCAATGGTCACGCCTGCCGGGGGCTTCGACAGTCCGCCTGTAGGAAGCACACCTTTCCCCCACGACATGCTCCGCTCCGGCTACCTGGACCAACCTTTGCCCCTCAAGCCACAGCCTTACCCCCCCTCCGTGCACCCTCTCGAGCCCTACCCCACCACCTCCCTGGAACAGCCTCAGTTCTACCCCTCAAACCCCCCACCAGCATTCCACCTCTATAACAAACCCAACACTGCCTCTCCTAACTGGTATACTGCCCCTTCATAGCCCTAATGTAAATTTGTGTACAAAACTCACTGTGTAGATATTTCATAATGTTTATAAAATTGCCGCTTTTTGTCTCATGTCCAGTGGTCGTATTTGTAATTTCTTGTAAATATTTGAAAGAAAACAGTATTACTCGCAATTAGGCTCTGGCTTTTATGTGAATTTACTCATGTACCATAAGGTACTTTTTAATGGGGAAATTTAAACATTCTTTTACATATCAAGATTCTATAAATATTATAAAAATATACATATTATGAAGTTTCTGATTCCCTTTTTGTTGTTGTTTGTGGAAGCAGTGTATGATAAAGGTCTTTGATGAGAGAACTGGTAAAAAAATGTAACTGCAAATAGCAAAGCTCGCATAGTGGATGGTAGATGTGTACACCTCAGAACATTAGAGTACATGTTACTGATCTAGGTATCATCTAGGTACTATCTATGTACTGATCTTCCAACATTGTTGAGTATTAACACTGAATAAATCAGCAAAATTGTTCTAACCGTGATTGTTAAATAATAATTCAATTGGAGTGTACACTGATTCATCAATAGTAATATAAAAAGATTACATTCTTATAATGACCTCCTTTTAAAAATGCAAGATCAAAAATCAATTCGTGTTTACAAGAATTGAGTAATTATATAGAGCTTCTAATTGAATTCTTCTTTCCTGGTTTAGTCAACGTAATTCCGTGTCAATAAAGTAATTCACAATGCAGGAAGTATGAAAACTTTATTGTGCGTTGAATTTCTGAGATGAAATCTCTTCTAACACCAATATGAAATTATAAAGTGTTGAATCAACTTTTCCACAAACATGGAGCAAGAGCTTGTACTTCTAAGTGGTATTCATAGCCACAAAATTCAAAATGTTCCCTTTTCAAAGAAACTTCGATATTCGAGTAACGTAACGTCCTTATTTATTGTTATAGATGTTTAAGTTTTAGTTTTCATCCAACGATGTTATTATAAATTATAAGCGTTATGAAAAATCCGAGATGGTGGGCATGCCAGAAAATTATCAATTTTTGTACATATTAACTATAAAATAAGCCAGTGTAATGTTTGGCACGCAATTTTTCGAATGCCCAGTATTCTCAACTAGTGTGCAATCTCCTGACCTGTTCGTTTTAATTTGTCCAAGACAATGAGCCCAAGTACTTTGTTGAACGTGCTGGTACCCCGCTCAATGTTGATGTGCAATACATCCTCCCATACTTAGGTTATTTGAAATACCGTATTTTGTAGATTATTTGTTCATATTCAATATAACTGTTACTAAATGGATACTATTGGAAAGCTAAATGAGTTTATTCAACATCCTTCCACACCTTTCCTTATAATTTCCCACATTATGAAACAAAATATCAATTTCGTCCAATGTGCAACCACAATTCCAACTAAATGAAATCTGTTAACTGACTTTAAGGGTACCTACTATTTACTGATAGGTAATACTTATTCCAAATTTCGTAGTATGAGGCATCGAAAATATGAAAACCAGGACGGAAAAGAACAAGAACACAAAGCTTCCCTACCCCCGGTAGTGAGGAAGCAATAAAGAGCAAGGACTCCAATTTTAATACTTTGTTATGGAATAGTTAAGCCAAAAACTGAGTTAGGTGGGTGCTTATCCTGAAGAGAGATACAGAAGCAACAAGATAGACAAGTGATAACGATAGGTGATTCCTAATACCACGCATCATCACCCAAAGTAAATTCTTGAACTCGTTATTTATATCGTAGAAGATGTGGTAAGACAGAACCTCCTAATTAAGTAAACTCGAGGATTGATGGGTGTTGAAGCACAATGAGCGGCACCCATGGCTTTGAAAAAGGTATCCTAACTATTTTTTAGAAGCAATAAGATTCCATCCTGAGAAATTTGACCTCAACTGCACTCTCCTGCGATGAGTAGTTTCTTTTTTATGATTTTTTAGTTTTGTGCACTGATGACGTCAAAGTACTCTTTTCCCCTGGTCGGGACCTCCCTGCCCAGTGTGACGTTACCAGTGTTACGTTCAAGTAATACTCCTGCAGTCGAAGATGTTTAATTAAATCGGCCTCATAGCTTGTTGGAGCGATGATTCTAAAGAGAATCCGTCCTAAATAAATTAAGGACAAGAGCGTCCACACCAGTAGAATCCAGACTTTAATATGAAATAAGTAATCCCGCTCTAGCAAGCCTGTAAATATCACATTCCCTGATGTAACATCTTTCACTTCCTCACTCACTTGAGCCAAAAACACACCGTGACAATGACCTCGGTCTTAACTACTTCCAGCAAGTATCTGTTGAGAAGTAGTGGCCTGCAGTTCCATTTCAGCGTTCGTCTGACCCCGAATCAGCAGGGATGGCTGGTATTTGACTCCGAGGGAATGTAACATTCAAGGAAAACATCCGCAGTCAAAGAGGGTTGATTAAATCGGCCTCATAGCGCAACTCGTTGTAGCGCTGATTCTAAAGACAATTTCTCCTTAAGAAATTAATGTAAGGACATGAGTTCCAACTATGTCAAGGTATCAAATAATTTTGGGCCATCACACAAGTGCAGGAAACTTTAAAAAATAGAGAGAAAACTACTCATTTAGGAGATGGCAGATGGTGTCAAAGTTCTTAGAATGGAATCTATTTCCATCTAAAAATATAAAATCAATATGTGGGTAACAACGAATAAACTTCTTGACATTGAGGAAATCGTAAAATTAAAAAGCAAATATAAACACTATTTTAATTATATTTTGTACATATACCTACATAATTTGACTTCTCAACAATTAGCTCTTGAATTGCATAAAAACTCACAAATCCGAAATAAAATACAAATATCCGAAAATAAAATTACTTACATCCAAACTCATTGTAGGACAACTGAGTACTTTTTAACAATCGATCTAAAGTATTCCGTAAGTATTCGTGCAGCTTCTCGGCACTTGGTGAGTAAATGTTTGTATTCCTGAGGGTTGCAGGTACCTTCACTGTTAGCCATGATGACGTTGTAACTTATAGTATCGAAGGCTACATCCAAGGCCATCCTCGCAGCCTGGAAATTGAATGTCATCAAGTTATCTACACGTTACTGCAACATACATGCAAAACTACTAGAAATTCTGTGATGACAGAGAAAAAACAGTTTTCAATACCCCCGTCCATCTCATTTCAAATATCCGCAAATCGATAGCAACTTGAGGAAAAATAAAACTGCTATTAACTCCCGCTGCTTGCCCTTAATAATTTCAAAACAACTACATTAAAATAAATGAAATTTTGTGTTTGTTTCTGGAGAAGCATATTCGCGTGGCATGAGCTTCAAAGGATACGCGATTTAAGAGCCGAAAAGTTGCTGAAATACAAAAGGTAGACATAAAGAAACTTTTTCAATTAAAAATGATATTTATAAAAAATAGAGTGATCTGCCCTTGGATATTTTGGAACTCTACTCCGCTTTTCTCTATGGCACTTCTGTCGATTGGATAGAGAAAAAAGGTATACAATTTTGGCTCTATCTAAAAACCCAATACTAAACAACCTATACATCATGAGCAGCTTGTGGATTGTTGAAGCATATTCCACTCAGTGAAGGAAATTTTGACGAGTAATCCAATATTCCTACCTAATCGTGTACTATTTACTTACTTACTCCATGGTGCTACAGCCCATGTTGGGCCTTGACCTGCTCAAGTACCTGTCTTCATCCCATCCGGCTATAAGCAACATCCCTTCAATCCCTGAAATTGATCTGCCTATGGTCCTCCTCAACCCCATCTAGTCATCAAAAACAGCGTCTACCCCTGGGCTACCTTCCTCCAGGAGTTCCATGGAGGATACTGCTAGGCATCTCTATTTCTCGCATGACGGCAACGTAGCCAGACAACCGCAGCCTCCCACATTTTATAAACCCAGTAATGTCCTGATCATTGTACAGATATCTCATGGCTATCCCGATTCGCCGTTATCCTGACTAGTCAGAATATTCTTCTGAGGATCTTTCGCTCAAGGGTGTTTATGTTTGCTACAGTCAGGGTCCACGTTTCCAAGCCATAAGCGAGCACAGTGTGGACGAGCATCTTGTAGAGGAGAGGCTTGATATTTTAAGACACGATTCGGGACTAAAAATGTCCCACTAATCCAAAGTAGCTCTGTTCGCAGCTAACAGTCTAGCGGCAATTTCTTTAGTCATGTCATTGGTAGCTGTGACATGGAATCTGTACTCACCTACAGTGGTCGGTCAATCATTGTAATCATCAATTCAGTTTTGCTTTCATTCACCATCAATACCATTTTTTGGGGCTTCACGATCCAATGCCAAGAAAGCCTTCCTCTCCCACTCACTCCTCCCAATCACAACAATGCCGTCTGCCATTTATGGAATTTTATGTCATTTTACACATAAAGTTCGTAAAAACCTTTTGTTTGTACTTTAATGGGAAACAGTCTGAACAAAAACTTGAGCGAAACGGACTTTGGAAAGTATTTAACCCTGAATCGAATGAGGTTTGTCAGACATGAATCAGAGCAATATTGAGATCGCTAGGAGTTTTTGAAGGGCAAAAGTCTAGACGCCTAGACTTTTGCGGAAGTACCATCGTGCACTCTCAGTACGAAAATGAGGAAGACTGGTTGAGCAACGAATATCACTGTACACCTTATTGGTATGGAGTCACATACTTTGGCGACACGATACACCCACCATACTCTTTTTGTGGATACGAGTGCTTGAAAGGGTAGTACTGGATGTAGAAACGAACAAGAAAAATATTTTAAATGGCATAGATTAGTTAGAAGGCTGGGACTGAATGGACAACACCCGAGTCTTCTGCTTGTTTCATATCCGTCTGTTTGCACTCACTCATACATCAACCACCAGGGGCCTATTTCATAAAACAACAAGTTACAAGTGTGCAAGTTAACAAGTACAGGTACTTGTAATGCACGATAAACTAGAACAAGTGTTTCACCAAAACAAAGAGTACAAGAGTAGAAATGAGAAATGTTACAATTGTAGAAGCTAAGTTTACAAGTTCAGCAGAAAAGAAAAATGGCGTGTGGGAACAAACGAAATGAACAACGTCAAGCGGGATGCCGGAATTAAAGTTTTGTCAGCGATTCATAATGTAAAAACGGTGCTAAGTAGGTACACGATAGGATGTTTATCGTACATGACAAGTTGTAATGATTGGAAGACAGACAAATTATAACCTGAATAGTGGAAAAAGTGAGTATTTGATTACAACTTATTCTGATGGCTGGCATAATCGAATTTTTCCTCTTCATTCAACGAAAATGATTAATCAATTTCTCAAGTCATAATGCTGCTAGGTTAGGAATGTCATCTGTAAGATCGAGATGATCTTCACACTTCACTTTTTTCTTCAATGACGGGGTGATCCTCAATACTCGATCAGGAGAAATGGCACAGGGTCACGCACCATTTGAATCTTTCAAGGGTCTCGGAAGACATCCTAACTCTCTCGTTAAACTCAAAAATACCCACTAATGAGCGTTTATTAGTTGCCGAAAAAATCTTTGGCGTCTTCTACGCTGAATGCTTCTTTCTTGTCTGTATTCTTCAGCAGATGATTCCCACATATTAAACACCGAAAAATTGTCAACTCACAATGCTGGAAAATAACAAGTTTGCAGGTGAATGGACGTAGGTTAAAAATCTGCCATTTTTTACAATTGTAAAACAGTGACTTGTTCAAAATGAAATGGGGAAACACTTTCCTTGTCCAAATTCGGCTGTACGCTTGTTAATTTTCACAGTGCATTACAAGTCTACACTTGTACCTTTATGAAACGCTTGCAGACTTATTTTTTACAACTTGTACATAAAATCGGCTTGTAACTCGTCACTTTTTGCTTTATGAAATAGGGCCCAGGAGGCCAAGGTAGGTAAACTAGGTCAGACTCGAGCTGTAGTCTGTACTTATAGAGGAAACCACAGCCAATAATAGTTCATAACAGACAATTATCCATTTGTTTTTATTATACACCAGCAAACTATGAAAAGTACAAGAATAAGCTGATATTTTGAAATAAGAGTTTCACTTGAAGAACTTGAAGAATGGCTACTAAAACTCACTGGTAATTTACCAAGAGCTGTCAGTTGATGGTGATTATCTAGACCATCCATCTAATAGGAACTAATATAAGTAATAAATGTAACTATAGCTGGCCATCAAACTATACAACTCCATAAGTACATATAATAAGACCACCGAAAACGTCTACTCTTTTGGTAAGTTTGATTCTCAATCGTTGCTAAAACGTTAGGGACGTCATATCAATTCATTTTAACATGATAAGTTTGCTTTTAAAAACACTTTTCATAACAAGCAACATATACTAACATTGGAGTGATTTGAAAATCGTTGTCTAATTCAATTTAAAATCACGATAATTGGAAAAGTTCCAGCCATGCAGCATGTTCGTATGAGCGACAGGAAGGGCGACCGGATTATCCAATCAGCAGTCAAGATGACACACGAAGACACCCCCCCCCCCCCCCCCCCCCCCCCCCCCCCCCCCCCCCCCCCCCCGAAGGATTAGACATATTTATCTATTCCATTATGGAACAAATTACATTTCAATATTTTACAAGCAATACTACAAGACGAACTGTGGCAGTTTACTCACTCTAAGTTGAGAATCGTTGGGATCTACAATTACTTCTCCATCGGTGTTAAGGCAGGCAGTGACAGCAACCACCAAATACTGCATTTCAATTCCGGAGTTTATCATGGCTAAACATCCAGCATTGATGGCACAGCTCAAAATCTGAAAATTCATAAGTGTTTGGCATCTTGATATACTGATTGAAACTTGATATGTTTAGAGTTCTTGAGATCTTGCTGACACTATGTCCAACAACTTAGGCCTTTTGATATATTTAAAAAAAGTAAAGGAGTTCCTAGCCATTGTTACTGAAGGTCCACCAGAGATGGTTTGCGTCCCGAACTACACACGGAGACTGCCTTTAGGTGATGGCCTCGATTGGTTTTGGAAATTTCATGTTTGAGTGTTGGCTGCCTTGCCAATCCGAATTTGAGCGGAGCAACCATTTTGATTTTTCTGATAATTAATCTACAACCTAACCAGCGCATTCACTGTTAATTTCATCGAAATCAGATGAAAACAGTGGAAATTCAGGTCTTTACAAGGATTTCACATAGGTGCATGCGCAGTAGCTATGAATCAAAGCTATTTCAATCATGTTGAAATTTATATGGGATGATCAAATCGCCCAACCATCCCCCAAGTTTCATCCAAATTTGAGCGAGATCGGACGACTAGAGCGTGAAAAAATAGAGCATGATGGAATTTACGTTTGAGCATGGGCAGAGTGAAGTATTGATTTGGCAACAATGAAACTGGCAGGGGACCGTCTATCCCCTAGCTATTCCCAGAAAATTTCTTCCAGATCGGATGAAAACTGTGGAAAATAAGCTTGTTACAAGGATTTCATATTGGCGCATGCGCAGTAGCTATTAATGATACAATCATGTTGAAATTGATATAAGATGATCAAATCGTCATCCCCCAACTATCATCTAAATTTGAGCGAGATCGAACGACTAGGGCGTGAGAAAATTATGCTTGCGCGTGTTCAGAGTAAGGTACTGAGTCAAGAACGATGAAACTAATAGGGGACCGTCTGCCCCCAGCCCGCACATACCCTGAAAATTTTATCCAAATCGGATGAAAACTGTGGAAAGTAAGCTTGTTACAAGGATTTGCGGACACACGACAGACAGACAGGAACCAAAGTTGTTCAGAATGGTCTAAAACGTAAAATGCAAGTGGAAATTTTGATTTTGGAGACCACAAATTTTTTTTTCTCCCGAAAGTGAAAACAATGCTTCCACTACCTTTAGGTAGACTCGGAAGCAAAAAACGAGAGAAAATAGGAGCAAAGACGACGAGAGACCAGATGTAGAGGCCCGGCTTAATAGGGAAAATTTCCTTCTTATGATGGCACTCGTGAAAAGTGACCAAGAAGAGGCCTGTCCTCGATTCAGGTAAAAAGAAAGGGGAATTCTTGGTCCCAGTCTCATATCTCTCGGAGTATAGGATGTTTTGAATCCATTTTAAATTATTAGACATACTTGATTGACTCGTTTGGATATACGAACATTGAGACACTACATGTCGTACAATCCGGTAAAAAATATTTCTGAAGAACCGTCTATACTCACCCCTCCCGCATTCTGAACCTCTTGAACTACTAAAGTCACTTCATGCCGAGCAAATTTTTTGGGGAAAACGACGGACTCGCAGGCTGTCTTGATCAAATCTTCCTGGGACTTGGCCTCATTACCTGAAACAAAATTTATAAAACTGAGAACAAAATATGAAATTATAACACCCAAGCACACTCTAGAACAGTGGTTCTTAACCTATGGTCCGTGGACCACCAGTGGTCCGCTAGGTTCCAAGAAGTGGTCCGCGAGATGTTTTAGAGAACTCGTTACCCTATGTCAAAGGGAGTGGAAAAACGAGTAGGTTGATACCCACCGGTTTGCTTTTTGGCAGCTGTGTTATCATACAACCAATCAAGAAAACATCAATCGTCAATCAGAAATGATCACATCAGACGATTTAAATCATGGTCTCTTTCCTGATCAGCTGAGTGATCAAAATTCTCTTCTGTTCACCCTAGGAAGTTGAAATTTGATGGGGTGACTCTCAGGGATATTAGGAGACGATTGAAATGATGGTCTCTTTCGTGATCAGCTGAGTGATCAAAATTTTCTCCTGTTCATTCTAGGAAGTTGATAGTAGGAAGACTCTGGGACATTTAGAGACGATTGAAATTGGAATTGACTAACCCGTAAATGTGGGTCCGTGCAACGCACAGGTAACCGGCTAGTACTATACATATATATATCATAATTATTATAACAAATTATTACAAAACCACCCCCTTTGATGCCCTCTACTAGAGTGCCACTAAAGGTTTTTCTGGAGCTGGGAGTGAAACCTCGAACCCCTGTGGCACCTTTGGTTTGACGACTCAACTACCACTAATAACCCTACATATTATTCATAATAAAAGAGAACTGACCAGGGCTGTTGTCAAGGCTGAGAATGGCCACTCGCAGTCACTCTCTTCCTCGTCTTCACCATTCAGAGTGTCAAGTAACCTGGTAGCACAAGTACCAATTGTATGACAAGGGAGCATTGTTAGCATCAGGGCTGATTCTGAAGGGTTACAAAAAATCAAGATATTTCAAAATCAGTTCGTGCAGAAGAACTCAATGCTTCCAATAATTTTGACAGCATAGCAGGGCCTCTCATACACATCAACGCCCAGATCCAAGAGCTAGTGAACAAGGGACAGCTTGGTCAACTCATCCTATCTAAAGAATAATTGTTTGGGCTTTAGCCACATTCACAGCTCTTTTAGTAGGTAACCATTAAATTCCATTCTTCGAACCAACTAAAAATCATAATTTAATAGCGGGTGCACCAACTCTAATTTATATTATATAGTGAAACGTTTCAAAAAAGAAAATAACCACAAATATTTGTACACCTATAAAAGTAGCTTGATTTTCTACAAAACATTGTTAGAAAAGTTCATCAGAGACATTCAGCAATCTCCTAATGTGTAACAGGTAGTAACATCGAGATCAGACGAAATAATGAACCTGGATTTAATTCACATTTTCTTGGACTATCCTGTATTAAAACTATCAACTGTTGGGTAATGATTTGCAGATACTCTGTAGGGAAATACAAAAACTTACTAGGAGGTCCAACTTTCGTTTTGTAGTTCACCTGAAAAGCCACAGTATCGTCTGTTTGGATTTTGCCGTGCTTGATTTCATGTGGCCCAAATACTGACGCCATTACGACAGTATTTCCTGGAAATTCAAAGACAATTAAGCCAAAGGCAGTTTAGAATGGCATGGTATACATTTAGTCCGAGTAGTATGAAGGTGGAAAGCGAAGATATTGACAACGTATGAAGTTTTCACCTACCTTGGGCTAACACTGATGAGCCTTCTGGCTTGCTTAGGACATTAATTTCGCACTTCAACGGCCTTCCAGGCCAGCCTACGAAATTCTCTTTGTCAACATCCATGGTGTATAGATATTTATGAACAAGTAGGAATGTACTAGGAACAGAGGAAACACTGTTTGAAACAAGAGTTTTACGTGCGTAAATCCAGAAGTGAACTCTCCAATAATTTACTTCTTTTTACACATCTTTTGAAGATTGACCGCTTCCGCAGATTTTTGATAGAAATGAATTAAAACAAAGTTGACAGACCTGTTGTTTGTAAAACACGTGACAAGTTCCACCAAACGGGCGCTTATTTGAAAACAAAAACTAGTGTTTCATTTTGGAAAGGTTCGTTTGGTGGTGGTGGTACTTCAAATTTAGAAGTGCTGACCTTGCAGCCATGTTGCATTCGGTGATTGAAGTTGGTGCTTACAAAAGTGGGCACGAAAACACAAGGAAGGTAAACGACCTTATGACTACGTAGTAAATTTATCAATTTAAATTCTTTATTTTCAAGTTTTCCACAAAAATATGGTACAAAACCCCTCACAGTATCTGTACATAGGTATAACTAGAGTAAAATAGATGGCACATGTATTTAAAAAATAAAATCACCAATAAATTGTTTTCAGTTTAATTTCAACTAAGAACAATTTTACTAGTGATAAGTAAATTACCTGGCAATATAATACGCTTATAATGATGGATTGACACTTTTTGCCTATTCTCAGACAAATCACGGGTCTCCTTTTTTTTTTTTTTTTTTTCAATTTAAACTTATTAGTTAGTTATTCAAACATATCGTTTTCCATTTTTGGGGAAATGGATATATTGACACCATAGGATTTACATCCGAATTTTAGAATAATATTTTAGAATTTGGTAGTCACAAAAGGAAAATTGATAGACAGGTAACTTGTCAAGCTGCTACTCCGAATGATCCCACTTACAAGAGTTCACTTTTTTGCCACTTGTTTTCGCATTTGAAATCAAGAATAGAGTGATGAAACATCATTGAGATGGTCCTCGCCTAGCGACAGAGGATGCCACACAATCTCTTCTTTCATCACAAGTCTCTCATTCACTGTAACACCGGTCATTTAGTACAACGGTCCATAGTCATGGAACTCGAGGGTAGCATATCGAACTATTGTAGCATCCATGTAATTCCTTCACCGTGTTTTCTCTTATCACGCCTGAAAAAAGATAAGCTCCAGTATTGATGACATTTCTTTGACGTAAGTATGTTTAGTGGTAGATAGATAATGTCGTTTTTATTCAAATGTTAATTCACATTACCTCCGCCTAACGAGGGAAAGTCAGAGTTGTGAAGGTAAGTGGAACCACCTAATTGGTATAACGATTATGATAATTGACTGCAGAAGAAATTCAAGAACTGCCTAGTTAGATGAGTAATTTCTATAACTTGGAATATTCCTCCCTCAGATATGCCAAGTAACTGCGCCTCCTAATTTCCTAACTCACTGAAGAGAAAAAACAAATAATTAAAAAACAATGAGTGAAGAACGAGAACCGAACGACCTCCAGCAGTTCTTGATGGAAGAAGATTCGAACGCTCGCAAATGTAGTGAAGTAACTCCGCCCATTAGTCCCGGACTATCGAAGGTGACACAGACATCCCCCACATCGCCTGAGACCAACAATAACAAGGTTACTCTTTATCTCTTCATTTTCGTTCGGGTATTGTTTAAATTTATGGTTACAAGATATTCATGGATCTGACAATTTTCGAATAACAGTATATACTGTTAAAACAACAGTTAGGTACTTTCGAATAATAATCTGATAACTTCCGGACCAGACAAGGTCCAATCCCTGTTGTACCTGGGAGTTGTACTACGAAAACTATGATATCTGATCTGTGATATATTTATATACATCTAGTCATAGTTTTATTTCACTTTGCTGATTGTATATAGTTATAAGCCTATTTTACATCTACTCTTTGCTGTATTATTTTATTTTTGGTTTTTGGTTTATTATTTCCAATAATAAGCCTATGTGATCGTGTAGCAAAAAATTTTTATAACCCCCCCTCAAACTTTGTCACTTTACGTTTCAAGGTGCGTAGAATCCAAATTTAAAATGTCCGTCCGCCGTCCGGGCCATAAAAGGCCTAAGAATTCACTTAAAAAACCTGTTCTTTCGCACATAGACTCCATTTGGGGTCTAGTTGGTCCTAACGTTTAATCATCCCGATGGGCCAAAAACGGGCGAAAAAGTGTCTTTTTGAGGATTTGAGTGTTAGACGCACGCTTGGCAGGGGGTCACGGTGGGTGGTGAGGGTGGTGAGCGGGGGGTGGAGTGAGAGGAGGCGCCGCGGCACCATGAGGTGGGTACAGCGTTCCTTCAAGGCATGAATATATGTTTTTTTTTCTAGGTCATATTTGTGTGTTAATACCAATGCTTTTCCTACGCATATTTAATAGCATATCCTCTCGACTTTTCGTACGTACTTAGATAATGATATTATTAAGGCAATAACTATTTGAATAGATAGGAGCTCAAATCGAGAAATATAAACATGCGTATATAATTATAGAAGTATAGGTTGTGGCAACTCGAAATAGGACACGCCGCGGAGTCTGGAGTATGACGTACACAAGCCAACTAAAACTACAATCATACTCAATTGAAAAAATAATAAATCTTTGTGAAATAATTTGCAGCGTTTTAGTCAAGGATGGCAACATCCATGTTCAGTGCCGCTAATGACCCTTCTGGTTGAGTTGCGACCTAAACCTAAAAAAACTTTCGAATAACACCCCAGTTGAAGGGTACATTAACTTGATATTTTTTCAACCCATTTGTTTAGGTACTGATTGAACTTGAAATTAATTAGTGATTAGTCATGAACCTGCGGTATTGATCTTTTCTGTTGCCAATTTTAAAGTTACGCTATCGCTGTATTCAGGCAACTGATATTCACGCTCGTGTTTCTTATGCTTAATAGAGCAACTAGTGATAAATGTTGTTTCATATTACATTTTTGCTTCCTCACTACCGAAAATAGGGAAGCTTTGTGTTCGTTCAAGAAGTCGAAAGAATTCGTGTCTTCTTCCAAAATCAAAATTTCCACTTATGTACTTTTTGCGTTTCATCAGAGCTTCCTGATCAATTTTTTTCCCCCGGCTGTCTCTGGTAAATCCTTGTCTCGCGCAAAAATATAACAATTTTTAATCCGATTTTGATGAAATTTCAGAGATTGTGCGGGTTAGCTCCTAGACGGTCCCCTATAATGTGTCACTGCCGTTGTCATATTAATAATATAATTCTCATTTTTGAGCAGTATTGATGAGATTGATGGTGCGGGTTCATGTCAACCACCGTTTTCCTTAGGTCCTTCGCCTCCTAGCGCTCCTAGCGACTTACCTTGTTAGTTCGGAGCCCCATTTATCCGCACCAGGCAGAGGTGGGATGTTTCTCTGTGTCCACAATTGTAGATGAAATTCATTTTTTCAAATTCATGGGAAAATTTATTTTGAAATAGATTTTTCTAATATTAATCTGTTACAATTTTTCTATCAAACAGTAAACATTCTAAGCTCTGTATAAGAACTCACATGGAAGACTATCTCTCTAAACCCCTATCGTTATTGATGTTGAATACGGAATATTTCATGGAAACTAGCAAAACTGTGACCAGCGGCTAACTGCATGGATGAAAGTTAATCATTGGACACTGGAAAAAATCGTCCCTCCAACCATAGACCCCAGTGCCAATAACATATTTTAATGTGGCAGGATCAGAGATCTTGGAGCAATCATATGGATCAGCGGTTCCCAACCTGTGGGATGCTGGTCAAAAATATAAAAATATATTTAAAAAAAATCATCTGAGTTTCAACAAATAATATCGGAATAGAGATGGAAACAATTAAATTTAAACCATACTCACTTGAGTGTTAGCAGTACAGGAGCAAACTGAATGTTGAAAGCGATTTAAGACTAAAACTGTCCAGTTTCAATCCTGACATTGATTCACTCGTGGGAGAAAAACATTGTCAAAAATCCCATTGAGTTTTTTCCTTTTTACTTTGACCACTTGAATATAATTGTTTTTCATCATGTAACAACTAAAAGAGATCTAATACTTGATATTTTTTCCCCTTGTACATATCTTTTACCAATTACTAACATGTTATATATATATATATATATATATATATAATACTTGATATTTTTTCCCCTTGTACATATCTTTTACCAATTACTAACATGTTATATATATGAGGAGTCCAGGGGAAGAATTATTTTAGTCACACAAAATTGAAACGGAGAAAACTTAAGTTTAATATTCCACAATAAATTACACAATATTATTGTAAAATGGTTAAGAAAAATATCTGTTAAATCATAAGATTACTAAGAATCGGTATTGATAATAAAAAAAACTCCGTGAAAAAAAATTAGTGTAATTAAAAATTGAAATTACTAAAATTGGTGGGACATAAATCGTTTTTTCCTAAAAAAAAAAAAAAAAAAATAACTATGGTCAACTAGCTGGTCTCGTCAAAATCGTTGTCACTCTCATCGGTTGTTTCTTCATTTCCCACGTTCGTGACCGTTACCAAGCTCTCGTAAAAGCTTTTCGAGGTTTTATTGATCAAGAATTTTGGCATCTTGATCAAATTCATTATTTTTGCCTTCATGGAACGCCCGTTTGGGTAAGTTCAGGGGACATAAACATTTAGAGCGGATGGACTAAAATCAGTCTTCCCCAGCACACGACATTTTCTATTGCATTTTTTACTGTGACTAAGATTGTTTTTCCTGGAAACGATGTCACCATGCGATAGTTCTTCTCATTCCTCACTAGATGGCTCTAAAACCTCAATTTTCAGAAAAAGTGGACTAAAATCATTCTTCCCCTGAACTCCTCATATATATATATATATATATATATATATATATATATATATATATATATATATATATATATGATATGATATGGGCCTCAAAGCTTCATTTTAAAAATAGTTGGGCCTCACAATTAAAAAGGTTGGGAATCGCTGTTATGGATCAATTAATGGTATTAACTCATTCAGCGCTGACAGGGTAATGCCACCATAATAAAGAGGAAAAAAATGGACTCTGAGGGCTCAAGTAAGGTGATGTAATCTTCAGTACTGTCTGTCCACGATGTGTCTGCCGAGCTAACCTGTCCCCACCTTAGTACCCTGTGCAGCCGAAGTCCGTTGCTGCTCAATGAGGGACTAGAAAGGAATATATCAGCTCCGTGATCCAGCAATCCCAACACAGTGAATATGTTGTGCATCGGTGCTTTTCTTCATGTCTTGCCATCTGCAGTCATGGGAGGAGCATCCCCTCTCTCTACCTACTGCTCGGCGTTCTCATTATGGACAGACAGTATGAGTTTGTTAATCTAACAGTACAATCCATTTGACGGTACTGCGTGTACTAAACCCACAATATGCCAGGGAAGTGCAGCCGTAGTTCTTCCAGCCCCCTCTTTTATTTCAGTAAGGCGTTTTAGTTGCTCGTAAGGGCTCAGGGCTGAATGGGTTAAGAGATTAGGAACTGCTATTGCACCAATGAACAGATAATACATCTTACATCCTACAATCATGTTACAATTTCACTAAGTATGACTTTTTCAACAGCAGGATATATTATGCTCATCTAGCCTCAGGGGTGGAATAAGCCAAGGATCTTCTAGTTCAAAGTCACTTTGTAGAATTGCAACAGCGCCTACAATCGGATCGACTCATGCATCTAATAGTTCAGGTAAGTTAATATAACTCTTCGATACCAACCATTGTTCTATTTTCCCTTGAAGAAATTGAGGACAAAAATAAATTGGCATGTCCCTAAAGTAACCTCCCATAGGACAAGTTTTGAGATATTGAAGTGAAACCTGGAAGGTGTTTTTGGGGTGCCTGATACTATGTTTTCTACCCACAAAAAATCCAAAAGTTTTTGAACTATCCAAGGGGAGTGGATTGGGTACTTGGAAAATAAAATGTCTCCGTTTTTTGCCGAGTGACACCTCATTTCAAAGAACTTTTAGCGGTGAACTCGATGGTGAATCCAGATTTGTGGTATCTCATTCCATTCTCAGAGTGGATTAAAATATTGAACTTCATGCTTCGAAAAACCATTTTTACTTAGGTTTGTGGTTCTAACGGATAACATGAAAATTTTAAGGGTAATAAATACAATTATCTCATAGTAAATGTTCGGAACCCCCCCCCCCCCCCCCCACTGTTGAAATACACTTTTGAATTCTTAAGGTTGTGGGAAGGTTTGAAAATAAATTGTTTTCCATGTTTTATATATTTGTATTTATTAAAGTATAGATTCTCTTTAACAATTTATGCTTAGCCGCACGTTTTTACCTTCATTAGTTTCTAAGTTATGAATTTTCGGTCAGTAACAGTAACCTCTAGAGTCAGCTTGGGTTCTCTCCTTCTTCTTCAAACAGAAGGTTTTTTGTTATAACAGCATGCTAACCTTCTCCTTCTATAAATTATTATTATAATTCAACTAGATAGGTAGGTATTTATTACATGGAGGAAGACTGAGAATCTAAAGCTTCGTTTTCAGTGTGCGTTCTGCGAGTTCGGAACGGTTCTGGGCAAGCGCAGTCGAGTTTTGTCATTCGCAGTGCCAGAACGCCAAGAACGCTGAGTTTGGCGTTCGCAGTGTTTTGCAAACCCAGTTCCGAATGAACTGTCAGAACTCGAACGCAAGGACTTAGTTAACGCATGCGCATTTCACAATTTTTCGGATCTCGTGGAGTAAACAACTCTCTTCTTCTTCATCAAAATCATACTTTAGTCTCTATACGTTAGTATAAGTACCTATTCTATGATCGAAATGTCAACTAGCTCGTCAAGTTCGGAAAGCGATAGTTTCGACGATGGTGTTTGGTTTGTAAATGATGAGGACGAGATTGAAGTTATACTTGGATCTCATCTACATCCACAAAACTCAAATTTTTTCAAGTATACGCCTCAGTCATCGTGGAATTTTTTTTATTGCCGTGGGGTAATAGTTAAGTAATATTCACGGGCATAATAAGTAATATATTCACGGGAACTAAAAATATTCTGAAAAGGAGCACCAGAAGGTGCGAGTTGAGTGAGGTTACAAACAACAACACAGATTATTCCACTTTCAAGTTCTGATATCGTTTGCAGTGTAGAACACGGTTCCACAAGTTCCGGAACGCCCCGGGATTTCCCGTCCCAGTTCTGATGAGTTCGGGAACTGTCAGAACGCGCACTGAGAACGAAGCTTAAGTTACCAGAAAAATAATTGGACGAAGAGAGAAGTAGGTATATACCACCTACCTAATGGAGCAAAATAGTGACGCCAATACCGCCCTCAGACTTAAACTTCTATCACGTTTTCTGGCAAACCACTTTTTTCTATAGGTATATTTTCCCTCATTTTCTCAAGATCCGCTCAATGGAATTGGATGATGTTTTAATTTTTATTTTGTTGGCAATGAATTTTTTCAATTGTATGTCGAGCAGGTTTTGAGAGATCATGTTTGGCATCAATTTACATTGAAAGTAAAATAAATTGTTTATCGATAGTTTTTGTAGCATATTTCTTATCAACACCTAACTTTTGTTTTTGTGATTACTGATTAGGAAAAATCCCCCCTAACGACACAATCTTCTAAATATTCATTTATTTGATCTAAAACGAGCAATGCCCAATATACAAGATAGGTAGATAATAATAAAACATGCTAAACAAAGTTTGTAGAAATATTATTGGAAACTATCGGGAGACGTAAATATTGTATGGTAAGACAGATAATGGACATTTTTTGTAAAAAACGTGAAATTTTCTATTAAAAAACGGAAGACTTTTCATCGCTGTGAATGCATGTAAAATTCATTCAACCACTATGATCAATGGATTTAACTGGATTCAGCAGATCCTATTAAATTCATTGGTAGGTAGTTATATATAATGCCAGTTTCTTGCAAGAATACTGCGAGTCTGATAGCTATTTGTGTAAAGTTAGGTACTTACCAACCTTCTCAAAGCGACTCATTTTACGTTGCCAAGTGTTGCAGGAGAAATAGATTATTGTATTTCGTGCCCTTACATTGATATTATTCGGTAGACCCACAAACCTTTAGTAAAAATGGTTTTCGAAGCACAATGTTCAATATTTTAATCCAGTTCATCACAGAGGCACTAATCTAGAAAAAAACTGTATTTCTTCATGGCTTATCAGTTCGTCATAGGAAATCGTATAGATCGAAGGGTCTGTTAGCGCGTTCCCCATTTGAGGCCGAGGAACTCCACCTTGAAGGGGGATCACGCCCCAACAAGGCTCCACTTTCTAGCCGCCGCCCCCCTGGATAAGGACAGGGGAGAACTGCAAGGGCGTGAAACCTACTACCCCCGCAAATCCATCCTCAAATGGGTGGCAGGCAAGACCAGCTTCCCAGCCCAGCGAGACGCCGGATGATTTGAAAGCCTGGAGCCCCATCTGCCTGCGATACCAGTATGGGCACAGCCCTTAGAGGCCAAGAATGGTTGCCACAGCCTGCGCCTACTGCTTAACCTCACCCCGTCCTGCATGATTGCAGCTCAAGTAGGGTGGCCACGGTTGCCTCTGGGCCTGGGTCTGCACGCATGCCACAAGTGTAGTGTCCAGAGACACCCCCAGTACGGAAAGACACCCCCGGTACTGGTTTATCAGTGCCGCTCTGAGAACGGAATAACGGAATGAGATATCCTAATTTCGGCTTCACCATAGTGGTCAGTGCTAAAGAAAATCTTTAAATTGAGGTGCCACTCTCTCGATTTATTTTTTTAAGCTTAGAACGTAGTATTAGGCATCCCAACAACAATCTCAAAATTTCACTTCATTGTCTCAAAAACAGTTGAAACGAATTCGGGGGGGGGGGGGGGGGGGGGGGGGGGGGGGTTGGAACATCCTGTAGAGGTTTGTTCGGACTGACCGTTCTGAACGTGGTTCTCAGAATGGCGTTCTGAACGGATTGGGATGGGAACAATTCCAAACTCCATTTGGAGAGAGTGACACTCCAAACGCACTTCAATGATTCATAACGATGTAACGCTGAGAGACCTTCGTTAAACCAATCATTCATAGTACAAAAATGATTATTAAAAACGAAAATAAATGCTAAAACAATGTGATTAATAATGAGAGCAAGAAAATCGATTAACATCCGAAAACGGGATAAACAACGGGTGGGAAATCGAAGATAAACATGGTGGGGCTCATGTGAAAACATTCTGTGCGCATTAGGGTACCCGCTATTTTGTTTGAAAGGCTGTTTTGATTTGGTTTAAAATGTCAAAAAAATGACCCCTCAATTTTTTCAGATTTTTTGCATAACAAAAACTTTTAATTTTGGATTTTGAAATACGCTTTTTTTTGCCAATATCATACTCTTGAATATAACTTTTACAAACTTCTTTGTGAAATTGTGAAACTTTGTTTTTGGGGTTTTTGGGGTCGCTGAACTCGAATATGCAGTCAAAAAAAGTCGACAGCAACAACTTTTGACAGTTTGGAATCTCAAAATCGTCAAAATCATGTCAAAAAAAGACAATTTTTCAAAACCCGTTGTAAAATTATGAAAATTCGTATTCTTATGTTTTTTGAGTCGCTGAACTCGAATTTGCTGCCAAAAATCAAAATTCTAACAGAAATACGTAAAAATAAGAATTTTCATAATTTTACAATAAATTTTGAAAAATTGTCATTTTTTGACATGATTTTGACGATTTTGAGATTCCAAACTGTCAAAAGTTGTTGCTGTCGACTTGTTTTGACTGCATATTTGAGTTCAGCGATCCCAAAAACGTGAGTATACGAAGTTTCACAATTTTACAAAGAAGTTTGTAAAAGTTATGTTCAAAAGTCTGATATTGGCAACAACAAAAAAAAGCGTATTTCAAAAACCAAAATCGAGCTACCTCTGAAGGTTTTGTTATGCCAGAAATCTGAAAAAATTCAGGAGTTTTTTTTTTTTTAATTTTAAACCAAATTTCAGGTGGAGCTCATCAAAATTCCACCTTTCTCAAAATAGCGGGCACCCTAATGCGCATGTCCCGAACCAACGGTTCTGAAGAAAATCCAGAACCGGTAAAACGGGTTCACTGTGAAACCGGTAAATGGGGATTGACTGTTCGATCAGCAAACCACACGTTCAGAACACATTCTGTGACTGTCTGAATGACCAAAAAGAGGTGTGGCCTTGTTAGAATGGTTCAGAATGGTCTGTCCGAACGAATCTTATATTATATTCAAAAACAGAACATAGACAGTACCTGCATCATCTTTACTTGACTCGCATGAGCAAGAGTTTTTGTTAGAGATTTTTCTATATGTTAGTATGCAACACATTGATCCTCACCAATGCCTCATTGCTCGAACCGAGAGGATTCGTTTGCTATTTGAGTTTAAAGCATGTCCCTTCAAACCTGTACCTTCATTTCAAGTTTTATCTCAATTTTTCAGTTTTAGTTATTTTAATCTTTTATCAAACATAATGCGCAGTGCATGTAAATTATAGAAATTTAGTTTTAATAGTATGACGAGTTATGATTTAACTTTCATCCATAAAATATACCTATACATTGTCTATTTCCATGAAAATAAAGAGTTACAATGTGAAATCGATTTCGACGGTTAGATCATCATCAGTAAAAAACAGTAACTGAACACACATTAGAAAGGACACAGCTTATATAGTCACAGGTGAAAGGAGATTGAATCCCATTGGTCGAGAGAAAGGAATGGAGATTATAGCTAATCAGATGAAATGGAAGGAGGAAGAATTACTCAATAGCCAACATCTTGTGATGGCTGTGGTTGCCACAGTTTTACTCTTGAGCATGCCCTGAGCTGCAAACAAGCTGGTAACAAGACGGCATAACGAAATTCGGGATGTATTGGGAGAGTTAATAATGTCTGCTTGGGGAAACTATGTGAAAGGACCGATAATCACTGAAGATTCCACATGTTCTCCAGGCCTCAGAGGGGATTTAGTCTGTCGGGGTGTATGGGAACGACAGAAGGAAGCATTGTTCGACGTTCGTGTCTGTGACACTGATGCTCCCTCTTACGTTCACCACACCGTGGCAGCTGTCCTTTCAGGCGCAGAAGAAAAAAAGAAAAGAAAGGACCTGGCAGCATGTGAGCAGCGACATGCATCTTTCACCCCACTTGTTTGACCTGTCGATGGAGTTTATGCTCCCCAAATGGCGTCCTTCACAAATGTGCTGGCTGAGAGACTTGCTGAAAAATGGGGCAAGCCGCAAGGGATGGTGCGTGGATGGATAAGGGTTCGTCTTGGCTTTGCCATTACCCGGTCTACTTCAATGTGCATCCGTGGAATCCGGAAGAAGTGGATCTCAGGTGAAGATATTTTGGGGTTCCAGGATGGAGCCGCTCTTTCGTTGGGGATGCAGTTATAAATTGAGAGCATTCAGCAGTATTGGCAGTATTTCAGCAGTATTGGAATTTTCTTAGTTTTGACTTTCATTTTTGGGACGAGCTTGTTTTTAATGCCTTCTTTCCGGTTTACTATATTATCGATTCCATAATTGATCAATAAAATTTTGTTTCTTCTTCAAAATTACTCAATATGGTTTCAACAGTGTGGAGGGATAATTCCAAGCTTTATAGAAATTGACTTATCAGTGGTGAAATATATTGAGGGAACATCCATGGGAATCATTTAAACATTTACCAGATCTGTCACTTTTGATCATTTCGATTACCACTGATTAGTCCATTTCTGTAAATTTTGGAACTATCCCTTCAAACTGTTGAAACCATATTGAGTAATTCTGAAGAAAGAAACAAAATTGTATTGATCAATTATGGAATCGATAATATAGTAAACCGGAAAGAAGGCATTAAATACAAGCTCGTCCCAAAAATGAAAGTCAAAACTAAGAAAATTGTAATTCTTCTCCTCCTTTCACTTCATCTGATTAGCTGTAATCTCCCTTCACTTTGCTTGCACCTTAATTGGTTGTACCTCCTGCTCCCTTTCCTTTCTCTTGACCAATGGGATACGATCTCCCTTCACTTGTAACTATATAAGATGTGTCTTTTCTAATGTGTGTTCAGTTATTGTTTGTTACTGATGATGGCCTAACCGTCAAAATCGATTTGACATTGTAACTCTTTATTTTTCGTGGAAATAGACGTTTTTTCACTAACTTCCATTTTGTAATAGGCTTCCACAACTTCGTCGCGAGTGATGAAGTTTTTAGTTCAAACCAATACATCTTCTGATAGATACCTACTTATCCAGTTTAATTGGCGAAATGAAGCACGCTATGAATTGTTAGTTTTTTATACTCACTGGATTGCTACATGCATAAACAGTGTGCATTGTTTAATTAATTCTAGCGGTTACTCCTTAATTTGCTCTTACAAGAGTTTATTTTCCATCTTTTATTTAGTTGCTTATTTTTAGTTATCTAATTAGTGTTTTCTTTTATTTTGAGTTTTGCCTGTTTGTACGCATGAATAGTGGGACTATTGGAGAGACCCGCTCATCATCACTATTTTCTCTCAGATGTGACAGACGTGAGAAGGATGGAAACGGCGCTGCTTTCATTGCTGGAGGACTTTCATTCTGGGAACCTTCGTGCGTTCGGTGAGTGATTCTGTCTCACGAGAATCCGTGGGCGCTAGTTTTTGTATGATTTTGTGTCATTATTTGATCTATTGCTTTGTTAGGAACCGGTTGTCATTTACTGTTTTCACCTCACAAACATGCACTTAAAACAGGGTGGCCCCTAAATGGAAATTATAAATTTCTGTGACATTTCCCTGACCGAACTTCAGATTTCCTTAACAAAAAATAGACATTTCAAAGTCAAATGTCATTTTTTCTCGTCGTTTTAATCAGGGTTGCCAGTAGAAGAGTGGCCAATTTCATTGTCAAAAATGCTAAAGAGGCGTCTGATGACGCAGTAAAAAAGCGTAGCACTACACCAGGATCCCAAGATTCCTCATATTTCGTAGCTGGGGGCCACAGGCAAAAATAGCCTTAAGGTAACGCTTGATGAGGGGTTCGGAGGCAAAGTCCGACTGGCTGATATATGTACGTTGAAAGAACTGAAAGAGTGTCTACATGAGCCCAGAATACTATTTTAAAAATGCAACATTTTGGGAACCGTGACAGTGAAAGGGTCCCAGCCTTGAGAAGTGCAAAACGATACCCATTGATTAACTGAAAAGGCGTTTTGTTTCAATGTAGAAGGGGCTAATGGGTTACATAGAGTGTTAGCTACCTCTAAAGATACTCTCGTTTTTATCCAGGCCTTCCAGACAAAATTGTTGCCATCAGTGACACATGTTGGAGTGATGGCAGGCTGGCCCCCCTGGAATGATCACGAAATAGCCGAAGTTCAATAATTTGGAATCTAACATACTCATGAACACTGAATATCACTGCTGGCCATATTGAGGCAACTAATATTCCTCTGTCGTGTTTCATTTTGATCTCTCTTTAGCACTCTAGGGATGATGACAGGAGGTGGAAATGTGTAGAACAATTCACTCGCCAGGGGTATGTAAATGCATCCACCCCTTTCAAGCCATGTTCTGGCCAAAATGAGAAAAAACGAACACTTTTGTGTAACGATGCTTGTGATTAGGTCGAAAGAAGGAATTCCTAGTTGGTTCGTTATGTGCATTTGTAAATGTCATTACTAAGTTCCCATTCCGAGGAGTGGGGATTTAGATAATTCATCCGCTATTTCCGCTGTAACTGGCACGTATCCATAAGTTTCGGTGCTCACAAAATGACAAGATGCGTCTAGCAATCTCATGTAAAATATGAGGGAGAGATACCGAACCCATTCTATTGATTAAAGACACTGCTGTCATGTTGCCTACGCGTAGCAAAATGCTTTTGTAATGCCACGTATGAGCAAGGTGTGATAATACTAGCCAAACAGCTTCTAATTCCTTCATGTTGATATGGAACTCCTTATGTTGGGTCCCCACCAACCATAGACTTTATGAGGGGGTGGAGCCCCCCCCCCCCCCACCCGGATGAGGAGCTATCCGTACATATGGTATAACCATACTGGTCGCCCCGGATGGGAGAAGAGTTTCTATCTATGGCTACATTCCACCAATGTAATTCGGATTTAGCTTGGTGTGATAATAGGTATCTGGCACAAAAGTTATCACCCGATCTACAAGGGGCGTCCACTTTTACTCTTTCCAAATAACGTAAATATAAAGGACTATAGGGCACCACTGGGGTACATGACACCAAGAAACCTATTGATTGTGCTAATTGTCGGATCGAGAGCCTGTTGTGACCCAATACTTTTGAAATAAGGTGTCTAGCTTTTAATTGTTTATCTGAGGGGAGTCCCACTGTAATCTGAAGTGAATTAAATTCAAAACCTAGGGAATGGAAAGGTGGTTGCCGGAGATAGCTGGCTCTTGGATTCGTGCACTATGAATCCTGAATTTGAAAAAAAGAGTGGATACGATCCCCAAGGAACGCAGGCGACCCTCGACAGACTGATAAAAATAAGCTGTCGTCCAGGTAATTAATTCCTGTTATTTTCTGACTCCTCAGATTAGCCATAACAGGAGGAGTAGTTTGTGGAACACAAATGGAGCCAAGGCTAAACCCATGGGGAGGGCCGTAAAAACGTAAATTCGATTTCCCATGGAGAAAGCTAAGTTTCCTGAATTCTGTTTCAATTCGACCATAAAGTAAGCATCCTCTGGTCTGCCTCCGGTGGTCCCTGTGGGCAGTGTCCGGCCCGCCGGACGGTAGTAGTTTCACTGGTTCGCCATAGTGGGAGCAGGGTGAGCAGACCTTTTCGGTTTTTTAGTAGAAGTGGAAAGGAAGACTCCCTGTCCCGTTTACCCTTAAGAAGGGAATTTTTAATTTAACTCGACCTGATGACCTTTGGACCCTATTTGGTAGCTGCCTCATCGAAAAGAAATTTCAATCAAGGCGGTTGGCCATTAGCAGCAGCTCTGAACTCAGGTAGCAGGAACTGCACTTGTCGATTTTTTCGGGATCGTGATTCTCTGTATATACTTGCTGTCATGAGGTTTGAAGCGTCCCATAAGGCTTCATATGGAGCCTTCTGCTCCATCTCGGGTATGGTCAGTGTCGAAGTAATATTAATGGTGTCAGCTACAGCGATTAGGGCCTGAACAGAGGTCAATTGGGCCCGCCGTGTAGAAGAATCAGATATAGAGGCTGTCGAGGGAAAGCATTGGTAGGCTCGAGAATGGGGGGTAGCAAGGCCAGAGCATGAACCTCAGGGTTGTATTTCTTTTGTAGATCAGCATAGGCATCACGATCTATACCAGTTAGCATTGCCCAGAGCTACTTCTCGATCATAGATGGATGTATGGAAAACGACTTAAAGACTGGTGGATTATTAAGTCCCATAAGGTTTTGAGGGTGGGAGGGTAAGGCCGGAATAGGCAGTGTATCTTCATTTGGCATCGGCTCGGCCTCGAAGCCATTGAATTCCCAAGAGGAGGAAGCCCAGAGAGGACCCCAAAGACGACGTTGTTGATGATGATGAAGATGACGAGGAGAACCTGAATCGGGCTTTCGGCCTCTCGTCAGCGTGGCGTCAATGACGCCTCGAAGGAGAGCGCCTCAAAAGCTTGTGTCGTCTCTTAACCCGTCCCCTGTCGGGCCAACAAGAGTCAGACTGGTTAGGGTTGAGCGTCAAAATTATGTCAGAATTGATCGAGGCATCCACTTATGTTTCTGTTTGCTTGAAGTACCCCCTAGGAGGCTCCAGTCCCGTAACGTGGAATAATCTTCACTCTGAGGAGACGAACTACCCGGATTACTGACACAGATCGGAATCTCAGTGGATGCGGACCCTCCAGCACGAGGCGTTTCTTTCTCGACTCGGTGTTTTGAATGTTTGCAATCCAGATTCATCCAAAATGTCAAAGTGCACCAACAACAAAACACTGTTTTCAATACACTCAGGATAATTCTCACAGATATGGTTTACAACTAGGTGATGATGTAACCAGGGGAGCCAAAGGTATATCCTTTTCACAATTTATCAGCTTGTGGCGTTGATACTCAACAGTTTAACCACACTTTTGATAATTATTTTTCATGTGCATACCGACCTATGAAATAATATGTATGATAAAGTATGCTATTGAAGTTTGATAGGTTGGTGAGATGTGTTAGAACATACCTAGAAACTCTACAAATTATTACACAAAGTTTTGATTTTAAAACTTCCCTGACATTTGGGTTTTTTTTTTTTTTTTTTTTTTTTTTTTTTTTTTTTTTTTTTTTTTTTTTTTTTTGCCGAATTTTCTGATATTTCTCTGATTTTTCCCGAAGCAAAGAATTCCCTGACAATTCCAGGTTTTCCCTGACTTTTCCAGTTGGGGGCCACTCTGTAATAATATGTAGATACCTATCTGCTTTAGCAAAGTGGGAGAAGTTAACAGGACTCTACGATCTCTCTACTACACCTCAACCACTCATCAGTACACCATTTTGTTTTCACGAGACACAAGGAAAACAACACGACCGTTGTAGTGGATTTAAATATGTTTTACTTGGTGTCGGTAGACCAAGTGGGACATTTATATTCTGATTATGCGGGTTAGTCCCCGTGTTATTCCTGTAAGGAATGTGAGCAAATCCGTCAAGGTCAGCTTGCTTGGCGGGATGAACTGAGAGATAGTTCGTGTCGCAACCGCGTGGAGCACTGGGCTCGCATAGTGGGTGCTGGGTTCGATCAGTTTGGTACTGAGCCGTTTTGTAATATTCCGGCCTAAGATTTATATCTGTAGGAGGAATATGTTGAGCTTGGTTGAGGTACTGAAAAGTATCCTTCGTTTTTTGTACATTTGGAGTGTATTTGACACTCGGATCGGCCGGGTAGGCTTGTGTCGAATATCGTGGGTATTCGGACAGCTTGGTCGAATCATAATGATTGACTTCAGAGCGGGTCTGAAAGGTATCCTCGATCTTTTGTATAGGCGAGGCTTGATCTAACGTTTCCTTCGCGAATACGTTAGGTGAGAAGGCGATCTCGTCGTGAGGATCGAGCCTTGCGCCGTCGCTGGGACCGGCGGATTGGCCGGGTAGCATGTAGGTAGCGCTACGGGGGCTAAGAGGCCCGGCTTCGCCGTCGTCTGCCTCCCCTTGCATGAGGAAATAAGACGGCCGACGTTCCATCGAAATAGCCGAGTTATTAGCTCGTTTCGATGCCTCTATGTATAGAAATAGAGGGTTTAGGAAGGTGGACTCGCTTGACAGAGCTTCTTTCCTTTGCTCGTATGTCAGGGTCCTACCTTGTAGTCTTGAAAAAGACTTCCTTGGACGGTAAATTAGAGCGGATGAGCAGAGTAATTTACCGGCGTGCCCCAGCGGTCGGTGACGAGCCTAGTGCTACGAAACCCGGGTGACACGGCTAGGAACGTCCCTCGGGCGTACGATCTAAAGAGAATATCGATAGATGTACCGGGTGGCGTCCTGACAGATGAACTACGTTGGGCAATGAGCAGGATGAATAATCACTGGACTCGTAGATGCCAATGCGAGATCTGTGTGGAGAGAAGGTAGGCCTTGTAGAAAGCAGTAGGAAGCCGTTCTTGAGATGAACTCGGGATGCAGAAGGTTCGTCAGCGTAGAGCGTGTAGAAATCTTCGTACTTCGAGGTGTCGTCGTCGAGAACGGAGAGTAGAATGAATTTCGGAGGCTCCGAGCGGGGTATTTATAGGGAGGTGGCCGCCCCCTGCCGCCTCCTGATTGGTCCGCTTAATTTCATTAATTCGACTGTGTAATCTCATTGGCTCGCACATTGTTTTCTCAGTATCTGCGAGTATGATAGCTGAGCTGGTCCTCCGGGGTGCTTACGAGCGTCCGTCGCGGAGCCGACGACCTTGAGTTTAGCCGGGGACCTCGGGTGCTTTCTCTGCGTCAGTTGTTCAGACGGGGTCCCCGGGGTGGCTGCTGGACCAGAGATGGTTGCTTGCCGCCTCTTGGTTGGTTCGCCTATTGTCTCTCGTGTAATCAGTGTTTCTGATTGGCGAGTAGGCTTGTTTGAATTGTCCTTGCTAGTTTTAGAGGACGTTTGATTTTCTGTTTGAGTTTTCTCGTTCAAGGCGACTTGGTTCGAGATACTTGTCGCATCTCTCTCGCCCAGTAAGTGTCTAGGGAGGTCGCCTTGTATGTTTTTAGTTAATATTTCACTTTTGAGAGAGAAATTCGTATTTTCTCTCTGGTGAAATATTTTGTTTGACGGAGTTGTAACTCGACGTCTTATAAATATTTTTGTGTTGTGCCTACCTCTTTTTGGTAGCCCTGAAAAGGGCTGTTGAAAAGAGGGGGTGGTTTTCACCACAACCGTAATAAACGGGCTTCTATAAAAGACCAGAATGATGAGTATAGGTTGGTAGTCGGGATGCTCGCTTCTCAAAAATAAAAATAAAATTATCCTAAATCAATTCTTTTAGTAAAATACAGATTAGTTGGACAAAATAGGCGTTTTCCTTGGGTCTCGTGTAAACAAAATGGCGTACTGGTAAGCGGTCGAGCTGTTAATGTAGACAGTTTCTCGAATGGTTAAAAGGCGCATCTCGAAAAATGTCTGTTGGCTTTAAGAAACCTTTACAAAAATGTCGTAATCTACGTAATAGATTAGTAAGGCATTCACATAATTCTGCTGTCACCACCCTCTCGTCATAAAAGTGAAATGCATCTGTCCTGCCTTTCCAATGTTGCCTGATAACTTAACGAACAGTTTCCTGTGAGGAGAGCTGTAATAGGTTTTCTTGTGTGAGAAACTAAAGAGTTGAAGTTCTTTGTTTGAGTTATAGCAGGACTTCACTTCACTCGATTGATGTGTCGCTTAGATGGATGGTAGAGCTTGTAGTGGATCCATGCCGTACCTAATTCAATTCAATTGTGGGAGCGCAATCCAGTTGGGAGTACCAATGACTTACGTCTTTGCCTGATAAGGGTCATGTCTAATATGTCCTATTATCGCCACTTTTATAGATTTTGCGTATCTTCTTATTGTTTTGGTAAATACATACTGAAATAACATCCGTTACTCAAGAAGATGCAGGTTGGTCTATGATACCTACTCAACTCTCTGGTTCTGGATCCCAATAAAGCAGTTTTTTTGTAAGTTTCTAACCTCAGATCAACAAGCATCATTCCTGTAGTGAACATCCACTCCACCAAAATAAACCCATCTATATGTCTAACAACTTTCTATTTTACTATAGGACTCATCTAATTTGTGTATTCCTGAAATATTACCCTTCCGAAAAGTTTGATTTGATTTGTTCACCAGAAGTAGGTATCTACCTAGATACAGATACATGTAGAAAAAGAGTAAACATGAGCAGAAAAGAAGACAGAGTTGGAGGACACGCAAGCTTCTGAATGGGAAGTTATTGCACTAGTTTGATACTACACCCTTGTGCTATAAATTTTCTGGATAGACGTTCTCCAGGATGGTAAAGAGTGCTGCAAACTCCAGGGTCCTGGATGTCAAGTCAAGGCATCCTGCTCCATAGGTGGCTGTGCCTTGTTGAGTTGTCAGTTGGAAGACTTCATTATCTTGATTTATGATTGAAATTACCCTAAAAATTGCTTCTTCAAGTCAAACTAATGCATTTAATCTTTTCATACCAGGCAAGGACTGCAGCATGGAGCAGATGACTGGCATTAGAGAACAACAAGAACGGTTGGCAAAACTCCATTTCGAACTGGGAGCCTCCCAAGAATTATTTGCGCCTTTAAGTGATGAAGGCCTGTCTCAAGGCAAACAAAACATGGCTGCTTTAATGTCCAGTTTAGAACAGCTGAGTGAATCTATTGAAAAACTTCATTCCTTTTCCAGTCAGCATGACTGAATATCCGTGATATTTTTTACCCGTGTTATATAAATTCTTGTTACTCCAAAACTGCTCAATAAATTTTCTAACGTTTCTTCTTGTTCATTAGCAGGGCGTTCATCCAACCACTTTTCCTCAAACTTCAATAACTGATTACCTCAATAGTTCTCATGTTATTCATCCTAATAATAGGTTATATTCACAGAGTAAAAAACTCTAAGAATAACAGTAAGAAGTATTAAAACACATAATACGTAGGTACTAGACAAAAACCGTCTGCCAAGACTACTTTTGTAAAATGGAAGAAAAAAGTTCCAGTCACGCAGCATGATTGTATAAGCGAATTTTCGTAGATTATCATATAATATTCTGTTACTTTATGAAATTTGATTTTCTTGTGTAAAGAAATTGATAACCACCTGCTATTCAAACAATAGGTTTTGGATTTTCAGCTTTTTTGCAGTTTTTGTCGGTTTTTTAGCAAATTTTAATGACATTAAAACATTTTAAAACTACATTTTTCAGTATAATTTTGTGCATACATTTTTGAATGTTCTATTTTATAGGTAATAAACTTTATTTGAGTAATATTCTGCGAAAAAATATGTTTTTAACGATTTTTAGCCGTTGGTATCTTTTTCTCTTTTATCACTCAGTTTTTTATCAATCGACCCAAGTTTACACAATCATGCCTCGTGGAAAGTTCGTTTTGAGTGCCTTCCTAATTTTATCAAATCGTAATTCCAAGATCAGAGTAGATAGGAACAAAGAACCAACCTACTCAATTTGATATTGAATTGACTACGGCTCTGTCTGTAAATATTTTGTCTGTTACCTACTTATACAGGGTGTCATGAAGGACGGACGGTTTTCAAACAATCAGTACATCGTTAATTTTGCTTAAAAAAATTTTTTGTTGTTGTTATTCAGGGGTGCCCACAGGGGGGGGTCACGACGCAAACTGCGTCGTTGAAATTTTTGGGGGGGGGTTAGAAAAATGAGTATTTTTTTAATTTTTTTATGAACAAGTAATAAGATTTATACTACCTAACAATTTGCTAGCGTTTAAAACAAGAAATACAACATTCTTTATCACATCAGTGTATCATTTACATTACCTTTTTAGTAAATATTTTAGTTGGGGGAGGGGGGGGGGGCTCGAGTCGTTGCGCTTGGGGGGGGGGGGGGGGGGGGGGGTGGGGGCACCCCTGTGTTATTAATAGGTTCTCATAGTGCTACCATTTCGTAAAGTTAATGGTGGAAAACAACATCTGGCAGGTGATGGCCGTTTTCATTGATACACTGCTGTAGTCGCTCACAAAAGTTTTCCTCCACTCTCACTAACATCGCTCTGTCAATTTGAGCAACTTCCGCTCGAATTGCAACCTTCAAATCTTCCAGTGTACGGGGTTTGTGGTCGTATACACGTCCCTTGAGGTGACCCCACAAGAAAAAGTCAAACATAGACAAGTGGGGGGAACGAGGAGGCCAATGAATGTCGCCAAAACGGGAAATGACGCGGTGTGGGAAAAGTCGGCGAACAACATCCATCGTCGCTCTTGCTGTGTGGGCTGTTGCACCGTCCTGTTGAAAAACCACACCCGTCGGATAGGGACTCGTTTTCTGCGTAGTGCAGGGCTATAAGAAAGTTATTTATCATGTGTGTATAGCGCTCTGCATTCACAGTAACAGTATCCCGTAGTCATCTTCAAGAAAGTAAGGACCGATAACAACTGAACAGGCTACCGCACACCGTACAGTCACTTTGGGACTGTGCAAGGGTATACGACCACAAACCCCGTACACTGGAAGATTTGAAGGTTGCAATTCGAGCGAAAGTTGCTCAAATTGACAGAGCGATGTTGGTGAGAGTGGAGGACAACTTTTGTGAGCGACTACAGCAGTGTATCAATGAAAACGGCCATCACCTGCCAGATGATGTTTTCCACCATTAATTTTACAAAATGGTAGCACTATGAGAACCTATTAATAACAAATAAAAATTTTCTTTTTTAGCAAAATTAACGATGTACTGATTTTTTGAAAACCGTCCGTCCTTCATGACTCACCCTGTATATGTACAAAACTGCTCAAATATTTTCAAGTAGATAGATACTAATTTCTTGTACCTACGAAATGTACATACAGATTAGTGATGGGTCAGAATTCACTTCACAGAATAAAATAATCTGAGAGTAGCAGTATTCCAAGTGAATTCCAAAATTAATACCTAACTAATTAATAATCTTATAAGATTAGATTAAACCTTGAGTAGGAATTTTATTGTAATGGGAGTAAAGGTAGATTTAAGGAAAGGTTCTGAGTGTTTAAATATTCCTCATTTATTGGTATAAAAATGCCTGTTACACAAACGTTCCCTTATATTTGAAGAAAAATTTGATTATGAAATTAAATTTCATTTAACGTCCAAATTATCCACTGGAGCGAGAAAAAGCGCAAATGTCAGCTAAATTTAAAACAAGTCTAAATTTTTCAAATGACAGCTTCGTATCTAGTTGACAGCTAAAACACAGTAAACAAAAACGGTACGTACTTCAACATCTAATTTCTTAGACATAAATGAAGTGTCATTATATTGAATGTGGGAGTTGGCATCAGATAGGAGCGAAAGACAAAAATAATTATTAACATCAAGAGAATGTCAGATGAACTATAAGATCATCACAGCCAAGAGTTTACTAAGAAATGAGGACATCTACATATTTACGTACAGCCCAAAATTATTTCGATATCCAATCAATCCAAAGGAGCGAGAAAGCGTGCAAAACAACAGGCTTATTCAAAAACAACATTTCAAGTCCTTCAATGTAAACCGTTGTTGACAACGTTGTTGGTGACAGCTAAAACACACAGAAACAGAAAACATAATTACGTTAACTTTGTTCCTAAAGCGAAAACGAAGTGTCAAGTTATTTAATGCTGCGGTTGTAATCAGATAGGAGCGAAAGACAAAATATTGTTATAACATCACAAATATTTGTCAGATGAACTATAAGATCATCATTTTCAACCTAAAATATAAAAGGTATTTTTTTAATTATTCAAGAACCAGCATACCAGGTTGAGAATGCGTTTGATTTCTCAGCTACATCAAGGTTTAATGACGTATTTGTATCCAGTCAATATATTCGGTTACTTCAATCGCTGTAAAACGAAATTTGCATTATTTGTTATTAGTGTCAAAAACAAATCCAGGCAAGTAACTATCATTCCTGATTGGCATCAGATAGGAGCGAAAGACAAATAATGATTAACATCAAGAGATTGTCAGATGAACTATAAGATCATCACAACCAAGAGTTAACAAAGAACTGAGGACAACTACATATTTACGTACAGCCCAAAATGATTTCGCTATCCGATCAATCCAAAGGAGCGAGAAAGCTTGCAAAACAACAGGCTTTTTCAAAAACAACATTTCAAGTCCTTCAATTCAAACCCCCGTTGTTGACAAGGTGACAGCTAAAACACACAGAAACAGAAAACATAAATTACTTTAAACTGTATTCCTAAAGCGAAATCGAAGTGTCAAGTTATTTAATGCTTGTTGTAATCAGATAGGAGCGAAAGACAAAATATTGGTATAACATCACAAATATTTGTCAGATGAACTATAAGATCATCATTTCCAACCTAAAATATAGAAGGTACTTTTGATATTATTCAAGAACCAACGTACCAGGTTGAGAATGCGTTTGATTTCTCAGCTACAACATCAAGGTTTAATGACGTATTTGTATCCATTCAATATATTCGGTTACTTCAATCGCTGTAAAACGAAATTCGCATTATTTGTTATTAGTATCAAAAACAAATTCAGGCAAGTAACTATCATTCCTGATTGGCATCAGATAGGAGCGAAAGACAAATAATGATTAACATCAAGAGATTGTCAGATGAACTATAAGATCATCACTACCAAGAGTCAAGTTCAGCTAAGGTCAACTACATATTTACATACCGTCCACAATGATTTCGTTGTTACGTCCGAACTATCCACTGGATTTCATTGTTGTGCATGTTTTGCATCGGCTGAATTTAGAACACGTATAAAATTCTCCAAGCCACACCTTTGTACCAAGTTGACCGCTAAAACACAGTAAACAAAAACAATACCACGTTAACAGGTAATTCCTAAATCAAATGTAACGATATCGAACTCAGAGGTTGGCATCAGATAGGAGCGAAAGACAATATATTGATATAACATCACAAATATTTGTCAGATGAACTATAAGATCATCATTTCCAACAAATTCACAAAAATAAGCTCGCCAATTTGTTCAAGGGCGAACATACCAGGGTGTGAAGACGTATTAGACCGACATAGTTGTTCCCAAAAAATATTTCCATTAATGCGTCTTTCTTCGCCCCCTTTGTCATCGGTTTATTCCTTCCCTAAAAAACAATGATTCCATAACTTTAGATTAGAGACTGGAATAACTCCAGGCGACAAACTTTAGATTTAGCTTTCAAATGGCATCAGATAGGAGCGAAAGACAATATATTGATATAACATCACAAATATTTGTCAGATGAACTATAAGATCATCACAACCAAGAATTCAAATTCTGCACATATCTAGATCTACCTCATTCTTACGTACCGTCCCACGATTTCGTTGAGACATCCGATCAACCTACTGAAGCGAGAGGAGCGCTAACGATTTCTACAGTTTAATTTCGAACACGTTGGAAATCCTCCAATTCAAACGTTTGTGCAACAGTCGACCGCTAAAACGCAAAGTAACAAAAAAGCGTACATTAGTACACAATTTCTCAGAAAATGAACAAGCTATTGAACGTTGTGGTAGTCATAAGATAGGAGCGAAAGACAAAATATTGGTATAACATCACAAATATTTGTGAGATGAACTATGTGTAAGATCATCATTTCCAACCTAAAATGTACACACTAATGCACAATACTTGTTAATTCAAGGACCAACGTACCAGCTCGTGAATGGGTTGTTGTTGGCTTTCCAAGCTACAACGTAACTAAAGCTACATTGACTTTTTTTTTTTTTTTTTCACAATATATTTGGTTTCTTCAATCTGTAAAACAATATTAGCATTATTTATAATTAGGGTATAAAATATTATCAATCCAGGCAAGTAACTCTCAAGTCTGAGAGGCATCAGATAGGAGCGAAAGACAAATAATGATCAACATAAAAGATTGTCAGATGAACTATAACATCATCACGACAAGAGTCAAGTTCAGCTAAGGTCAACCACATATTTACATACCATCCACAATGATTTCGTTGTTGTGCATGTTTTGCATCAGCAAAATTTAGAACACGCATAAAATTCTTCAAATCATATCTTCGTACCAAGTTGACACCTAAAACACTGTGAACGTTAACACAGTAAACACGTTAACATGTATTCCATAGAGTAAATCAAGTGTGACGATATTGAATGTTGAGGTTGGCATCAGATAGGAGCGAAAGACAATATATTGATCTAACATCACAAATATTTGTCAGATGAACTATAAGATCATCATTTCCAACATATTCACAAAAATAAGCTCGCTGATTTATTCAAGGACGAACATACCAGGGTGTGAAGACGTGTTAGACCGACATAGTTGGTCCTTCAATGCAAACCTCCGTTATTGACAAGGTGACAGCTAAAACACACAGAAACAAAAAACATAAATTACTTTAAACTGTATTCCTAAAGCGAAATCGAAGTGTCAAGTTATTTAATGCTGCAGTTGTTCAGATAGGAGCGAAAGACAAAATATTGGTATAACATCACAAATATTTGTCAGATGAACTATAAGATCATCATTTCCAACCTAAAATATAAAAGGTACTTATTATATTATTCAAGAACCAACGTACCAGGTTGAGAATGCGTTTGATTTCTCAGCTACAACATCAAGGTTTAATGACGTATTTGAATCCAGTCAATATATTCGGTTACTTCAATCGCTGTAAAACGAAATTCGCATGATTTGTTATTAGTGTCAGAAACAAATTCAGGCAAGTTACTATCATTCCTGATTGGCATCAGATAGGAGCGAAAGACAAATAATGATTAACATCAAGAGATTGTCAGATGAACTATAAGATCATCACTGCCAAGAGTCAAGTTCAGCTAAGGTCAACCACATATTTACATACCATCCACAATGATTTCGTTGTTATGTCTGAACTATCCACTGGAGCGAGAAAGAGCGCAAACGATTACATCAGCTAAATTTAGAACACGTATAAAATTCTTCAAATCACACCTACGTACCAAGTTGACTGCTAAAACACAATAACCAAAAACAATAGCACGTTAACATGTATTCCATGGAGTAAATCAAGTGTGACGATATTGAATGTTGAGGTTGGCATCAGATAGGAGCGAAAGACAATATATTGATCTAACATCACAAAATTTGTCAGATGAACTATAAGATCATCATTTCCAACATATTCACTAAAATAAGCTAGCTAATTTATTTAAGGACGAACATACCAGGGTGTGTTAGACCGACATAGTTGGTCCTTCAATGCAACCCTCCGTTATTGACAAGGTGACAGCTAAAACACAGAAACAAAAAACATAAATTACGTTAACTGTATTCTTAAAGCGAAAACGAATTGTCACGTTATTTAATGCTGCGGTTGGAATCAGATAGGAGCGAAAGACAAAATATTGGTATAACATCACAAATATTTGTCAGATGAACTATAAGATCATCATTTCCAACCTAAAAAGTAGAAGGTGCTTTTATATGTTATTCAAGAACCAACGTACCAGGTTGTGAATGCGTTTGATTTCTCAGCTACAGCATCAAGGTTTAATGACGTATTTGTTTGTACCCAGTCAATACATTCAGTTAGTTCAATCCCTGTAAAACGAAATTCGCATGATGTTTTATTACTGTCAAAAACAAATCCAGGCAAGTAACTATTATTCCTGATTGGCATCAGATAGGAGCGAAAGACAAATAATGATTAACATCAAGAGATTGTCAGATGAACTATAAGATCATCACTGCCAAGAGTCAAGTTCAGCTAAGGTCAACTACATATTTACATACCGTCCACAATGATTTCGTTGTTACGTCCGAACTATCCACTGGAGCGAGAAAGAGCGCAAACGATTGCATCAGCTAAATTTAGAACACGTATAAAATTCTTCAAACCACACCTACGTACCAAGTTGACTGCTAAAACACAGTAACCAAAAACAATAGCACGTTAACATGTATTCCATGGAGTAAATCAACTGTGGCGATATTGAATGTTGAGGTTGGCATCAGATAGGAGCGAAAGACAATATATTGATATAACATCACAAATATTTGTCAGATGAACTATAAGATCATCATTTCCAACATATTCACTAAAATAAGCTCGCTAATTTATTCAAGGACGAACATACCAGGGTGTGAAGACGTATTAGACCGACATAGTTGTTCCCAATTAACATTTCCAATAATTCCTTCGTATTCGTTGGTTCCTTCGCCCCTGTAAAACAATATTTCCATAACTTGACAATAAAGACTGGAATAACTCCAGGCAAGAAACTCTGAATCTAGCTTTCGGCTGGCATCAGATAGGAGCGAAAGACAAATAATGATTAACATCAAGAGAATGTCAGATGAACTATAAGATCATCACAACCAAGTGTTTATTCAAAACTGAGGTCAACTACGTATTTTCGTACTCTCAATTCATTATTTACGTACGGTCAAAAATGAATTCGCAGTTTGATCACCCACAGCAGCGAGTAAGCGTGTAACACCACATAAGCTTTTTCAAAAACAACATTATAAGTCCTTCAATGCAAAACTTCGTAGTTAACAGCTGAAACACACAGTAACAGAAGACATCAATTACGTTAAGCTTAGTATTCCTAAAGCGTTAACAAAGGTCATGTTGAATTGAATGTTGCGGTTGGGATCAGATAGGAGCGAAAGACAAAATATTGGTATAACATCACAAATACTTGTCAGATGAACAAGTATGGGATCAATATTTCCAACCTAAAAAGTAGAAGGTGCTTTTTTATATTATTCAAGAACCAACGTACCAGGTTGTGGATGCGTTTATATTGATTTCTCAGCAACATCAAGCTATACAGACGTGTTTGTATCCAGTCAATATATTCGATTACTTCAATCCCTATAAAACGAAATTCGCATGATTTTTTATTATTGTCTAAAATAAATCCAGGCAAGTAACTATCATTCTTGATTGGCATCAGATAGGAGCGAAAGACAAATAATGATTAACATCAAGAGGTTGCCAGATGAACTATAAGATCATCACATCCATCAAGTTAAGTTGTATTCTATAGCTAGTCATTATTGACTTTGTCTGATTATGATGTTATCAACTCGCAAAATTTTTTGTCGGTTACCATCCCACAGGCCTTCAAGCTGCAAGATGGTATTAAACTGGAAAGAACGCAGAGGGTTCACCACAAGGAAGTTTATTTACGCAGAAGAATAATGAACGTTTAAGTAAATAATAATTTTTCAGAATTGCTATGGGTGATATTCTCGAGACTTGGACACTAGCGCATCCTTACATCGAGGCAAGGAGAAGTCGAAGTTATTTCACCTTGTTGTCATGATGACGAGTAAACTATGTGAAATTGCGCCATTTGTAGCCACAGCTGGACAACTGCATATCATAGTCTGATCTAGTTCCTAGTCAATATTTTCATTATTTGTAATATGCAAGGTGATAAATTGTATGCAAATTACATCAAGTTATTATCAGTTGATGGCCTCAAACGCTACGAACGCAAGATTTAATTTGTGGGGTAGAGATCCATATGAAATGTGTGTTGGGGGGTTGATGACATACAAGTGTTCTAGATGATCCACACATCAGCCGCGAAGATGTTGTGGATTACCTATCTAGTTTTAGAACTGTTCTTTGAATCAATTGAAACTAAAAATCTTTAGAGTACTGTGAAAGTGGTCTTGTGAAAGGATGTGTTATGAGAACTCTGTTAGGCGGGAATAGTAAGTATCACATGTGGAAAGGTAAGTACCTAGAGGGAAGGTATACCTACATACTTTCCGTATATTTATTACTTGCTCATGTACTTCACTGATAAAAACGAAAGTAGGTACCTAATTACCTTTTTTGTCCCTAAAATTTGTGTAACTGCAAAACTCGCGCAATAACTGCACTGCCAATGCCGTCTTTATGAAATCTTACCTTCAGAAGAACGCATTTCAAGGTTTTGGTTTATTATTTCCAATAATAAGCCTATGTGATCGTGTAGCAAAAAATTTTTATAACGCCCCCTCAAACTCTGTCACTTAACGTTTCAAGGTGCGTAGAATCCAAATTTGAAATGTCCGTCCGCCGTTCGGGCCATAAAAGGCCTAAGAATTTACTTAAAAAACCCGTTCTTTCGCACATAGACTCCATTTGGGGTCTAGTTGGTCCTAACGTTTAACCATCCCGATCACTTTACTCGCATAGATGCTATGGGCCAAAAACGGGCGAAAAAGTGTCTTTTTCGGGGCTTTGAGTGTTAGACGTGTTAGATGCACGCCTGGCACGCTTGGCAGGGGGTCACGGTGGGAGGTGAGGGGGGTGAGCGGGGGTTGGCGTGAGAGGAGGCGCTGCGGCACCTTGTGTAACTTCGATCAAACTCAATTGAAAAAATAATAAACCTTTGTGAAATAATTTGCAGCGTTTTTTCCTTGTAGCTGGTTTTTAATTCATGTTGCATATTCTCTGATTCGATATTTGACAAACTTGCTAATCAGCGGTTGTATTCGTTGGCAAAGCAACGACCCACCTACTTAGTTTAGGCACTTTAAACCAACAGCAAATCTGGTAGGACGTACGTACCTAAGTAGTTTCGTTTCTTGGTGTAGCAACAACCTGCCTTGTTTAATTTGACAAACTATCAAATCTCTCCTTTTATTCATTCAATATAACAAGTAAAGCTTCCTCAGTTTAGTACTACGAACTTATAATAAAACGCTGATGAAGCTACCTGAGCAATGGCTAGGTACCTACACAGCAGTACAGACACCTGAGAAATTTTCAATCATCTTTTCTTTACTATTTTTCAGGTTAATAGTTATTCTCAAAGCCTAAACGAATGAAGTTCTCTAGTTTTCTGACACTGATTAACTACAATAGTTAGTAGGCTCCTAGTCCAAATAAAAACCCGTTCACGTTATATTGGTATCGTTGACAGCAATCTACAATCAATTAAGTATTGCGCTGGCAGGCACGATTATTATAACATTTAGTCGAATTGAAACTTTGTATTGCAACAATATTATACTTTTTCAAAACAAAACTGTTGAAAAATGGCCTTATAACCACGAATTATGTTGACGTGAGATGGCAAACTTCTTGTGAGAAATAGGTTGGTTGAGTAGCGATTCATTTACGTAGGACAGTCATGGCCGACTTAGCTGAAACGCGAACCTACTCTAGGCATGACGTCACGAGAATATGGGCCATAATTAAAATTGATACGTACCAAGCTAGCTGATTGATTCACTCCATGAGCGTTGTCGCCAAGTAATCAATCATGGCTTTTTTAATTTAGCTTGAACGTAAATTCGTGGGACATCAATTTCTTCTTTCTTGTTAACAGTTCTTCTATTTACGTAGTGATTAGAAACCACTATGAATCCACAAGTGGTGAATATTTTATCAATTTCATCAGTAGAGAAGAAATAGGATCTAAAACAGAAAGAAAATTCAACTTAAAAAAGTTCCAGTTATGCAGCATGATGATTATGTATGAGCGAATTTTCGTAAAATATCGTAGGTATGATAATACTCTTATATTATGTTACACTGTTTTGAAAAAACATTCTAAATGATACTCAGTGATTCAAACAAAGATTTTGGATTTTCAACTTGAGTTTTTTTTTTTTTAAATCAATTTTTCTGCAAATTTTGATGAAATTTAAGAATATTTTTTCATCATAATTTTGTGAATAACTTTTTTAATGATCTAGTTCATAGTTGATTAACTTCTGTTGACTAAATTTCTGCTAAAAAATATAAATTTAACCATTTTTAGTATTTTTTTTTTTTTTTTTTTTTTTTTTTTTAGCACATTTTTTGAAATTTGGCAAATTAATGTGCTGGCCAACAAACTTGTCCTTTCGTTTGAAAAGCTTGATTTTTTGGCGCAAGAACGGAATTTTTACCAGAATCCTAAGGAGAGATATAGTTTGGAATGACACATACATAAGTGTATATATATATATATACTCGGCACTTCGCGCCTCGCAGGGGGGCTTCGCCCCCCTGGACCCCCCGGATCTTTTCTCTTTTCTACTGTGTAGAAAACGAGGATAATTTGCTATGCAATTCTTAGCCTGAAAACGCTCAAAAAATAAAGTATAAAAAAATATTCAAGCCTTGCTGGGATTCAAACCCAGGATGCGAAAAAAATGGATAAAAAAAGTTGGATATAAAAAAAATTTCAAGCCTGGCTGGGATTCGAACCCACGAACTCGCGCTTCGCGTTACGGACATTTTTTGCTACGGACATTACAAAAAAAATTGTTGGGGGTCGGCCTAAGAATTGCATAGCAATTAATATATATGAAATGGTTTTACAATCTAGGAATCGTTTCAGAATGTCACAAAACGGATTCCTATGAAGAAATTTTTGATTTTAAAATTTTTGGAGCCATTGCCATTTTTGGAGCTTCTCTAACGTAAATTCGTTAAAAAGGGTAGATAGATGCTCACCTCGTTCCGTCTTGACGCATGTAAAAATTGTCAGCTATTTTATGACCTGGCTTAAATCGAATCTGAGCCATATCGTAGAGGCCATAGTCTCGGAAGAACAACGTTCCACCTGGCTTTAAAACACTGAAGACATTTTTCAGAACACGAGTAAACTTTTCTGGGTGAATGGCACTGAGAACGAACACCAAAGTGACAATGTCGACTGGACCAACGTCGGAAAAACAACCCTCAGATGTGGCATCGGCCTGCAAAATTAATTTTCTCGTAAATTATCATGGTATTATGAACGTAACTATTTGATTATAATTGAAAATTGTTGTTACTCCCTTCTCATAACTTACAAGTGCATGCAATCCAAAGGTAATATTAATTTGCTTATAGAAGAGATTGATTGGTTGCTATATGTTGGATATACTACATTTTAAGCTCTTCTACGAAGTTAGTGAAAAACACTGTCTATTTCCACGAAAAATAAAGAGTTACAATGTTAAATCGATTTCGACGGTTAGGCCATCATCAGTAACAAACAATAACTAAGACACATTAGAAAGGGCACAGCTTACATAGTGACAGGTGAAGGGATATTAAATCCCATTGGTCGAGAGAAAGGAAAAGGGCAGGAGGTACAACCAATTAAGTGCACACAAAGTGAAGGGGGATTATAGCTAATCAGTTGAAGTGAAAGGGGGAAAATAACTAAATATGGTTTCAACAGTGTGAAGGGATAATTCCAAGCTTTATAGAAAGGGACCTATCAGTGGTGAAATATATTGAGGTATATTCTCATTTGAACATTTACAAGATCTGTCACTTTTGAAATTCCGAATTTTTCAAGTACATTAAACACAAGTACATACCTCCCTTGGGGCAAAAATGAAGAAATTCTACAAACTGTCAATCTGTCAAATCAAAATTGTAACTATGATTGGATTCCTTAAGATGTTTCGCATATGTAGACTTACCCTTATTTTCCCTGAAATCCTCCTGATGCTCTCCTATTCTCTCCCTAAATTTCCTACCAGTCTGACCGCAATATTCGTAGCCACTGTGTTTCCAAAGCTTGGAATTATCCCTTCACACTGTTGAAACCATATTTAGTTATTTTCTCCCTTTCACTTCATCTGATTAGCTATAATCCCCCTTCACTTCGTATCTTCTACGAAGTCCAAAACAAAAAGAACTGCCCCCTTGCCGTAGCAAAAACTCATAATGAATTCTTTTTACTCCATTTTTCACTATGTTTTACCTTTTCACTCAGAAAATGCATTAATCTCGGGTCCACTTCTTTCCATAGAATCCCAAGTGAAGAAGTAGGTATATATTATAGGGAGATATGCATAAAAAGGAGAGATATTTATATAAATTGATTAGTCCGAGAACAACCAATTTACTTTTGAGGATTGAAAGCCTTGTATAAGCTCACTAAACGTTTGTCAGAATTTTTATCTGGACGCTAGAAGAAAATATAAATTTAAAAGCCGGATAAGCTAAACTGGGGGTAGAGAAACCCACAATTGCTTGCGCCACCTCTGCCGAGCCGACCTCTGCCGACCTGACCACAGACTCCAAGTTGACGCCTCCAACTACGTCTCCGATCACTATCGACTTGACCACCTCTTCGACCTCTGCCGACCTGACCACAGACTCCAAGTTGACGACTACTTCTACGTCTCCGACCTCTGCCGACCTGACCACCTCCAATATGACTACACCTCTCTCTTCCAAGACTAAATCGTGTAATGGGACCTCCGCTACCATGTCGATTGCTGCGGCGTACGACTTGGGCTCGATGGCTTGTGTTTCGACAGCTGTTTCATCAGCTGTTGAAACAATAACCAAAGATTCCAAGTCGTCGTCGTCATTTATGAATATCTACGAGGAGGTCACCAGAGATAGTCCGGCTACCCCGGATCTTATCTCCTCGTCCTCCTCCTGTATAGACCTCAGTATCCATGACGAGGATACAAGAGACGCTTTGGCGTACAGAAGTGGTGGAGTCGTTGATTGTGAGGTTGATAAAATGACGCCCGGTTTGGCAGCGGAGGTCCCGTTAGATGATTTAGTAATTGATGAGGAGGAAATCTCTTTGTCAACGCAGGACTGTATGGAATTAATCAGGGATCTCACATCGGAGACCCCTGATTATTGTCCTATAGCTCCCCTTCCAACTCTTCCGGCTGCTAATGCAAGACAGCGCAAAAGGAAGACTGGAATGGAAGATTGTCCTGTGGAGAAGAAGAGGACTTCAGACTTTAAAAATTTAATGAAATGTATACATATATATATATATATATAATTTGTATATATTTGAATTAAAAAAAGAAGTAATTAAACTACTCTGTTCTTATTAATCCATCCTCGTTCATCAAATCCTAACCATTTTACATATATTTTATTTGGTTTAGATCGAATTACCTTTTCTATGAGATAAATATCATCGAATTTAGTTTTTTGAAGCTCTTCTTGGTAAAATCTACCTTTGACAATTTCACCTTGTTTATCAACAATAGTATAGGTAACAGGAGAAGATGAATGAACGTATTTAATTACGAATAATTCTGGCGACCAATTGCCTGTAAATCCTCTAGCAAATATACCTTTAATCTTTGAAATTCGCACAACATCTTTAACTTTAAATTTGGGAGAGAAAGGTTGACCATGTTGACGATAAACAGTGTCCAATAAGTATTGCTCATTGGATCTATTTACTTCATTAGGTGTCATTTTAATAGTGCGATGATACGTATTGTTGTACTCACTTAACACATCGTTCAATATATTGAGATATCTATAACTGCCATTATAATGGAATTTCTTCCATAGTTTCGCTCGCAAAGTTCTGTTGAATCTTTCAACTACACTTGCCTTTGTTGAGCTGTAACTTGCATAGTGCCGTATATTATGAGATTTCATGAGATTAGAAAAGTGAATATTGAAGAATTCTTTACCATTATCAGTTTGGATTAATTTTGGGTTTACTTTTATTGACTTTAAAATACTAGTCATTCCTTTGGTAACTTCGATGCCTGTTTTATTCAGCAAGGGTACAAACTTCGATGCCTGTTTTATTCAGCAAGGGTACAGCATATGCTTTTTTAGAAAAAACATCTATTACTGTCATCAACCATTTATAACCATCATTGAACTTGACCAAATTTTGCATATCCATCAAATCAACTTGAAGAAATTCGTTGATTCCCCTCACAGAATAACTGCGACGAGGATATTTTCTACGAGCGGGTTTTAATAATTCATCAACAACGCCTTGTTTCACAATATCCATGATTTATTCTCTGTTACAGTAAGCAATCAAATGAATAATAGTAATCATTGACAATTCTATTTATACTTTTAAAAAAATACAATTAGGTATACGTTTATTCTATTTCGTAATATTTTCTTTTATTTGACAAATATTCTTCATCATCTGGTAACAAAACACTTTGAATAGAATTCGGTTTTCTAAGTTCTACGAGTTCCCTAACCATAGTATACAATTTTCCAACCAATTCGTAGTCTGCACATTTAATATTAAATAAATCAAACTAAATATGTTTATAAAAAATTAAATGTTGAAAAAACATTTTCGAATGTTAATATTCCTAATTCGTAAGATGTGATTTTAAATTGTGAGCCTACCAGCCAACGCACAATGACCAATCGCATAAGTACGAATGTTGTCATCCATAACAATTCTTTTATCATCGGAACCACGTAAAGCTAATTTGTTTTGGGAAATCGTATAAATGCGGTGATTATACGATCGAAATGTTGTATAATGCGCGTAAACTTGGTGATTAGAATCCTTGACAAGTACAAAATTATCAAAAGTTATTTGATTTTGAACAGCTATCTGCTTAATACCTTTAATCTTCTTCACAACATCCTGGTGGCCTGTCGTGGAATGAACAAGGTATGAATACATTTTAGGTGCTAAACCAACGTAACGTGTAATAATTTTACCTCCCATTTCATCTTTAAACGTACCAAGTTTACCAGTATTACTTCGGCTATATAATGCGTGAGATGAATCATAATTTGATAAATCTAAATATTCAGATAATGCTGTTAATTCATTTTTGTAAAGATCTTCGGTTTCAATATGTAAAAAAAGTGAATCAGTGTCCATGTATAGGAGATGGAATCTATCGCCGAAACAGGGTTCCAATTTATCATAATAAAACTCGTTCATCAAGTACTTGGATAAATCAAGAATACATTGACCTACGTAATTAGCTTTATTAAAACAAATTGTCTCTTTTTTCAGCTTGACTCCCACTATTTTATCATTGAACAGGACACGAGACTCAAACGTCGGTTTGCTAATATAAGTCAAAAGTTGGGATTCGTGACACGTTATTTTGAAGTTAATACGCCCGCGCACATTTTCCAGGAACTTGCCATAAACGGCGTTCGAAAACAATTTGAACAAATCCTTTTTGAACTTATCCCTGGACAATGCACGAAGGTTAGAATTAAATTCAACATACGGTTTTAACCAATGTGATTGTTTGAATGATAATACATTATGAACCTTCGTAATGATATATCCATGTTTAATTGCCTGTTGTAATAACAAATAATGAACAACATAGTTCGACTTTGGTAATAACGTCGATAACAATTTAGGAACTTTACTGTTGGAGTTAGGTGGTACCATACGTTCAGGCAAAAGAGGTAGATCATTCAATTTGTCATGATAGCTGTCGGGAATCATCAAATCTACCTCAAATAAATAACCTATATCCGCATCCCCAGACAGAGTCTTTATGTCCAACTCGTGAGGATTGGTCACCTTTTTAAACCCACCATACGGTAGTTTAAAAAGGGCCATAGTTGACGGATAAAGACTCGTAGCATCGAGAAGTAGGAGATGCGAATTAGGTTTTGATCCGTCATAATTGGGTAGATATGGTAAATTAGCCTCAGCCGATCTACGGATCACATTGCACGATCCACCTCTAACGCCTCGTTCAATCATCAAAAACTGATCATAATCCGTCAACAAATCTAAAGTAACTCCAGTTTTTCGCATCATCGCACTATATCCGAGAGATGGCAGCGTGTAAAACCAAGCAGGATCAAGTTTATAGTGAGTGACGCAGAGCTTACGGAATTCTTGTGCTACCTCACATAGCAAATATATATCCGTGCGTAAGTAAACTTTAGAATAATCTAACAAGGTTTTACAATCGAATTTGCTCCATATCTGCTGTGCGTGGTTATATTGTTCATCCGAGATATCACATTCATTTAAATCATCATAAAATTTTGATTTTGGTGGAAGACAGTTATCCGCCAGAACATCAACATTACTAACGTAACTGTACGGAAAATATCCTTTCTGAACAAGCAGTTGACGTTGTGATGGATCAGACACGTACTTGCTCAAATAAGGGATGTCTGTTAATTTGCTCACTAACGTAGCAAGTGATGCTGGCAGAAATCTGTAACTATCAATAAATCGACACCAACGTTTTGTTCCTGTGAAACGTTTCTCAAACGCTATGTATGATTCAGTTGAGCTTGGAATCACTTGGATTTCTCCAAGGTCACCAAGTACAAGCGGATGAGAATCATATTTTGCTAAATTGTGGAAGAAGACAGGAACAAACTTCGGATGAGTAACCTTCAAATTGCATGATTGACAAGCAACACCTAAGAACATACCGGAAAGGTGATCGTGATGATTGACCTTAATGTCACTAATAATATTCTCACAAATCACACAAATTTGAGAGGTATTTGCTTCTAAAAGTTGTTGAGATGTGAGAGGTATCATAGGTTTTGGATTATCGTAAAGTTCATCAACACGATCAACTATCTGTTTCAAATATGCCATAAATTGATCGATTATGTTATCACCAACAAAAACATTTACGTCTTTGTCAATAACAATATTGTCATACATAGACACGGTAAGACATCCAGCCGCGTAAACTTCATGCATTGCTAGACGCTTTATCCATGGTCTCTGCATATCAATATTATTATCCAAGTCTACCGAAGGAGATGGTCTAGAAGATGTAGTACTAGTATCGAGTGGTACTATCATAGTCTCCAAATCTGCTATTACCACAAAAGGGACATATTGTTCCCTTTCAGGTTGATCAAATTTGATTACAGATTTGGCAGGCTGCGGCATTACTACTCGTGTAGGATAATGTTTCTTACACCATTCGAGATGACATTTCAATCGTTCACTTGCAGATTTGTTAACATCAACAGATGAAGTTTCTTCATTCAAGGTATTATCATCCATCATATTATATTGGTTATGTAATCCTGCAGAGGTATCAGTGCGGAAAGATGTGAAACATCTTTTACACGCCAATAAACTTGCTGGATTTCGATTAAAAGCCAACTTTGTGAAATTTGTTATCAAACAGTAATGAGTTATTGGATTATCGTCATCTATTTTTTTCTTATTTTTGGATAAATACAATAAATCAAAATGCATAACAGCTTCGTCACACTGTTCAGATATTTTAAGTGGGTATAGTCTTGGTTGTAATCGTTTTCTTTTTTCCAAACCATATACATTGACACTGACGTGATTATTTTTTTCAAATATTGAAATTTCATTCAAAGATGTAGGGTACTTTATATTGGAAAAATTAAAAGGGTGTTTTAGAAGATCATAACTGCTTTTGATTGTCCACGCTTTTTTTTTTTTTTTTTTGAAGACAAACCCAACAATTCGCCTCTCTCTTGCATCTATCACCAAACCATCCACTTAATATGGCAAACCAAAAGCAGTTATGATCAGTATTAGTTACATTGCGGACGCAGTTTTTTCTTGCTATGAAAGGAGGAAGTTTAATGAAACTAGCACCTCTGAATGGTACATATTTACTAAAATGAATTAATAACCATCCATTATTTTTAGACTCCATCCTGATCCATGCGATTCATACTCACTCATTATAGCCAATATTTCTACCATAGTATCATGTAACAATTTAGCAGTACTAGTAGTTTCGACGACAATGTGTGTTTGAGATGAAAACTTTCTATCTTCCGTTTGTTCTAATAAAATCCCATCTGACGATAAATTAGTTTTGGAATATTGACATTCGAGAGCTAAATTCATTTTGAATGATTTATATTTTTTCAACATTTCATTAATAATATTATCGAACGTTTCCGCACAATTGAAAATAAATGCGGTAGGTTCGATAATATTCTTCATATTTTTTATAAACATATCGCATACGGTATTATTTATGCTAGTCGACACAACAACTCCATCCGAATTCGGTATCGCATGCAAACGAAATGGTTTAGATCTATTTGCAATATGCGAGCATACCCCTTTCCTGATATGCAACATAAATCCGGCTGCAGTTCGGAAAGGTTTTGATTCTTTACAACTAGTACAGTACCATGTTAGTTTTCCGTTTGATTTACCGCAATAATGACGTAATTTGTCCGATAACTTAGGAAATTGATAATTACATAATTGACATTTCAGTAAAGTATGTCGTTGATGACACATTTTCATATGTCTAATTATATTGATTTTCAATTTATAAGTTTTCTTACAATACGCACAATCAAACTTAGGTACTAAGGATGTGCGAGCGGCAAGTGGTGAAGTATTTGTTAATGATGAGGATGGTGGTAAGGTAGATATGGACATGAGGCATGATTGAGATTGAGTTTGAGTATCTAATGGTGCTGGTGATGGTGGTGAGGTTTCGTCAGAATCGAGGGAATATGATGAATTGGGGTAGTTAGATGATGATGAACCATCCGCGTCATGGTCAACCCTCCTTTGCTGAGAGAGATTTGGATGACGGGATGATCTGCGTAAGCGGTGAGATGGAATCTTACGTCTAGTGTTAGTTGATCGATTAAATGAATGACGAGGAGGACGGGGGTGGCTGCTGGCCGAGGAGGCAGGGGGTGGCTGATGGGGTTGGTTGGTGGCGGAGGGAATTGGTTGCTGTTGTTCTTGTTGGTAGCTCATCTGCGGCTGTCCAACAAAAGCCTGCTGACCAACAAATGGCTGCTGTTGTTGTTGGTGGTAGACCGGCTGAACTACAACAAATGGCTGCTGATGTTGATGGTAGACCGGCTGAGGATGAACAAATGGTTGCTGCTGACCATCAAAAGCCTGCTGCTGATGTTGTTGATTGTAGACCGGCTGAGGATGAACAAATGGTTGCTACTGACCATCAAAAGCCGGCTGAGGATGAACAAATGGTTGCTGCTGACCATCAAAAGCCTGCTGATGTTGTTGTTGATGGTAGACCGGCTGAGGATGAGCAAATGAAGGAAATGATCGGTTGGCCGGATTTATATACCCAGATGGATAATAATAATAATAATAGCTATAAGGATCCATCTGAAATCATAAGAAATAAACAAAACAAAAATTTAGGAGTAACGTTGTACTTCCCCCGTTAAAGGATTATATGTCATTATTTTGTCATAAATTATCACTGCTACACAGCTAGTCTTCTCTGGCATTAAACTCGATGACTCTATTTCCAAACGAACATCAATTCCGCCTTCAGTTACGTGATCCTTCTGTATTTTACAATCAATCACAATAATAGGATGTTTAGAGAATGTAGTTCTGTTGAGCAGAGGCGTTGGATTGTGACGATTGAAATAACTATTCTGAAATCTTATGTAATTGTTGTAGAACTCCGCAATTTTTCCATCATTCAAATTCATATTTATGTCTTGGTATGGGTACGTTTGTTCGTTCAAATATAATCTCACGGCTGTAAGTGGTATTTTACTTGGTTTTGATAAGTCCTTGGTGATCTCGTTTTTCTTGTTTGTGTAAAAAGCCACTATTACATACCGAGGACGTTGAATTTTCGAACTCGTTTTAATAGGCCAAATTACGTTGGTTGCAGATGGCAATACAGGATATTCATGGATTTCTGAACTTCTCCATGCAAGGTTAAGAGTAGGTCCTCGGGAAATGATTTCATACATCTTGGCCCTAACCTCATCTGCGAGTTTGATCTGTGGTACTAACCATGAAATTTTATCAATAGTTAATTCACTGTCAATATTATCAGATCCACCAATTAAACAATTGAGATCTGTACTAGAACGTGTTAATATTAATTCTAACCTCGAGTTGACTATCACAGTTTGAACATCTTGCATAAATCCCATAATTAATCGTAAAGGTATGCAAATGTTATATTTATTACCTACGAAAACAACATCCATAATATCCTTAGATTGGTTCGGATCTGAAATACCAGCATTTTCAAGTGCAGGAAGATCTGACGGAGATAGAGTGGTATACAATCTCAGTAACGTGCATAGAAACGGATGGCGTATGAATTCTATATCAGTAGTATTTATACGTAAGCAAATACTATCAAACAGTGACAAAAAACCTCCGCAAACAACTTTAGGTTTGTTTGTTGTGAAATGTGAAAGATGGTAGATTTCGGATTGGAATGGATACTATCATTGAATCAATATAAGTTGGGATGAATCTTTCTTTATGTTTTAGTTGCCAACATTATGGCAACCAGTCAACAATCAATTGCTAACCTAAGAGTACTCAATAGAGCCAAAAATGCGTTGAAAATGAAATACAGAGCGTTACAAAATATGGAAGAAATGCGAAATTTGCAATATCAGAAACAATATTTACCAATAACGGAACCTTTAGAAAAATTTATTACTATAAATACGAAATCTAAAAATAAAAGAAAAAATAAGAAAAACACATCAGTTATACAAGATAGCAATGATCCATTACTAGTTGATGTTAAAGAGGAGCCAAATTCCCAACAGATAAATGACAATGATTTCAGCGAACAATTATTTACACCTACTGAATCTATTTTTGATAACCAATCTATAACACAGGATCCATTCGCAGAAACAACTACAGATATGGTATATAGCACACCAACGCCGAGAGAAATACTCGAAAAACGTATAAAACTAAAAAAATCATTACCAGGAGAAAGGAATGTGTCTCAAGATGAAACAGCATCTATTCACGAATTATTGAATACACCAACGGGTCAAGCAAGTATTGAAGATAAACTAAGTCAATTTCCAATTCACGCTCGTCCATACTTGAAATATTTAATGAGTGGAAAATGGGAAATTCCTGAAGGAGAACGTGATTCTACGTATGGACCTCGAATCGTGGGAGCGCGTGGTGTTTTTATAGGTAATTCTCACATGGAATTTGATATAGGAGTTGTTTATGTTGACGGAAAACCGTACAAGAGTACGAAGGGATTATACGAATTAATGTTTCTCAAAGAACCTAGGAACTACAACCACGATGATCTTTTAAATTACGGAGATATAGTACGCAAATCAAAAGTGGCTTATCACGGCTATTCAGACAAACGCTCAATAAACACGTTTGGTCGACAGAAATATCGACAAATTATTTCTCAACTTTACCCTAAAACTGTTAAAAAAGGATCTGGTATCGGAAATCTGTTCAGTTCCTATGCTAGCATTGGTCAGGATTTACCTATTTTAAATAGTAACGATCCGAATAAAATTGTGAAATTAATCAAACTGAATCTCGCGTCAATTCAAGCTGGTAATACGAGTTTACAAAAACACGTAATATTTTACCTTAATAAACTAAAACAATTGGGATATATTGTCGAATAATCGATTAAAAAAATGCCATACGATAGATTTGGAAGATCGCAACATAGAAACATTTTAACAAAAATTCCAAACCCTACAAATCATCATGATGCTGTTAATTATATTACTTTGATTAACGAAATTGATAAAAGAATTAACAAGGATCTAATCGAAACGGCTATAAAGAGACAATTAACTCAATATAAATTGTTTAGTGATTCAAAAATTATTGATATGCAGAAAAGAGAAATTACAAATATAGCAGACCCAACCTACGATAATAGTGCAGTTAATAAACAATTTCTATATGATAATACAATTGTAAAAATGGACTCGAATCGATATTATGCAGACAAATTAAGAATATCTAATGTCGCAAACCCTGTTTCAGATCACGATGTTGTTACTTTGATTTATTTGAAACATATTTTAAAATCATATCAACCTAAGGGCGAATGATGATGACTCATCAAGATGACTCATGAAGATGGAATCCTTTCTCTTGCCCCCTCCCTGTCACCTTAGCCCCTCCCTTACACGAGAAGTATAAATATTGCTCAAATCTGATGGTAAAATCATTCAATTCATAACTTTTCATTATATATCTTGCACATCCGCCAATATACAAATGGCTATCATTGATGGATGTTTTTTTAAAGACAAAGTTAATGAATTCATTGTTAAAGAACTAACTGTTTGCTATCTAGACTCAAAATCAGCGATTCAACATTGGATCTTCCTCCCTCCTAAGGATGTGAACCCTGACATTAGCAAATCGCCTCTAACCAGATATTGTACGACAATGGTCCACGGCTTGCATTTCTCACAAGGAGATACTCCGTACAAAGATTTATATGCTGTACTACGAGAATCAACTGAATCTGCTGATATTCTGTACGCCAAAGGATTGGAGAAAGCTATCTATTTCAAAAAGATATTGAATCGTCCTGTCCTGGACTTCTACGCTTTCGGATGTCCAGCCTACGAGGTTCTGTTGAACCACAGCAATTTCGCTGTATGTGCGTACCATTCATCTTTTTCAAATTTAAAATTGAAAAATTCGTGCTCTAAGGCGAAAGCTATTGCTTTAAAATATTGGTGTATAGCAAATGCAACAAAAATAGATATAAATGAAGTTATGCCACGATTGATGAGTTTTGAACCATTGGGTGGACGAATGAGAGTTGATTATTTTTATCTAGCCCAGAGAGGATTTTTTAAAAGCAATTTAGGAAAGAGATACGTTTATTGTGCAAATTGTTTCCTTCGTTTGTATGATATGGATGCGGTATTACATAGCTGTGTAACAGAAACTTTAGTTTAAAAGAAACTTTTATAACTGAAAATGTAAACTGTGTAGCAGTGAAAAAAAAAAATAAAATAAATGAGATAATTTGATATGTAAATTGTGTATTTTATCCTTATTTTTTACCTGTTTATCATCGCAAAAAGATAAACCAAGATGGAAGTCTTAATTGTAACAATATGACCTTTTTTTTAATGATAATGAAAACACTGACATATATATATATATGTATGATAACGATCAACAACAACGAGGATGAGGGGTAGGAATTAATCGTTGTCTGAACTAGATGAGAAAATGGATGTCCTTGATGGTTGTTGATTGGTTGATGGATGATAACCTTTTTTAATTTTAGATGATGATAGATTTAATTTTTTTTTTTTTTTTTTTTTTTTTATACGTTACGATAAAAGGGTGAAATATTATTTGATGATGTAGGTTTAGGATGATGGGATGATCTGCGTGAACGGTGAGATGAAATCTTACGTTTAGTGATTGTGCGTTGATTTGATGAATGAGAAGGACGACGATTAATATAAGGGTTTATCAACTCTTCCTCGTCATCGGATAGTGGAATAGGGTAATGTCTTTTACTCGTACTAACATTACAAGGAGGAGGTAATGGTCTTTGATTAATAGGTTGATCACATGCAGGAATACGACGAGGATTTATGACGTTAAAATCTTTGTCTGGTGATAAAAAAATGGATGAAGTTGATGCTTGTTTCTTAGAATGATAACGTTTTTTACAATGAGATGATGATGATAGATTGAATTTTTTAACTGAATGTGGAAATAAGTAAGGGGTGGTTAGATGATCAAATGCGAGGATAGGAGGAATAGGTGAAGGTATTTTATTATTATTATTAATATGGCAAGGAGGTAATGGGATTTGGTTAATGATTACTGGATTGTTACATGGAGGAACAGGTGAAGGTAATTGATCTACATGGCCATGAGATGATGGGATTTGATTAATGATTACAGGAATGTTACATGGAGGAACAGGTGATGGTAATTGATCTACATGGCCATGAGATGATGGGATTTGATTAATGATTACAGGAATGTTACATGGAGGAACAGGTGAAGGTAATTGATCTACATGGCCATGAGATGATGGGATTTGATTAATGATTACAGGAATGTTACATGGAGGAACAGGTGAAGGTAATTGATCAACATGACCATGAGATGATGGGATTTGATTAATGATTACAGGAATGTTACATGGAGGAATAGGTGAAGGTAATTGATCATTGTAATCGATATCATACATTTCTAAAAATAAGTTGAGAGATGTATTACTATTATACCTAATTGAATCAATCATGAAATCTGATTCACTTAAATTCAATGTGGTTAGTGATGGTTCATTCATCTCGTCAATTAAATTTGAATATATTTCGTCAGTTGTTTCAAAATCAATGAAAAAAATATTGGTTTTATTGTTTGACATCTGAAATGAAAATGAAGAGTTTCAGATAATTTTTCGAATAATGTTTTATCAAACTCCTAACAATATTAATCAGAGATTTTTACTTACTATGGTTGGAGTGTCTTGAGATGACTTGAGAAGAGTGTCTTGAGAAGAGTGGCGTGCTTCCCGAGCAATCTGCAAGTGATACACGATGAACCTCTGCCAAACATTTTATAACCTACGAATTTCAGATGGTGGGGGTGAAAAATATCGACGCAGAGAAGTGGAATGCGACGCACCTTTTTTCCCGGTAGGATTTACTTGCAGATTTAACCTTAGATGAAAAAAACTCGTTAAACCATGTTTATATGTCATGGTTTAGCGAAAATCATTGCTCCACATTTGGTAATGTGACCTTTTGCATATAAAATGATTAATAAAAGGTCCGATACAGGGTCGAGCTCCAATTTTTGCTGACCTCGAGCCAGAAGTCCACGCACAAAAGCGAGAGCGGTCGCATTTATTAAACAAGCTTCCGCGAGCCCGCGAACAGAGACAACACGAGGATCGGCGATACTTTTTCTCTCTCACACACGTTCCCAACATAGCAGGATAGGAAGACAAGATTACATCGCCTCAAGACCGTTTGGAGGTTCTTCATCTCTCTCTTCTGAACCTTCTTCTCTCTCCCACTCGTTGCCACCATAGCAGGCTGAGGAGACAGCGTTGTAAGCACGTCTCCTGAATACAGGCGGACAGCAGGGTGGGGGAAATTATTTAACTATTTTTCTAGTCATTATTAGTCAGTCTCGATCGCAACTCGGACGAAACCACACCTCCCAATTTTTTGGGGTGGGAGACAATTTTTGACTGTCATCTCATCCAAAAGGATTTTAGGGCGGACAGCAGGGTGGGGGAAATTATTTAACTATTTTTCTAGTCATTATTAGTCAGTCTCGATCCCAACTCGGACGAAACCACACCTCCCAATTTTTTGGGGTGGGAGACGATTTTTTTGGGTGGGGACGATAAATTTCATCGTCCGCCCATCCATATCTCATCTACTGGAATAAAAACTACAAAATACGAGAAGCTGATTACTCTCGCCATCTACAACCCCAAGGTATAATCCCTAGTGGTACGTGGTAGTTTACGTTAGGGTTGGGCGATAGTCGATAGTTACTATCGATATATCGATAGGTCATGCCTATCGATGGTCACTATCGATAGTGTCCACTATCGATGAATCTTTATTACCCTCTAGTTTGAAATTCTCGGAATTATTACCTAATGTATAATGCACAAGATTGAGCCAAAGGAAAGCAGAAATGCTTGTTTTTCTTTCGGGAAACATGTGACTCAAGGAGCACAGTTGAATCTTAAAATTAACTATTTTGTTATTTTTATTTTCTGAAGATTTAATTTGTTAATTATCATTGTAAACATGTAAATTGTAAATACTTTTTTTAAATTCAAATAAATTAGTTTTTTCCATCTTACAATTTATTTCCTGCAAATTTCAAATAGTAGGTAGGTAATTGAATTTAATTAAATTAGATGAAATTCTTTACTGAATAGGTCTGGAAAAAAAAGAAGCAGCTATCGAAAACTATCGATATTATAGTATCGGCCTATCGATAGTGCTAACTATCGACTATCGCCCAACCCTAGTTTACGTTTGACGTCCATCGCCAATAACTTTGTTAGTTCGGAGCCCCGTTGAAACTATGGCCGTAGCAGTGATTTGGTTGCAATTAAGAACCTTAGGAATTTTCATAACAAATATCAACAGACTCACGACAATCATTATCAACAAGTTTTACCAATAATCACCTGAAATGCATTAATCTTATCAGCTTCGAACATGGGATGTTGTTTCAGAAGTTCTATAGCTCGTGGGGACAAATCGCAGGCATGCACGTTTAGCAACAATCCTTCTTCCAAGAGTGGATAGAACAGGTTTCCTACGCCACAGCCAACTTCAAGTAATGAGTGTGGGGAAGTACAAGATTTCAGATCTGTAATATACAACATTAAATAATTACATTCAAACCTATTTATTCTCTTCCTTTTACAAATCTAATATATATTTTATCACGTTCCGTACCTTCAAGTTCTGGAAACTCTCTCATGATCCAATGCCTGTCTTTGAAGAACCGATTTTCATTCCTTTTATAAAACACATCCCAGTACTTCTTAGCTCCTGATTCGAGCTTTTCGGACTGAAAAGGAGTAACGAGCCTCGAATCCTGCTTTTCCAAGAGGTTTTTTTCGTCATCAGTCAACTGCTTGGTGCATTTGCAATAGGATTGTTCCTCCATAATACCTGCACTGTATCACAAATGGAAATAGAATTAAAAAATACTCTACACATTTTCTGTTACATGTCATATGCCCAAGAAAATACATAATATCAGCAATACGAACCTACTAAGAAAATGCATAGTTATTTAAATAAATACGTACTGCTTATCTAGGGTGATCTTGAAAAAAATAAATGCAATATTTTAGCTGAAGCTATTTCTCCGGGGGGGTTCGGTAACTTTATTTCGATGGGGAAACGTTTCCACAGTAAAGAAACACCGTCATTTTCGCCTTAGAGAACTTCTCTAGGTGTTCTGTAAGCCTCTAACTCGAAAGAGACAGGATTTTGCCATGGGTAACTTCTCCAGGTGTTCTGTAAGGCAGTTATCTTCTCCACTCTAGTAAACTTTTTCACCAACTCCGTAGCTGGTCATAAGATTTACAAGATGGGGTTGAGAGTATTTACACTGAGATTTCGGTATTTCATCGGAAAATATTTCCCCAAAACGGCGACCCCCGGAATAAATTTCCCCAAGAGTTTTTCATGCCCGGAAAAAATTTCCCCGAACATAATTCTGTAACAACTCGCAAGATGTAGAATCTGACAATCTGTGGAACATTGAGTGATTCTCTATTACGGGGCAATTGAACAGCCTTTATCGATGTTACCCCGGAGCCCGAATGCTAGGCTGCTGTTACCAATTACGTCAAAATGCTTCGAGGAAAATACAGGTAACAGTCTAAAACAACAATAACATTTTCAACTGTATTCTTCAAAAAAACTATATACTGGCAATAAATTAAAATACAAAATATTTACATTACAATAAAATAAAATACTGATCATCACAAATACAGATTTTCACAAGATGAAAGCCTTTCTGCAAGAGATTGCTCGTAAAAAGCAGCGCAACGATTGACCCCTTTTTTTTTACTTTTTGGATAAATGCAGCATGTACGTATGTACCTGTATTGCATGTATACAGAGACTAACAGAATTTGTTTCAGAAATTCAGTTGCTTCATAAAGTTTCGTTTGGGAAAATATTTTCCGGGGGTCGCCGTTTACGGGAAATATTTTCCGGTCACCGTTTCCTCGTCAATATCACTCTGGAATTCATTGATTTATATTTTTTATTATTCATGTACCTATTGAATATAAATTTAATCAAATAGTTCTGTAGTCCTTAAATGTTGAAGTGAAAAGAATGAAGAAATTTGCATTAACTTTGCCGCCAAAAGAGTTGAACCATGGCGGTTCTGAACGGTAATGCCTGAAATTAAATAATCTTGGTTCGTTTTAGTGACGGGAAGGAGTCGTTCACTAAGGCCCAGCGCACACGGTGTGACTGTTTTGAAACTGCCGTTGCAAACTAGTTGCGTCTGAAACCAGTTTGCAACGGAAACAAAACTTCTGTCCGCACACGGGTGTACTGGCATAGGGCTTGTTGTAAATCAGTTGCGTCTATTGCAATCAGTGGTTATAATTTAGTGCAGTAGGCCTACGTGTTGTTTTTAAGGCCTTGGATTAGCCGTATTGCGCTTACTATGTCAGACTCAGACGAAGAAGACGTTGTTAACTATTATCAATACCAAAGACGGCGAAGGGTACAAAGAGAGCATTGGGTTCACCCTTATTTGAGCAAGAATGTGAATTCTAGGCTATTTGTAGCAGCTAGAGAGCTGTCACAGTCGGATAGGAAATTTAAATCTTTTTACAGAATGACAAAAGACTTCCTGATCATTCATTTTGAGATCCACACTATTATGGCTGTCAAAATACCACCAAAACACCACGAGGTCTCGTGCAACTGAAGTCTGCAACGCAACTGCAACCGCGGGTCCACGGTTGTATGCGACAGGTTTCAGACTGATTTGAGATCGTCAAGAACCAGTCGCGTCGTGTGCGCCTCCCCACTCCAATACATTGTCAAAGTCACACAACAGTTGCGCGCGCAACTGGTTTGCAACGGCAGTTTCAAAACAGTCACACCGTGTGCGCTGGGCCTAAAAGGACTGAGACTGGATTCGCTCACTCCCGGGAAGTAGCGACTCCTTCAGAGTTACTCCCCCCACTACCTTCCACTCATCCTCCAGTAACTCCTCGTTACACTCCTTTTGGGCCAATAGGCTTCGATCCTCCCGTAACTCCAAACTTCCAGGTCCCAGTCCCCCCCATCTCTCTGAAAAATCCTCTCGTTTCGCCCCTCCGCTCCTTTTGGACAAATAGGCTTCTTTTTAAAGAGTTGGGAGAACAGGTAAGAGTAGGAGCTTAAGAGCAGACTGGGACTTGGAAAGAGCGCGTCCCAGTCCTCGTCACTCCTCCAGTCACTAAGTTAAATAATGCCGTAATCGCTTTGGTTTTACTATTTAGCGCCGCACACAAGGACGGGCCTACGTGTAGGCTCAGTCCTCGAAGCTTAATTCGGTTTTTTACCAGTTGAGGTTGTACGAGTCCCTTGCCTTTCCCTAGTTTTGTTCCAACAAGGTTATGGGGTTGAGAGCTCCGTGATCCAACAGATCTTTGAGCGCCCCCAGAGCTGCTCCGGTGGTCCCCTAAGCAGCCCCCACACTTTTATAACGGGGTCTCATTAGCTTTGTTCGCAGTGCTGGTTGGAAACGGTTACCAACCGCTGGCGACCAGGTTTGTGATTGGTTTAGTGCGCATGCGTGACCAACACCTAATTTCAAACCATTTGTAACCAAATCCGCACTGCGAAAGGGTTTGACTAAAGTTAACCGTCGCATAGCCTCCAACAGCTGTAAACTGCTTGGTGGGCTCGCACCATCCTTTGAATAGGTAAACATTTCATGTACCATGAATAAAGAACCTGAACCGTGAAGAGATGGCCTGCAAGACAACAAATAGGTTGAAAAATGAAAAATATTCATTGAAAACAAACCTTCCAACAGAAATAAGAAATCCATGCTCAATCTTTTCTTGCCTCCAGCTGATGATTTGTGGGAGAATGTGGTGTTTATCTCGCGGGAAGAATTAAAATCGATCTCGAAGTCGTTCTTAATTTTTAATGTTAATAGCTTTACAAATAACTCTTCAGTTGAGATTGAGTAATAACATTTTACTGTTGGATTTTGTATTTTGTTGCTATTCAGACAAAGATTCCCATTCTACGTCGTTGTTACCAATAAGATTTTCCATATCACACAACTCAGAGTAGGAAACTTTCAATAAATAACCGTAGAAGTAAAAGGAAGGTAAATGCAAAGGTATAACTTAGAGAACAGTGCACGACAAGCAGATGTCCGACAGCTACCTATCTCATCTCGTTCGGCTGGCTTATCTTATCACCTCTCAGCTCGCTGAGCTCCCGCTACCCATCTCACAGTGGAATGATTTGATTGGCTACTTCGAGTAGCGGTGTGGTGGGGGACAAACCGTCAGATCAGTCAGCAGAAATTTCTCTGACCGGTCTAACCGATCCACAACGCGTTTCAAAATGGTTTGGTGGTCACTGCGAACGGACCACTATGGATGCTATACAGTCATAGATTTCCTCGAATGGACACTGCAAACGCTCCAAACGCGTTTCCAACCATTTCTTACAGGTTTTGATGGTCACTGCGAACAAAGCTATTGAGAGCACCGAGCCCTACGCATGCGCAATTTGAAATAACCTGCTACCCTTGGGTTAACTACATTTTAACCGCGTAACCTTCCCTAAACTGTTTTCACCTTCTCTACAACACTTGTAATCACCTCTCTCTCCGAAGTGTTCCAACAAACACGAAAGTGGGCGACCTTGGAGGTAACCCCACGGCAACTCTGGAGGAGCCCCTGCGCTCTCGAAGCGTTGTTGGAACAAAGCTACTGGTTCACCGAAAGAGGAGTCATTTCAACTACCAACCACTCCGCGAAGGGAGCGATTTGGAGAACGAACTTCCTCAAAAGAGTCGCTCACTCTTTCGCTCCCCGTCTCTTGTTAGTTTACTACTGTTGTTTTGCCCGCATTTCGCCTGTTGGTCGAAAATTAGTCCACTGTTGGTTATAATTCCAAAAGTAACAGACCCCCCCCCCCCCCCCCCCGAATTAATACCCAAAGTCTGAAGTAAAGACCCTAGAGAACAAGTGATCTGGGTCTTTAGGTATACCCAAGGTCTACCTATCCACCTACTTCGCTATTAAACCCACGTGTGAGCAGCATCGTGGGTTACTTTATTCCATTCAAACATATCGAATTCTGGTATTAGTGGTCCTGAGACCTATAAACTTTTTATAATATAACCAAAGATTATTATTCAGTCCACGTGTTTTGAATAACGCCCAACACCCACGTGTACTGTACCCAACGGTATATGAATAACCCACTAGCGGTTCGCAAGTCACAAGATAGAAGTAATGTACCAATATTAATGTTGTAGAGACACTTTACTTACGCTTTCAGAAGATGATGAACAAAGACTTCTCTCTACCAGTCAGCATCTACCCATCAAGCGTCAATAAGCGTCAGCCCGTCACGTGCACGTCACCACTCTTTTAAATAAAAAGTAACATTAACGTGAGCGCTGAAACCATATTCTTCTTCAAGGACCTACCCAGTCACCATGGAGCAAAATGTGGAAGGCGAAACCGTCTTGCGTTTTCCTTTGTATTCTTTGTAGGCTGTAAGGTGGAGGCCTGGAGGGCTATTAGTGATGTTTCAGGCAGTCAAACCATACGTGCCACTACTGTCGTTTGACTTTTGAATTGACCAGGGGCAAAATGGCCGAACATTGATCAGCTGATGTAAGATGTGATGTTGAGTTTGGTGAATGAATGGGGATATACCTAGAAAATATTTCTTATTTAAGATTTACATCCTAATTGTGCACCGTACATGTACACCGCTATTTAACACCGTTAATATTTCATATTTTTTACACTGTGGGAATGAGTGTTGAAATGACGCCAGTACACTCTAGTGGATGTTTGATGAAGGTAGATCAGCTGTTCTGTGTGTCCCAAAAAAATAAATAAATAAATAGAAGGCACCAAGATTTGGGCATGGGAACCAAAGTATGAACATACTAACATCTAGACCAGGGGCAGGGGTGCTCAAACGGTCGATCACGATCGACCAGTCGATCGCGAGTGCTTTTTGAGTAGATCTCGAGAAGAAAAAAATTTTTACTAAGTAGGTAACTAAACTACAAAAATTTATTATGTAATAACACTGCTTGCGGCAAAAGGCGGCTTTATCAAAGGAACGCGCGGTACTTGTCAAAGAGTTATCCTTTTTCATGTGAAAACATTGAGGAATTAGCTACTGAAGTAGCAAGTCAGTTTAATATGAACTCAAACATGTTCTGTTGAAAATGAGTTGGTGCAGATTATATCAGATATACATCTCAAAGCTACAGCATCTGATACAAATTTCTGGTGTTTTATATCTGAAGATAAATATCCGAATCTAAGGCAAATCGCCCTTCAACTGACGGCAATGTTTGGGTCAACTTACTTGTGCGAGTCTGCATTTTCTGAAATGAAGATAATTAAGTCAAAATATCGCAATCGACTAACTGACGATCATATGTCATCATGCTTGCGATTGGCACTCATTGGTTACGCACCATCTTATGAAAAGTATGCTGAGGACATGCAGTGCCACGCTTCAACATCCAAAGTCACTCCTTAGTTGAGTTAACACCATATGTAACTCTTTTGTTTTGTAACAACGAATAAACTCCCAATTTTGAATAACTAGGAGTTTTTTCATTGATATTGTAGAAAAGAACTTAAGTAAACCTAACCCAAACCTTGACTAAAATAATGTAAATTGTGCGGAAAGCTAATATCTATATATGCTACGGTACACCCTACCTAGGTAGGTAGGGTGTATCGTGTATGTACGACAACCCTGCATCACACATACTTGCAGCCTCTCAGAGTCGATCGTAAATAGTCTAAAAATATTGAGGTAGATCGCCAGCAGTTCAAGTTTGAGCACCCCTGATCTAGACAGTTATGTCCACATACATAAATTAATACTAAAATGTAACAATAATAAGTAATATCAAACAAAACTTAACTTACAATAAACTGCTTTGCCATTTGAATTTGAAAAAAGCGTGGCGGGAACGGGTCAATTGGAAAGCCAACTCGACTGTGGTTCCTTGACAGGGAAACAGCTTTGAATTCAGAGCTATAACCCTCCATCTTATTAATACTCAAAGGTAGGCACATAAATTTTGTTACTCACAAACAAACTTTATCTGAAGTCCAAAATTGTTGTAATGTTTTACAACTCACATATCCTCAATACAAAAATTGGATATACACTGACGGCTCGAAACTCATAAATGGCAATACTGCCTCTGCTTGTATTTGTGAACCTCACAGCATCACCTATGGTGTAGGGCTGAATAAAAACTGCAGCATCTTCCATGCCGAGCTGACAGCCAGATAGGCATGGGTCTTAAACACGCAACAGCATCCCCTATTGTCTCTCTAGCTCTAATATAAACTGACTCACAGTCCGCACTGCAACATCTGAAAAACATTAAATTTGGCGATAACACCTGCTCCCTTATTCAAAAAATTTTAAGAAGTATCTAGGTATATCCCACAACTGACCTCCCAATCAACCACAGCCTTTCAGTGGATTCCTAGCCAAATGGGTCTCATCTCGAATTTGCGGGTTGACGTGGCTGCTCGCCACTTTGCCACTCAAGGCATGATCAAAAAACACGGCAATATCTCCTACTGTGACCAGGTCATATTTCTAAAGCAGAAAAAAATTCAATTACTTAAAGACCAACACCAACACGATCAGGACCATGGACAAGACACGTAATTCCCTATCCTACATCCCTCCTTGGTACTTGGGTGTTCAATGCACAGGCAAATTTTTCACCACGATAAACTGCATACACCTAGGACATGGCAATGACGTGCTCTTCAAATTCCGAATGCGAAAGGAAAACCTCACCACACCATTCTGCCCTGACAGCCAGGAAATCGCTGATATTGACCACCTGTTCAACCGCTGTATCAAGTAATCAATATATTACGCTCCAGGAAAATAACTCTCACAGTCAAAGAAGTTTGATCACCCGCGCCTTATCCGTAGTGGCTCAGCAGATCACACTCACTTTCATTTCCTCACCTCCTTGAGTCAAAACACACCGTGACAATGACCTTACTCGACTGCTGACTTGTTTCTGCTGAGCCTGCAGCCTGCATTTTCACTTCGTCATTCGTCCGACCCTAAACCAGTCGGGACGGCTGGTATTTGACTCTAGGGAAATGTTACGCTCCAGGAAAATAGCTACCTAACTCTCACAGTCAAAGAAGTTGGATCACCCTGGCCTCATAGCTCAGATCGTTGGAGTGTTGCAACTACGGGAAATTAACTACGCAAGTTCGAACTTCTGTCAAGGTATCAAATATTTTTGGGCCGTTACAGTGGCACAGTCGAAATAAGACCCGAAATCATACGAAAAAATAATTAATTAAATCCCTCTTGAGCCAAAAGACTCGACAATCAGAGCTATGAGGTGATCAAACCTAGTAGACAGTGAGAGTTATTTTTCTGGAATGTAACATTTCCCCAGAGTCAATACCAGCTGTCTCGGCTGGTTTGGGGTCGGAAGAATGACAAAGTGAAACTGCAGGCCGCTGGCTCAGCAGATGCTTGCTGGAACAAGTCAGCAGTTGAGCGAGTTCAGGAAATATGATGTTTACAGTCTTTTGGCTTGAGAGGGATTTAATTAATTATTGTTTCGTATGATTTCGGGTCCTACCAACTGCGCCACTGTAACGGCCCAAAAATATTTTATACCTCGACAGGAGTTCGAAATTTCCCATAGTTGCAACACTCCAACGATCAGAGCTATGAGGCCAGGGTTATCAAACCTCTTCGACTGTGAGAGTTATTTTCCTGGAGAGTAACAAATAGCTCGACGACTATTCAATCAAGAAAACAATGTGACCTCATTCACCATCCAAGACCACCTCAAACTCAATGCTAATCTCAATGCTACATTTTTTCTCAAAAATATGTACGAATTTGTGTATCAACATGTAAACGCGAGAAGTCAACTGTGTCCGACTTGATAGAGGACAAACAAGCAAAAACTCCTACTCTACTCTGTGAGGACAACTAAGCAGAGAATAACCAACCAACCAACCATTGTAATGTTTTGAAAATAAACTGGTGTCCTCTTGACGATTGACCGGAAGATAAATTTGATTTAATTTTCTTTGTATACATTCTTTGTTGATATTATTTACACGTGTTCAGTAGGTACCAATGAAATCTGATGGACATCTATGATGGTCGGGGTGTACTTCGTGTTCGGTGATTATCAATGAGTGGACTGCGGTTCGCCTGGCAGTGGGAATGATAGAATTGATATCCTGGTATGAAAACTACTCGGCATTAGTTGATAAATAGTTAATAGATACGTTTCTTTCTGCGCTTTTTGCATTTCTATGTGATCAGTGGCCGCTTCCTTGAGTGCTTCATGCTACAAGGGCCTCGAAATGTCAGACGATGAGGATTACATGTCGGATGCATTTTTAATAGGAGCAGCCAATAATGACATTCGGCCTGGTCTTCTTCATAGCCACAGTCAACGGCGAAACCATGAACTGTGGAAAAAGAAGGATAGTATACAGGACCAAGAATCGTCCGCTCGTAAACCAATAGCTACGTTGGAGGTTGAAGCAAGAAAAGATGGATTAGACAAACCTATTGATCAGGGTAATAAAGGTTTCGCTATGTTGTCTAAGATGGGTTTCAACCCTGGAGCAGGGTTAGGGAGGCATGGCCAAGGGCGGGTTGAACCTATAGGAATAGAGATCAAATCAGACAAACAAGGTCTTGGAAGAAAAGCTGCAGTTATTGAGATTTTGGAAAGGAAAAGAAAGATGTTGGAGGACCGGAAGAAAAACGCGTTGTCCGTTGAAGACTTTCGTGCCAGTATGAGTGAGAAGGCTCAGGGAAAACTAACAAATTTGGATTTAATGAAGAGCCAAAGGATTTGCCATACAATGGACCAAGAGTTGGGAGTAGAAGAACCTGAAGAAAAGTGGTTTTGGCCTGAATTCACCCAAGATTCTGAGGAAGAAGACGAGGAAGACAGTGACGAACAAGAGGAGGAAATAGAGCTGACTTCAAAAGAAAAATTGGAACTACTGACTATGTACCTGAGAAGAACTTATTATTATTGCATCTGGTGTGGGGTTAAATACGAAGATGATGACGATATTAGGGACTGCCCTGGACCAACGAGATACGATCATGATGTGTAGTGCTCAAATGAATTTTTTGTAGTTTCATTTCTCAATTTTACCTTTGTAATCAAATAGTTGAACTTACAAATACAGAGATGTTAATCCCATTAGGCCAGATTGGATCATCACTACACCTCCCTATTATGTTTCCTGCATTTCTGTTAGTATATTAGGACGCTTGTAGCGAACTCGCATGGCATTGAGCCAGCTACCGATGAATCGCTCTAGAGTGCAGGGTCGGAGGGCAACATTACGAGACGTTCGCGAACAATCAAGTTGAGTCACGAGACTCTAGACCCTGACCAACTAATCTGCATTTTTACTGAGGGATTGACTACTTGATGTTATGTATTTTTGAGATGCGAGCATCCAGACCACTTATCTAAGCAAACAACTGATCTGTGTAAAATCTCATAGCGATTGGAGCGCTTTGAATGCCACGCGGTGGGTGGTCGAACTAAAAAGCAAGTCAGAGTCTCGTGACTTAACTTGATTGTTCGAGAACGTCTCGTAGGCAATATTCGAGGGGACGCACTATAGTAGAACAATTATTTAGACTTGATCGCAACTTCAGTAGGTATCATTGTGATTTACGAGGTTGGTATTATTTGATTGAGGGAGGTACTTATTGTTTCTCAACACTTTTTTTTTTTTTTTTTTTTTTCAGCTTAATTATAGTCGCACTAAAAAAATTACCTTAAGCTTGCATTCCTCTGGCTAAGACAGAACTAAACTTAAGCTTGTATCCCCTGAATAATTTCCTGTTTCCCCTCTATGAAAGTTTATACCTACTGATAACGGTTTTTAGCCATTTTTAGTGATTTTTTATGGCACGTTTTTTTCGAATTTGACCCATTTAATGTATTCAAAAAGTGCTGGCCAACAAACTTATCCTTTCGTTTGGAAAGCTTGATTTTTGTAGTGCAAGAACAGAATTTTAAATCTCGATCCTAAGGAGAGTTATCTTCTGGAATGCCACATATTATATGTATATATTCATATGAAAAAGCGTCAAACTCTAGGATTTGTTTCAGAACGCCTCAAAACGGATTTCAATGAAGGAATTTTTCAAAAATTTTGATTTTAAAATTTTCCGAGCCATTGCAATAATAGCTTCAATTTCTACGAAGATTCGCTAAAAAAAAAGAACCAGTGAAAAATATCATCAAATGTCTATCGCCACTTGCTCTAATTGCCTAACATTATTGTTTGAGGGCACTAGCTTTGAGTTTTTGTCAATGCTGAGTGGCATAGATTAGTGAGAAAATAAATTCCATTGTATTTCTCCTTCCTTGATACACCTAACCGTCTTGATAATTATTATTATCTTGATTATTTTGTATTAAAATGTTAGGCGAAAAAACTGAGGTTTTACTCTATTGTGGATTTACACCTCTACTAAAGAAACACATTTGTGTCTGCTACATAAAAACAACAGGCAACAACAATAAAGATCACATCCTTGAGGAGAGTTTCGGAAAAACCTGATCTTGAGCAGGGAATGCCAATCAAGCGGTTCTAGCCAAATCGTTCTTTTTGTAGAACTACGTGAGACAGTTACTAGTTACCGTTCTTTGTTATGAGGGTTAAGTAGTCGTAGATCTCCGTAGAGCCGGGAGACTCTCCTGTCGTAGATTAGTTGTTTTCTATTACCCAAGGCCACTTTAATTTTCTTTCCGTACTTTAAAACATATTTTTTGATCTAATCGTTTAGCTACATAGTATATTTTATCCTGAAAGGGTTGTTTAATGAAATTTTTACAAGTTTCATGTCCTTAGCTTAGATTAGCCCGGTATCTGAATTTTCGCGTAGAAGGATGCATAATAAGTGTTTGGCACGGTAATGAATTTATTTTCTAATAACCTAATATCTATAATCTATCTAATAACCAAATACCTACCTATCAACCTAATCACCTGACAACGAATAAGAGCTGTTACATTGAGCGCTAGCAGGAGGCACTTGGCGGGAACAGGTATTCGGCTAGAACTGCTTGGTTGGCATCCCCTGCTCAAGATCAGGTTTTCCGGAGACTCTCCTTATTCTTGACCAGCTGTTGAGCGGGAACCGGAACAGCGAAAGCGAGGTGAGGTGAGTTTTAGTTGGTGCTTCCTTTCGTGCGTGTAGATTTTTAAAATTGATATTTTTATGTAGTAAATTATAATTATTAGGTATATTTTTTTCTGAAACATTCATCATGAGTCTCTGGGTGGACAAGTACCGCCCTACTTCGTTGCAAAAGGTTGACTTCCACCTGTCTCAGGCTCACCATCTCAAGAATTTGGTAAGTAGCTATTCTATAGTAATGTTAAGTACTTAATCTTACTCATATAAACGAATATAAGAGCTCAGTGCTGCTTACGGTTACGAATGATGTACTCGTGCCGAAAAGTGTGTTAGTCACTCAGTTCATAGCATTCATTCGAACTAGCATACCTATAAGATTCATTGTAAAGCTCGTAGGTACCTATAAATCATCAAACTTCTTTCTGTATCCGAGTTAAGGCGGGACGTATCGCTGGTCCGGAAAAAGACTGATAACTAAAAAAAAAAAAAAAACATTTTTCATGAGAGCTATTCAATGCTTTGACAACGTCTGTTAATGGGTTAATACATAATTACGCTTTGATTGGCTTCATTTTCTTTCATTTCATAAAATAGCCAACAGGACTACTTAGTACGAGTGTTAACATCTCACCATCGCCATGATTGCCCCCCTTTCTTATCCATATTTCAATCCCTTTTGTACACCTAATTTTGAGATGAGATAGTATTGAAGAAAACATACTTTAAGATTTCCTTGTGCAAGACTGATACTTACATGTATATCCAAATAAAATAGTATTGAAGGAAACATTATAAAAGTAATGTAACATACCATGATGTGAACACTCAGCTATCTCAAGATAAGATGTTCTTGCAGAAAAAAAACTTCACTAATCAAACCGTTTTCAGTTGATATTTTGGATTGTAGTAAGTAGTCTTGAACCGGGCAGACGAGGTGTCAAAAATATACCAATGACACTCAACTGGTTAAATGCTGATCGCCTAAAGTATGCATTGCCTTTGTGCGTTTATTAGGTGTATGAAATATGAGGAGAGACAGATATGTCTCGTGATACTAAAATCATCTTTTGTCATTCAGGGCAATGATGAATGGTCATGTAATTCATTTCCCTTATTAAATAATGCACGAATTGTATGTTTAAATTTTAGGTCAATCAAGGCGATTTCCCTCATTTGCTGTTCTATGGACCATCCGGTGCTGGGAAGAAAACTAGAATTATGGCTTTACTAAAAGAGTTGTACGGAGCTGGCGTTGAACGATTGCGTATGGAGCAAATGACTTTCACTGTAATACATTACTGTATTCATTCTTTTTCTGTGCCATATTTTTCCTTGTCTTAGAGCTTTATATTATATTACGATTTATATTACCTTGGTCAGTCAAAGCATTTGAGGAAAAACTCTTCTTTTTTCAATCTTGTTTTAGACACCATCTAATAAAAAGGTAGACATAATGACAGTTGCGAGCAATTACCACATAGAAGTCAATCCGAGCGACGCTGGTATTTACGATAGGATTGTCGTTATGGAATTGATTAAAAACTCAGCACAAACGCACCAGTTGGATACATCTGGTCAAAGGGAATTCAAAGGTGCGTTTTTAAATTTACATTTCAGATTTTAAACTTATGTTAAGTAGTGTATTAATACACATTATTGACACTGTTTGATTACACAGTATTTTATTCCTGTAGTGATACTGCTGACTGAGGTGGATAGGCTCTCCAAAGATGCGCAGCACGCTCTTCGACGAACCATGGAGAAATATGTAGCAACCTGCCGCATCATATTGTGCGCCAACTCCATATCCCAGGTTATTCCTGCCATTAAATCCCGTTGCCTCGCCATTCGAGTCCCTGCCCCCTCCCATCAACAAATCAACGCTGTGCTTCAGGTAAGTCATTCGATTGGTAAGTTTGCACCAACGTTGGTATGCCCTTTTGAAAATCCACCCGCCATCGTATCTGCTAGCAACGGTTTCATCCTTAACTGGTGCTCTTGGAAGAATTGAGTCAAGATAGAGGCCTCATACCAGCAGATCAGTCTAGTCAAAAATCTAGACCTCATATCTGCCCAATCAAAAATGAAGCACTCTGATAATTCAAGCAAAATGAGCAGAACCGAAATTGGAGCCCTTGGCCACAACTGTATGGTCTCTATTGGAGCTCTATATTGGGGTTTTTTTCCTTACTGAGCTCTAAGTAATAGGCCTCAAAATTTTCCAAAATGTTAGTTGTTGTTTTTCTTTGTGCATTATTCGCATTTCGAAACTTGGTATAGGTACGTGATTCAGCTGTTATATCCTCAAAGTGGCCCATGCTATGCACGCTTAAACGGCTTGTTCAGTAACTAATTCATCTACATTTTAATGATGCAGCTTATGGATGACTAAACCAACTTTGATGGCGTTGTCAGATGCGATCACTGAGTCAAGGCCACTTTCACCAAATAATCTCAAGGATCAAACCTTGGCGTCTTTCACCTACCCACAACTCGTTTATATTGCGTTTGGAATAACGGAGATTCCCCGACGGAGTTTAGGAACATTGTCCAATAAAATTCGCTAAAAAGTTGGACGATTTGAACACCAGGACAATAACTCAGCTAATGTCATGACCTACTCTACTAGGGATTGCTATTCATCTTCCTAATATAACGTGCTACACCATCTATTATTCGTTATTCTCCTAATATTCTTTTTCACTATTCGTATTAAAATTCATCAATTTGATCGTAAAAACCATTTTAAACTTACCTGTCCAACGGGAACTCCAGGTGAGAGACAACGAGTTCGAGGACTTTCAGAACTGTCGGATTTGCGAGTCGAAATTTACATAGTAATTCAATGTCCACTGATTCCTCGAAGTGCGGAATCCGCCGTCAGATCTTCCTCTGGCATCTTCGAGGGACATTCGACGAATAAAATGTAAAACCAAGTGTCAAATTGTGTGTATTCATTGTAAATCAAAACTGTGAATCAAACAAACAGTTGTTCGTAAATGGCCATATCGTTCGAAATCGTTGTAATCAAGGCTAACAGAGATTGGCAAGTGTAACTGGCGGGATTTTGGTAGATTAAGCTCAAAATAATGTCATGGTAGTATATAACAAAGTGTTTCCTCGTTGAAATGTATAGGGTATGGAATTTAGATTGAGCTATGTTTTTGACGTGCCTTAATTTTCAGAGCATCTGCAAGAAAGAAGGCCTTACACTGCCTCCAGAATTGGCCGACAAAATCGCTCAGAAGTCTGACAGGAACCTTAGAAGAGCCATATTGATGTGTGAAACATGCAAAGTTCAGCAGTGAGTTTTATATATTTATCGCTGCTAAAGCTGTTATAATTATAGACATTGATTTTTACTCTGTTGCTCGTCTCGCCATATAAGTAGTTGGCATGTGTGCCACGAACATACTTTGTACGCTCGTGGACAAACTGTATAGGGAATGACTCGAAGTAGGTAACAGAGGGTAGTTCACACCCCGTCCGTCAGGCTGCACCCCTGGAACCAACTATTCCTTCCGACATCCTGGATACAGTGGGAACAAGGGGGAATAAATACCCTAGATATATGCTCTGTAAAGTTATTCTTAAGATTTTTTTACTAAGTTCAAAGATATAATATAGCCAAATATTCGTTCAATAAGAGTTCTTCTTTAACCCTAGTAAAATTTTCATCTCTCAACAATACTACTTTTTTCATTTTTTCAAAACTGAAAACTCAAGTATGTAATTAAAAGTATGTACGTGCAGAGACCACAGTTGATCCACGAGCAATGGATTACATAATGTGACTTTCTAGGTCCAAGCCTATTTAATCCTTAAAAATGTCATATATAAACCAGATAGCATGTGTGGAAATTATGTGTGTTGGAAGGAATTTACTACTTGCGTATGTGCAATGGCTATTACTGATCTGGCGATGATGAAATTCGTATAGAATCAAATGACTTGCGAAGTCAACTATCCTCCAAATGTTATCGAATTGGTCGGGCCATTAGGTCACGAGAAATGGACTTTTTGAGAATGAAACGTTTGCATTCCCAAAAGCTTCTATTGATCTGTGATTTTGATACTTGATCTATCTAAGGACCAACTCACACAATCTCTAAATAGTTCACCAAAACCTACTCATAGTTATAGAAATTGTGTGTACCTATGTAGTTATTAATATTTTGTAATTTAATTTGTAACCACATCTCCTGTTTGATTTCACGATAGATATCCGTTCACCGCTGATCAGAATGTGATGGAGCCTGATTGGCAAATCTACTTGCGGGAAACTGCTAAACTCATCCTTTCTGAGCAGTCACCGAAGAAACTTATGGACGTAAGAAAAAGACTGTACGAGCTTCTCACTCACGGAATACCTACCGACATAATATTCAAGGTTATTCTTCTCATATTAATCTTCTTTTAGTTCAATGCATAATACATTCATATGTAGAATGGACGTTAATGGATCGTCGTTAATTTTATTTTCAAATGTGTAAAAATGAACAAACTTTCGTACACTCACCTCGCTGCCTCATCTCAATGGGTTTAAAGTCATTCAACTTTCTAAGTTTGGTTTCAGTATTTAGCTGTACCATGAAGGTACCTACACTCGAAGCTATTCCCTCGTTGCTCAATCTGTTAACTCGTTATTAATTTCTAAAACAAGTGGTACCTCTTTTTTTTTTGTTAGCATACCTGATTGTTTTTACCTTCGAAAATCGTTTTGTTAGGTTTATTCGGATTGACCAGTCTGAATGTGGTTCTCAGAACACCGTTCTGAACAGATTGGGATGAGGACCATTCCGAACTCTGAATGTGTGACACTCCGAACGCGCTTCCATGATTCAGAACAGTTAACAGTAATTTTCCATAACAATGCGGGGAAATCGAAGATGAATCCAAATATGGCAGGGGTAATGCTGAAAACATTCTGTTCGCATGCCCCAAACCAACTGTTGTGAAGAAGATCCAGAACCAGTAGAGCGGGTTTGGAACGGTTTGGGATTGTCTGTCTGAACAGTGAACCACATGTTCAGAACGTGTTCTGTGACTGACCAAATGGCCAAAAAAGGGGCGTGGTCTAGGTAGAACGGTTCAGAATGGTCTGTCTGATGCTACCTGTTTTCATTGGGTTCCCGTCATACATTTTATTCCAGCGAGGCAATCTTGACCAGGTTTTATATTGTAACAGCCCAAAAATATTTGATACTTCTTGAGTAAAAACTCGTGAGGTTGCAACTACAGTAAATTTCCAATAGTTGCAACACTTCAACGATCTGAGCTATGAGGCCAAGGTAATCAAACCTCTTCTACTGTGAGAGTTATTTTCCTGGAGCGTAGCATTTCCCCAAAGTCTACCAGCCGTCTCGGATGTTTTGGGGTCGGAAGAATGACGGAGTGAAACTGCAGGCTGCAGGCTCAGCAGAAACAAGTCAGCAGTCGAGAGAGGTCATTGTCACCGTGTGCTTTGATTCAAGTGAGTGAGGAAGTGAAAGGTGCTAAAGACAGGAAAAGTGATGTTTACAGTCTTTTGGCTCGAGAGGGATTTAATTAATTATTGTTTCATATGATTTTGGATCCTACCGACTGCACCACTGTAACGGCCCAAAAATATTTGATATCTCGACAGGAGTTCGAACTCGCATCGTTACATCAACGGGAAATTTCCCGTAGTCCCGAAGTTGCACTCCAACAATCTGAGCTAAGAGGCCATGGGTAATTAAACCTCTTCGACTGTGAGAGTTACTTTCCTGGAGTGTAACAATATGAATTCTTTTTAATGTCTTCGATGGATTTTTGACTGCTTTGACTTACGTACCTAGTTACTACGTTGTGTACCTCGTCGTTATGAAGAAAGGTTATTCATTCCTGCCTGCTGTCAGTGAAACAAGTTTAGGAGAATCAGTACAGTCGTTTAGCTGTTTGCTCGTAATTTGTATCAGTCACACAGACTTCAAGAGATTACCTATATTACGTAGGTACTATGCATTTTGCGTTTTGTTCTTATAAAAAATTGGTATCTTACAGTTTCAAAATGATGTGGCAATTACCAAAATTTTTCGAAATTATGTAGATGTATGGATATATAATCTACTATCTAAGCTATTTACTTTTGCTTAGGCATAATACGTACTATTACCTAGTCCTGCCATAAGTTCTGTTACAATCATTAGATGAACCGTGTAGCTCGAACGAGTGCACGCTGAGACCTGCCTTTGGGCTCGGTGTTTATCTTAGGTATGGGGCTAGAAATCACCGCTCAGTTCTTATTTATTATTCAAATCGGTGAGATGGACAGTGAACGCGAACAAAATCTTCACGCTGTCATAGCCCTTCATAAGGCAGGTAAATCAAATTCTGAGATTTTCCAAACCCTTAAATCGTTGAATATCAGTCGAATTTTTGTGTGGCGGACTATTGATCGTTACACGTCCATCCAGTCTGTCAAGGACAGGCCGTGATCTGGTCGTTCTCGCTGTGTAAGGACGAAGAAGGCCATCAAAGCAGTCGAAAACAGAATTCGAAGAAATCCACTTCGGAAGCAGAAAATCATGGCTAGGGAGATGGATATTTCTCCCTGATCCATGTCCCGGCTCATCAAACATGACCTCAAGATGGGTGCCTTTCGAAGAATGACTGGGCAAAGACTCACAGTGGGTTTGAAGAAGATCAGGGTTGAAAGTGCAGAGCTGAGCAGGTACGCTAACTGTGGTCATCGCAATATTTTGTTCACAGATGAAAAGATTTTCACAACTGAACAAAAGTTCAACCGCCAAAACGACAGGGTTTATGCTCGTAGCTCTCGGGAGGCTCAAGAAAACATTGGGAGGGTCGAACGAGGCAGGTGGGGAGTCTGCTTTGATGGCACCACAAAGCTCCATTTTTGTGAACAAGGAGTTAAAACTCGGGCCAGAAACTACCAGGAAGATATCCTTGAGCAAGTAGTGAAGCCCCTGAGTTCGAGGGAAAACACTGGGTCTTCCAGCAGGACTCTGCTCCAGCTCACAAGGCTCGGACGACGCAGCAGTGGCTGGAGGTGAACGTTCCTGAGTTTATTAGTGCGTCAGATTGGCCCTCAGGAAGCCCTGATCTGAACCCTTTGGACTACCAGCTTTGGTCCCATCTTGAGCTGATGGCTTGTCACAGAGGTCACCGTAATTTGGATAGTTTAAAGTCGTCTCTGGTGAAAGCTGTTCGCAATTTTCCCTCAGGAAGTGCTGCATGATGCCATTGACGATTGGCCCCGAGGTTACAAGCCTGTGTGAAGGCCAAAGGCAGACATTTTGAGTAATTCTTCGCTTTTCTATCTTGTAACATATTATAATTTCAAAATAAAATAGTTCAAGGTGAGCTTTAAGCGTAACATTATGTCTCCATGAATTTTTCCTTGTACCAGAACTTATGGCAGGACTAGTTACATACGAGTTACTAATAATAATATATGACTTTTCATTTTGTGCAATATACACTTGTGTATTCTTGAAATCCAACATGACACTAGTCCTGAGTTTCCCATAATGTTAATCTTTCCATTGTATCGTATAACATGGATTTGTGATGCTAGGAAGTAGGAGTATGAATGATGAGGGTCACACCAGCTGCGAATAGTCATCAAATATAAATGTAGGAAATCAATAGTTATCTTTCAAAACTTGTTGTAAAACACCCTAATTACTTAATATTTTCATTTCATCTTTTCAATTTCTTTCCTAATCATGGGGAATTTTTAAATTTTATTATTGTTTTTTCAGGGGCTCCTCACCGAACTGGGGAAAAGCTGCGACATGGCTCTCAAAACCAAAGTGGCTGAATTGGCAGCTAAGTTTGAGCACCAAATGCACAACGGCTCCAAAGTCATATTCCATCTCGAAGCTTTTGTCGCCAATTTCATGTCACTGTATTTGCACTATCTTGAAGATAGTGTGGGTGGAATGTTTTAAAATATCGGCTAACCTTATTTTTTCTATAGGTACGTAATTCATAATTTTATTCATTAGGTTGTACATTTTTTTAAATACAGAGATAGTTTTTCAATAAATAAAAAAAAAAAAAAAAAAAATGTTTCTCTGTGTTGATTACTGATTCCCGGAGGCCTACCTATGCACAATCGTGTTCAGACCTAACGCCAGGCTCGTAGAGAAGGCCTTTGTGAGGTGGCCCGGATTTTCTTCAAAAAAGAAAAGTACTCAGTCATGCAGCATGGCTAATAGAACGAATTTTCAAAAAAAAATTATAATATTGAATTAGGCTCTTAAATTCTGATCATTGAGGCCAAACATGTCCTGAATAAAACTGAGGGACAGCCATGAGGCGTATATCAGTGCACAACTCGGAAACAACAAATTTTTAGTCAATTACGGGCTCTAGCGATCGATTAATGAACAGTAATTCAACTCAAATGGGGCATATTTCATAAAGCAATAAGTGTGCAAGTTACAAGCCGATTTTATGTACAAGTTGTAAAAAATGAGTGTGCAAGCGTTTCATAAAGGTACAAGTGTAGACTTGTAATACACTGTGAAAATTAACTAATGTACAGGCGAAATTGGACAAGCTACAAGTGTTTCCCTATCATTTTATTTTGAACAAGTCACTGTTTTACAGTTGTAAAAAATGGCCGATTTTTAACCTACGTCCGTTCACCTGTAAACTTGTTATTTTCCAGCATTGTGAGTTGACAATTTTCCGGTGTTTAATAGGTAGGAATCATCTTTTGCTGAAGAATGCAGACAAGAAAGAAGCATTAACCTGGTCCTCCACTGGAAGCGACTTAAGCGCGACAAGGCGACTTCCGCGAGGCGACTGGGACGTGACTGAGCTCCTCCATTGAAGGCGACTTAGTTGGGCGAAGTCTGTGGTGGTGTGTAGTAGACTGCATTTATTTTTGGTAAAATGGACGACATAGATAGTTACAGTGGAACCTGGATAATTCGAACTTCTTTAATTCGAAATCTTTTTTAATTCGAATGTTTCTCTTGGTCCCTAGCATTTTGTATTTAAACAATGCTAAAAAATCGTGGATAATTCGAATTTTATTTTGGATAATTCGAATTTTCGGCGTGCTTATTAAGGTATAAATTTTAAGCTGCAACTCAAAATAATTGTAAATTTATCGGGAAATACGTTTTAGTAACGATATTCGGCAAAAGGTTTGCGTTAGACCGAGTGCATGCAAGTCAGCGCCATCATACAGTGTGATAACTCTCCTTCCCCTCCCACCCACCGACCGTCCCAAAACAGGACCAGGCCAAGGCTGAGCGATTCGCTAAAGAATGGGAAAGCGATATTTCAAAGCTATCACTGGGTGTATGACACAAGTGTGCACCGTGAATGTAAGTAATTCATACTTCAACTCTTTGAGTGCGTTGGAATCTTGTATAATGGCCGAGAAACTTAATTCAAGGAAACAGGCCAAAATACCATCCTTGTTTTGAAAAACAATAGATTGTTTTTTATGATTGCAGTTAAATACAGTACCATTCCAGGTTTCTTTATATTTATTGTTCAATACTCTGTTGGTCAATACAGTATTCAATGTTCTGTATGTACTTTACTTCGTACTTTAGTTTGTTAAAATATAGTTTATTAAAAACTTCTTTTGTTCGAATTTTCGGTTAAATCGAAGTTTTTGACTGGTCCCTTGAGGTTCGAATTATCCAAGTTTCACTGTTTTATTTGCTGGATAATGCTCTCGTAAATTTCCTTCGGATGAGAAGGAAACAACGAATGTTCTGGATGAACCCAATATTGACAAGGAGGCGAAGTTTGGGTGAATTCAACCACCTCCACGACGAGCTGAAGGGAGATTCAGAGAAGTTTCGAAATTATTGGAGGATGGACCTACAAACGTACGAGTACATCTTGAATGCTATGCAAGCTTCGATCACCAAATCGTCCAACTTCAGGGACACGATCTCACCAGCAGAACGCCTCAGTGTGACTCTCAGGTAGTAAAGTATTAAAACCAGATAATTATTACGTTTTTACTTGTAATTATTGTTGTTAATCATAATAAGGGAATGTAATGAAAGTACAGAAACAAAAAATTCAGATCATAATAATGGAATGTAATGAAAGTACAGAAACAAAAAATTCAGCGTAACTCCTAAAAAAAAATACGTTTTTGATAGTGAGTGTTAATTTTAACAAGGTAATGTAATTGAGGCGCAAAAGTGAAAAGTTCAACGTAACTCCTCTGGAAAATTAACATAATAGTCCTGTAGATGTTGAGGTTCGCCGTTCACAGTCGAAGGGTGCGCTGAGAAAACATGGGAGGGGGGAGCCAGATCGCTCGAAGACAAGCTACTGATCCCATCCGGATGGGATCAGTCGCTCGTCGCCTCAAATTACGCGAAGTCGCATCGCTCAGGTCGCTTGCAGTGGAGGAGCTCTAATACGTTTCAAGCTTACGGGATTATTCGCTTATATAGTCGCATAGTCGCTTCCAGTGGAGGACCACCCTTAACCGTAGAAGACGCCAAAGAGTTTTTCGGCCACGAATAAACGCTCATTTTGTGGGTATTTTTGAGTTTAACAAGAGATTTAGGATGGCTTTTGAGACCCTTGAAAGATTCAGATGCTGCTTGATCCTGTGCAATTTTTCCTTGTCGGGTATTGAGGATCTCCCTATTATTGAAGAACAAAGTGAAGTGTGAATATCATCTCGAAGTTACAGATGATACTCCTAACCTAGTAGCATTAAGACTTGATTAACTGATTAATCATTTCCACAAAATGAAGGAGTTAAATCCGATTATGCCAGCCATCAGAATAAGTTGAAATCAAATACACACTTTCTCCACTTTTTAGTTTATAATTTTTTCTGTCTTCCAATCACTACATCTTGTCATGTACGATAAACATTCTATCGTGTACTTAACACCTGTTAACTTGTACACCTGTAACTTGTTGTTTTATGAAATAGGCCCCTGGAATTGCTTACTAAACAGTTAAAGTGATGCTCGAGGAACTTGTTGGATATTGTAAGTGGTGGCTTTTGGAGTTCCATACCAACAACTAATCGGGTCGCTAATGTATTTGGCAGTCAGCACAAGGCCAGATATCGCACATTCAATTAGTGTGTTGAGCTCATTCAATACGTGTTTCGACAATAGCCATGTAACAGCCGCAAAACGAGTACTTCGTTATCTGAAGAATACGAAGAGCTATCGTTTGACCTACACTAAAACGGGCAAACAATTGGAAGGTTTTGTTGATGCTGATTGGGCGAACGATGAAAGTGACAGGAGGTCATATACAGGCTACACTTTCAATCTCAGCAATGCAGCAATTTCTTGGGAAGCCAGGAAACAGAGGACTGTGGCTCTATCAAGCTGTGAAGCAGAGTATATGGCGCTAACTGAAGCAAGTAAGGAAGCTACAGCTCTGAAAAGAATCATGAACGAAGTGACCGGAGTCAATTCTGCTGTGAAGCTGTACAACGACAACCAGGGAGCGATTGCATTGACTAGCAATCCTGTACGTCACAGAAGAACGAAACATATTTACATCAGGTACCACTTCACCAGGCAGACAGTGGAACGTGGAGACGTCAGCATTGAATACGTATGGTTGCGGACATCCTAACGAAGCCGCTACCCAGACAGAAAGTGAGATTGTTTACCGAACTATTGGGTTTGAAGCCTTCGCAGAGTACCACTTAAAGGGGAGTGTTGGATATTGTAAGTGGTGGCTTGGTGGCTTCATCTACCTAATAACATTCATGGTATCACACTGTTGCTACTAATCAACATGTGGTACCTACTCCTATCCTGTTAACATATGTTGAGTGAAAAAATATATTCTTGGTTTAACCACCGTACTATATACTACTGCGTACTTATAAAATTCAGCGTAACTCCTAAAAAAAAAATACGTTTTTGATAGTGAGTGTTAATTTTAACAAAGTAATGTAATTGAGGCGCAAAATTGAAAAGTTGAACGTAACTCCTCTGGAAAATTAACATAATAGTCCTGTTGATGTTGAGGTTCGCCGTTCACAGTCGAAGGGTGCGCTGAGAAAACATGGGAGGGGGAAGCCAGGTCGCTCGAAGACAAGCTACTGATCCCATCCGGATGGGATCAGTCGCTCGTCGCCTCAAAATACGCGAAGTCGCATCGCTCAGGTCGCTTGCAGTGGAGGAGCTCTAATACGTTTCAAGCTTACGGGATTATTCGCTTATATAGTCGCATAGTCGCTTCCAGTGGAGGACCACCCTTAACCGTAGAAGACGCCAAAGAGTTTTTCGGCCACGAATAAACGCTCATTTTGTGGGTATTTTTGAGTTTAACAAGAGATTTAGGATGGCTTTTGAGACCCTTGAAAGATTCAGATGCTGCATGATCCTGTGCAATTTTTCCTTGTCGGGTATTGAGGATCTCCCTATTATTGAAGAACAAAGTGAAGTGTGAATATCATCTCGAAGTTACAGATGATACTCCTAACCTAGTAGCATTAAGACTTGATTAACTGATTAATCATTTCCACAAAATGAAGGAGTTAAATCCGATTATGCCAGCCATCAGAATAAGTTGAAATCAAATACACACTTTCTCCACTTTTTAGTTTATAATTTTTTCTGTCTTCCAATCACTACATCTTGTCATGTACGATAAACATTCTATCGTGTACTTAACACCTGTTAACGTGTACACCTGTAACTTGTTGTTTTATGAAATAGGCCCCTGGAATTGCTTACTAAACAGTTAAAGTGATGCTCGAGGAACTTGTTGGATATTGTAAGTGGTGGCTTTTGGAGTTCCATACCAACAACTAATCGGGTCGCTAATGTATTTGGCAGTCAGCACAAGGCCAGATATCGCACATTCAATTAGTGTGTTGAGCTCATTCAATACGTGTTTCGACAATAGCCATATAACAGCCGCAAAACGAGTACTTCGTTATCTGAAGAATACGAAGAGCTATCGTTTGACCTACACTAAAACGGGCAAACAATTGGAAGGTTTTGTTGATGCTGATTGGGCGAACGATGAAAGTGACAGGAGGTCATATACAGGCTACACTTTCAATCTCAGCAATGCAGCAATTTCTTGGGAAGCCAGGAAACAGAGGACTGTGGCTCTATCAAGCTGTGAAGCAGAGTATATGGCGCTAACTGAAGCAAGTAAGGAAGCTACAGCTCTGACAAGAATCATGAACGAAGTGATCGGAGTCAATTCTGCTGTGAAGGTGTACAACGAAAACCAGGGAGCGATTGCATTGACTAGCAATCCTGTACGTCACAGAAGAACGAAACATATTTACATCAGGTACCACTTCACCAGGCAGACAGTGGAACGTGGAGACGTCAGCATTGAATACGTATGGTTGCGGACATCCTAACGAAGCCGCTACCCAGACAGAAAGTGAGATTGTTTACCGAACTATTGGGTTTGAAGCCTTCGCAGAGTACCACTTAAAGGGGAGTGTTGGATATTGTAAGTGGTGGCTTGGTGGCTTCATCTACCTAATAACATTCATGGTATCACACTGTTGCTACTAATCAACATGTGGTACCTACTCCTATCCTGTTAACATATGTTGAGTGAAAAAATATATTCTTGGTTTAACCACCGTACTATATACTACTGCGTACTTTATACTCTCTAACAGAACTAAACTTGCATATAACGCTGGGCTTCGGGGAGAGGCAGGGTGTCGCGCAATTAGAAGGGATCCTCCGAAACTGCGGCTGTTCTATCCCTTCCTCATGAGGATCTAACGTGTTTACCTCATAGTCGATATAGTGCTTGGCATGATACCTGCCAATTAAGTGAAGGCAACATTTTTACCCCACAGTAAAAATATTCCATCTGTAATTTGGTGCTATCCAAGTATAATGTGTTCAAGCTACCTACTTTTATGAACGTAAAGTCGTATATATGTGCACAACTCAGAAACTACAACATTTTAGTCAATTATGGAAATTTTTCACCTAAAAATCTATTCTGTTCTCTTCGGGAGTGGTCACAATCGACTCAGCGCTGAAAAATACTTCAACCGTGACACCCCACATTCCCTATTGTCAAAAAGCCAAATATTTAGCATTTTTTGGGCGATCGGATTTTTCTGCATTGGAACGAATTTTTTACGCCGTTTTTTAAGAGAGTTATCTGGAAATACACCATATATATATATATATATATATATATATATATATATATATATATATATATATATATATATATACCGAAAGTACATATCTTTGCTGACTATGCAGAAGCGACCTATTATAAGGGACCCGGCTTCTTCAGGCCCCTTAGTTTTCCGTTGTCAGTGATCTCCACTACATTACTTGTGTAATTTTTGACTAAATTCATATGACGAACATTTAATTTTTGTTTAAATATGCGTGCGGTGAAAATACGGTAGGTTTTAGGATGGATGTACGAGAAGTACGGTAATTTGGAAAAGATTGGTACGGTAATGGATGACCATGAGTTGGCGACCCTGATCGGGCTATCGCTTCGTTATCTACTTTAAATTATACTAGAAATAACTTTTGAATACCTTTGATTAAAGCCATCTTCCTCATGCGGAGTTCGGCTGAATTGTCCATTTTTTCCTTCGAAGTATTATGTATTACCATTTGATTTCACGGAAAGCTTTTTTCTTCTACGAGTATTTTGTATGTACAAAACGTCATCCATTTCATAGACTGCTTATAAAAGACTGCTTCTTTCAATGTTTTAGTTAATTTATTTTAGTTAGTATGATTTATTATTGTGTAAACAGGTATGCCTATCTATTTTTGTTTTTAATCCTAATTTAATTTTTGAAGTAGTCACACAACAAACTATTAAACAGGACGGATGGCAAATAATATCACAAGTACCTATTTTCTATTCATAAAACAAATGATTATTAGGTATATTACAAAACATAGGTATCACCATAAAATGTTCATAAAAAAGTCATTAAAATTAAGTGGGTAAAAAACGTAGAAAAATTTCCGCATTATTCAACTTTCTCCGTGTTTTCTCTTCTTTCCTTCTCCTATCTTCTTTCCACTTCCTACTTTAGACTTTTCTCCTTTCCAGCTTTCCTCTTTTCAGCTCCTTGCTTAGTTAGCTGTCGTATCTTTTTCCGGCTTCTTTTTTAATCCCTTCTCCTCTCTTGTTTCTGACTCCTTGACTAGTTTCTTTAGCTGTCCTCTTTTTTGACATTTCTTCCCCTGTGTTCTTCCTGGTTTTTTGTACAGATTCTTCTTCTTGTTTAGATGGCTTTCCAGCCTTTCTTCCAACTTCTTTTTCAGCTCCTTTTTCCGTCCTTTTTGTCACTCCTTGGTTTGACGTTTCTCCTTTACTCTTTCCAGATCCTTGATCAGTTGCTTCATCTGTATTTTTTCTCGACGTTCCTTCCCTCTTCTTCCTCCTACTTGCTCCATCACGTGGAATCATATTATAGAATCCATGCGTGTCGGGTGGGATAACTTTTATTTAGGTACTGTAAAAAAATCCACTTGTCAAATGGAATCTTGACTCGATCACGGAAACTAACTAACTACAAAGCACTACAGGCCGATGTGGCCCTTGGCTTCCCGAACACCTCTCCGCCACCGGGTGCGGTCATCCGCCTGAGACCTCCGCATCCCCACCACCTGGAGGTCCCTCAAGATCTCATCAAGCCAGCGATTCCTAGGACGACCTCTTCGTCTTCTGGTTTCCATCCGAGCTCGCAGCATCATTTTCGGGCAGGCCTCCCTTGGCATGCGGTCAACATGCCCTAGCCATTGGATGCGCCCAGCCTTGATAAATCGGACTATGTCTTCATGCTTTAACAATTCATCAATTTCTGCATTTTTTCTAGTTCTCCACCCTTGAGCCTCTCTGACTGCACCATAGATTCTTCTTACAATCTTTCTCTCAAATACCCGCAGTCTTTTCTCATCCTCAGCTCTCATGGTCCAAGCCTCAGATCCGTAACAGACCACAGGCCGCACCAGGGATCTGTAAAGCCTCATCTTTGTTGTCCTGGAGATCACCCGGCTCCTGAAGAGTTTCATATTGGCATAAAATGCTCGGTTGCCCGCCATTATTCGAGAGCATATCTCATCCTGTACTTTATTCCTATTTGTCACCAAGCTCCCCAGGTAGGTGAAAGACTTGACTTCATCAAACTTATAATCGATCACGGAAAAGCTTAGAGAAATTGATGTTACCGGTTTCTGTGATGGTCTTACAGGTAATGGAGTAAAATTGCCGTCATTGAAATCCAGTTTTGTATTTTATGTACCCACTCGGGTCATAATATAAAACTTTTTCTTCAGGTACGCCACTCTTCCGTCCAGGTCTGATGGATGTATAAAACATAGATTCCCCTTTGCTAAAATTATAGAAGAAATCGTGCGTCAGCAACTTGGAACGATACGGGAATGGGTTATTCCTAGCAAGTTTTGTGAATCCGTCATATTGACTAGGAAGATGAACATCTGTATTTTTGCAAAACGTTTCTATGGTACTGTGAACGGAGTCCGCCTCCATTTGAGTGTGCCCCCGTTACAAATATTTTGGGACCACTGCTCTATACTAGACGAACTGCTACAGTCGTCATCAGATGGTGCAGAATCTGACTCTGTTGTTATGTATTCAGATCCACTTGCTGAAATGGTAAGTAGTAACTGAAAGGAGGAAATGAGGCAATAATAGAGAATCTGAGTTAAAAATGAAACATGATACACTTTCAGACAGACGAAACTTTGTATTGATTCAAATTTAGGTAAGTAAAAAGACTATCATATTTAAAAACAACTTTCCTCAAAAGACTATCATATTTAAAACTGCAACACAACGTAACATGATGGGTGTAACACCACTTATCGTGAGAGCTGGAAGTCAATATGAAATTTCTCAAAAACACCTGATGATTTCATGAAACAGCAGTTATGTTACCAGCTAAACAGTAAAGTAAGAACTATGTGCAGAAAATGCAATGTTGGACTTTGAGTACCCCACTTTTACTTATTTCACTTGAATTGATTTTGCAATCTATTGAAATTACCTGATTCTAAATAATTTTTTAGCAACTTGCTACTTTTATGTTTTAATTAGGATTCCGTACAAAGAAAAATACCAATACTGATGAATAAAGTCTGACTGATGGTATAAATGTTGTACATTTTATAGAATGCAGCCTTATTATTACTCCATTGGAAAAACGCTGCAAATTATTTCACAAAGGTTTATTATTTTTTCAATTGAGTATGATCGTAGTTTTAGTTGGCTAGCGTACGTCATAAGGCCCGTCCAGACTCCTCGGCGTGTCCTACTTCGAGTTGCCACAACCTATACTTCTATAATTATATACGCATGTTTATATTTCTCGATTTGAGCTCCTATCTATTCAAATAGCTATTGCCTTAATAATATCATTATCTAAGTACGTACGAAAAGTCGAGAGGATATGTTATTAAATATGAGTAGGAAAAGCTTTGGTATTAACACACAAATATGACCTTGAAAAAAACATATTCATGCCTCGAAGGAACGCCGGCGCCGTACCCACCACAAGGTGCCGCGGCGCCGGCGCCTCCTCTCACTCCACCCCCCGCTCACCCCCCGCTCCACCCACCGTGACCCCCTGCCAAGCGTGCCAGGTGTGCGCGCGTCGAAAAATACACTTTTCCGCCCATTTTTGGCCCATAGCATCTATGCGAGTAAAGCGATCGGGATGATTAAACGTTGGGACCAACTAGACCCCAAATGGAGTCTATGTGCGAAAGAACGGGTTTTTTAAGTCAATTCTTAGGCCTTTTATGGCCCGGACGGCGAACGGCGGACGGACATTTCAAATTTGGATTCTACGCACCTTGAAACGTAAAGTGACAAAGTTTGAGGGGGGGTTATAAAACTTTTTTGTTACACGATCACATAGGCTTATTATTGGAAATAATAAACCAAAAGTACTTTGAGGCCCCGCGAGGTCCATATGGATACATGCAAAATTTTGTACAAAATTGGTGAAACAATTTTTTTCCTTATTTTCCCCACATTTTAGAAGACAATTGGAGACAGAATCCAAAGTTTCACAAAAAAAAAATCGGAAATGAATAGTTAAGGGCCTTAATGGGTTAAATTGGTTACATTAAAAGAATGTACTGAAAATGGCTAAAATCGGCTAAAAATCGTTAAATTTGTATTTTTCTAAATGTTTATCAACAACGAACTGAAGCAATATAAAATTTAAGAAAGAGTACCTTAAATTTCAATAAAAACTCCTTCAAAATGTACCAGCTATGCAGCATGATCGTATGAGCGAATTTCCGTAAATTATCTATCGTATTATAATGTATTAAATTGTATTGAAATATATATATATATATGTATGTGTGTGTGTGTGTGTAATTCAAGACGATAACTCTCTTTAGGATTGAGACAAAAATTTCGTTCTTGCGCCAAAGAAATAAAGCTTTCCAAACAATAGGATGAGTTTGTTGGTCAGAATTTTTTGAGTACATTAAATTGGTAACATTTTAAAAAAATGTGTTTACAAAAATCACTGAAAACTGCTAAAAGTTGTTAAATTTATATTTTTTCAGCAGAACATTGCTCACACAACGTTGATTAACTATAAAATAGTACATTCGAAAGTTTATGCAGAAATTCATTCTGAATAATTTACCTAAAATTCATTAATATTTGCCGAAAAATAGATACAAACTGCAGAAAAAAAACGAAAAATCCAAAATCTTTTTTAACTGCCGAAGATTATATAGAACGATTTTTTAACCGTAAAATTGGTTGTTGCAATTCCATTTTACTAAAAGTATTGAATTTTCAAAACAATTTAGTATAAATATCTTGAAGTATTCAGTACCTACCTCCAATGTTCCAACTAAATAAATTCCAATCATAATTTCTCCCTTGAGAGGGAAAAACATTAAATCATGTTTAATGTTCACTCAATGAAATCATCAGAAATTTACAAGCGGTTGCAATCATGTTCACAATATCAATAATTGAGAATGATCACCTGTGTGTAAACAATTATTCAAAATACCATGCTCATAACTCAGCTTGTTGGCCACGCACTTCGCAGTAGTTAACATAATATGGTTGGATAAATCGAGAGCTTTCGAACGAATGGTCAACGAATTTTGTGGGATGAAAAACGACGAAGTACCATTTCCCTAGCAACGACTCGGTTGTAAGCGGAAATCATCAGAAAAAAACGTTGCACATTTGCGTGTCGTGTCGGAATTCACAGAATGACCCCCAGCCCTAAAACATTAAACATGTTAATATTATGGAGTTAATTGTTTGTATAGTTACTCGTTGTGAATAAAAGAAATAGTTTCAAGCGAGATCTTGATGTGTTGTAATTTGTCCAAAAATAGAATTAGTAAATAATACAAAATGTTATAATTCATGAAAAATCGCTCATATGATCATGATGCATGACTAAAATTTTATAAGACACTTTTTTGTCAGGTTTCTGTGAGGTACCCATAATATTGCATTTTTCTGGAAAGCTCTCGCTGATATATTGGAATTAAAAATATCTAAAAATCGAGGTGGAATTTCTCAGTAGGTCTATAGTTATTTATGTATTGTTTAATTTTTCTCTACCATCTTTTTATGTGAATTGGGTTTTAATGCCCGTTGAATTCTTATAATAAATCAATAAACCTGTAGCGACTTATGATTTAGGTGGTTCTGTAGTACTTTTACCTACACACCTATTTTGAGGAAAATGGTGACTCCCTTTTCAATCAATGAAATTCAGATCAAATTAGTTCCTAAGTATCGAAATAGAAGTGGAATTATATATAAGTGGTTTTACCCTGATCAATATCACCCGACTTGTAAGAGGTTGGAAACCTCGGCTTTTGTTTTATGTGAGGAAGGAATTACGATTTTATTAGCCGTCCTGAGGGATTCAGGTCACGTCCGCGACCGCCCTTGTAAAGTGCCTACCATCCCTTTAGAGTCGACAGTCAAGGCAAGGAGCGGCGTATTGTGGTGGTCGGGGGCGATAGGTTAGGGTGACCTAAATGTTTCTAGTCCAGAGGCGAAAAGGTCCTGGACTGCAGCCCTCATCCTGGGACACGGAGCAGAGCAGGAGTATTGATCGGAGCCGAAGAACGCGTTCGTTCCAAAATCACTGCGCCCGCTGAGAACTGTGACATGAAGTCCGGGAGCTGTTTGGATTCTGTGAATGAAGCTGGTTGGGATATCAATCTAATCTCAGATGGTGCCCCTGCCAGTGGCGTAGCCAGACACCGATGTAGTGGAGGGTGAAGGGGGTACAATAGGTGGTGGGGGGGGGGGGGGATCCAGGCTAGCAGTGGGAGGAGGGATCTTAGAGATGTTCCTCTGGGAAATTTTAGAATTGAGGGGCTTACTTTCAAAAGGGGTCATATCCACTTCCGAAAAAATTTCAGGACATAAAAAAACGCCCAAGGAGTTATTGATTGGAATTTAAATTTAGTTTTTAATCTAGTGTAGCTTAGTGAGGCACTAGAAATTATATCCCAAAACATGAGCAGCCAATCTCGAAAACCAAAGGAGTTACAGCTAATTATCATTAGGATATGACCCCTTTTGATCAAAATTTCGGATATATTACATTTTGATAAAAACACATCCAGTTCTCAATAAAAAATCTCAAAAATCAAGTGCAGGTAATTCATGTTTTTACGTATGAAAAAAACACACATGGATTATGTTTCCAAATTATAAAATGTAGATAATAATAAGGTAAGGTATTATCAACCAATTTTCAGTTTGGAACGAACAAAAAAGCCAATATAGAAAAAATCTCAAAAAATCTTTAAAATCTGTCAACATTTCAAACATGAAAATCAGTTTCCTCTTCGTCAAGACAATCACATTCTTCTACTTCGCCATCGTCTTGTGAGGGTGCTACTTCATGGGTACCCAAAAGAACGCCAACAATACCCTCCATTCTTGGCAACACCAACACGACCCTTAGCAACGCAAAAACGACGATAAGTCTAAAAATCTCGAGAGACACGAACTAAAAACAAAAAGAAGCACTAGAGAAATCAGCGAAACAGGAGTGAAACATGTTATCACAGCACGTCTTGATTTATCATTGAATATTGGGAAGTACAGGAGCACAGTTGATTACAGGGGTGCCGAAGAGTATTGCTCCTGCACTCTGTTGGTTATTCAAACCAAACCCTTCAAATCTTATCACCAAACAGCACAGGCATTCTAACAGGTATGTTCAAAACTACAGTTGAAAAAAAATCCGGTAGATGGCATTTTGGATATGTTCCTTTTTGAAAAACATCAACGAATATCAACCTGAAGGAAGATGAGGATATATTCCCTTTTGATTGAAACGAAAATTACCCATCATATAGGAATGGATGTGATCCCTTTTGATCCAAACATCAAACTTTGGCCTTCAAATACAGAAGGATATGTTCCTTTTTGACGCTAACTGCTCTTACAAATCAATTTTGGTTATCCTGAAGATTGAAAATCCGTTTTTTACAGATTTTTTTTCGAAAAATGGACATGACCCCTTTTGAAAATAAGCTCCTCAATTGTTGTGGCACTAAACGCTATTTTAGATAGCCTCAAATAAATGTACGTAACTATACCTTATTTCAGTGCAGTGATAATAATCTTATCGTCAAATACGAATACGATTGTAATCGCGATAATTATTCGTATTTGTGTAATCGTATTCGTCTGTCGGCGATTACTCGAATACAACCCATGAAAATGCGTCACGGTAATCAATATCAATAGGGCGTCCCTCCTATAATATGCGAAGCCTTGCTAATATTACCTAGCTTCAGAGGGACGTCCTATTGAAATAGATTTGAGACAAATAGGCTGGGCTCCAATCGTTGAATTCGCTTTAAGGCGAATATTATATATATATATATATATATATAGGGCGTATATAAAATATACAATAACTAGGGTGTATTTCTAGACAATAACTCCCTTAAAATACGTCGTAAAAATTTGTTCCAACGCAGAACAATCCGTCTTGCCAAAAGACAGGTCGAGTTCGTTGGCCAGCCCAATCGATTCACTGTCCCAATAAATGATAAAACAAGTTCCGGTCATGCAGTTACATTGTTTTGAAAATTGAGTGAAAAGAAATTTGAGTGAAACACATTGAGTGAAAAGAAATTGTTAATTACTAGTTTTGGCTCAAAACTCTTTCTAAATAGTAATCTGCTATTCAAAAAAGGATTTAGAGTTTTCACTTTTTTTGCAGTTTTTACCGATTTTTAAGCACATTTTAATGAAATTTAGCATAATTTTGTACATCAATTTTCGAATGTTCTATTTTATAGTTTATAGTCTTTATTTGAGTAATATTCGACTAAAAATCTAAATTTCGGTTTTTAGCCGTTTTTTGCTATTTTTAGTGATTTTTTTCAGCACTGTGTTTGACATTTGACCAATTTAATGCTCAATAAATGCTGGCCATTTCGAACTTTCGTTTGGAACGCTTATCTCAATCCCAAGGAGAGTTCTGTACCTCAGAGGTCGATTATCGTAAGTGACATTTTGGCGATTTTACAGGAGAGCCAAAAGAAGTTGTGGGCACACCTATTTTGATCCCTATGGCCCATTCTGATGACTTTATCATGCTCAAATTAATTAATTTGAGCATGATAAAGTCATCAGAATGGGCCATAGGGATCAAAATAGGTGTGCCCACAACTTCTTTTGGCTCTCCTGTAAAATCGCCAAAATGTCACTTACGATAATCGACCTCTGAGGTACAGAGTTATCGTCTGGAAGGACACACACACTTTTTATTTATTTATTTTTATTTTTTTTAATGAAACTCCCCTCATAGGCGGAGGGAGCACACCATTAACTTGTGAAAATAAAAACAGGTGTGCTAAAGACCACACTGGAGAAGTGTAAACTTCTATGACGATTTTCTGCTAAATATAAAAAGTAAAATTGGACATTACTTTCCACTCTGTTGGGAAAGTAAAAGTGGACATTACTTTCCACTCTGTTGGGATGTTGGGAAAGTAAAAGTGGACAGGCTCCGCCCCTGGACCCTCGGTAACTTTCCGCCTTGAACCTTCGGCTAAAATGCTAAGACATGGAACATGCTTTCTTTCCGCTAATAATTAGTAAGTGTTAGTGAATTCAAAACTACGACATAAATGTTTTAAAAATCGAAATTAGAACTGAGTACCTAAGTAGGTCATTTTCTGTTGTGGCGCGCGTCTACAATTACTATGTGCCAACGGGAATATATCTAGAAAGGTCCAATGTTCCAACTCATTTCTATTCGTTTTAAAATTGACCGCCAAAAAGCTGGGTTGCCATTATTTTCCTCCTTTTTCCATGAGATGCCTCCAGAAAAGATTTTCATTGAAAGGGACTAAGTGCCAACCCGTTTTCGGGCAACACTGCCATGGTTTTATGTAGGTTTCTCCTCTTTGTTTGTTGGTTGATGCTGTTCACAGCTTCTCTTGATTAGTAGAATGGGTCGGGGACCAATATTTTTAACATAAGGTTAGGTAGTGATCAATAGCCACTCATAGAGAAACTAATGGCACTTACACGCTCTTGGGAAACTGGGGTGGTACATATGCCCTTTCGAGCATTTCACAAACAATATTGCTTCCGAGACTGCAAGGCAACGGAAGCTTTGTTTTCAATTTCGAAATGAAAAAATTTTTTTTGCTAGAAAATCAAAATTTCCACTCGCATTTTGCGTTTCAGAGCCTCCTGAACAAATTTGGTTCCGTGCCTGTCTGTCTGTCCGTCCACATTTCCTTGTAACAGCCATAACTTCCACAATTTTGATATGATTTTAACCAAATTTTCAGGGATCGTGCGGGTTAAGCTCTAGATGGTCCCCTATCAACTTCATCATGATCGAATCAACGGTAGCTTCTGCGCAGGCGCTAACGTGAATTCCTTGTGACGGTCATAACTCGGTCAATGTTGAACGGATTTCGGTCAGATTTTCCGGGATGATGTGGGTAAGGTCCCTTGAGGTCCCATAAGACAATAATCATAATTACATTAGCGGTACGCTCTGCGCATGCGTGAACGAAATATTCTTGTTACGGTCCTTGCAACAGCCGTAATTTCCACAATTTTGATGCGATTTTCTTCAAATTTTTAGGGATTGTGCGGGTATAGCTCTACATGGTCCCCTATCAGTTCCGTCGTGATCGAAACAACGGTAGCCTCTGCGCAGGGGCAAACAAAATTTTCTTGTTTCGCTCATAACTCAGTCAATTGTGAACGGATTTCGGTCAGATTTTCAGGGATGATGCGGGCAAGGTTTCTTAAGGTCCCATATTACATTCTTCGTGATTATCAGCAGCGGTACGCTAGGCGCATGCGCGAAAGTGATGTTTTTGTTACGGTCACAGCTTAGTTAATTTTATCGGATTTTGTTCAAATTGTCAGTTGTCATTGTGTTCATTTTGTCCTGGTAGAGTCCCTTGATGCCAGAACCGGTCGTTTCTAGTTTTCTGGAATTTAATGGTGACGTGCTGTGCAGGTCACGAGGAAGCTCATGTGCCATTTCCTTGGCAGTGTATTTTTTTTTTATTAATCATAAAGAAGTCCTGTGAAAGTGCTGGTCGGGAAATAAAAGCTGTTACAATGAAGGTAATGTAAGAAAATTTTCAGGAATTTTGAATACATAGTGAATTCATTTTGGACATTATGAAACCTTAAAATTGCGATTACTTTTTTGAAAGTTTTTGGCACTTAAGCCCATTGGACCTGAAGGTCTTCACTTATTTTCAATTTTCGGTCAAAGGTGGTCGCGGACCCCTTGGGGACTGCCAGCTGACCACACTTTCGGGACTCTGAGGTAGGGGATGCCCCACCCTACCCCACTAACCTTCAGAAGGCTGGATTTCACCACCATTGTTGTGAAATGGGATGCCGGAAGGGTTGAGCTTAGAAGTTCAGGTCAGCATTTCGCGGTGGGGTAAGCGGGGAAATCGCTTCCCGTCTGGACTATACTCGTGCTGAGTATAGGGCCGGCTTTTCCTTACTCCACTCTTTATTCAATGGAATATTTTATGTAGTTACGTATTGTCTAGGTCTGTCACTGGTTATCTGGAAGGAGCAGGTATTCGAGAACTCGTTCCCGGAGGCTCTGGGGGCAGCACCGTCGGCCGGGGGCAGTGGGGGCGGGCGCGTCAGCTGTTGACGCCTCGAAGGACACGAAGGAAGCAGTAACATGCCGCCGCCCGAACGCCTGCCGCCCTTCCCCCCGGGACACCATGGTAAGTCAAACCAATTGTCACCTCATCCCTTGACATTTTCCCCGCGTCATATCACCTCCCTCTACACACCTTATGGAAACAACTAATACCTTCTCGTACCATGAAATTTCCTACCGAACATTTACACTATGTAATACTTCAAACTCAATTGACTGGAATACCATTTTTCTCGCGAAGGAAATGCACTTACAAAATATTCAGATGCGCCTACTTCTCGAACTTGCGTAACAGAGGCATCATCTGCCTACACTCCAATCCCAAAACCTTAAAGAACAAGTACAATGGAAATAATAATTCCGAAGTGTCAATAATGATCCAACATTTGAATGAGTAGGGCTCCAATTAATCGTCACTACATACTCCCGAAAAACAAGAAATCGACGTACCCACCATTTTGGAAGTTTGATCGCAAATTCTATGTGCTAACTCAAAAAATCTTACATTCTTTAAACTGTGCACCTACACAATATATCAATGCCATTGTATCGGCATTTGAAGGGACTACGTTGTTATAAAAATAAGCTGATCCCAAAGATTGAATCCAATATGAGAAGGTCTTGGCATTTCTTCAGGTTTGCCTTCCATTCAATTAACCTCACCTTCCCCTTTCTTACGGAAATTGAGCGTACTTTTTGCCGCTTTTGATGATTGACAATTCACATTGAATACATTAAAAACTCTGCAAATTATTACACAAATGTTAATTATTTCATTATTATATACCCGTTCTGGGCAGATTACGGATTTTTTAATATTTGTGTATAGGTATTCCATGTGATTTGTTAAAGATCGGTCATATGAATCGCGTTTATAGCTCCGACGTTTCGGTCGTTTATTCAGCTATGCTCAAGGGACAGGTTGACTGAGGTAAATCCAAGGCAGTAATTCTATTTCTTATTTTGTACGTATGTGGTATAGCATATGGTATAATTTATGAGTGGAAAAGTAACACGAATTTATGTGCCGTATTCAAGTCACAACTCCCGATCCAATTATCGAATCCGTTGTGAATAAAAAAGTCTTTGTTATGCACCTATTTAGTGCATATCCGCCCGATGTCCGGTACCGTCCGTCGCAGCAATAAAACATGGAGAACGAAGCTGGGAGCAGCCTGAGATAAGCAGGTTACTGAGTAGGTAATATCAGTGGCTCTATTTTGGGAAGGGTGATGTGTCAACATCCATTGGAAGAGATTGGGAAATGATGACCCACAGAAAAATGATACTTTGGTGAGACGTGGCTGATTTATTCGTGTCCGATACTTCATATCGAAAGGACCGAATCGTAGAGGGTTAGATTTGGGTTAGGTGCTTAGGAATGCATGTGAGAAGGGTCCCCTTCTCACAGGCTAGGGGTTCTCAATAAACTATATTAACATCTATAACAAGTGCTACAGTGTTTCAATTTATCCCCATTAAGTTTCAATTATTATTAATACACAACTATGAATGCCAATGAACAATAATTAAATAAGGTGTAACAGTACTATTAAATACTCTCACTGAACCAATGAACAATCTCTGTTTAAACTCTACATCATCTGGAGAATCCAACACATGCAATGGTATTTCACTTGATAGCATTCGTGAAGGTTACAAGAATTCCCATCAACTGGGATCAACAGTCAATAGAAGAAAGAAAATCCTACCTAAGAAATACTAAGACCAATTTTATTCCCTGAAGAAGATACCAGTTTCTTTTCTTCCGACAAATTTTGACAAATTTCACCTACCACGGAATTCGAGAGACGTATGCAAAGTATAGTGAAGGGTACCTATATTGGTAAGGTTTAAAGTTCACCTAAGTTTTTAATCAACGTTTTTCTCATTAAACCGAAGATCTCAGCAGTTAAACAACGATATTCGGTTTCACCAACTCCGGTTCGTTCAGATAAATCAATGATCAAATGAGCTAAATCAACTATCAAAACAAACCAGCCGAATTCGTGTGGTTAGCGTTCTAATCACCGATTAATACTAGGTAGGTAATTTTTGCCATCTTTGTTTACATGACTGAAACCCTTTTCTACTACGTTTTCCCATCTAACTTGCTTCATTTTCCTAGTTATTTCCTACGTTTTCCTACGTGCACGAAAATGAGCCATAGAGGATTGATTAGAGCTGTGGTTTTTGAGAAGAATTTGACAGGATGATAAGAAGACTTTACAATTCACCGTTCTCGTTAGATTAGAGATAGTACGGCGGATTTCAGTCTCAATGAAATCGATGCTCTGAGGAGGTACCAACTTTCAAAAACTACTGTTTTGTCAGCCCTTGAACAATTTGATGATTGATGATATGATATGATTGGCATGTATATCACCGAATACACAAGTCACGGGTAGGGATATAGGTACATAATCACTATAAATTTACTTTTACATTTACATCACTTTATATTTTGTCTCATTTTTGGCCGGGTTATGATGGCATAAACATATTCCATTATAAAATTGTTGAATTTGACATTTCTGTCCAAATAAAGAAACGTTGCAAGGAATGGTTCCTGCTTCTGGTCGGTGGAGTTGAAAACGGGATGGTTTCATTGCTATTATTGTACCCAAGAGACTGCTGGTTAGTGAGAGAGTAAATAAATAATTGAAAGTAAAGTGAATAATAATTAAGGATATCCTTGCGAATATGCAAAACCTGCATGACTGAGCGGTCTTGAGGGTGAGAAGTCCTTCTGCGCCGTCCGACGAACTAAAGCCCGAAAAACGAACCCGAACGAGGAAAATTAAAGCATTGCCAAGGGGAAAAAAAAAAAAACAGAAAAAACTTCATTTTAGTACGCTTTGTGCTTTGTGGAAATGAGTAAGAGAAGTGCAATTCTGGTCGACTTTTCGGTGTTTTCCCAAGTTGATGTTGCAAATATCAATAAATGAACATCATTACTAGGTTCAGCCCGAAAAAATACCCCAAAATCATGTATTAGGTACATGTGGCTATTGAATATTTTCAAAAACTCAGTATTTCACAATTTTGGCACTTTTAGCAAGGAATTGCGCACTTTTGGAGCTGAATTGCTCCCGTTTACGCACACTTAGAAAATCGAGTAATGGGTCACTTCTTCATGAAATTTCACGTAAAATTCGAATCTGCAATAAAAACGCTGAAAATTATTACAAAAAGGTTCATTATTTCTTCGTTAGGTATTCCTTCTACGCAGATCGTTGGTTTATAATTAATCAACCCGGACGAAATCGGACCAATAGATGATGAGAAATTCACGTTTGCGCATTCACTATTGACCCTACGAGAATTAAATTTATAGGGGATCGTCTACAATCAAACTCGCACAATCCCTGAAACTTTCATCAAATTCGGACGAATGCTTGGTATAGTTTTGAGCGTGGCAAGGATTTTCCACAGACAGATAGACAGTCACGGATCCAAAATTGATCAGTAAGCTCTGAAACGTAAAAAGCAAGTGATTTTGATTTTGAAGGATACATTTTTTAGACTTCTTGCGCGAACACAAGCTCACTCTCGGTAGTGAGGAAGCAAAAATAAAAACATCGCATCCACGTGAGCAGGGCAACCATCAAGACAGAGCATCAGTATTTATATTTTCATGTTGTAAGATTAGGTACCTATGTATTTAAATTGTATCCAAAAGAATATTTTATGAAGATTCAAATAAATAAGAACTATGTATTGTGCATATAAATATTCTTCCGCTTGTCGTAGACGAACACGAAACTGGTGGTGTTGTGAGATCATTCTTGTAGCAGTACACTAAACAACAATGTAATGAGTCAGGGGACGACTTGTGCAATCACTTTTTTCTGTAAACAAACAACAACTAACACGACTAATGATTCACAAGAGCGCGCTTATAGTGTTTGTCTTGGACATCAGCTGGATCGCAAGTGGAACAGTGACTCAGAGCTGTATCAGTTGCTGCAACTTTCTCCGCAGCCGTCACAAAGGAGGAATAAAGAGAATAAGTTGGGCTTTGTCAGTTTGCCAGCTTTTGTTTTCGAGATCTACACACCGCGATACCGGATCGAAATTCTGGGCGCACTTCATTAGATCACTAAAGCACAGGTGTTGAATATATCAACAAAAAAACTCAGCAATTACTACACAATGGTTTATTATTTCTGTTTTAGATAACCCTTCTACGCAGATCATTGGTCTATACATAATTGCAAAACCCCGTGTATAAATATGATCATAACATTGTGCATCACGCCCCCCATAAGGGTTGACACCTTTACAGTTCCAAGACCCCGCAATTTGACGCTTCACAGTAAAAATGTTTTTAAAAAAAGGTCTATCTAGGTAAGGAAAGAATAACAGAGGCCCCTCAGCTGACAGTGCGCCTGTGTACCTCGTAATTGTTTCGGAGTCCCAGAGGAGCTCCATCGAAATACCAACACCGTGAGTCGAATAGGAAAGTTTGCCTGGGAGGTTTCGAAGCTGATCTGAGTCCCTCCATTCTTCGTAATTGTATTCCAGATCTCCGAAAAGGAGCTACATTTCAGGTTTCAGCATCACAAGTCGATTAAAAAACAAATTAGACTCTGAGGTCCCAAAGCTGATCAGTGTCCACTGATATTGAAAAAAAGTCAAATTCCAAAAAATGAGCTAAAAAAAAAAAAAAGTTAAAAATGACCAAAAGTTTTTAATTTTGAGCAGATTTTTAATCAAAACAAAATGTTCAACGATTAACGTGGACATTAAAAATTGTTAGCACTAAATTATGCTGAAAAACGTACTTAAATTTCATTAATATTTGCTGAAATAGCTAAAAATCCAAAATCTTTTTTGAATAACCGAATTTTATTTAGTTGGAGTTGTTTGCCAAAAAATCTGTTTTAATAAATTTCTTTGTATTCTGACCCCGCTGGTATTCCCAGCGCCCACGGTCCGCTTGAATCAATCGTTGTTGAACCTTGAGAACGGTGAGTCTACCTCTCTCTTACATTTTGCGTTAATAGCGATAATATTGTACAAACTTCTATTGATTATACTAATACCTAATTCACTGCTACCCCGAATACCTCTCTCTCTCTCTCCTGCGGTATTTCTTTCATCTTTAAAAGAAGTGAATACCTATAAGAAATTAATCAATCGACAGGCAAGATAGAAAAAAAAACCCTTATTACCTTTCTTTTGGAGCGACATAAAGAAAAGCGTAATAAATTATCCCAGTGATTGAAATCTTGTTCTAATTATTTCACCTGAACCCAAAATCACATCGAATGATTGAAATATACTATAGAAATCCAAGAATTTTGATCACGGCAATCGGAAGATTGTCACATGGAATACCAGCGGGCACGCTGTTCCATTGAACGAATCACCGTAACAGTTTTCGATAGCTGTTACATATACCAGCATAAGGGCATAGCCTAATTTGATTTTTGAGAGATATTTGTTTTTGATAAGTATCTTTAGATAATCAGTGCTCTAATTTACTACAACTTTTCACAACTTCGATATTTTACTTTCAATACATCGATGTTGAATAAAATAGCGATATTAACCCACATCGATGGTCACTGGTCAATGCTGCCATCGATGTTTTGGCTTCGATGTCCGATCCCTAATTTACATGCCTACGTATTCGTGTAAGGTGCAGTAGACAGCCAAAACATCCACGCTCGATGGGAACGCATGCATAAATATAGCGTGCGATTGTAAAAATACAGCGATGAAATACATAATACTAATACATAAATGGAAACCTCTAGAGTCTTGAAGAGATTCAATCAGCGGATGTCACGCTGTCACCCAGCTGTGGCTCACCGCACCGTGAAGGAAACTGGATCCCCGCTTCCGACACACCCGCCTCCCATTAATATTACCATGTCATGCACGCCTCTCCCAAGCTTTTTCTACACAATAATCTCCCGCTTTTTTTCTCATTAGAAAGAGTAAATCACGGGAATCAACAATCGATATCTACTGCAAATCAATCCAACTCACTAAATTTAATACTATCTTGTTAAAAATGGTGCTGTGGACGTGGGCTGAACAATTGAAAAAGAGCCATGCAAAACCCCACTAGTCCGTCAAATAAAAATTTTCAGAATTAAGGAAAAACTGTTTCATATTGTTGTACAGCTAAAAACTTGCGTATTTTTACTTCAACGTCTTGTAAGAGACTTTAGAAACTGAGTACCTAGTAGGTATACTCGATTCAAATCATACTGCCTCTGAAGTTGAAAAAATCCTAATTTTAGTTTGGGCATGTGGGATTTTGATTGATTTTTTCTTACTTGTGGGGTTTTGGTGAAAACATATCGAGGACTTGAGGGGTTTCGGTCTTCCTCATTCAGAGGAAAAATGGAAACAAGGGTAAGGATAATCTGCCATTTTAAACGTTTTATGCTGAACCAAAATTTTTAACTGTTAAGGAATAAAATTCAATTTGAGTTAACGCTTGAATATAAAACTTGGGTAAACCAGACGTGAAAGGAAAAATTAAAACAAATAATTGTGAACAGGTACATAGATACATAGGGGAAAAAAAAAAAAAAAATTACACATTGTATGTATTTGCTGACCATTTGATCCTGGAGTATCTTATTACACGATCCATAGATATTCTGGCGGTAATTTAAAGCATCCCCTGGCCGAATTTTGAAACACTGGTAAGCTTACTGTTGTGCTTACTGTTTGAACCAGATGGAAACGAATGCCTTACTTTTCTAGCAATTTCACGCAAACTACTGGTTTTTGCCTTTCTCCTCGTACCTTGATTACCGTCTCTCACTGTCACTGCACCATCCATTTCACTATCACCCATTTCGATTCACATAAATGATCACTTGAAATAATATAAAAATTCACTGATAAACGTACAGGTAGCCGAACTTCACAGATAGCTAAACAAGAAGCAACAGGAGGGTCACGTGAGGCTAGGTATCTGGCTTCCCATTGGTTGCTTGGACTAGTGGGGTTCTGCGTGATTCACAGGTCTGGACATGTGTGGTTTTGGATGAAGTACAAGAATCTACTGTATTGTTTTAACGAGATCTGTGGGGGTTTGCTCGACATTGAGTGAAGAAAATAGTACAGCTGATCAGAAAGAACAAAAAACCAATGCTAACTAAAATATAAATTTGTTGTGACTTGTGGAGGTTTTGCCTCCTGAATTGTGGTACCGAACAGAACAACCATTACACACAAACAAATCTCTTTTAAATTTAACATTAAAAAATCTTAGGAATAATTCTAATCTAGAATATTATGCTTTAGGGTCGTAACTTAAAGCCACCTGTTGGTAGGTCTCAGTTGGAGTTGGAGGCTAATCTCAGTTTTAAGGCCCCAATTTCAAGTGGAGCCTTCAGCTCTCAGAATTATATCATGAGAACTGAATGAAATAAAATACATCGTCAATAATATCGGAACCTAACGATAATAACTTTCGCACTTATCAGACGGATATTACAACTCATTTTAACGCTTTATAACGATTGGCATTTTCGTGCAGTAGCTAGGATTGCCAGACATACTATAATTTGTAGTATCATACTATATTTTTGTTAAAAAAAGCTATATACTACTGTGGCTAGCAAAGTAATTTCTAATGGAGGGGCAACAGTGGAGGATTTAATTTAATTTTATAGTTTTAGTATTAATTTCCTACTTGTTGTCGAATAGACAAAGACTCTAACGTTTAGAAATATTCAACGGCTTTTGACATTTTATGTCTTTACTATGGCACATAAATGAAAAAGTGTCACGCTGGGGAGCGTCACACGGAGAGCGTTACGCGGAGATTCCCTAATGATCCCACGATTCTGAGATTTGGTATGTGGGCCCTTGAGGGACTTCTGAACACAACTGACCAATCCCAGATCAGCTGAGTGGCTCTAGAATCCAGTTTTTTCCCTAATGATCCCACGATTCTGAGATTTGGTATGTGGGCCCTTGAGGGACTTCTGAACACAACTGACCAATCCCAGATCAGCTGAGTGGCTCTAGAATCCAGTTTTTTCCCTAATGATCCCACGATTCTGAGATTTGGTATGTGGGCCCTTGAGGGACTTCTGAACACAACTGACCGATCCCAGATCAGCTGAGTGGCTCTAGAATACAATACGGGGTTTTATAGGAAGGGGAAAGGGGGCGCAAAGACATAAAATGTCTCTCGTGGTTGCGTACTTGTACGAAAGCTGTATCCACCGTATGAGTTTCAAGAGGTTCTAATACCAAGTTCAGAGTTTTTCAACAATTTCACGTACAACCCAGTCGTTGCTAGGGGCTTTTTGTCATGATTTTGAATCGCGCACGCTTTCATGCTCACAAACCTACATCTTGATTATTAAATCATAATACTATTTAGAAAAAATATTACACGATTAAGTAATCCGAACGTTAAAAACTACGATAAACACGAAAAGGTACTGATGAATTGGGGAGCACTTGGAAAGCTAGACATACCTACTGCCTGCAAAATCATATCTGTGGACGTTCCTTCCTCACAGGTTTATCCTCAATTGTAAGGTATTTCAGCGCGAAAAACACTTTTTCTGGACAATGTCACACAATTGTATTATATAAGTACGTGAAACAAAATGTGGGGCATGAAATCGAGAGCGAGAAACGTAACAAAATGTAAACAAACTCAAATCAGCAATATGAAAGGTTACAATAGAATATTTTAATAATTTCAATTGAACTATTTCAATCATCACTGTAGTCTTCTATTTATTGTATTTTTGCTTTATTTTAACTGGGATTTTACACGTAAACGGTATATGTATTTACCCACGATATACCAACAATAAAAAATTAATAAAAGATCGAAGATTCAAGCGTGATCAGGTAGGCATTGAAGAGTAGAGGAATTCGTAGGGGAACTTTTGTGCACACTGAACTATGGATGTTTTTCTAGAGAAAAATCGCATGGGCTAGCCCCGGAAGTGACTGGGGAACGACTTGATTTCAGTTTGTAGTATCCACATTTCCATTTCGTTTACGGTGATTTTACTTCTCTTCGTGGGGCTGTGTAATATCCACGCTATTTTGTCCTTACACAAACGAACCTACTTAATAAGAACTTCTTTATTTCTAAGAGCGTCCAAGGTTGCTAGGTAAGCGGATTCATATAATAATTATTAGCTGTGTTCTAAGCACCGCGAGTTCATGAACTTTTCGGAACTGGTTCGGCGACGAACCTTATGCGCACGCGAATCGTGTTCCAAGCGTTTTGAGTTTGAGGCTATGAAGAATAGCGAATTTTTCCAAACAGGTTCCTACAATTGAAGACTACAGGGGAAAAGGGGGATAAGTGTCATTTTCGCAATTGTGCAGCAGAGCATTTTGGTTTATTATTTCCAATAATAAGCCTATGTGATCGTGTAGCAAAATTTTTTTATAACCCCCCCTCAAACTTTGTCACTTTACGTTTCAAGGTGCGTAGAATCCAAATTTGAAATGTCCGTCCGCCGTCCGCCGTCCGCCGTCCGCCGTCCGGTGTCCGCCGTCCGGTCCGCCGTCCGGGCCATAAAAGGCCTAAGAATTGACTTAAAAAACCCGTTCTTTCGCACATAGACTCCATTTGGGTTCTAGTTGGTCCTAACGTTTAACCATCCCTATCGCTTTACTCGCATAGATGCTATGGGCCAAAAACGGGCGAAAAAGTGTGAAAAAGTGTCAGTGTTAGACTGACGAACGCGCGCACGCCTTGTGGGTGGGAGAGGGTGGGCGGGAGAGAGTGAGAGGGAGGGCGAGGCGGAGGGAGTGAGAGGGAAAGGAGGGCGAGGGAGTATGGGGGTGGCGGAGGGGAGGGAGGGGAGGGGAGATGGAGTGAGAGGGAACGGAGGGCGAGGGAGTGTGGGGGAGGCGGAGGGAGTGAGAAGGAAGGGAGAGCAGGGGATAGGGAAGGGAGGGGAGGGAAGGCGAGAGAGAGAGTGTGATGAAATTAATTCCAATTAGAAGAGATTGTTTATGAGTATGAAAGTACTCATAATTCTATGATATAAAGCTTCGCTTCCTTCAGGTGTCCCTAGACGGCCCCATTTATTAATTTTTTTTCCTCAACTTTACTATAAAGCGTAAAATTATGGGGTCCTGGAGCTGTGATGCAGTGAACGAGTGAACCAAATATTGGAAGCCCCGAGTTTCGATACCTAATACTATAAGTGAGGCTAAATAATTACGGTCAGTTTTCTACGTAGAAGGTCTGTATGATAAAGAAATAATAAACCTTTGTGTAATAATTTGCAGCGTTTTAAAATGGAAACGTCACTAATGTTCACATATGGAATTTAAAGATTCAAAAAATATACCAACACGTCGTTCAAGTACTGTAGATTGTAATTGTATATTCAGATTCTACAATTAATTCACTGTGCGGGCCAGGAAGCCAGCTAACTCCGAAAGTCCCAATTATACTGGGGAATAAGGGGGTATCTAGATGCTTTGGGGGTCTAAAACGCTGCAATTTATTTCACAAAGGTTTATTATTTTTTCAATTGAGTTTGATCGTAGTTTTAGTTGGCTTACGTACGTCATAAGGCCCGTCCAGACTCCTCGGCGTGTCCTATTTCGAGTTTCCACAACCTATACTTCTATAATTATATACGCATGTTTATATTTCTCGATTTGAGCTCCAATCTATTCAAATAGTTATTGCCTTAATAATATCATTATCTAAGCACGTACGAAAAGTCGAGAGGATATGTTATTAAATATGCGTAGGAAAAGCTTTGGTATTAACACACAAATATGACCTTGAAAAAATATATATTCATGCCTCGAAGGAACGCCGGCGCCGTACCCACCACAAGGTGCCGCGGCGCCGGCGCCTCCGCTCACTCCACCGCCCGCTCGCCCCCCCCCCCCCCCCCCCCCCACACCACCCACCGTGACCCCCTGCCAAGCGTGCCAGGCGTGCGCGCGTAGAAAAACACACTTTTTTGCCCGTTTTTGGCCCATAGCATCTATGCGAGTAAAGCGATCGGGATGGTTAAACGTTAGGACCAACTAGACCCCAAATGGAGTCTATGTGCGAAAGAACGGGTTTTTTAAGTCAATTCTTAGGCCTTTTATGGCCCGGACGGCGGACGGCGAACGGCGAACGGCGAACGGCGGACGGCGAACGGCGAACGGCGGACGGCGGACGGACATTTCAAATTTGGATTCTACGCACCTTGAAACGTAAAGTGACAAAGTTTGAGGGGGGGTTATAAAAATTTTTTGCTACACGATCACATAGGCTTATTATTGGAAATAATAAACCAAAAGGAGAGTGAGCACAATATTTTCAGCCCCAAAACGTACAATTTATTTATAAAACATTCAAATTTTCAGGAAATACAATACTTTATTGTTGTTAAAAATAAATGTTTAGAAACTAAATGTTGTAATTTTGTTATTCGGAAATTCTGAAGCAGGGTTAGTCGCAATATACGCATCTAGGGCAAAGATTTTGCTGAAATATGCGCTCGTTTTGGAAGAGCAAAACTACATCATCAACTGTTGCAGATCATCATACTTTTCGTGATTTCTTGTAGGCTCGATTCGGGACGTGAAATTCGTTATCACGGAGCTGCTGTTTGGTTCTTGGTAATGTCTTCGAAAATCGTTGTTTTTTTTCATATTTTGTTTATTTCCATATTTTTTTCATATCCTTGGAGGATTCGGAATTACTATAGAGCTGGTCCATGTTTGTCAGGGATGGTTTATGTCCAAGTTCAACTCTCGAGGCTCTCAAGTTTCCCCCCTTTTCCCCAGTAACGCTTGGAGAGTCCTGTTCGTCCCCTGTACACTTTTTTCGCCAGCGACTTTCGGCTCTTTGGACTCGTTTTTCCCCTATTTTGAAGTGCCTATAAAATGAAGTGTCACTCGGCGAAAATTGGAAAAAAATTTCTGGAGTACCCTAAACTCCCTTTGGGTACTCCAAACATTTTTGGATTTTTCCTGATTTTTATTTACTTATAAATTAGGCATCCCAAAAACGCTCTCCAAGTTTATCTTCGATATCTCAAAAATTGTGGAAAAAAGTCGTGGGGGAGGGGGGTTACTTTTGGGACACCCTTTATATTTGTACTTACCTTTATCAATAGCTGTCATGGTTGTTACTTTGTGAAATTAGAATTATATAATTTTATTATAATTATTTCGTATTATTATTTTAATACGAAAGTGCTCAGCGATTCCGCAATAAATGAATAAATAAAGAGAAGTCTAATATCGCTCCCTCAACCACACCCTTTTTTGAAATTGGATTAATAGATCAATAGAACTTAGAGATGCATATTTTTATAATTATTCATGTATATTATAGATTCATTATCCATATTATATTAAAGATGTGCCATGAAACGTGATGTATATATTAATGAGTGACAAAAATTAAATTTTCGAATGATGCTATAAATTGTTTTGAAGTATTAATATTGTTTCGAGATTTTGTATAAAAATACCACATATAGTTCGTGGAAGACGGACAACCTTAGCAGTAGCTGCATTTTACCTAAACAATCCAAGGCAGTTTGAGATTAATTGCATTCTGTTGTATCTACTCAAGTTAAGTGCAATTTTTCGCTCCCGGTATTATCAGCTGCCCATCTGTTTGACGTCTTTTACCCTGCAAACGCTGTTGACTCCCGATTGTTGCCAACGTTATCTCTCGTATTTCAGTTCGGGATGAACACTCCTGTAATAGTTAGCTATCTACCTTCCTTTAGCAGACGGAGTCTTTTACCAAAGTTTTCGTGATTCTGTCTTCAAATGGGTATCTGGTGCAGTTTTTTGGAGTAAACGTTATGCTCCTAGCAATCAGCTAGGAGAAGTGATCGATTCAACATCTACACATCCACTCAAGATAAACCTTATGATATTGGCCGAACCGTAAGTATTAGCTTTTCTTCTGTTGGAAAACTCAAAAACGTCAGCCAAGTTGGGAGTGGCAATAATAGCTTCATCGTTAACGTATCATGAATATACAGGGTGTTCGCACTTAAGAAAGGTTAACCTCCTAGGGGTCGATTCTACAACTAATTTCCAACAAAAAGTTCAGGGTTGCCAGGTGTCCGGTTTTGGCCCGGACAGTCCGGTTTTTTAACAAGCTGTCCGGGCGAAAATCACTCCGAAAGACAAATGTCCGGTTTTCACAGGAATAGGGGCACATTTCCAGTTGCTGTGGGTCCTATCGTAGGTTGCTATCCTGCGAAGTCAGCCGTTACTTCTAGATGACCTACCTACATCAAGGTTAAGTTATCTTTTGGAAATCGACGCTAGAAATCCATCTTTAAACGTCCAAAATCATGAACATTAAATTTGAACTCTTGTCACACTATTTCATATGAAGGAACTCTCGATCTCTTCAGTAATCTATTACTTGTGCATTCGCTCATTCAGTTTTAGACGGAGGTGAACAATATTGAAATGACGAAAATAATCCCAAGTTAGTCCTTCTAGACTTAATATCGTTATTTTTGTTGCCAAAATTCCAAAATATCGGCGATTCAAATGTTTCCTGCCTAGTATGCAATCTACCAAAATAGTGTTTCATAAAAGTTTTTCAAAATACCTACGCTAATTAATATTGTTTATTTTACTTCATTTATCGCATTATTACACCAGCATTTCAATCCGTTCTTCTTGACAGTGAGTCTCAATTAACCAATAATCTGTTTATCGCAGATTATTTCCAGCTGTAGCTACCGACACACAGAAACGAACATAAATGCCAACCTCTGTATGCTCTTCCAACTCAATTTGGCTATGGGTTTGTACTCGTTAAATGTGTGAGACTTTAGTTGTATTCAAATAATCGATAGCAATTTTAAAATTGCCGGCAATTTTTCAATTTTCTGAGTTTATGTGATACGTGTTTTATCATACCACCCTGCTGGTTGAAATTATCGATACACACAAATGTAAATAAAATATCACATAAAATTGGAGCAAAAATGACTTAATTTCTTTAAAAAACATTATTTAGTGAACATAATAGAAAATGCAAATCATAGATAATTCATCTCAACTAGGTATCATTCATAATCATATCAATTATTGTGCTACATGCATCTAACTTATTACTGTATAATTTATTAATTAGTTTTTTGTTTTGTGAATCTGCCTTCTCGACTCATAGTGTCCGGGTTTTTTTTCTCGTACTTCCTGGCAACCCTCAAAAAGTTCCTTTTAGAGATTTTTTTTAATAGCTTGGTTGTTGAGTTATTCAATTTTTCAGAATTTTTTCGTGTTTTCGACCTTACATCACTAAAATGGCCATACCTCCCCTAATTTACAATTTAATCTTAAAAATAGACATATCGTTGGAAAGAGCGATAAATTTGCTATCTCCTTAAGGTATTTGAAGTCTTTTTACAGTCAGTGTTGGGCATAATCTTATCGACTAACACGAATACGATTGTAATCGCCATAATTATTCGTTGATTCTGAGTCAACTGCGATTATATTCGTACTAGAGGCCTGTTAGGGCTTGGAAAGCCCTAATCTAGTCCGTATAACAGTTGTACCTAACAGGAACCCAGCACATTAAAGTAACGATATAAGTCCTACGTATTTGCGGCGTTATGTGACCTGGTGCAAAGCTAAGTTAATAAATGATTAAAAAAGAGGAAATAACGATCAAAATGTAAGTAATGTAATAAAATAAATACCACCAGTTGAGGTGGATCTCGCCACTATGAGACTAAACAAAAAGTTGAATCGGGGAATTCAGAATTTGGGCATGGAGAGTGTGAAAGCGTGAAACTGCGCTTCCGTGTCTTCTATCTCCTTCTTTATGTCGTTGATTGTATCTTGATCGGTAGTACTCGTAGATGTCGAACTGGTGTTGAGTTGTGTGTAGAAGATGCTACAGCTGTCTTCGTCCTGATGTGTCTGGTACCATTCCAGCAAAGCTCGTGCTTGTTCTGTGTCAGGATTAATTTCGAGTGTTGTGTCATGTCCAATAGGATCGTTCAGAACTAACTCTCCTAGATGTTAGTAACTACACTACGTTTCTTACTTACCGTGGCAACTATTGTTACTGCCACAGCCTAATAAATCAAGTTTCAACTTCCTATTGTGAACAGGAAATAATTTAGCTCACTCAGCTGATCAGAAAAGACCCCATCACTTCACTCGTCTCTTAATGTCCCAGAGAGTCTCCCTATTAAATTGCAACTTCCTACAGTGAAACGGAAATAATTTAGCTCACTCAGCTGATCAGAAAAGACCTAATCACTTCACTCGTCTCTTAATGTAGCAGAGAGTCTCCCTATCAAATTTCAACTTCCTACAGTGAACAGGAAAGGATTTAGCTCACTCAGCTGATCAGAAAAGACCCCATCACTTCACTCGTCTCTTAATGTCCCTCTATCACCCCATGTCAGAAAAGACCCCATCACTACCTTTCTTACTCACCGACACTTTTGCAACAAACTTGGGGCCGTGCTGATTTGGAATTATATATAAAGACCGTTCGGAATTATATATTTATAAAGTCCGCTAAGTTCTTCAGGTTCAATTTCTTCGTTCAGAAGAATTGTTATTAACTACACTACATTTCTTACCTACCGTGAATTGATGGAAACTGTTGTTACCGCCACAGCCTAATAAACAACTCTCGTTGATAAGGACCGCCTAGAACACGATCAAAGCGGGTATAAAGACGAACGGCGACACTTTTGCAACAAACTTGGGGCCGTGCTGATTCTTCGTGTGATCGTACTTGTCTGTCGGCGATTACACGAATACAACCCATAAAAATGCGTCACGGTCATCAATTTCAATAGGGCGTCCCTCTTATAATATGCGAAGCCTTGCTAATATTACCTAGCTTCAGAGGGACGACCTATTGAAATAGATTTGAGACAAACAGGCTCGGCTCCAATCGTTGAATTCGCTTTAAGGACGTCCCTCTGCCCCCCCCCCCCCTTCCGGGTAGGACCGTATAAATACTCGGCCAGAGGGCCCCAAATTTATCATTCCATATTCAATCTCTAGAGAGTTCTTATTCCTGCATCCTAGCTGTCACAAAGTTTCTCGTTACTGCAGAGCGACGGATCTCTAGGAACTCTCTAATACCTGGTAACTCGGAATCTCGATATTACATACGTATAGAACTACTAACTTAGGTGATCTCCGATATTTCATGATTACATTCCTTAGTTAAGAGGTATATTTTACCTCAAAAGCGATAGAGAGTTACTTCTAACGAAAAAAGGGACAAGACTACAAATGATTTTGGACTTTTAGATAGCTTTCTATCGTCAATTGCGAAATAAATTACGAAGGTAGGTCCTGCAGAAGTCACGGTTGATTCCGTAGAACAGCAACCTACGATAGGAACAATGAAAGCCGGAAATTTGCCGCCATTTCTGAGAAAACTGGACATTTGGCGTTCAGAGCAAATTTCCCTCTGGACAGCTTGGTGAAAAACCGCACTTCTTCATTTTCAAAAAACTCATAACTTTAAATTCGATTATTAACAACAACAAAAAGAAAACTATAAGTAAGTAGATATTTTACATTTCTGAATATTAATCTCCCTGAAGAAGCCCCAGTTCCTGGGGAGAAATGTTAGAGTTTAATTAAAAAAAAAAAAAAAATTTAAGGACAGAAGGAATAAGCTTGTTAAAAACTGGACTGTCCGGGACAAATCTGGACACTTGGCAACCCATGCCAACACTGCATACAGGGTGTCCATACTTAAGTTCATCAAACTCAGAGAGTCGATTCTAAAGCTCATTCCTGACCGAATGTTCCCCTTAGAGCCGGTTTATCTGAGCGATAGCTTTATCCTCCAAATAACACAATAGGGGGTTTTTATCCATCCCTAGTTAAACCTATCTGGTGTTTTAATTTATCTGGTCCCTGGATGGATGGATAACAATTATAACTGGAGTTTAATGATATATCTAGAGCTTTCTAACCTCAAAAAAGTTTATTTGCTTACAAAAATCTTATTCAAATCTCGTTTGATTTTCTTTATTTTTGTACCTTCCAGTGGAATGGATATTTGGGGATTTGTCTTCAGAAAGAAAATCTCTAAGGGCCGGTTCATCAATTACCAACATTAACTGCAGGGTAGCAATACTGGGAATAGCACTATACTTCAGATAAGGAATGGGTGTCGTTTATCAATGCCGAATTACCTGGCGGATAAAATTATTCCTCAGATAAATTATGTCTGGCAGATAGTGCCGTTAGTATCCTCAATGGTGTCAGTAGGCGACAAAATAAGGGTGATTTACTCATGGAGCTACCACAGAGTAAAGCAGGAGCTACATTTTCTCCATTGATCGACTATAAAAAAAATCGGGTCTGACGTCCACAATACAACAGTGTCTATCAAGCTCGGCAAAATAAGAAACCACCACATTTTTACCATGCTTCATTTCTAGATAGAGTAATACATACACGAATTGCAATATTGCAACCTGAATTATTTTGAATGAATTATTGTGATCAGTAAGTTGTGGACCTAATTTCATCTTTGATCTGTGTTAGAATGTAAAGAACAGTATCTTTGTTCAGCCGAAATCTCAATAAAAATATCCATGTCAAAACCAGAGCAAAGACATACCTATCCATGGCAAATTTCTCCCTTGATGGGAAAAACAAAAGATCATGGATATGTCCATTACCTACTGCTTACCAGTACCGTGTAGTGCCTTCTTTTCACAAGATTATTCCATTATGGTTACCAAACAATATTAGTTTTTAACTTAGAGTAATAAATCAGCATTCCTTGACACTACAATGGCTTAGAGGTCATGAAATGTCGTGGTAAAATGAGAGCATTCCAAAAACGCTGCAAATTATTTCACAAAGGTTTATTATTTTTTCAATTGAGTATGATCATAGTTTTAGTTGGCTAGCGTACGTCATAACGCCCGTCCAGACTCCTCGGCGTGTCCTATTTCGAGTTGCCACAACCTATACTTCTATAATTATATACGCATGTTTATATTTCTCGATTTGAGCTCCTATCTATTCAAATAGTTATTGCCTTAATAATATCATTATCTAAGTACGTACGAAAAGTCGAGAGGATATGTTATTAAATATGCGTAGGAAAAGCTTTGGTATTAACACACAAATATGACCTTGAAAAAAACATATATATTCATGCCTCGAAGGAACGCCGGCGCCGTACCCACCACAAGGTGCCGCGGCGCCGGCGCCTCCTCTCACTCCACCCCCCCGCTCACCCGCCCCTCACCACCCACCGTGACCCCCTGCCAAGCGTGCCAGGCGTGCGCGCGTAGAAAAATACACTTTTTCGCCCGTTTTTGGCCCATAGCATCTATGCGAGTAAAGCGATCGGGATGGTTAAACGTTAGGACCAACTAGACCCCAAATGGAGTCTATGTGCGAAAGAACGGGTTTTTTAAGTCAATTCTTAGGCCTTTTATGGCCCGGACGGCGAACGGCGGACGGCGGACGGCGGACGGACATTTCAAATTTGGATTCTACGTACCTTGAAACGTAAAGTGACAAAGTTTGAGGGGGGGTTATAAAAATGTTTTGCTACACGATCACATAGGCTTATTATTGGAAATAATAAACCAAAAGTGACGAACGATTTTCCTACTATGAAAACTATGGGAGTTACTCTACCATAGTAAAGCCTTGGTTGTACGTGAAAATCAATAGAAAATGTGCCGGTCGGGAGAAAAAGTGTCGGTCGGGAAAAAAAAGTGTCGCGAAAAATTCGTCAAAAAACGCACTCGTCCCATATTAATTGGTGCTCTACACGGGGCCTTACTTGATAAATACGGTTTTCTTTTCCATTCAACGAATTATGCTACGATAGAATCTTCGCCGTTGCTATTTTTCCCGACCGACACTTTTTCTCCCGACCGGCACATTTTCTATTGATTTTCACGTACAACCAAGGCTTTACTATGGTAGAGTAACTCCCATAGTTTTCATAGTAGGAAAATCGTTCGCCACTTTTTGGAATGCTCTCATTTTACCACGACATTTCATGACCTCTAAGCCATTGGAGTGTCAAGGAATGCTGATTTATTACTGTAAGTTAAAAAACTAATATTGTTTTGTAACCATAATGGAATAATCTTGTGAAAAGAAGGCACTACACGGTTGGTTTACAATTGAGTAGTAGGTACCAACTGGTAAGCAGTAGGTAATGGACATATCCATGATCTTTTGTTTTTCCCATCAAGGGAGAAATTTGACATGGATATGTCTTTGCTCTGGTTTTGACATGGATATGTTTATTGAGATTTCGGCTGAACAAAGATGCTGTTCTTTACATTCTATCACAGATCAAAGATGAAATTAGGTCCACAACTTACTGATCACAATAATTCATTCAAATAATTCAGGTTGCAATATTGCAATTCGTGTATGTATTACTCTATCTAGAAATGAAGCATGGTAAAAATGTGGTGGTTTCTTATTTTGCCGAGCTTGATAGACACTGTTGTATTGTGGACGTCAGACCCGATTTTTTTTATAGTCGATCAATGGAGAAAATGTAGCTCCTGCTTTACTCTGTGGTAACTCCATGTGTAAATCACCCTTATTTTGTCGCCTACTGACACCATTGAGGATGCTAACAGCACTATCTGCCAGACAGAATTTATCTGAGGGATAATTTTATCCGCTAGGTAATTCGGCATTGATAAACGACTCACATTCTTTATCTGGAGTATATCGCTCAGTAAAGCTAACCTGCAGTTAATTTAGATAATTGATACACCGGCCCTTAGAGATTTTTTATTTTTAAACGCTTAGTTATCGAGTCCTTTAATTTTAAAGATTTTTTTCATGTTGTGTACTTCACGCCATTAAAACGGCCGTAACTCTCTTTAGAACCAATTTAAACTAAAAAAAAAGGAACCCATAAAAAACAAGTTTTTAATGTAACTCTTTCTTTTTCTCATGTTCTCGGTTAATTTTATTGTTGTTTCAATATTTGGTAGTTTCCTTGGCAACAGTAAATTGAAACAAAATCACATTGTTTCAAAATCACATTGATAATAACTTAAATTAAATTGACAAGGAAAATCATTTAATATTTTATTGACCTGGGATTCGTTGTCATTTTATGCAGACGTTCAATAGTATCCTTCTCCTCCCTCCTCCTCCTCCTCCCTCATCCTCCTCCCTCCTCCTCCTCCTCTCTACAATACACAACACTTGTAAGGTGTCCCATATTAAATTTCAAATTTTCGAAAATTTATAGTACAACTAACTTTTTCTTCGCGAAAATTTGATAGATTAAAATGTACGCCAGCATGAACTCGTGTGCAAAATTTCAGATCGATTGGATATCGGGAAGTGGGTTAAAAATCGATCTGAAATTATGTCTCAAGCAAGAACAGAATCGAAGTTAAAAGAAAGAGTTAAATAAGGACGAATTTGGAAAGAGCGCTAAATTTCTCATCTACATGATGCCAATCCAATATTTTTACTGTCGTTTTTATACCCAAAAAAGAGGCTAAAAAGGGAATTTTGAAAACTTCTCAGAATTTAACTTCTTTCCATTTTTCGTTTTGCTCTTAATACTGACTATATTGGGAAAGGACTCTACGGGGAAAAATTCTTCAGAGTCTCAGCTTTTCAACAGTTAGTCTTACTATTACTCTGCTAACTAGGGGAGACAATTATGCATAATGTTGAAAAACAAGGGTTTTTCAATGGAATCGAGGGTTTTCGTGAAAAATGACCCTCTATGAAAAAAGTCCAGTCATGCAGCATGACCCCATGAGCGAATTTTTGAAGAATATTACCGATTTTTACAACCAGCGAACGGCATTATTTCGATTTTTGACTGATTTTCCAACTACGAAATTTTTGAAAACTTGATACATATTCTTATAGGAAATTTTACGCTGATTCCGAATATACCACATGTTAGTATGCTGAAAAAATTATTTCGCACGACAAATCGCAAAAAACAGGCTATTTTGAAATTTTTGACTACATTTTTGAAAATTTCAACCCGAAGATGTAATCCGATCAAGCTGGCCAACGAACTTGAACTTTCGTTTTGTGCCCTTAACATTTTAAAATTTGTTTGAAGTTTCTAGCACAATTCTACGGACAGTTATCGTCTGGAATGACACATACATACATACATACATATATACATACATATATACATACATATATACATACATACATATATACATACATAAAAAAATGCGTTAAACTTCAGAATATGATTCAGAATAGCCTGAAACGGATTTCTGCATAATTTTTTTTCAAAAATTCACATTCTACAAATTTTGAGGCGAGAGCAATAGCTTAATTTTCTTCAAAAATTCGCTAAAAGGAGTTTGGGGCCGGTTCCTACGTATTTTTCACGCTGAATCGTATGGTAACTCTACTTGCAGATCTTCCCAACTTCGTTATAACCGAGTTTTACACTTTCACTAACACGTTTTACCCTTAAAAACAAATAAAAATGAGCATAAAAACAATCTAAAAATTTGTGTAAAACTCGGCTATAACTGAGTTGGGAGACCTACAAGTGTTATCATTCGATTCAGCTCGAAAAAATTTGTTGAAACAGGCCCCAAACTCGTCTTTTTATAGAGGGTCATTTTTCACGAAAACCCTCGATTTCATTTTAAAACCCACGTTTTTCTCCATTAAAGCATAATTTTCTCCCCTAATTAGCAAAGTAAAAGTAAAATTGACTGGACCGTTGAAAAGTTGAGATTCGGAGGAAGTTTTTCCCGTGAAGTGCTTTCCCCAAATGTATTAAGAAAAAATGACAAATGGAACAAAGCCGAATTCCGAGTTTTCAACATTTTCTTTTTAGCGTATAAAGACGGCTAAAAAATATTAGTTTAGCAGCCGGTAGATGATAATTGTCACGCTTTTTCCAACGATGTCCTTATTTTCGCTAATTTTCGTGGAAAATAAAGCTATTGCAATGGCTCGGAAAATTTTCTCTATTGAAATCCGTTTTGAGGCATTCTGAAACGAATCTTGGAGTTTAAAGCTTATATATATATATATATATATATATATATATATATATATATATATATATATATATAAAAGAGGATGTATGTATGTATGTATGTTGCCTATAGACTCCGAAACCGCTCGACAGATTGTAATGAAACTTTCAGGTATTATTAGGCATGATTCAAGGATTGTTCCTGTAAAGTTTGGTGCAAATCCGCTCAAAGGGCTCTGACCCAGAGGGCATAAAAGGGTGCAGTGTCAGGTTTTAGAAATTTATTTAACTACCCAAGCCAAGACCGAAGGCAGAGTGAGGCCGAGGGTGAGGCCAAAGGATGAGGAGGAGGATGAGGGAGGATGATGAGGAGGAGGATGAGGGAGGAGGAGGAGGAGGAGGGAGGAGGAGGAGGGAGGAGGAGGAGGGAGGAGGAGGAGGAGGATGGGGGGAACGCTAGTATCATATATATATATATGCGTGTGTGTCTGTGCCCTTCCAGACGTTAACTCTCCTAAGGATTGAGATGAAAATTCCGTTTTTGCACCAAAAACTTAAACTTTACAGACGAAAAAACGAGTTCATTGGCCAGAATATTTTGAGCACATTAAATTGGTCGAATTTCAAAAAAAGTGCTGGAAAAATCACTACAAATAGCATAAAACGATTAAAAACCGTTAAATTTTATATATATTTTTTTAGCAGAATATTGCTCAAATAAAGTTTATTAACTATAAAATAGAACATTAAAACATTTATATGCAAAATTATGCTGAAAACGTACTTAAATTACATTGAAAAATTGATTAAAACTCCAAAACGTTAAAAATCAAAAATCTCTTTTTTTGAATCGCAGATTATTATTTAGAACGGGTTTTTAGCGAATTTTTGAAGAAATTGCTCTCGCCTCAAAATTTGTAGAATGTGAATTTTTGAAAAAAATTTATGCAGAAATCCGTTTCAGGCTATTCTGCATCATATTCTGAAGTTTAACGCATTTTTTTATGTATGTATGTGTGTATGTATATATGTATATATGTATGTATATATGTATATATGTATGTATGTGTCATTCCAGACGATAACTGTCCGTAGAATTGTGCTAGAAACTTCAAACAAATTTTAAAATATTAAGGACACAAAACGAAAGTTCAAGTTCGTTGGCCAGCATGATCGGATTACATCTTCGGGTTGAAATTTTCAAAAATGTAGTCAAAAATTTCAAAATAGCCTGTTTTTTGCGATTTGTTGTGCGAAATAATTTTTTCAGCATACTAACATGTGGTATATTCGGAATCAGCGTAAAATGTCCTATAAGAATATGTATCAAGTTTTCAAAAATTTCAAAGTTGAAAAATCAGTCAAAAATCGAAATAATGCCGTTCGCTAGTTGTAAAAATCGGTAATATTTGCATGAAACATTGTCCAAATTCAGATTGAACTACTCTTTTGGAAGTATCCCTGTATAACCAATCCTAGAACCATGCTGTTTAAAACGTAGGTAGTAGGTGCTTTAAAAAAAAAAAAAAAATGTAATCACAACTGATGAGTTTACTCTGTGCATGTGTTAATAAATTGATTCCATGTTTGTCTATCAAAATCATAAACTAAAATTTCTCAACACGATCAATAGCGACTGAAATGTCGAAGATTTCTTCAAAAATTCGCTCATGGGGTCATGCTGCATGACTGGACTTTTTTCGTTTTGCTCTTAATACTGACTATATTGGGAAAGGACTCTACGGGAAAAACTTCTTCAGTCTCAGCTTTTCAACGGTCAGTTTTACTTTTACTTTGCTAATTAGGGAAGGGAGAATTATGGATAATGTTGAAAACATGGGTTTTTCAATGAAATCGCGCGTTTTCGTGAAAAATGACCCTCTATGAAAAAACGAGTTTGGGGCCGGTTTCTACGTATTTTTCACGCTGAATCGTATGGTAACACTTTCAGATCTCCCCAGCTTCATTATGATTGAGTTTTACACTTCAACGAACACGTTTTACCCTTAAAAACTCATAAAAATTAGCATAACAAACAATCTAAAAATTTGTGTAAAACTCGGCTATAACTGAGTTGGGAGATCTACAAGTGTTATCACTCGATTCAGCTCGGAAAAATTAATTGAAACAGGCCCCAAACTCGTCTTTTCATAAAGGGTCATTTTTCACAAAAAGCCTCGATTTCATTTTAAAACCCACGTTTTTCATCATTAAAGCATAATTTTCTCCCCTAATTAGCAAAGTAAGAGTAAAATTGACTAGATTGTTGAAAAGTTGAGATTCGAAGGAAGTTTTTCCCGTGAAGTGCTTTCCCCAAATGTATTAAGAAAAAATGACAAATGGAACAAAGTCGAATTCCGAGAAGTGTTCAACATTTTCTTTCTAGCGTTTTTTTTTTTTTTTTTTTTTTGCGTATAAAGACGGCTAAAAAATATTAGTTTAGCAGCCGGTAGATGATAATTGTCACGCTTTTTCCAACGATGTCATTATTTTCGCTAATTTTCGTGGAAAATGAAGCTATTGCAATGGCTCGGAAAGTTTTCTCCATTGAAATCCGTTTTGAAGCATTCTGAAACGAACTTGAGTTAAACGTTTTTTCATATATGTGTATATATATATATATATATATATATATATATATATATATATATATATATATATATATATATATATATATATATATATATATATATATATATATATATATATATATATATAGACCATTTCTGAACAATTTTAGACCATTCTGAACAACTTTGGTTCCGTGTTTGTCTGTCTGTGTGTTTGCGTGTGTGTGCCATTCCAGACGATAACTCTCCTAAGGATTGAGATGAAAATTCTGTTTTTGCACCAAAAACTCAAACTTTCCAGCCGAAAAAACGAGTTCATTGGCCAGAATATTTTGAGCACATTAAATTGGTCGAATTTCAAAAAAGTGCTGGAAATATCACTAAAAATAGCATAAGACGATTAAAAACCGTTAAATTTATATATATATTTTAGCAGAATATTGCTCAAATAAAGTTTATTAACTATAAAATAGAACATTAAAAAATGTATATGCAAAATTATGTTGAAAATTACTTAAATTATATTAAAAAATTGATTAAAACTCCAAAAAAGTTAAAAATCAAAAATCTCTTTTTTTGAATCGCAGAATATTATTTAGAACGGGTTTTTTTTGCCATAGAATTGGTAACTAGCAATTTCTTTTCCCTCAAAGTCCTTAATTTTCAAAACAATGTAACATAATCTAGTACGATACCTAATTTACAAAAAGTCGCTCATACGATCATGCTGCATGACTGGAACTTTTTTAGTTCAAAAGTGATGTTAAGGGGAGTTTTGGCCGTTTTAATGTCTTAAGGTATAAAACTCGGAAAAAAGTCTTGGAAATTAAATTACTCGAAAACAAAGCGTTTAAAAAATAATGTCCAGTCATCCAGCATGACTACATAAGCGAATTTTTGAAGAAATCTTCGATTATTTCGATTTTTGACTGATTTTTCAACTTTGAAAATTTTGAAAACTTGATACATATTCTTATAGGACATTTTACGCTGATTCCGAATATACCACATGTTAGTATGCTGAAAAAATAATTTCGCACAACAAATCGCAAAAAACAGGCTATTTTGAAATTTTTGACTACATTTTTGAAAATTTCAACCCGAAGATGTAATCTGATCATGCTGGCCAACGAACTTGAACTTTCGTTTTGTGTCCTTAACATTTGAAAATTTGTTTGAAGTTTCTAGCACAATTCTACGGACAGTTATCGTCTGGAATGACACATACATACATACGTACATTTATACATACATACATACATAAAAAAATGCGTTAAACTTCAGAATATGATTCAGAATAGCCTGAAACGGATTTCTGCATAAAATCACATTCTACAAATTTTGAGGCGAGAGCAATAGCTTAATTTTCTTCAAAAATTCGCTAAAAGTCTTCGCGAGGAACTTTCGATCAGAAAGGAGCTCTAGAATCATCTCTCAGAGTTTGATTAACTTAAGGCGGGAACCCCTTGTATTCCATTCGTGTCATTGTGTGTGTGTGTGTGTGTGTACGTGTTTGTGTGTACAAAGTTCAATTTCACTATACTCAATTATTGTTTTGATTTCAGGGTAATACCTTCAGCTGGCTGAATCATGGATGCCGTTAAGGTGAGTTCTCTTGAATCTATGGATTTCAAATCGGTATAATCTTAATTTGATGTAAACACGCATCATAAACGCATAGTCGATACAATTGGAATTCAGACAAGTCTTCAGGTAATATCGTCGTGCGAAATTTTATGCATTGGTCGAAGAAGTTACACATTTTGCTTCCGAGTCTACCTGAAGGTAGCGGTAGCACTGAATTGACTTTCGGGAGAGAAACAATTTTTGGTCTCAAAATCAAAATTTCCAATTGCATTCTGAACAACTTTGGTCCCTTGTGTGTGTGTGTGTGTGTCTGTCGTGTGTCCCCAAATCCTTGTAACAAGCTTATTTTCCACAGTTTTCATCCGATTTAGATGATTAAGGCAATGATTTACTGCTGCGAATAAATTATAATGTCTGTCCATGCGACAAAGGGGGTTATGTAACAAATAATTAAACGGGGAAAAAGGGATGGAAATTAGTCGTTACTTTTTGTCGGATGGATCGGCGTAAGAAAATCAAAATAAGATAAAATACTAAGGTTTTCCCCCCCTTTATTGGCATGGTTTCCGAAACATATAGCCATATGAAATATAAAAATCGTTCATAACATAAATCAGCAAAACAAAATTATAATACCAAATCGAGATCTAAAATATAAAATCATAATAAACATAAACATAATATAAAATACTAGTTACATCCAATTCAATCTGTTAACTTAAATCAAATTCACACTGACTGTTTTCTTCAATAATTTGAACAAATCATCCCATACATCAATATTTCGACTGAACAGTAAGAAGCAGTAATTGAATGGGCTGGTTGTTTTTGCCCTGATATTATTGAACATAGTATCCTTCGATCTTTGGTAAAACGGACAATCCATAAAAATGTGCTCTGAATCTCCTCTCAAATAACCAAAATCACAATCTTCAGCATCTCGACGGTTAATTCTATGTAAATATAGTTGGCAGATAGCATGGTTCGTTCGCAACCTCCATAACATACGTATAAACCGTTTTGATCTGTAAACCCTCTTTAGTGTTGGATTCAATTGCTTATAAAATCGCAATCCATCGAATCGCTTCGCCGTGTTCATAACATTTTTGCCACTTATCTTCCTATCCTCGCTTCGTTATTACGTCCTCTTTCGGCCTCGGATAATCCAAATTTGAACCCTAACGTAACGCTCTTTTGGCCGCCTCATCGACTCGTTCATTGTAGGCTATACCAATATGTATAAAATAAATAATACTCGTATCAGAGCAATAGTACGTAAAAAAAAAAAACAAAAAAAAAACTAAGATTAGGTACAATTGTACAATAAGGCGTTGTTTTGAGAGCTTTCTACGTTTTTCGAGGGGTGGGGGCTCGGGAAACGCGCACAGCAAGCGTTTCTGGAACTCCATTGATTTGCCTTCGGTCCGCGTATTCACTTTACGCGAAGGCTCCAAGCGGTCTGACCAACCTGCCGCCACCGCTATCGATTAAGCAATCAAGGTATCGCTATATCGCGTTTGCTGAACCTGTGGATTACCGACGCGGGATTTTCGATTTTATCGAATGATGAGCGTGCAAAAGTATTAAAAATTGAATCTAAAAAAAAAAAAAAAAAGTTTGCCAAGTTGGGTGTGGCACACAGCTTCTTCGTTTACCTATCATCTTCTTCCAACTATCATCCAAATTTAAGCGAACCCGAACAACCAGAGAGTAAAAAGATGGAACATGGTGGAATTTACGTTTGCGCATGCGCAGAATGAAGTATTGATTTGGCAAAAATGAAACTGATAGGGGACCATCTACAACCTAACCCGCGCATTCTCTGACAATGTTATCAAAATCTGATGAAATGAGTGGAGATTAGGGTCGTTTCAAGGATTTCACATAGGCGCATGCGCAGTAGCTATTATGTTGAAATTGGTATGGGAGAAAAGGCAAAAATTGTGCTCAAAACTACGTTTTTTCACCTATTCTGAGTTTTTTAACCCCCTAAAAATGATCATTTTAAGCTGATTTTTCTACAGTAGCTCTTGGGTATAAAAACCCAACCCCGAAAGGAATTTCAATTATTCATTACTCCATTGTGGATGCTATGATATAGGAGAAGCAGATTTCCGGCCATATAGGCCTGGGCTTTCACATAGATTTATCAGATGATGTTCTAGTAAAGATAACGTTACTTGGACATTGCGCAGAAAGTATGGAGGTGGGTTCGCTGGATGAATAAAAAAAATCCGTCGTTGAATGATAAAAAGGTACTTCCCGGTTACCGGAAGGCTACTAATCTATTTGTCCAACTAACCTGTATTTTACCAATAGAATTGATTTAGGATGTTTCTTTTTTTGAGATGCGAGCTTGCGAGCATCCAGAATACCAAACTATAGCAATCATTCAGTCTATTTGCCCAACTAATCTATTTTACGAAAAAGATTTTTGAGTGGCCTCTAGTGAGGTAGGTATATAAGGACTGAAAATCCATTAATAGGTCTCTATAAAGAACTTTTCAAGAGCTGACATTATTATAAATTTCATATGGCAAGTAGAATAAATAATAGTTTGAGAGACATTGTGTTATCACCTCCCGCCACAGTACTCCGTCTACAGTCCCAATTGTTTACTTGTTGATAGAAGGCGAGACTCTTTATCTCAGCAGAGTCGCCTCCACAAATATTATGTTCAACTCAAATATATTATATCTTATGTGAACAGACGAATTCCTCATTACTTCTAATAGGTAATATTCCAGGAATAGCAGGAAACGTGCATTGTGTTGTCTCATCGAGAACTAGAACACATAAAGTGTAGAGATAGAGATTAGGACGAATTTCATCGAATGGGTAACTTTAGAAAGGACTGGTATGTAGATCAGACCCAGGAGTGTCTCTTAGCGATAGCAAGTTTGATGGATTATAAGTAGAGCTCGGCAATATATCCAAAATAAAACCTCAAAATATGCACGTATAAGATGCCCAAGCCATTCATTTGTACACGTGCGCGAAAATATGCTACCAAAATACGTGTATGATAGTTTAACAATTGAATAAGTGGAGAAAGGGAGCAACGAAAAAAGAAAAAAAAAATCGTTTCAGTACGTCGTTACTATTATTTCATTATTATGATTATCATCATTTGTTGGTTGGTAATTTTGTATACAATCATATACAACTTTTACACCGGATTTTATACATCCCGAACCACACCCGTTTGTGCAACTTTACCCAGTGGAGGTGTGGTAAGGCCGTAAAGGTTTGTGAAGCCCAAATCTGGGCGAAAGATATTTTTAGGAGAACATATACCTAAATAACAGGGCGAGAGTATCAACTACGGGGTTCTACAACCGACTTACCAGGAAGTTAAGATTGTGATACGATAGAATCCAAGGATATCCAATATCCAAGGATATGCGTTAAATCCAAGGATAAGCAATACTTGGTCGGGTTTTTATAGTTGAGGTCGTAAACGTTGAGGTAAGGATTTAGACTCTTCAATTGCATTTTTGCACTGGGAAGAAAAAAGTTCCAGTCATGCAGCATGATCGTATGGTGAATTTTCGTAAATTGCCGTATTGTATAATTGAATTGTTTTGAACTTTGAGCTTTTTGAGTGCGAAGAAAATTTTAACTATTAATTTCATGGCAAAAAATGTATTCTAAATAATAATCTGGCTTGATGGATTAATGGCGTAATGGATTTTGTCAAGAAATGCCCATTACTGCGAATATATGCACGACAAATTTAAATTTAGAGCGATAAAATGACTTGAATAAGGCAAATTCGGGCTTCTTACAGCTTGGGCATATTGCAAAACAAATACGCAAATATGCAAAATGCCGAGCCCTACTTATATATATATTTAAAATAAAGATGTGATTGAAATAGGTGGGTAAAGAAAAACATCTGACCGGTCTCTTTTTTTTCGCGAGTTCAAAGGGGTTTGCAGTTCTGAGACGGAAACCGGACAATAGGTAGCCTACCTTGTTCATTTTTTTTTTTAAAATCAAATCAAACATATATATATGTTTATATATATATATATATATATATATATATATATATATATATATATATATATATATATATATATATATATATATATATATATATATATATATATATATATATATATATACACTGCTCCGTTCAAGCGTTGTGGATTTTAAGTTTGCGCGCTTACGGTTCTATTCATCTACATGTGTGCCGTGAAGTTTTTGGGGATTATTTGGGTTTTAATCCTCGTAATCATTGAACGGCAGCGGAAGTCCAATTTCAGTGGTTAGTCTGGCAAATTTCGAAACTTTCCATGACTGGAACGAATCTACTATTGGAACTGCTTTCAACACTGCTTACGATCTCAAGACTACGGAACGATGATAATTCGTATACCGCATAACTCTATAGTTTCGTTCTCTTCGTAAATTTTGCCAATTCCGAACGGTTCTGAGCAAGTGCAGTTGAGCTTTGTCGTTTGCAGTGTTAGATAGGTTTCGAAAGTCCCAGATTTTTCTGGAACTCTCGGAACTCTAATGTAAGGACCTCGTTCCATAGACGTCTTGACATCGTTTGGAGTGTTGAAAGCAGATCCAACAGTTCCGAATTGATTCTTTCCAGTTCTGAATAGTTCCTGGATTCGTCAGAACCGTCACTGAGAACGAACTTAATGGACCTCGGCTTGACTGAGAAGAAAAGCCAATTCCACGTTCGCACATGCGCAGCAGTTGTTCATAAAGTTATTTGATGTTTAGACTTCAACTCTCCTCCGAATTTGATCGAAGTAATATCAGGTTGCGAGAAATTAATGCTTTGAGGATTCAAAGTTTGTGCTGACTACGGATCAGTGAGGACTGATTCCTATAGGGCCCGTTACAACTCGGAGGATCACTAATTCATCCAGAATTAATCCTGCTATCTCACTGCCGTTTTTGAATGATAATTCTCGACTCGGGATTAACTCCTAATGGTAGAACGCGCCTCTTGAGTAGTAGGTATTCTAGACATTGGTGTAGGCAGCAGGTAGCCGCAGCGCCCTAGATTTTTTGGACCTATGAAAACAGAAAGAAAATCTATGCATATTATGCCTGTCAGCTACTCTGGTAGGGCGGGTTGCGGAGTATATTAATATATTGGATATTCCTCATATCGTGTATTATGCCATGCAGGAGTGCCCACGTATAGATATTTTTTGACAGATCCCAAAATCAGTCTTTTGGCTGGGGGTCATGACAAAATAGAGTTAGAAGTTACTGCGGTTACAGATCACAAGGTGCACGTGAACTATGATCAGCTGATCTGGTAACAATCGACAGCTGACAAATTACTACAATTGCGCGACGTGAGTAGGAGACCGCTTGATTGACAACGCAAGATCGAGTCTTAGTACGTCCTCGTTACCACGTCTTCAACACTATGCCCGTAAATGTATAAACCCGAGGAAGGTTTCTGTGATAAGCGTGTTCAGTTCATATTTTTATACTAAACTTATTAGTGGTATATTATTTAAAATATGAATTGAATATATAATTATATTAAAATATACTAATTTTATTTATATTCATCTTATTTTCACTCGAAGCAGTCCAATCATCGAGTGCCCAAAAACAACTTAGTCAACGAAACGGAGGATAAAGGGTTGCCGAAAAACGGATAAAATCTTTTCATTCCAATCATATCTACCTTTTTCAAGATGAAAACATTCAACTACTAAGATACCAACATGTATTATTTTACTGATTTTTTCCACAAAATGCATAAAATCCCTTATACCAACCTCTAAATTTTCATGCACCAATATTACTACAAACAAAGTTGAGCGAACTTACTTGAACGATCGCCAGTTTTCCTGACAGATTTGACTTCAAGATAAAACTGGAACGCATTCAAAACTAATATCCGCAGTAGAACAAACTGGTGTCAACCGATGTTTTATCAAGTGGACTGCCAAGTTATCTGGAGGATAGATCACATTTTACTAAAGTTGATGATGTTATTAGAGACCATGAATTTTGCAACTGTGGGGAATAAAAGCTGAATCATGTCTGACCAAAACCCTTCATTGTTGTGGTGAAAACCACCCCCTCTTGTCAACAGCCCTTTTCAGGGCTACCAAAAAGAGGTAGACACAACACAAAAATATTTATAAGACGTCGAGTTATAACTCCGTCAAACAAAATATTTCACCAGAGAGAAAATACGAAATTCTCTCTCAAAAGTGAAATATTAACTAATAACATACAAGGCGACCTCCCTAGACACTTACTGGGCGAGAGAGACGCGACAAGTATCTCGAACCAAGTCGCCTTGAATGAGAAAACTCAAACAGAAAATCAAACGTCCTCTAAATCTAACAAGGACAATTCAAACAAGCCTACTCGCCAATCAGAAACACTGATTACACGAGAGACAATAGGCGAACCAACCAGGAGGCGGCAAGCAACCACCTCTGGTCCAGCAGCCACCTCGGGGACCCCGTCTGAACAACGGACGCAGGGAAACCACCCGAGGTCCCCGTCTAAACTCAAGGTCGTCGGCTCCTCGACGGACGCTCGTAAGCCACCCCCGGGGACCCCGTCGCAACGACGGACGTGGGGAAACCACCCCGGAGGACCAGCTCAGCTATCATACTCGCAGATACTGAGAAAACAATGTGCGAGCCAATGAGATTACACAGTCGAATTAATGAAATTAAGCGGACCAATCAGGAGGCGGCAGGAGGCGGCCACCTCCCTATAAATACCCCGCTCGGAGCCCTCCGAAATTCATTCTACTCTCCGCTCTCGACGACTACACCTCGAAGTACGAAGATTTCTACACGCTCTACGCTGACGAACCTTCTGCTCCCGAGTTCATCTCAAGAACGGCTTCCTACTGCTTTCTACAAGGCCTACCTTCTCTCCACACAGATCTCGCATTGGCATCTACGAGTCCAGTGATTATTCATCCTGCTCATTGCCCAACGTAGTTCTTCTGTCAGGACGCCACCCGGTACATCTATTGATATTCTCATTAGATCGTACGCCCGCTGGGACGTTCCTAGTCGTGTCGCCCGGGTTTCATAGCACTAGGCTCGTCACCGACCGCTGTGGGCACGCCGGTAAATTACTCAGCTCATACGCTCTAATTTACCGTCCAAGGAAGTCTTTTTCAAGACTACAAGGTAGGACCCTGACATCCGAGCAAAGGAAAGAAGCTCTGTCAAGCGAGTCCACCTTCTGAACCCTCTATTTCTATACATAGAGGTATCGAAAACGAGCTAATAAACTCGGATATTTCGATGGAGCGTCGGCCGTCCTATTTCCTCATGCAAGGGGAGGCGGAACCCGGCGCGGCCGGGCCTCTTAGCCCACGCAGCGCTACCTACCCGCTGCCCGGCCAGTCCGCTGTTCCTAGCGACGGCTCAAGGCTCGATCCTCGCGACGAGATCGCCTTCTCACCTAACGTATTCACGAAGGAAACGTTAGATCAAGCCTCACCTACACAAAAGTTCGAGGATACCTTTCAGACCCGCTCTGAAGTCAATCATTATGATTCGACAAAGATTTCCGAATATCCACGATATTCTATACAAGGCTACCCGGCCGATCCGAGTGTCAAATACACTCCAAATGTACAAAAAACAAAGGATACTTTTCAGTACCTCAACCAAGCTCAACATATTCCTCCTACAGATATAAATCTTAGGCCGGAATATTACAAAACGGCTCAGTACCAAACTGATCGAACCCAGCACCCACTATGCGAGCCCAGTGCTCCACGCGGCTGCGACACGAACTATCCCTCAGTTCATTCCGCCAAGCAAGCTGACCTTGGCGATTTCGCTCACATTCCTTACAGGAATACCTCAGGGACTAACCCGCATAATCAGAATATAAATGTCCCACTTGGTCTACCTACACCAAGTAAAACATATTTAAATCCACTACAAATGGTGACCCCGCCTTTGAACAGGCTTAACACGGAGCATTTCGTTCCCTCTTATGAAGCTAGTGGATTTCAGGGAACCACTGCGGGCGTGCGACCCCCGCCGGGCCTCTACGCCCCACATCTCACTCAACAACCCTCTACACAAAGTGGCTTTCGAGCACTTTTAGAGGAAATGGGAGATTATCAAAAACCAATCTTCCAAAAGAAGAATATCGATCGTGCACTCGCCGAGTTCGATCAATACTGCGTGCGAAAACACCTGAGAACGCAGAACGAATGCTTCTCAGCTATATACAAGTGGGTACCAGAAGAAATGAGGGAAGCTATCGACTCAGCTTACCTCACGGCACCCCACGCACCTTATGAAGAGGCCAAACAGCGCCTACAGCGAGAATACGGGTTGTCCTTACAGGACAGGCTCCTCGCACTCGAGGACCCCGCATCTCTCGCCAAAAAACCCAGCACCAAGTACCACGAAATGTACTCTAAAGCTGTTGGGTACTTCTCAGAGGCTCTGATCACTCAAAAGTGGATCGAAACTCTACCTATCGAAGCACGAGGTATGGTCGCAGCTCAGCCTACCACGACCGCCCGGCTTGACCTAGCTGATACGCTACACGCGTACAAAACAGAGAACCCCTCTCTCAACATACGAGGAGTAGAATCTACTCCGAAACCCATGAAAACTGGTTTCAAAAAGGCCCTCTCACAACAAGCTGAGTTCAAACCCCAACCAGTAGAGAGTAGGCCTCACAAACCGACGGCCTATGTCTGTCGAAACCACGCACGTTTCGGTAGCGAAACTCGCAAATGTGCAGACCCAGAACACTGCACTTGGAAGGCAAACACTGCCTCCAAAACTAGCAAAAAGGCAGCGCCTATAAGCCAGCCTAAAACCTGGGTTTCAAACGAAAATACTCAGAGATCGGTACAAGAAAGTACCGTTCCAACCTCCGACGTAGAGAGTTCGGAAAACGAATATCTGCCAGTGTATCTGAGCCTATACACCGGCAGTCTAATGAGTATAAAAGGCTTTTTTTCAAGTGCAAACTAAATGGCACTGAATTTCTCATCGACACGGGAGCAGAAGTGAACATTCTGCCCCACAATGTCACCAAAAAATTGGGCTTAAAAATTCGTAAGTCCAACGTAAAGCTCACAGCAGCTAACGGAGCCCCTATAGACACACTAGGGCGGGCTGACACGACAATTAACATCGGCCTCGGAGACATGACCACCGATTTTATGATCACGAAAGTTGATCTAGCGATCCTCGGTATACCATTCCTCGAGTCTTGGGATATCGGAATACGGGTCAAACACAAATACATTTATAAAGATAAAATAAAAAGCTATGCCGATCAAAAAATAGCTGCAGTCATGAACAAAAAATTCACTGACGAACAAATAGCAGCTACTATCCCTCATCGTGACAACAGCCCTCAACCAGAGGACGTGCAAATCACGGAGGACGAAAACATTCGCTCTATCATTGAAAAATACAATGATAAAATGAGCAAACTTCAAGGAAAGTGGAAAAACAACGGGGTTTACCACCGTATAACCACGGAAGGAACACCAGTACACTTCCGAGCAAGACCCATGGCGGGCGAAAAACGGGCTCAAGTCAAAAGTACTTTTGACAAAATGCTTTCCGAAGGCATAATTGCACCATCAGATTCCGAATGGGCATCCCCGTTACACTGTGTGCCAAAAAAAGACGGGTCATGGAGGATCACCGGCGACTACCGTTTCCTGAACGCGAAAACGAAGAAAGACGCCTACCCTCCTCCTCACATTCGCTCTTTCCAAGCGAATTTACATGATACACAAATCTATTCGACAATAGATTTAAAATCGGCATATTACCATATTCCGATGCACCCAGATGACGCTCATAAAACTGCAATTATTACACCTTTCGGTCTTTATGAGTTTAAGAAAATGAGCATGGGTTTGGCCGGAGCGGCTCAAACATGGCAAAGATACATGGACAGCATCATGCGAAAATTTGATTTCGCATTTGTATATCTAGATGACATACTGGTGGCTTCTAAAAATTATAAAGAACACATGAACCACCTCAAACAAATTTTTGACAAGCTAGGGGAACACGGACTTCGAGTAGGTTTTGATAAATGCATTTTTTCAAAACCTACCGTCGATTTCCTAGGTTTCACTATCTCGAAAGAAGGGATAATTCCTAAACGAGATAAAATAGAAGCCATAGAACAATTTCCTAGGCCAATAGACGTACGAAGTCTACGCAGATTCCTAGGTATGTGTGGTTTCTACCGAGCTTGCTCAAGTAAATTCGCTCACACGGCACAACCTCTGTATGACTCCATTCAGTCAAACAAAAAAAATGACAAAACACCTATCGAATGGACATCAGAGAGAGAAAAAGCTTTCAACAGCTTAAAACAAGCAATGATTAAAGCTACATTGCATAATATCGCTCATCCACACCCTACAGCAGAGTGGAGAATAGTCTGCGACGCATCCGACACACACATCGGAGCGGCACTGGAGCAGGAAATTACAGACAAACACGGCTCGAAATCTTACCAACCATTGGGATTTTTCAGTAAAGAAATTCCGGAACAATGGAAGAATAAAGCATCATTCGACAAAGAGATGTTCGCCGTTTACCAAGCTTGCATTCATTGGCACAATGACTTGGACGGCCGATCTTTTCATATTTGTTCAGATCACAAGCCTCTGCTAGGCACGATGCTTAAGAAAAATGCACATTTTTCTAAAATGAGATTAAGATGGCTAACATACATCTCTCAAATGACAAGTGACATTCGTCATATACCCGGAGAGAACAACGTCGTCGCCGACGCACTCTCCAGACCCTTCGATCCAGTTGAAATTCAAACAAAATCGATTTCAACCCAAACTGACGAGGGTCCACCCATAGCCGAAATTTCGCAAATTACGGCTGCAATAGAGTGCAATCTTCTACTGCACATTTCAAATGCACAAATTCGTTCTCCTCCTAACGCAGAGGACAAATTGAAACTCACACGAGTTGAATTCCCTCAAGGAGAAATTTGGTGTAACCTAGACCTAGGACACCCAAGACCTTATATTCCAAACGAAATAAGGCAAGAAATAATCAGCCAAATTCACAATTTGGGACACCCAGGTATACACTCTACAGTGTATAAAGTTAAACAAAGATATTTTTGGCACGGACTCCGTGCAGATGTCTCCAACTGGGTCCGAGCGTGCGAAACTTGCCAACGAGCAAAAATCACTCGCTCCGTGAAGCTCCCTTACTCCGAATTTGAAACGGCTAACAAATTTTCACATGTACACGTTGATATTACCGGACCCTTACCTTTAGCTAAAGGAGGGAAACGTTACATTCTAATGATGGTCGATAGAGCAACGGGTTGGCTAGAGGCAGTCCCTCTTAACAACATCGAAACAGCCACGATCACAAACGCCTTTATCAATATTTGGGTAGCTTCAAAAGGCGTACCTAAATACATCACAAGTGATCAAGGCACGCAATTCGAATCAGATCTATTTAATTCCATTATGGAACGTCTCGGAGTAAAACATACTCACACGTTACCATACAAACCGTCAACAAACGGAATGGTAGAACGCAGAAATAGATCTTTGAAAGAGGCTCTCAAAGCACAAAACGAAAATTGGCTCGACGCCCTTCCAAAAGTTCTACTCGCCATGCGTACGGCAGTAGACCCAGCAACGGAAACTACACCGTTCCAAAAAGTTTACGGAATTGACGTACCACTCCCAGGAGACATTTTCGTAACTTCTACAAACCTTTCTGAGCCTCTCTTCTTCCGGCCTACGCATATTAAACATAATAATACGAAATATGCCGTCAACATGCCCAAAAATTTGGATACATGTACACATGTCTATATCAGAGTGCCCACACAGCTCACCTCTCTGCAATGTCCTTACACAGGACCATTCAAAGTGGTTAAAAGAGATAAGTTTTCGGTTACAGTGCAAATTGGCGAACATACGAAAAAAGTTCCCAAACAGCAAATAAAACCAGCTTACACTCTAAAAACAGACGAAGCTGTGTCACTAAACAAAAATCAGGCAGAAAATAAGGAGGAGACTCCCCGAAAATCTGCCAGAAGGCACGTCCCCTCTACCAAATTCGACGAGAGGTGGGTGACTGCGCTCGAAACACCCCAGCCGGCGTCGTCGTTAATAACACGACGTCTTGGGGGGGCGCCTGTGGTGAAAACCACCCCCTCTTGTCAACAGCCCTTTTCAGGGCTACCAAAAAGAGGTAGACACAACACAAAAATATTTATAAGACGTCGAGTTATAACTCCGTCAAACAAAATATTTCACCAGAGAGAAAATACGAAATTCTCTCTCAAAAGTGAAATATTAACTAATAACATACAAGGCGACCTCCCTAGACACTTACTGGGCGAGAGAGACGCGACAAGTATCTCGAACCAAGTCGCCTTGAATGAGAAAACTCAAACAGAAAATCAAACGTCCTCTAAATCTAACAAGGACAATTCAAACAAGCCTACTCGCCAATCAGAAACACTGATTACACGAGAGACAATAGGCGAACCAACCAGGAGGCGGCAAGCAACCACCTCTGGTCCAGCAGCCACCTCGGGGACCCCGTCTGAACAACGGACGCAGGGAAACCACCCGAGGTCCCCGTCTAAACTCAAGGTCGTCGGCTCCGCGACGGACGCTCGTAAGCCACCCCCGGGGACCCCGTCGCAACGACGGACGTGGGGAAACCACCCCGGAGGACCAGCTCAGCTATCATACTCGCAGATACTGAGAAAACAATGTGCGAGCCAATGAGATTACACAGTCGAATTAATGAAATTAAGCGGACCAATCAGGAGGCGGCAGGAGGCGGCCACCTCCCTATAAATACCCCGCTCGGAGCCCTCCGAAATTCATTCTACTCTCCGCTCTCGACGACTACACCTCGAAGTACGAAGATTTCTACACGCTCTACGCTGACGAACCTTCTGCTCCCGAGTTCATCTCAAGAACGGCTTCCTACTGCTTTCTACAAGGCCTACCTTCTCTCCACACAGATCTCGCATTGGCATCTACGAGTCCAGTGATTATTCATCCTGCTCATTGCCCAACGTAGTTCTTCTGTCAGGACGCCACCCGGTACATCTATTGATATTCTCATTAGATCGTACGCCCGCTGGGACGTTCCTAGTCGTGTCGCCCGGGTTTCGTAGCACTAGGCTCGTCACCGACCGCTGTGGGCACGCCGGTAAATTACTCAGCTCATACGGTCTAATTTACCGTCCAAGGAAGTCTTTTTCAAGACTACAAGGTAGGACCCTGACATCCGAGCAAAGGAAAGAAGCTCTGTCAAGCGAGTCCACCTTCTAAACCCTCTATTCTATACATAGAGGTATCGAAAACGAGCTAATAAACTCGGATATTTCGATGGAGCGTCGGCCGTCCTATTTCCTCATGCAAGGGGAGGCGGAACCCGGCGCGGCCGGGCCTCTTAGCCCACGCAGCGCTACCTACCCGCTGCCCGGCCAGTCCGCTGTTCCTAGTGACGGCTCAAGGCTCGATCCTCGCGACGAGATCGCCTTCTCACCTAACGTATTCACGAAGGAAACGTTAGATCAAGCCTCACCTACACAAAAGTTCGAGGATACCTTTCAGACCCGCTCTGAAGTCAATCATTATGATTCGACAAAGATTTCCGAATATCCACGATATTCTATACAAGGCTACCCGGCCGATCCGAGTGTCAAATACACTCCAAATGTACAAAAAACAAAGGATACTTTTCAGTACCTCAACCAAGCTCAACATATTCCTCCTACAGATATAAATCTTAGGCCGGAATATTACAAAACGGCTCAGTACCAAACTGATCGAACCCAGCACCCACTATGCGAGCCCAGTGCTCCACGCGGCTGCGACACGAACTATCCCTCAGTTCATTCCGCCAAGCAAGCTGACCTTGGCGATTTCGCTCACATTCCTTACAGGAATACCCCAGGGACTAACCCGCATAATCAGAATATAAATGTCCCACTTGGTCTACCTACACCAAGTAAAACATATTTAAATCCACTACAATTGTCTTAAAAGTATGGGCATGAAGATCAATTTTTCTAAAACTAATTTCTTAACTTTCGCGTTTAGAGAAAGTGATATCCCGCAGATAAAGAACCTAAAATGCCATGAGAAAGAGGATCCGTGTGTGTAGGGAGCTGAGGAACTTTTTAGATATTGATAGACGTAGAATGGTATACTATGCGCTCATTCAGTCGCTCATGATCTATGGTGCATCTGGTTGGGGAGGATGTAGCGCGTCCCTTCTTGATTCGTTATTCCTGACCCAGAAGCTCTTAATCAAAGTCTTACTTAAAAAAAGGACAAGATATTCGACAGAAGCTCTCTTTAAAGAGTTTGCGGTACTCAAATTGGGAGAGCTAATTGACAAGATAACTATATTAAAATATATAAGGATTTACATAGCAACCACCTGAAATTTTTAGATGAGGGAAAAACAAGAACTTGCGGGCAATTTCTTTCGAAACTGCCTTTCCGTAGGACTCACCATGGCCAACGGTCGTATGATTACCGGGGAGTAAAACTGTTCAATGCCCTACCCAATGAGCTCCGCTCTATTTCTAAAATTGAAAAGTCCAAAAAAGAACTGAAAAAACATATAATAATGAGGCAATCTGAGACCCATTAGATAATATTAAAACTTCAAGATGGTAACTGAATAATTCCTATGTATTCTGATTTACCCGATGTATATGTACTATGTATGTTCTAATTTACCTATATTTACTTACAAGATGATTATTGAATAAGGTATTGAATGAGTATGCTGATCATGTATTACTCCTCCCCACAGCACAAGTCTACGACTTATAGTGGGGAGTAGCATTTATTGATATGTGTAACTTTTTTTGTATTGCAATACCTATTTAAATAAATGCGTTTTTTTCACACACACAAAAAAAAAAAAAAAAAATTGTCGGGCTCGTCTCTGCTGGATAAACTAGCGTGATAATATAATAAAATTATAAGCCTACGAAGTCTAATACATCTCACTGAATTTCATAGCACAAATAAAACGCCGGATGAACGGACGTCGGACTGATTCGGTTTTTGAATTCTAGGTACCTATCTCGAAACGTAACCAACAAATTTTGAGAGAGGTGATACAAAATTTCTTGCCCTATTACAAAGGTTTGCTTTACAAATATCACTACGAATTAAAAACGAAATAAAACAACACGATGATGTAACTGGGATCTGGTTGAAGGGAAACAGAGTCGGAGAAATACAAGATGTCGGAATCAGCTTCAGGTTACAAAACATTTGATAAGAGACGACGCGTGAAACATCGAGCTTGCACCGTAGTAACAGCCAGCGTGTTAGCTAAATTTTGATTTTCCCTAGATTCACGTTCACCGTATTAGAACACAGTAGTAACAAGGAACTCTCTAATAAGCGTGGTCGTGATCACAAAATGTAATTTAGCAATCAACGAAACAACAACAAAACAATTCGAATTTGAGTGATTTCACCTACTGTTTTGAAGAAGAAGAGTTTGGACTCGAATCGAACAATAATATCGCATTATCAACCACTAGAAATAATACATGTATCAATGCAGTCTTTAGCCATCATGTAAATCTAGAAACGCGTGGTTACATTTCATATTTCAGTACTCATCAACCTTTATTATCTAAAACTATCTCATTTTAATTACATTGTATTATATTGTCAATAAATAATTGCCAAAATACATATCTATGCATGAGTTTTTTCCGTGCAAGCGGTAAAAATTTACCTTTGTGTCTTTTTGGTATCTTCCTGGAAAATATACCTTCAGTTTTTCAGGCAGTGTCGGTGGTTAAAATAAAATTGCTCTCAGCTTGATAGCTTGACTATGAATGGAAATAAGTGTTTTATCTTATATTGGAGACCTGTTTTTTTTCTTATTTGTATTTTTTCTTCCAAAAACTGTAGGCTTACCCCTAAATAAATAAATTATTGTTCTGCCCTATCGCTTTTGCCTTCCGGCTTCGTCAGGGATTTTGATGGGTTGGACATCATATTCATTTTGGAATTTTACACTTTAATTAAATAGTTTTACCCCATAACACACATACATTTAATCGTAACAAACAAACTAAACATTTGCTATTTTAAGTGTAAAACTCGGTTATAACGGAGTTGGAGAGATCTACGAATGTTACCATTCGATACAGCGTAAAAAAATACATAGAAACCGACCCCATACTCGTAGGTTCATGGAGGGTCATCTTTCGAGAAAACCAACAATTTCATTGAAAAACCCACATTTTTTGACATTAAACCATAATTTTCTCCACTAAATAACAAAACAAAAGTAAACTTGATTATACCGTTGGAAAGAGTATCAGACGAAGCAGTTTTCATGAGATTTGCCAGTTTCCAGAATTAGTTTTGGAAGAGTAGTAAAGTTTTAAAGATATTCAGAAATATTCTTTTTCAAAATCGTCAATGTTTGAGCTGATGTGAGGGCCTTGGGATGGTACTTTTTAAGAACCCAAGTACACTATTCTTATAGTAAATTTAATGCTGATTCCGAAAATGTGGTCAAAAGTTAAAATTGAATGAAGTAAAGTGGAGAAATTTGAGTTTAAAAGGAAAAAACACCTTTAAAAAATCATATCTCGAGTACGGATTGAGATAAAAATATGCGGTTGGCGGCAATTTACTCCATTTTTGATGTAGTTTCACCCAAATTTTCTTTTGCATCTGCGAGGGAATCACCCTGTATTAGTGATTCGTAATTATCATAGGGTCCACCAGGACTTTTGCTTCTCAGTTTACCTAAGGTATCGGTAGCACTGTTTTCACTTTTGGGAGAAAAACAATTTTTGGTCTCCAAAATCAAAATTTCCACTCGCATTTTACGTTTTAGACCATTCTGAACAACTTTGGCTCCGTGTCTGTCTGTCTGTGTGTGTGTCTGTCTGTCTGTCGTGTGTCCGTAAATCCTTGTAACAAGCTTATTTTCCACAGTTTTCATCCGATTTGGATGAAATTTTCAGGGGATGTGTGGGCTAGGGTGTAGACGGTCCCCTATCAGTTTCATCGTTCTTGACTCAATACCTCACTCTGCGCATGCGCAAACGTAAATTATACCAAGCATCATTTTCTCACGCCCTAGTTGTCCGATCTCGCTCAAATTTGGATGATAGTTGGGAAATGACAATTTGATCATCTTACATCAATTTCAACATGGTTGTATCAATAGTAGCTACTGCGCATGCGCCAATATGAAATCCTTGTAACAAGCTTATTTTCCACAGTTTTCATCCGATCTGGATGAAATTTTCAGGGAATGTGCGCGCTAGGTTGTAGATGGTCCCCTGTCCTTTTCATTATTGCCAAATCAATACTTCACTCTGCGCAAGCGCAAACGTAAATTTCATTATGCTCCATTTTTCACGCTCTAGTCGTTCGATTCCTTAAATTTGGATGATAGTTGAAAGCAGATGACTTGATTACCTCATATCAATTTCATCACGATTGTATCATTAATAGCTACTGCGCATGCGCCAATGTGAAATATTTGTAATAACCTTAATTTCTACAGTTTTCATCCGATTTTGAAGAAATGGCCAGCAAACGCGCGGGTTAGGTTGCAGATGGTTCCGTACCTATTTCATTGTTTTCAACTAATCAGTTCATTCCGCGCTTGCACAAAAGTAAATTACATTAAGTATAATTTTTTCGTTTCTTAATCGACCATTTATGACATTTCACGCTACTTCTTGACTCTTTTCCGCTATGGAATTTTCCAAGATCATTTAAAACTTTTCAATGATCTATACATACATTCATGATAGGTAAACGAGGAAGCTATGTGCCCCACCCAACTTGGTAGACGTTTTTTCTTCTACGGGTGGACCTAAGGTAACAACGACATTGTTAATATAAATAAATACCTCAAAAGAATTAAGGGACCACTTTTCCTTGTAGTCGTCAAAGACCCCAGATCAGTCGGACAAAGTTCACATTATATCTCATGATTAGTGGCCCAATGGAGATGGGATGCACATGCACCCTGTTCTTTTTTATTATCTCAAATACTGAGAATGACCAGCGATATCAAGCTCCGACAAGCCGAAACAGAATGAATTCTGAGCATTTTCCTCTAAAGAAGTAACCCTCACCCTCGTAATTTTGTTCCACAATTTTTGAGATATCGAAGAGAAATTCGGAGAGCGTTTATGGGGTGTCTGATACTAAGTTTTAAGCAAATAAAAATCAGAAGAAAAAAAAAATCCATTTTTTTTGCACTACATGGGTTATTTATTGGTTCGCCCCATGATTCTGGACTTCCCTCTCCTCAAAATGTCCCCCGATTCGGATGAAAATCAAAGAAATTTTACTGGTGGCTTAGGAACTATTGATATGAGATAGATGCAGAACCAAAATTGGCCAGGATGGTCTGAAAAGTAATATTAATGTATACATTTCAATTCTCATCACAATTGTTTTATACCTTGGTAGAGTCGTAAGCTACAATTTCATTGAAACCTACAGCAAGCTACCCTCATGTGATCATACTTATGTGGAACCAGTTTCCTAACTTACACGTAAGCACATGAGTACAAATGTGGACAACTTTTCTTCCATCATGATGGCATGCGCCAGATGCCATTGCGGTCCATTTACATATTTTATGTACACCAATATTTTCAGACCCATTTGCGTGAACATCATGAGGCGTTGAGAATTTCCTTCTGCATCACGGCGTGAAGAACAGATGTCATCATCCCACAGGTTGTAACAGTTTAAGAAGGCTTACGTGCGGACATGAACGGAGCGCCGTCGATATTATAGTTCGGTGGGAAGGTGTCTTAATCTGGGGCTATTGTCTTTATCCGGTTTTGCTTAGATAGGCGCCCGAATAGTGATTCGAAGTTCTGTCCTGCGCTGAGTAGCCATATAACTCGCTTACCAACTATCTTTTGCTGATAGAGAGAATCTACGTTAGGGATAAGGGACATAAAGAGAAAGAGGAAATGGGACGGGCAGAGTAGGCGGAATTTTTATCCCTAGATGTACTTTCGTCCGCCTCTTCGTTGCCCTTTATATTTTTGTGACTTTCTAGTTGAGGGAACGTATTTTTTACCGGAAAATATCCTGCACCCAATATTTATATTATTTGTGTATAGAAGCATATTATAGACTTATTTCGTATATAAACAACTCGGCCCACGACAGATTCTACAAGTCACATATGCAAACAGCTGGTTGGAAGGGAGGGGGGGGGGGGGGGGGGGTCGTAAACTAATTTTCTCTCTATCGGCTTTTGATAAAGCCGTTTAGAGTTTTGAGCTAAACATTTCAGTTGGGGGTTTTCAAGGCTGTAAAATCAGATTCGTTGATCAAAAACGAAAAATTCCGTCCCACAAAAATTGCTCATCGCTAGAAAAAAGTGTCTAGGAGAAATGAGAGCTAAAATTGAGCTCATTCTCTCCGTCACTCTCTCTCACTCACTCATTCTCTCCGTCTCACTCTCATTCACTCACTCTCTCTCTCTCTCTCTCTCTCTCTCTCTCTCTCTCTCTCTCTCTCTCATTCACTCATTCGCTCCGTCTCTCTCTCTCTCTCTCTCTCTCTCTCTCTCTCTCTCTCACTCCGTCTCTCTCTCTCTCTCTCTCTCTCTCTCTCTCTCTCTCTCTCTCTCTCTCTCTCTCTCTCTCTCTCTCTCTCTCTCTCTCTCTCTCTCTCTCTCTGTCAAATTTACAATAAACAGTCAAACAGTCTCTCTCTCACTCACTCACTCATTCTCTCCGTCTCTCTCTCTCTCTCTTTCTACAATGAAAATGTTGACTTATTTGATACTGTAAAAAATGTGCCTTTAAAAATGCACTAAAGAGTAAGTTATTGAGCAGATATGTATAATTTTCGTAATTTATAGGCATTATGTTAATTTATTTTACGACGTTTTCAGCCGCTGAAGATTGATTTATGTTTTTTAGTTTTTTGTACGTTTGAATTTTCTGTCAAAATGGTAGAGAGGGCCTGATGGCCCTAATTTTGTCAGATTCACAATAAACAGTCAAACAGTCAGTCTCTCTCTCTCACACACACACACTCTCTCTCTCTCTCTCTCTCTCTCTCACTCTCTTTCAGTATGTGTTGGAGTTTATTTTCTTCATCTACACAATTTTCAATGACTTTTTTATAAGTCTTTACTTAATTTCAATTGGTTTACTTAGGTCATTGCTTTTTGTTATGAATTATGAACAGTATTGAAATGATCCGAATTATTATCCCAATAAATGTATATGTATGAATGCATGTATGTTCTTCAACTAGCTATAATGCGATAATTTCCACAAATTAACCACACAATGAACATTCAACATAAAAAACTCACAAAGATCTCGCGAAAATCCGAACTTTCAAAATTATTCCCAAGTCAAGCAGATACGCGCCGAATACCACCGTGACATTAGGGTTCGGCGTCTATTGTTCAACGGCGCTCTGGATGTTGTTCAGGCAACCTACTTACTTTTCATGCCAACGAGATTCTTTTCTGGGGCTTTTCTAAAGAGATTTAAGCCATGTTCTTCAATAGAATCTGCGAGAGACCCTCATTAATGTAGATTGAACTTAGGAAAGGCGACCCAATCTACATTACGATTATCGGGTCGTTCCCGAGGCACTAAGAAAGGGTATGAAAAAAGAAAAACTATAAGGGAGCTTCTAAGGTCACTTTAGACAAATTGAATGGCCGATAAAAGTAATTCTATCTGACATCGAGATGTAGAGATCACTCTCGTAAAAATGCTGTTGAGTGGGTAATGTATGCATTACAGATGTGCTCCTTCTGGGGCTATAACACGGGTTTTGATTCCTTGTCTACCTAAAGGTAGCGGAAGCATTGTTTTCACTTTCGGGAGAAAAAAATATTTTTGATCTCCGAAATCAAAATTTCCACTAGCATTTTAATTGATTGATTCATGATCCATCCGTCAGGCTTTTATGGCCAATGGGGTTGTCAGGGTGAGACGGATATAACCCTGTCACGTCGACAGGCCACCCGACCTTCTCGAAGGAAGGGTTACCGTGCAATTTAACTTTTTATTTTCACATCTCTTCTCCATAAAGTAGTAAATTTCATGAATCCGCACAACAAAAATTAAACTTCATCATCTCTGACAAGTCAGAGCTATAACCGCAGCAGAAAATCCTTCATATTTCGACTCAAGTTTCAACATCACACAAGACACCCCAAGAAGTTAATCTCGGGACTGGCAACAACTCCTATGGAAATTAAAGATCCCCCCCGGAGACTGATGCACCTGACCGTGGAACAGAGGCGGATGAGCGATAGAGGATACTAGACAGAAACAAAGGGGCCTGAAGATGACATTTTGATGTTGAAAGCTTGCAATAAAGAAACTCGGAGAAGAATTTTTTCTGCTTATATCCGTCTAAGCCTGACAACCTCATTAGCATTTTACGTTTTAGATCAATCTGAACAACTTCGGTGCAGTGTATGTGTGTCTGTCTGTCTGTCTGTCGTGTATCCGAAAATCCTTGTAACAAGCTTATTTTCCACAGTTCTCATCCGATTTGAATGACATTTTCAGAGTATGTGTGGGCTAAGGGGTAGACGGTCCCCTATCAGTTTCATCATTCTTGATTAAATACCTCACTCTGCGCAACGGCAAACGTAAATTCTACCAAGCATCATTTCCTCACGCCCTAGTCGTCCGATCTCGCTCAAATTTGGATGATAGTTGGGTATGACGATTTGATCATCCCATACCTATCAATCCGCATGATTGTATCATTAATAACTACTGCGCATGCGCCAATTTTAAATCCTCGTAACAAGCTTAGTTGGAACAGTTTTTATCCGATCTGAATGAAATTTTCACGGAATGTGCGGTCTACGGGGTAGACCCTGTCAGTTTCATTGTTGTCAAATCAATACTTCACTCTGCGCATGCGCAAACAAGCATAAAATCCAGAGTATTCTGACAGAGCGCCCATTGCGGCCTGACGGGCCGGAGGTGGCGGCGGGGGCGCAGGCAAAGACGGGAACCGCCAGCACCTTGGAAGTAGGAGGCGGGTGGAGAAGGTCGCGAAAATCCCTCTCTTCAAACGAAGGGGGCCACCCTCTTTATTTTTTTATCTAACCACGTTTTTTGGCACAATTTCGCAATTTAAACGAATATGGTTTGAAATTTTGGAAAACTAAGATTTTTCTGTTGGTCAGGAGATCCAGGGCTTCAATTTGAGTATCAATATGTTAGGTTTCTGTTGAGCCGAAATGGGCGATCTTTTTGATCCTCATCATCATTATCGCTGTGCAGTTTTATTATATAGAATTATTAGGCTGTAACAGCTTTTTTAAACAGGTTTTCCGCGCATAAATCCTTTCAAACTCAACCAATTAAGTTGAAACTCAACCAAATGAAAGGGCATGATTCACTGAGTGTTCTTAGACAAAAAAAAAAAAAAAGATTTATCTCAATTAAAACCTGAGATATCAAAGGACAAAGCTATACAAATTTGAGTTATCTGATTTTCAATGCTTGATGACATGTCTATGGATAAATACCTTTCATTCAAACAAAAACGCTGCAAATTATTTCACAAAGGTTTATTATTTTTTCAATTGAGTATGATCGTAGTTTTAGTTGGCTAGCGTACGTCATAAGGCCCGTCCAGACTCCTCGGCGTGTCCTACTTCGAGTTGCCACAACCTATACTTCTATAATTATATACGCATGTTTATATTTCTCGATTTGAGCTCCTATCTATTCAAATAGTTATTGCCTTAATAATATCATTATCTAAGTACGTACGAAAAGTCGAGAGGATATGTTATTAAATATGCGTAGGAAAAGCTTTGGTATTAACACACAAATATGACCTTGAAAAAAACATATTCATGCCTCGAAGGAACGCCGGCGCCGTACCCACCACAAGGTGCCGCGGCGCCGGCGCCTCCTCTCACTCCACCCCCCGCTCGCCCCCCCCCCCCCTCTCCACCCACCGTGACCCCCTGCCAAGCGTGCCAGGCGTGCGCGCGTCGAAAAAGACACTTTTTTGCCCGTTTTTAGCCCATACCATCTATACGAGTAAAGCGATCGGGATGGTTAAACGTTAGGACCAACTAGATCACAAATGGAGTCAATGTGCGAAAGAACGGGGTTTTTAAGTCAATTCTTAGGCCTTTTATGGCCCGGACGGCGGACGGCGAACGGCGGACGGCGAACGGCGGACGGCGGACGGACATTTCAAATTTGGATTCTACACACCTTGAAACGTAAAGTGACAAAGTTTGAGGGGGGGTTATAAAAATTTTTTGCTACACGATCACATAGGCTTATTATTGGAGATAATAAACCAAAATGAAGGAAATCGGCCGGGTAGAACGGCCGTACTGTCATTAGATTTTGTAAATTTTTTAAATATTTAAGATAACACCAACATCATCATCATTGTTCGGGTATTTAACATTTATCCATTTAGCCGCTGACTGTGATAAGTAGTTTGATAAAGTATTAGTTAATATTATGAGCTATCTTGATTCTAGCTTAATACCCGGTTTTTGAAATAATTAGATATTAGTTTAACCGAATCAGCGTGCCCCATTATCCCTAAGATCGGATCTCCACTATGAGGAACTCGTTTATCTGTTCTTATGCAATGTGTGACTTCTTTTGTGTTTTCTCATGCTGTTATAAGTGGGTTTTTGGAAAAAAGGAGCCTTATCAGACTTATCGGATGGGAAATACGAGTATCAACTTAAACGATTTCCGACGTCAAATAAAAACTGTGAATTGAATGCGGTTACCGCAGTGGGATACACCAGCTTTCCCATAAAAATGTTCTACCGGATCGAGTTTCAGTGATGTTTAGCCCTTTAAGATCTAACCGCTCACAATCCTGGGTTTCTTACTTGGCCTTCTCCCTTCCACATCCTACACCGGAATCGATCAACGTTATCTAATTTCAGAGATTACGCAATATAGGTACTGATTTAGATTACGTACCTGATGAACAACCTCACCTATTGATTTATTCAGGTTAATAACTAGGATTGCATGCCTCAAATCAAACGCTAGATAAAGTGCTTGTTAATTTATTATCAAACATGAACTATCATGGTTTGCAAGCAGATTACCTGAATCAGAGTGTACAGATCAATGGTTATAGGAGATTGCTTGCTTATTGAGATTGCTTATTGGAGATTGCTTGACAAAGGTTTCCCATTATACAGGGTGTCCCATCTAAACGGGCCCATCGGGAAATTACAGCCTTACGGTGCGAGCTATCGAAAAATTGAACTGGACCTTTTTTATAGTATTTCAACTCAGCTTCACGATGCAGAAGTCCGATTTTCATTTGTTCATGTTTTAGGGTCTCAAATCATTGATTGAAACTGACGGTTTCCTGTTGACCCCCCTTTTTTATTGCTTTTTCCGATTCTAGGTTGAATTTGGAACAGAAAAGGCCTCCATGAAATTTTCTTTTTGGGGCTTCGTTTCTGAGTTATTCCACTATTTGCGGAAGTCCGATTTTTATTTTTCCATGTCTCAAATCATTGATTGAAACTTACGGTTTTCTCTTGACCCCCCCCCCCCCTTTTTTATTGCTTTTTCCGATTCTAGGTTGAATTTGGAACAGAAAATGCCTCCTTGAAATTTTCTTTTTGGGGCTTCGTTTCTGAGTTATTCCACTTTTTGCGAAATACAGAAAATCGCCGATTTCTTTCAGACATTACCAACACTTTCTTACATAGGTACTATTTTTATCTTCAATTTTTGAGATGTTCACCACACTTTTGAAATCAGCATTAAACTATCTATCATCAGACCCCATCGTCCATAATCAACAATCACCATCAGGGGGATGACATTACACTTGAACCGCTTAAGATTTGAAAAAAGTTTTCCAAATCGTCGTTTGAAAAAAAAAAAAAACCCCCCTCAAACTGTTCAGTACACACAGAATCACTGTTCAGAATACAGTTTAAAAAATGTACCACGAGAAGACTTCCAGTAAGTTGTGTTGTGATAAATCGAAAATGCCACCTGCTCCTCTGCAGCCTCTGCTCCTTCTCCTGCAAACTGTATTCAAGGGTCAAGAAAACAACAGCATCTTGATACTTAAATTGTTCAGTCCACACTATGATCTTTATTAAAGAACCTTAAATTAGTCCAGAATACGGCTACAGGGGGTTTTTTTTTAAACGACGTTTTGGAAAACTTTTTTTAATTCGTAAGCGGTTCAAGTGTAATGTCATCCTCCTGATGGTGATTGTTGATTATGGACGCTGGGGTCTGACGATAGATAGTTTAATGCGGATTTTAAAAGTGTGGTGAACATCTCAAAAATTTAAGATAAAAATAGTAAGAAAGTGTTGGTAATGTCTGAAGGAAATCGGCGATTTTCTGTACTTCGCAAAAATTGGAATAACTCAGAAACGAAGCCCCACAAAGAAAATTTCATGGAGGCCTTTTCTGTTCCAAATTCAACCTAGAATCGGAAAAAGCAATAAAAAAGGGGGGTCAAGAGGAAACCGTAAGTTTCAATCAATGATTTGAGACATGGAAAAATAAAAATCGGACTTCCGAATCGTGAAGCTGAGTTGAAATACTATAAAAAAGGTCCAGTTCAATTTTTCGATAGCTCGCACCGTAAGGCTGTAATTTCCCGATGGGCCCGTTTAGATGGGACACCCTGGCAATATGTATAACTGTTGGTATTGACTGATGTAATAAGTTACCCTCAAAACTGTAAAACTAATGTTCGAGAGCTACTGTTTTGATTGCTAGACGATGGTTTCAGAAATCACAATGAAATATAGTGCGTTTGTCACATCCTCAAACTTTGGACTACTTAGTGCCACTTTCACCAACTCGATTGGCCAAACTCGATTAAATATAATCTCGAGGATCAAAACGAGGTAGGGGTCTCAAAATCAGGCTCTGAGCTCGTACGTGTACAAGACACCATAAAATCAGATGTTTTAAAAAAATATGATTTTTCCGAGTTTTGCCATTGGTATGACCCGCATACATACACGTAGATAGCTGACCGCGGGACTAAGCCCAGTCCTTTCGATTCAGAAGTTGAGTAGAGATAACGCTAGAAAAAAGTTCCATTCATGCAGCATGATCGTTTGAGCGAATTTCCATAGATTATCGTATTATTCTATGCTACATTGTTTTGATATTTCAGCATTGGGGTGTTTTTTCTTTGAATGCAGAAAAACTGTTAATTACCAATTTCATAGCAAAAAACTCGTTTCAAATAATATTCTGCAACTCTGTCTACTTCTGCAGCCTGTCTAGCCCCAGTGCATTTATAATCAATGTATCCACTCGTGATTAGCTTCATTTATAATGTTCGCTTCATATATATGTAGTAAGTTCGTTACGGTTGTAGAGCAGAGCAAGAACTGAGGAAAAGTTAACAACTTTCCTAATTATGGTGTTGTTTTCTCGAACTAAGGCTTTTCCCGATTTAGGATGTTACGGGAGGTTTAGAGGAATTTTGTTGGCATTATAACATTATAAGAATATGAACACATGATCGCCCGTTGACTTAACCATGTATAAATCCAGTAAATATAATCTCAATGTCGTTACGGGTTTATATCTTGTGATGTACTAACTTCGGGAGTTGTCTCCGTAACATGCTGGCGTAAGGACATTATGGGGCGTTCTTTATATCGATTCATTGCCCCAATGAGTGCTTGAACCTGGTCAACATTCATTATGTACTGTATATTTTAATTGTATCAACACTTACTCAACTTCTTCTTTCCTCGTCGCCAACTGTTGTGACTATTCTGACACATAAATCGGACACAATTGAACTTTTTTCTCATTAAAGAACTATTATGTTTTTCCGTAGAACACAAAAGGAATAAGTAATCTAGTTGTTTAACTAAATATGAAAACGAAGAATATTGAATACCCCGGTCATGACCTCATGACAGAGGAACTGAAGCCATTAATTGCCAAAAAATATAGAGAGAAATGGAGACAACAATATATTCAATCACACAATGCCCGGTTATACAAACAAATCCCACGTTGACTACGGAATTTGTGAACAATATTTGTACCGGATCCAACAACTATAGTCAATGCCGAGCATGTGGGCATCCAAATGGAACCCTTGAACACTTGATAATGGAATGTGCGACGCAAGACGGGAATGGACAAAGCTTTCAGTGCAGTGTCAAAAAGAACCTCAATCATTTCAAATTACAACTTTATCCTTATGAAAGAATTTATTAATTTACAGAAAATTGTACATTCTTTCAAGAAATTCTTACATAAAAATATAATGTGACTACATATATATATATATATATATATATATATATATATATATATATATATATATATATATATTAATTGCTATGCAATTCTTAGGCCGACCCCCAATAATTTTTTTAAAATGTCCACTTTTTTTGTGTAACGTTTTTTGTCCCGAGATGGGAAGCGAGAGGTCGTGGGTTCGAATCCCGGCCAGGCCTGAAAAAATTTTTTTTTTTTTTTCTCGTGAGACGAAGGTTGTGGGTTCGAATCCCGGCCAGGCCTGAAATTTTTTTTTTTTTTTTTTCTCGTGAGACGAAGGTTGTGGGTTCGAATCCCGGCCAGGCCTGAAATTTTTTTTTTTTTTTCTCGTGAGACGAAGGTTGTGGGTTCGAATCCCGGCCAGGCCTGAAAATTTTTTTTTTTTTTTTTCTCGTGAGACGAATTGCATAGCAAATTATCCTCGTTTTCTACACAGTAGAAAAGAGAAAAGATCCGGCGAGGCGCGAAGCGCCGAGTATAGAGTAGGGGGGTCCAGGGGCTCGAAGCCCCCCTGGCGGGGTCAAGGGGCGGAGCCCCTTGCGAGGCCCGAAGGCCCAGAATATAGATATATATATATATATATATATATATATATATATATATATATATATATATATATATATATTAACCACATGGCTGTGAAACATAATTGTAACGCCAAAATAAAACAATATATATACACATATATGAAAACTGTTATGGCAACATGGAAACGTCGTCAAAATATTGACCCATTCATTCTGGTCTATGTCACGACAATTGTAAAGTCTAGTTATAATTTGAACTGTCCAAATAAAGGAACCTTGCTTCTGATTTTCAGACAGGTTTTCTGCTTTTTTGTCCATAGTGGTGTTGTGATTTCTGGATCTGAATTTTAAAAGGTTTTTTTGAGAAGGAAAATCGAGGTTGACAGGTTTTAATTACTGTTGACGGTATCTGTATTAAAAGTGTGCCGTAGGAAACCTTCCACGGCGCCTAATAGCCGTGTAATTACCTTGTTTACTTGCGTAGAGCTCGGTGAACGTCGGAATGCTGAACAATGGTCACTCAGCTAAACGCTTGCGGAACGTTTTATGGGTTTTAACAGCTTTTTTGTGATCCCTCGCATATATAACGATCAGGTTGCCTAATACACGTGTAACACAACTAAATTAATAATACCCACGTGCTTATTTTGTTTTAAAGATTGGGCGAATGGGTTGTATGTTCAGAGTTGTAACACAACTCCATTCCTGGAATAATGACTGCTGATCAGGGTGGCTTCGTACCCTGCCATTATTACCCAACATTCCTAAAAGGATCCGTTTCAAATTTCAGCATCGTGGGATGAATAGGGAAAAAATTAGCCTCAGGGCTCACAGACTTTCACGCGGCAACTTCCCAGTACCTAAAGAACAACTGTACCAAATTTGGTCGAAATCTGTCATACGGTGTCGATTTGTATATAGAACATACAAACTTTTCACATATATATTAAACTCACAAATTTTTAGTTTGTTTGTTATGTTATGTTGTTATGTTAAGTCGTGGGGTAAAACTAGCTGAAGTCTAAAACTCGGTTATATATAACGTAGTTGGAGAGATTTGCAAGTGTTACCATTCGATTTAGCGTGGACAAATATGTAGGAACCGACCTCATACTCGTAGGTTCATCGAGGGTCATTTTTTCAAGAAAACCATAGATATAATTCTCCCCCATAGAATAAAAATTCTCCCCTAAATAACGAAGTAAAAGTAAAATTGGCTATACCGTTGGCAAGAGTATTAAATAAATATGTTTTCGTGAGATTTGCCAGTTTCCATGATTTTTTTTTTTTTTTTTTTTTTTTTTTTTTTTTGGAGAGTAGTAAAGTTTAAAAGTTTTTCATAATTTTTTTTTTTTTCCAAAATCGTGTATGTTTGAGCTGATATGAAGGTATTTGGATGGTACTTCTTAAAAACCCAAGTACACTAGTCTTATAGAAACGTTAACGCTGATTCCGAAAATGAAATCAAAAGTTGAAATAAAATGAGGTGAAGTGGAGAAATTGGAGTTTGAAGGAAAAAAAACACGATTTTCCTAGAAAAACATTTAAAAAATCGTATCTTGAGTGCGGATTGACATAAAAATATGCTGTTGGTGGCATTTTACTAATTTTTGATGCAGACTAACAAAAACAATTTCGCCACTTATCCGTTTCCACCCTGTATACTAAGAACCTGCCAACCTTTTTACCCTGGGAAGTTGAAACTGAAAGGGTGACTCGAAACGACTGAAATGATGGCCTCGTCGCTGATCAGCTGAGTGAGCTAAATTCTCTCATGTTCACCCTAGGACGTTGAAATTTGATTGGTAGACTCTCTGGGACATAACTCAAGGAGCGATTAAAATGATGGGCTCTTTCCTGATCAGCTGAGATAGCTAAATTCTCTCATGTTCACTAGGTACTTAATACCCATTACCCTACCATCTAGTTCCTTCTTTTCGTAATAACTCATTTTTTATGTTAAAAAACCATGATGGAAATTTTCACCTGACACCCAGCCCAAATACATATCCATGTTAAAAGCCTCCGTAAAACATTAGAGGGAGATTCAGGATCAGCCTTCGTGTTACTACCAAAATCTAGGTATGGAATCCGAGTTCTATGTGTAACATGAAGACTAAAGAGAACACTATTCATTTTCTTGGGGAATGCCCAATATTACGTGAGTTTAGGATTATTGTTTATAAAAAGTCAACTCTTACCACAGAGGAAGTCATGTGCTTGTTGAACTCTAAAGATAAATGGTGTTCGCTGGTTAAATATTCTCAAATGGCTTGGAAGTATAGAAAATTGCTTGTATCAGAGTTTAATTTTTACTGAATTTTGATTGCTATAATCACGGGAACTACTGTGATCACTCTTGAAAGGTCAGAATAAACATTCCTTCCATATCAGAATGTTTACTCGTAATTTATACGTTTTATACGTTTTTACCTGAACGATTCGGGTTTCATGGCTTTCAAGGTATCCGCTAACCGGTAAATACCCCAATTTACACTTCGACATTGATGAAAATGTTAACTGCCAGACCACTGGTAGCCTCTGCGCATGAACACACTAAGGTGGGTTACCATAAGTGTTGCAAGTTCTTGATCCTAACGATTATAATGAAAAGTGAGATTGATATTACGATTGTATCCTGATAGCAAATATAATTACGATCATCTATCGAGGTACCTATTGTTTGGTATCACAGCGTGCAGAAAAGTGTAGTGTGATGTAATGTAAGATTTTCTGATAAAAATTCTCAATTTGATCATGCATGTCATGTATTTACCTACTTTGATTACGTCACACCTTATTCCGATTCTCATTCCCTTCAAATTTGTTAACCTTGTAAGATGTAACCTACTCATTTATGTAATCTTCGAATACGAACTCTGAACTAGAAGAACGTTTCCCAATAAGTTCATTTCTTATTGTATCCGCGATTATTTCTAATTATATTATTATCATCGTTTAATTCAGTAAATTCAACGTGTAGCAACGTCTTGAACTAGGGCTTATTGATAGCTTTTTTAGATTAATAGATAAGAATGAAAATCACATTTCGGTAACAATCACACACCTACCTACCTAACGGCTGTAATTGTGGTGGTAAACAGAGAAGGTGGTACTTTATTACGTCACACCTCATTCCGATTCTCATTTCCTTCAAATTTATAACCTTGTAAGATGCAACCTACTCATATCCTCTACAGACCTGAACGTGCATAAACAACATTTACCAATTTTTTTCCAATTTTTTTTCCTGGGGTGTTGGGGGTTTAAGTAAGACAAAAATGTGAACATTTTGAATAAAATATATTTCTGATAAAAATTGCGAAATGTCCAAATAAATGGACATTGGGACTGCAGCCATATCACAATCATTCGGCATCTAGGTTCACAGAGTGAAAGGTTTTTTTTTTTTTTTTTTAATCCTTCTTCCCTGGGATTTGAGGGCTGTTTTCCTTTTACGAATTTTGGCTTCGCTTTTAAATACAGTTACTGGTAGAAGGTACGTTTGGGCCCTCATTCTCATCAGCCTCACAGTCTGGGTCACCTGCTTCTTGTTCTTCATCACAGGGTCATGGCCACTTTCTATTCTTCATCACAGTGTTGTTCTTCAAAGTTGGTGTTGTTATCTTCATTTGTCTGGAGTTCACCAGTCATAATCTCTAGCTATGTCCTCTCCAACAGACTGCCACCATTAGGCACCACATTCTGTATTTCTAGATCATCAAAATTGAGATCCTCATCAACATCTCCACCCCCAAAGCTCTACTCTGAAGAATCATCAACTAAAATGGCATCAACGATGTCTTCTTCCAGCAAAATTTGGCTGGTGTCAGCAAAAAGCAAATTCTGAAAATAAAAAACTGTTAAATTAAATAAGATTATCATTGAAATGGAAATTAGGTTGAGTATAATTAGTTCCTGATTGAGTCCCAAGAATGTCCAGTCAAATGGATAAATGTCCATTTAATTGGACGACCCAGGATGGGCACAAAGTCCTGATGGACAGCTGTGGATGGGTATAGAGTCCGACTGTCCATCTAAATGGACACTAAGAAAACTGAGTTGCTGAACAATTTTCACACATATTTTCACCTTATAGGAGAAAAATCCGATTATGCCAGCCATCAGAATAAGTTGAAATCAAATACACACTTTCTCCACTTTTCAGTTTATAATTTGTCTGTCTTCCAATCATTACAACTTGTCATGTACGATAAACATCCTATCGTGTACTTAACACCGTTTTTATATTATGATTCGCTGACAAAACTTCAATTTTGGCATCCCGCTTGACGTTCATTTCGTTTGTCCCCACACGCCATTTTCCTTTTCTGCTACACTTGTAAACTTAGCTTCTACAAGTGTAACTTTTCTACACTTGTACTCTTTGTTTTGGTGAAACACTTGTTCTAGTTTATCGTGCATTACAAGTACCTGTAGTTGTTAACTTGTACGCTTGTAACTTGTTGTTTTATGAATAACGAAATGTATTCTGATGTTGGCATTCTGACGTTTACGAGACGGAAGTTAGTGAAAAACGTTGTCTATTTCCACGAAAAATAAAAAGTTACAATGTTAAATCGATTTCGACGGTTAGGCTATCATCAGTAACAAACAATAACTGAAGACACATTAGAAAGGACACAGCTTATATAGTGACAGGTGAAGGGAGATTGAATCCCATTGGTCGAGAGAAACGAAAGGGGCAGGAGGTACAACCAATTAAGTGCATACAAAGTGAAAGGGGATTATAGCTAATCAGATGAACTGAAAGGGGGAAATAACTAAATATGGTTCCAACAGTGTGAAGGGATAATTCCAAGCTTTATAGAAATGGACCTATCAGTGGTGAAATATATTGAGGTATATCCTCATTTAAACATTTACCAGATCTGTCACTTTTGATCTTTCGAATTTTCCAAGTACATTCAACATACCTCCCTTTGGACAAAAATGAAGAAATTCTACAAACTGTCTATCTGTCAAATCAAAATTGTAACTATGATTAGATTCCTTAAGATGTTTTGCAAATGTAGACTTACCCTTATTTTCCCTGAAATCCTCCAGATGCTCGTCTATTCTTTCCCTAAATTGCCTACTAGTCTGACCGCAATATTCGTAGCCACAAGAACATTTTAATTTATACACTCCACTTTTATCCTGAACACTAATTTTGTCCTTAACGGATCCTAGTAATGCTTTAAGACTATTTTTAGTTTTAAACCCTACTTTATAACCCCTAGTTTTTAGTTTTAGTTTTAGTTCGTGACGTTTACGAGGTGGGGTGTGAAATCCGCGTGTTTACGGGTCGTCATGGTGAGTTTGAAGTTGGGCCGGTTGGCGCGAAAGCCCCGAAGGGCGGGAGTGGGATCAACTCAGTTCGCAGCCGAGAGGTGGAGCTGGCGTTGTTGGAGACTCATAACAGCTGACTCCCTACCCAGCTCGGATAGTACACCATAGCATTCAGTGCAAGTTGTGTAGTGCTTCGCTGAAAGCTTCTCCCTCAAAGGAGCTTGGAAGTTGGGATTCGACAATGGAAATGTCTCCAGCTCGGTAGTGATCGCTGTGGTTTCCCCACTAATCTACACCATCCGTGCCTTTATCTTAACTCGGGAAACCTCTATAACGAGTGCTTGTGTTTTTATCTCGCTTTTCGTTTCAAGGAGGAGAGGCGTTTTTTTGATAAAAGTTATCAGATCGGTCTGTAGTACTTTGATTTTCGGTTCAGTGTGGTTCCTGCCGATGGGCTTTCCGTACTAGGTGTTCCTCCGGAGTGCACTTTTCGTTTCAGCCATGTCCACCACGAAGCTGTCCGCCAAGCCAGTGGCAAGAAGGGTCCGCAAAATCAGCAGGGTAAGTTGATGCTTTGACCGTTCTGGATTGCTGTTGAGCAACTTCACTACATTCGCCAAATCCCTAACCTTTTATTAGCGTTCGCAAATTGGCTCAATGGGATGTCTTGGGGCCCAACGAGCGATCTGGCCCTCCTAATAATATGTATGTAGGTATATATACGAGTATATGTACCCTACTTGGCCAAACCTATGTACCAACTACTGATGTAGGTAGGAACCTACCTATTGAAGCAAGGTTTTCTTCTAGAAAGGTAAACTTGTCAACATTTGGACAACAGAGGTAGTCACCCTTTGAGGAAATTATACCTAAACGTTTGTATATTTATCGTACTCGACCAACCTATGTACCAACTACTACCTACGTACCTACCTATTGAAACAAGATTTTCTTCTAGAAAGGTGGACTTGTCAACATTTGGACAAAAGTAGTCACCCTCTGAGGAAATTACACCACTGAGCTGATACATTAGGGTATTTACGTAGGTATCTACTTCATAAGTAACAGTAGAAGTGCCGTCATACCTAATTTGCCTTGGAATGGAAAGGTAGTCTTGTCAACATTTGGACAAAAGTGGTAGTCACCCTCTGAGGAAATTATACCTATATGTATCCTACTCGACCAACCTATGTACCAACTCTACTACCTACGTACGTACCTATTGAAACAAGGTTTTCTTTTAGAACGGTGGACTTGTCAACATTTGGACTAGTGGTTGTCACCCTCTGAGGAAATTATACCACTAAGCTGATACATTAGGGTAGGTACTTAGATACCTATTTCATAAGTAACAGTAGAAGTGCCGTCATACCTAATTTACCTTGGAATGATTTTAATGAGGTTAATTATACACCCAATCTATGTGGTACATAGAAATAGGTACCCAATGAGTCAGTACCTTAATTGAACCAGTTTGGTAATATATTTCTAGGTATGTGGACAACCCTTATCAATTGATTAGGTACAGCCTACTTTCACTATCTCCACTGGTGGTTCTCTGACTGAATGAGTGAACTAGGGTAGGTGCACTCAGCCTACCAAACTAGTGAATGAGGCAGCCCCAATGAATGAGGTCTCCACATCAAAACTGATAGTGTAAATGTAAAATGTAAACCTTCCTACCTACTATGGTAACAAGAATTGTGATAACATTCTGGAGGTTTATCCACTCCCATATTTTCCGTTTCATGCCAGGGTTCTAGTCGGTTGTCAGCAAACTTTGGAAGGCTGTCCTACTAAGGACCTTTTCCGTTATCGTCCTGCCAAGCTTCCTGCCGTGTCCAACTAATCAGAATTTTTACAAAGGGATTCACTACTTGATGTTTATATTTTTGAGCTGCGAGTGTATTGAGCATTCAGATCACTGATCTGTGTACGTAACCACCTACTCAAAACTACACTAAACTCGTCTACAAACACTTAGAGAGATTTTACACAGCTCAATTTTTGGCTTGTATCAGCACATCTTACATCAAGTGCTTCAGATCACCAAGTAGTCAATTTCTTAGAAAATATTCAAATAGTTAGCTAGCAGTCTCAAAAGTTTGCTGACACAACTGGCTAGATCCCAAGACAGCTCTAAACAATTTTGGTTTCGAGTCTGTTCGTTCGCCAATCCTTGTGCTGGCAAAACTACTTTATACTTACCAGCTAATAGTTAATAGTCACATTAAGGTGGCATTTTCAAAAGTTGTGCGGGTAGAGCCCCCGATGGTCTTCTAGGAATTTCATCCTTGCCGAATCAAAGATATCTTCTGTGCATGCGCGAACGCAAAATAATTCTAACGTCCTTACTTAACTGCTAAAGGTTTTCTCTGATTTTATGAAATTATAATGCATTCTGCGGGTTGTAGCCTAGATAGTCTCCTATGAATTTAGTCGACGCGGTATGTACATAATATATTATGCATATGCGCCAACGTAGGATCCTTGAAACATAACTTTTAGTTGATCCATAGTCCATACTATGCAGGTTGTGGCGTGGTCTAGATTAAAAATAGGTTGTAAAAATAGGCTCAGTTTACGTATACATGAAATTATGGTAATAGCGATAATGTTTACAGTTTACATACGATTTTGATAAATTGCTCAATTTTGACAGTTCAAATTATAACAACAATTTACTAATAAAGCCCTTTCTGTCCTTAAATTGTTTTTAGCGAATTTTTGAAGAAAATTAAGCTATTGCTCTCGCCTCAAAATTTGTAGAATGTGAATTTTTGAAAAAATTTTATGCAGAAATCCGTTTCAGGCTATTCTGAATCATATTCTGAAGTTTAACGCATTTTTTTATGTATGTATATATGTATGTATGTATATATGTATGTATATATGTATGTATGTGTCATTCCAGACGATAACTGTCCGTAGAATTGTGCTAGAAACTTCAAACAAATTTTAAAATGTTAAGGACACAAAACGAAAGTTCAAGTTCGTTGGCCAGCATGATCGGATTACATCTTCGGGTTGAAATTTTCAAAAACGTAGTCAAAAATTTCAAAATAGCCTGTTTTTTGCGATTTGTTGTGCGAAATAATTTTTTCAGCATACTAACATGTGGTATATATGGAATCAGCGTAAAATTTCCTATAGGAATTTGTATCAAGCTTTCAAAAATTTCATAGTTGAAAAATCAGTCAAAAATCGAAATAATGCCGTTCGGTAAGTTGTGAAAATCGGTAATATTTGCATGAAACATTGTCCAAATTCAGATTGAAATACTCTTATGGAAGAGTACCTCCTGATTATTTTTAATAATTTGATTCCATGTTTGTCTATCAACATCATAACCTAAAATTTCTCTACACGATCAATAGCGACTGAAATGTCGAAGATTTCTTCAAAAATTCGCTCATGGGGTCATGCTGCATGACTGGACTTTTTTTTTCTTTTTTTTTTCTATTTTGACAAAATTCAAAATTTGTAAAATAAATACTTATTGTTTTTTTTAATGAGTATTTACACAAAAACACTTTTCATTTTAAAGAAAACAATAATGTATTTGGTGGAGGGACCAGTGATTGACATCTCACCAAAAAGTTTAAATAATGAGACATAAAAGTGTTTTACTGGTTTGATCCTTTTAAATTTTGAGACAAAATCCCTTCTCAGTGAAGTATGCAGGCGGTCAAAGGTTTTCAGGCGGGTTTTTGTGAAATCTGCAGAAGTTTACCCAACAGTTGCTATGGGAGTAAGTGTTCTATTTCGCTTCACCACACCTCCACATTTTCAAATTCGATTGTTCCCATGGTTTTTTCTCTATCAGTTTTTTGTGTAGATCGTAGCTTTGTTTCCGCTGCTGACCCAAACAGGTTCAGGTAAAGTTGCGCTTGCGCAGTGAAGAAGGAGTACGATAATGGCGTTTCCGCAGTGAAAAAATCGATATTAGAATCGATTAAATCGATTTTTGTGGAAATCGAAAGAATCGATTTTTGGGGAAAACATCGATTAATAATCGGACTTTTTGGGTGGTACTGTTTTAAGCCACATTTTAGATTTTATCGTACAAACTAATCGTACATTTTTTTCCTTACGATTTGTCGAAGAAACGAAGTGTTAAACTCATGATCGAACGAGATGACGCGAACTTGTCATCAACAGCAACGACTAATAAACTCATGATTGATTCGTCACGTTAGCCGTGACTATCAATGAGAATGAAACAACAACATGGTCAATGATTACCTATAAGTTTTTCGAATCTATGTTGTTTTTATTCGAATCCAAGCGGAGGAAAAGCTTTTTTCTGTATTTTATTTGACTTTAAAACTTTTCTTTTTTTTAACAATGTTAATAGTGAAATTTTTCGTCATCCTTTCTCTTTCTCAATTTAAATTGACAATATTGACGCCCTTAAACATATAAGGACACATTCACAAGACAATGAGTGATAAATCAACCAGATTTCCACAGTTTCATATTAACAAATACGTAGAAACATTCCAATCTCTAAGGTACCCTTTGGGATGTTGAAGAGGCCACAAAAAAGGCAAAAAACGAAAGTTCGGAAGTACCGAATCACTAAATATAAGCTCTGACGAGGCCGATAATGGCGGAAGCGCTTAGCAATAAAACATTTTAAAAATTTGAGAAGCCTACTGTGAAACTCTCAACCCCCAAACAGTACTACCGTTTAGAAGTTCCTCTATATGTATGCAATTTTCAAGTTTTCGAAAGGTAAAATTTTTTTTAAAATACATTTTATACCTATTACCTAACATTTTTATAAATTTTCATTTTTTATGAGTGCCTTTTTATTCACCTTGCCTTATTTGCCCAGACAGTAGAGGTGTTACTGGGCATACCAGGGTTCATCCATGGGCATGCCATGAAGTGCTCTTCAGAATTACTTTAAAAAATCAAATTGAGCCATTGAATTAAAGAGGTTAAATTTCATACGATTTTAATCGATTTAAATCGATTTTTTGTCCAAAAAAATCGATTAAACCGAAAAGGGGGAAAATGATCATGTTCGCTGCTCAAGGAACATGATCCGAACATGAACTTCATGCTCCGCCAGAAGAGAAGGCGCAGCTTGCTCCACGCATGCGCTCTTTGGAACTTGATATAACCCGATTTATCCTTCCTCAAATTTCTGTAACCTTACACATTACAAATTGTAGTTTCCTTTGATTTCGTGCCTATTTTCGAGTCAATTGTTAGTATTTATTCAGGTGATTCTGCGATTTTCGAACTTTTAAAAGTTTTAAATTAGAACTGTTTATTCCTTTATTATATTCCTTATTTCTACTACTAAACTAATGAAATAGAAATAGTTATATATTCGGGAGTGAACCACGAGAATGTCGACGTCGAATAAGAATGGATTACTAGTCCCCAAACTGATGCTACCCTCAATGATTAACAGTGCTGTCAATATGGATCTCTATTCGTTCTTGCATTCGTTCTTTATTTTTTATATTTAAATAAATACACAGCGACTGAGAAACTGCTAGTTTACCATTAGAAACGTACTGTACTTATGGTATTGAGTACAGTACCTACCTATTTTGTGATATTTTCAACGTTGTCCATTATGGATACTCATATTAATTTTATATTTAGATTAATAAAACTAAGTTCGAATGCTCAATTTATTAATAAAATGTTGAAATAAATCTTTTGTGGATACACGGAATCATTTATTGCAGAAGAAATGCTGTGCAACCAAAAATTTGGCTGTAAAATACTGGGTCAAAAAATTGATTTAAAAAAAAATAAAAATTCCAGTCATGCAGCATGACCCCATGAGCGAATTTTTGAAGAAATTTTCGATTATTTCGATTTTTGACTGATTTTTCAACTTTGAAATTTTTGAAAACTTGATACATATTCTTATAGGAAATTTTAGGCTGATTCCGAATATACCACATGTTAGTATGCTGAAAAAATTATTTCGCACAACAAATCGCAAAAAACAGGCTATTTTGAAATTTTTGACTAAATTTTGAAAATTTCAACCCGAAGATGTAATCCGATCATGCTGGCCAACGAACTTGAACTTTCGTTTTGTGTCCTTAACATTTTAAAATTTTTTTGAAGTTTCTAGCACAATTCTACGGGCAGTTATCGTCTGGAATGACACATACATATATACATAAATACATTTAAAAAAATGCGTTAAACTTCAGAATATGATTCAGAATACCCTGAAACGGATTTCTGCATAAAAGTTTTTCAAAAAATCACATTCTACAAATTTTGAGGCGAGAGCAATAGCTTAATTTTCTTCAAAAATTCGCTAAAAACGAATTTATGATGTTTTCTGATTTTAATTAGGTAGGTATTGATTTTTCCAATACTGAGCAGTTTGAGGACATCCTAATGCAGTAGTGAATATAAGATTCAAGTTTGAATAAACGAAAAAACATAACTTTATCGCTTGTCAAAGACAAAATTTCTCTTAAGGTGTCAAACACTGGGCCCTCCACCCTATTTTACAAAATTTGAATTTGATATTTTGATGAAGCCCCTGTTCCTGGGGATGGATGTTGTTAAGAATGGCCTAAAACGTATAATACGCATTTCTAAAACGTGGACATTTTGATGTTGAAGGCGCATTTTATTGGGAAAAAAGTGGTGTTGTATTCACTTTGTACATTTATGTATGTTTATCCTCGTAAACAGAGCTTTCATTCGAAAACGGCTGGATCCAATTTGACGGTATGGGTCGCAAAGTGGTCAGCTAGTCATTCAAAATAAAGTGGTTGAAAAAATCGTCATTGATGATTAGCAGTGTGAGCTGATTTCGTGACTCAAAACACCCAATTTCTATGTTATTTATCCTACGAAGCTGAAATTTGAAAAGGAACCTCTGAGAGACATGTTGGGTAGGATTTTAACTTGCCGAACCAGCCCAATCAGCTGAGTGAACTCTTAATGCTGATTACTATGCAATTTATCCTACGACGCGGAAATTCGTAACGAACCATCTGTTAGACATGTAGCTCTTAACGTTAATTTCTATGCAATTTATCCTACGACGCTGACATTTGGATTGGAGCCTCTGTGAAATATGATTTTAACTTGCCGAACCACCCGAATCAGCTGAGTGAGCTTTCAACGCTATTTTCTATGATATTTATTCTGCGAAGCTGATAAACCTTGAATCGTTAACCCCCCCCCCCCCCCCCCCCGAAATTCTTATATCGTCATTCCTCGTGAAACACTAACATAAGGCTCTCATAACTTATAGACATTCATTGATTACTGAATTCAATTATAATTAGAAAAATAGGAACACAACAGAATACATTTATATTTATAATATGAGTGAAGTATAACACAAATAATAATAATGAACTAATAATAGGAAACAATGAAAAGACAACATGTACCTACTCATTACAAGAAAGGATTATGTACAAATGATCTAACAATAATACGTATCTTTACCCCCCAAAAAATTACATATGGTAAAGGTGGCTATTGTAACAATTAAGAGAACAAATAACTGATAACAAATATATTAACAATAATTCATAATAAATAGGTTAACAATAATTTATAACAAATATATTAACAAAACGATTCATTCTAATACGGGCGAACTCCGGCTGACGGTAAAAATTCCAATAGCCGTTCATGTTTCTTTCATTAATGTTGCATTTAAAATTTATTTAAAATAAAAACATGTTTTAATTCATTCACATGAGGCTCTCACTATGAGTGCTGATCTATATTGACATGGATATGTCTTTGCTCTGGGGGGTCAACCAAAAATTTTCTTGACGCAAAAAATATGTCACAATTTCTAATGATGTTCACGTACAACCAATCCGTTGCTAGGGGAATGGAACTTCCGTAGTTTTCATCGCACAGAAATCGTTCGCCACTCGTTGGAAAGCGCTTGATTTATGTGATAAATGTTCACATCTCAAGCTACCAATTTCCCCCTCCTTACGTACCTGGCTACATTCCTAAACTATGTTGATTGGACTATAAACAATTTTAATAAGCCGGTTACAATTAATATTCTTAACGTAAAGCAATAGCATCATTAACCCCACTCCATAGGAAACATAATCATCCTCTTGACAACAGTCGACTGTGAACAGCAACTCATTGTAGTGGCCTCTCTCCACAGTTATTTTCAACATTTCTATAAGTAAACCGTTGTTTTGTTGGAATTAGTCGGGATGAGGCCCAGGGAAAATAAATTAAATTATTTCATTTATTGTTTTATTTGATAACGTTTTGTCCTCTTACTGAGGACATCTTCAGATCTTGGTGTGTCCAGGAAAAATTTTATAAACATCCGATAATAACGGATTTGTCAAATAAAACAGTCAACTCAATGTCAATAAAGCAAGATCTGAAGATGTCCTCAGTGAGAGAACGAAATGATAAATGATATAATTTCATTTATTAATGAAAAATCAGGCTATCATGAACATAAAAATGATATTGCCTGTATTGGAGAAATAACTTTATTAGTATGTATAGTATGCTTATTGTGTCTCCAAGAATAATAGAATAAATTCTTTATCCTACGTTTCGTCGCCTACAGTCCAAAGTTAAAGGATTTTTTTACAACTCTCGAGGACAGTATGAAATCCCCAATCAAAGACATATCCATGTAACATAGTATCTGCTTGTAAAGCAGATATTGGAACTCGTTTACGAGTTTATAAGTATTTATGTAGTTTATGTCTTTGCAATGGCACATAAAGTAAAAAAACGTCACGGAAAATTGCTCACGATTTCAACCTAAGAATTTTTTTAATTAATTTTTCTAATCTGCCTTTCCCCTTATTGTGTCCGGCTTTTTATCCCATAGGCACCACCTGGGATATCCCATAAATCCGGTGTGGCACCGCCGGGTCTGTCATGCTAATTGTCGTTTCAACCGCCCAGATTCGGATGGGAGGACGCGCACCGACCGTTTGGCGTTACCACCAGCTGAGGCCCACGTGGGCTGGATCGATGACCAGGCGTGGGCTGGTCTACGAAACACTAAACTCCCACTTCTCTGAAGTACATGAACTCGATTCCACCTTCAGTTATCTTACCTGATATGCTCACGCAAACAATACGTAGTTGTTTAACTAGGGGTAATTATAATCAAGTGCGAATTTATTATAACATGGCGTGGGCTGTTCTACAAAACCCTAAACTCCCACTTCTCTGAAGTACATGAACTCGATTCCACCTTCAGTTATCTTACCTGATATACTCTCGCAACCAATACGTATTTGTTCAACTAGGGGCAATTATAATTAAGTGCGATTTTATTGTAACAAGGCGTGGGCTGGTCTACGAACCCTAAACTCCCACTTCTCTGAAGTACATGATGAACTCGATTCCACCTTCAGTTATCTTACCTGAAGTACTCATATGCAAACAATACGTAGTTGTATAACTTGGGGCAATTATAATTATGTGAGAATTTATTATAACTTGGCGTGGGCTGGTCTACAAAACCCTAAACTCCCACTTCTCTAAAGTACATGGGTTCGATCCCACCTTCAGTTATCTTACCTGATTTACTCATATGAACCAATACGTAATTGTTTAACTAGGGGAAATTATAGTTATGTGCGAATTTATTATAACATGGCGGGGGACGGTCTACGAAACACTAAACTCCCACTTCTCTGAAGTACATGAACTCGATTCCACCTTCAGTTATCTTACTTGATACGCTCACTCAACCAATACGTTGTTGTTCAACTAGGTTCAATTATAATTATGTGCGAATTTATTATAACTTGGCGTGGGCTGGTCTACGAAACACTAAACTCCCACTTCTCTGAAGTACATGAACTCGATTCCACCTTCAGTTATCTTACCTGATATACTCTCGCAACCAATACGTATTTGTTCAACTAGGGGCAATTATAATTATGTGCGAATCTATTATAACATGGCGTGGGCTGGTCTACGAAACTCTAAACTAGAGATGATTCGATACCAAAATTTATCGATTCCCGATACCGATACCTAAAAAATCGATTCCCGATTCTCGATACTGATACCATCGGCGCATAATACCTAACTTACCTGTGGGTGAAAAACAAAAATTCCTCTTAAACTAGTAATATATTCAAATTTTTATTCTCTCAAATTCAAATTAATTCTTATTACAAATTCTAAATTTCAGATTTATATTTTCATTCAAGGCTTTAGTTAATTTGATTTATGCAAATACAAAATTTGTATTTTTTTTGTTATCTATCAAGTATAAATTAATAGGCAACTTTTATTGCCTAGGATTGATTTCTTTCTGAATAAAACAAGTTAAGCAGACTGACTTGGTTTTTTAGTTTTTCGTCGGTAACTGTAAGGTATTTCCAAATAAGACTACTTGAAGCCTACTTGTAAACAAAGTTATAATTGTAAGTTGTGTTTTGGACAATTCATATTTCGCAACTGCTAACTTCACACAACCTTTGCACGGTACAACCATCTTCGTTGTTAGATGGTTGCAATAGTACCGTAGTGTAATAAAACGCCCATCACCGGGCGGTATCGGCTTTAGGCGATCGATTCTCGATACCGATACCAATGCCTAAGAATCGGTGGTATCGAGAATCGGTATCGGGAATCGACTCATCCCTACTCTAAACTCCCACTTCTCTGAAGTACATGAGCTCGATCCCACCTTCAGTTATTTTATCTGATATATGCAAACAATACGTTGTTGTTTAACTGGGGGCAATTATAATTATGTGCGAATTTATTATAACATGGAACGTGTTTCAGCTTTGAGGTCAACAAGCGTTATGGACGATTCCTAATGTGTTCCTTTAATTTAATTTCCTCAACTTTGTCCCTCATATTATGAATCGTTCATAACTTTGAAAGCGCTTGATTTATGAAATATATAGCATTTCACGCTGCTGATCTCCATCTCCTTAGCTTCCCCGAGTACTTGCTTCGATCAGCTGAGTCAGCTCTGAAGCCAGCAGACACGTTTCATGATTTACTATCATCCATCTGTTTTATTATCGTCCATCATCTGGGGACTCCGAAGGATGGATCCTGCTTTACTGGATCCCGCAGTTTTGTTGTCTAGTGTAAAGGACATTACCGTCATAAATGGTGTTTTCAGTTGTTGACATGGATATGTCTTTGCTCTAGGGGGGTCAACCAAAAATTTCCGTGACGCAAAATTTGTGTCACAATTTCAGTGTTTTTCACGTACAACCCAGCCGTTGCTAGGGGAATGGAACTTCCGCAGTTTTCATCGCACAGAAATCGTCCGCCACTCGTTGGAAAGCGCTTGATTTATGTGATAAATGTTCACATCTCAAGCTACAAATTTCCCCCTCCTTACGTACCTGGCTACATTCCTAAACTAAGTTGATTGGACTATAAACAATTTTAATAAGCCGGACGACTAGAGGCCACCTCAAAACCAGAGAGAATGTTTTGCGGCGCGAGATTGTATCCGAAGTCTCTCTATAGACGACGTTTTGAAAGCAAGCTGGTGATCGGCTCGTCTTCTCTCTTCTTGGAGCCAGCTGTTTTTAATGGTTAATAAACGTATGACAACTCAAAAAAAAGAAAAAAAATTTTAATAAGCCGGTTACAATATTCTTAACGTAAAGCAATAGCATCATTTACTCCACTTCATAGGAAACATTTTCATCCTCTTGACAACAGTCGACTGTTAACAACAACTCATTGTAGTGGCTTCTCTCCACAGTTATTTTCAACATTTCTATAAGTAAACCGTTGTTTTGTTGGAATTAGTCGGGATGCGGCCCAGGGATTTGTTTAAAGTTAAAGGATTTGTTTACAACTCTCGAGGACAACCGTTATGAAATCCCCAATCAAAGACATATCCATGTAACATGGTATCTGCTTGTAAAGCAGATAGTGGAACTCGTTTACGAGTTTACTAAGGGATTGACTACTTTTTCATGATTTATTAGTAGGTATACATTCAGTAATGGAATGGTAATTTGCCTTGTGCGAGTTGAGTGGAGTCAGGATCTATCCCACCATTATGGATGCGACGGTGGCGCAACTACCGTTAATCGAACTCGCGAATTACAAAACGAAAAACCTCTTATTTGATGTATGAAACCTCCGATTTGACGGTGAAATGACATAAAACCTCCAATGTTACGGCCAAAGGCTATAAGACTCTTATTTAGAGGAAGAAGGACGTTCATAGAGCTGGAGAAACGATAGAATAGGGTCAGAGCCAGCGAGTGCAGCGAGATAAGGAATCGCGGAGATGCAGATTGACGAAGACGAAGGTCAGCCGTCCAGGACATAGAAAGGTGGAGGCCGTCAAACCCCGCTTCTATATTCTAGGACGCCCTCTAATTGCATTCTCAATTTAGCAGTTGATGAGACTGGAATGGCTAGATATTGAATAGCCATACGATATTCTGAAACAATTACCCATTCGCTGTTAAGCTAATTGGGACCATTTACACCCTAGCCCACACATTCCCTGAAAATTTTATCCAAATCGGATGAAAACTGTGGAAAATAAGCTTGTTACAAGGATTTGCGGTCACATGACAGACACACACACAGACAGACACGGACCAAAGTTGTTCAGAATGGTCAAAAACGTAAAATGCGAGTGGAAATTTTGGTTTAGGAGACCGAAAATTTGTTTCCTCTCGAAAGCGAAAACAAGGTAGACTGGGATGCAAAAGTACTACAAAATCACTAAAAATGGCTAATAATTGTTGAATATATAGTTTTTAGCAAAATTTTAGTACAATTTTTAGGTATTTTTCAATGATAATTTGCTTATATGTGGTCTTGCTGCATGACTGGGGATTTTTTAATATATTGATGAATTATTTTCAATGGTGAACAATAAACATTAATCGACCAAAAACTGTGGACTGCTGGGTAAAAATGACAAGGTATATTTGAATAAAAATGACCCGTAGATGTGGGTCCGTGCAACGCACGTGTAACCGGCTGGTACGATAAAAGTACAATTTATGGTTGGGCTCTGATCAGCTGAGGGGCCTCTTAGGCTAATTTATGTCCTAATCGACCTATGGTGATGCTATTTGAAATGGAGCGCTTCTGGAACTCGTAGAATTCAATTAAATTATTCAAAGCCATTCGAAATAGAAAACGCTTGCATACGAGTCTGCAACACATTGGGACATTTTATGTCTTTAGTTCCCACCACCCCCTATTTCAACAAATAATTTTGACAAATAATGTTCAAAACAATAATTTTCATTACAATTGTAACAGTTTCAATGATTTCAATAAACTCTTGTAATAAAGCAATTATCTCTACCCACGGCTTCATTTTGGCGTTTTCTCGAAGTGATTTCTAACGTGGAAACTAATAACAACAAAACAAGCGGCATTGTTTACTACATCCATTAATAACATTAATAAATATAAAATGGCGACATAAATACCAAGAACAAGTACGAAAGAAATGCGTGATAAATCGAGAGCTTTCCAACGAATTTATTTATTTATAAGCACGGCTTCGCCAATTACTTAGGGAGTAGAGTATAAATTATGTAAGGGGGAAAAAAAAACTTCAAACTTTGAATGAAATGAAAAAATACAAAATGGAAAAATAGAAATAAATGCATCATTTGTATGCATCAAATGCAATTCATGAGAAAAGGCCGTAACATACTTTCATTTTTTCAGCTTTTTTCTCGCATTTTCAATGCTCGTTTTCTAAGGTCTGCTGTGAATGTTGAAGAGGAATAAGTTCAAAAACAGCGCATTCTGGCGGAATGCAGTTTTATTAAGTCTGTCAGGTTAGGGCTCATAGGGGTTTTCCACTGAATCGTTACCTCCTTAAGGGTTACGTTTTAGTATTTCTCTTGCATCGTGAAAATTAGAACACGTTCCAATTTTCTAAAGTGAGTTTAAAAATGCTCCGCCAGGATGCGCAATCTTCGAAAAAGCTGACCTTGGAAAAAAGCACTTTGCCTTCTTCACGTTCAAGCAACAAAATTCGAGAAAAAACTGAAAAAATGCAAGTGTGATACGGCCTTAAGTCACAAAACTACTGACACTAACACAAAACACACGTCAGTGCGAATGGAGGTGAGAGTCTAGGCTCCTCTTGAGATGCGGAGAAGTTCGTTGGAGTTTACTATTGGAGAGAGCCAGGTTAAAAAAATAATATCGTATGTAAAATGAGAGTTCTGATGAGAAACAGTAGACAATTTGGTATTAAGTCCCAGGACGTTTTGATAGAAACCTGCAAGGGGTTTCCTTACTAATCGTTTTTTGGCTGAGAGAGCGCAGAGTTTGGAAGAGAGATCTTTTCCACAATAGCTGGTACACCCGAGACATAACGAATTGTGACTTAAGAAGTTTCATTTTCCCCAGAAACGGCTTGGTTGTACGTGAAAATTATTAGAAATCAACTGTAACGCTTTTTTATAACGCAACGCTTTTTGAGTCCATGTGCCAAAGTAAAGACATGAAAAAATGTCAAAAACTCGTTCACCACTAGATCGGTATTGTTGTCTACTACCAATAATCCTTTTACTATAATGTACTTTCGCAAAACAACTCTGTTGAAAAATGTCATTATAACGACGTATTTGGTTGACATACGATGGCAAACTTCTAGTGGAAAATAGGTTGGTTGAGTTGCTATCTAGTAAGATCTACCACGTCATGGCGGACCTTGGAAGAAACTCAAACCAAATCCAGGCGTGACGTCACGAGAATATAGGCTATAGGAGGGCGAAAAAGTTAAAATTAAAAACACTACTGGCATGAATGGAACTTTGGTGTAAGCATAAATCTTGCTCAGTAGCAGTGGCTGTCAGGTCGACTGTTCGTTACTGAATTCTTGCAACCCGATGTAGGTGGTGACCGTGACAATACTTTGACAATAGAATAGAATAAAGTTTTATTCGTGGCATAAAACAGGCAAGCCTAATTACAATATGGCACTCGTCAGACAATTGTACAATAACAAGGTTTTAACAATGAATAAAAATTAAAAAAAAAAAAATATATATATATATATACATATATAGCAACGCAACAAGGCTTACATCCATGTCAACGAGCTAGATGTAAGCTGTGCTATTTGGTTATTGAAGGTTCAGACTTCTCCTCTGCCAATACCAATTACACATACAGGTGTCGAGGTGTGGCAGAGTGCCAGTACAAAATGTGTGTATACCAGCTTGTTTGCAAAAAGTGCACAGAGTCAACTGCGTTCTATGTTGGTAAAGCAACGACCCTAAATTTAAGAATGAACAATCATAGGGCGTCTGTAAACCAATCTCGGCCACTCCCAGTGAAGGTACACGCATCATCCCATGACGCAACATTTGACCAATGTTTTGGTGTGAAAGTTTTGAAGAAGCTACCTGATACTGCCAATGACAGAATGCTGCAGCAATCAGAAAGAGCGCATAGATGGGTGCTCGGAGCTAATCGACCACCTGGCCTCAACTTGAATGATTAATTGAAAATATATCAAAATAATTATTATTATCTCGGCCATGGATACGATTGTCCCGAAGAACGCAAGTTAAATCATTTCTTTCTCTACCTACTTTTCTGTGATCAAGAATACAATTCGAAATATCAGATTTACTTACTTTCGTTCTTTTATTCGTGAAATTTCTCTTCTAAATCAACTTATTATATATATATATATATATATATATTGGACTACGAACATTTGAGCCATTGGTCCAACAAGGTAGAGCATCATAACGATTTGAACTCGCCAAAAGAGCTGTGAAAGATATCGATTTTGGGGTTTAAACTCTCAACTAAATTGTATGACAATACGGATCTATGACTCAACATTGCTGTATGAGCTGCAGTACGCCCAAATGGAACATGGAATAGGCTGATCTATCTAGAATGAAAAGGCAGTACCCTAATAGAAAAAGTGGCTAATAGTTCAGGGCAATTTATAGCACAGGAGAAGACTTTTTTTTTTTTTTTAAACGTCAACCAAACGTTTATTTGAGTCTCATCATTCGCAGATGATAGATGCCATTAGTTGCAGTTATTCTTTGTCTGTATGAACTTCCCTCTAAACGCAGAACTTCTTGTTGGGCTACTCTGTCAGTAGGAGAGTGGCTGCCCCATCCTCCAAGCCCAGGCTTCTTATTGCCTTCCTTGTTCCCCTGAGCCGAAGGTTCACTGCTCGGATGATGGAGAACTGGGTTATCACCCTCACCCAAGAACAAATTTGCGACTATGGGCGAGATCACTTGTCCGCACACCCGCCATCCTCTTCAAAAACCTATCATATTCTTGATGGAGAGCTCCGTCACACGAACATATCAGAGGCGTGAAGGATCCTCTAAGGTCTTCAGCTGCTCGATTATACTTTGTATGCTTGGTGTGAGCTGCGTTTTGTGATATAGTAGGCCATTCTTGGGATGAGTAAGAGACGGCGTCAGCATTTATGATGCGAGTATCAAAAAACGCCGGTCTCTCGCTGTCCCACACGCCATGAATTTTTATGTCCGCAACTAGAGCTGGCATTCCTTCGTCATTGTCGCGTAGAACTGGCTCGGTCGTGACGCCACCCCACGCAAGGTTAGCCATGAGGGCACATTCATCCCTGACATTGTCGTGACCTCGTTTTACTAAACCTCCCTTTTTACAATTAAGGGCATGATTAACGTCCATTGACTCTCCACATCCATCGCAGGAGTCTGGCAAGCCATAAGGTTCAAATCCGTACCGCACTGACAGTGCATCTTGAAACTGTGATTTGGACAAATCAAAGTTATTTGCGGCCAGTGGTATAACTGTGAGCCATTGGGAAGCATCTCTGGATCTTCGGATGGCACGCTGGTGTTTTGGGTACAGGAGAAGACTTTATAAGAAAGATAAATCTAGCCATTTACAGCGCACAGACAGAGGAAGTACTTCTAAACTCTTACATTGGTCTGAATAATTGGCTCTTAGGTTATATACCTACATGTGATAATCGGTGATCGAGATATTTCAGGAACACTAGAATATTTTCAAGCGAATTAATTTGAAATCGTCTTCTAATTTGACGTGTAGGTGAATAAAATGTCAAAAATCATTGCTCCATCACGTACTGAATTTCCTTCTCTATCGTGAGAGACGTGTTCTTTTTGATGATGAATTCATTAGGTACTTCTAACATAATGTTCCAGAGATAAGTAATGTAATCATGTTCAAAATCTTCATATAGCCGGTATCGTCTTGAGTTTGATTGAAGACTGTGCTACAACGGGTATTGACGATATTCGGATTAAATTCGTGACTGCGAACCCGCCCCGAGGGGTAGATCGGAAAGGAGCCGACCCTTCCAAGCTTTTTTCCCGGATCCCCAAAAATGCCGGGAAAATGGCTACTGAGATATTCATGGGAGCGGCGCAGCCTTTGTTCCCGATGTGCCACTTTTTCAGGTCAAGCCGGCATCTATCTCGGCCCGTGTGTTGGCCTCTCAACAAAATATCAGAGGGTATTTATAAAACCCTACGGCCTACCCATTGACTCCTGCCAGGCACGGGTCATTAGGAATCAGCTATAAATTGCATTTTTATAAACATTCCACGTTACCCGTTGGTATAACTTCTCACAATTAAAAAATATTCGAATAGATTAATGGCTTGCATGTATAAACATCTTAGAAATCTGATTTCAGCGCTAAAAAATACTTCGAAACCCCTCATGCCCAATTGCCAAAAATGCAGTTATTTATGGGCATTTTTCATCTAAAAATATTTTTCTCACTTATTATGAATCTTAGAAATCTGGGAGTGGTCGCAATCGACTCAGCACTGAAAAATACTTCTACTGTGACACCCCACACGCCTTATTGTGTTAATTGCGTATCGTTCCTCAAATTCGCGGTGCGCGAAATTTGAATTCCTCGCAAAAAATTAAATAACTGTTGGTTCCGTATTTTGCTTCCGCGTCTACCTAAAGGTAGCGGAAACAATGTTTTCACTTCAGAAGAAAAAACAATTTTTTTGTTATCCAAAATCTCAATTTCCACTCGCATTTTACGTTTTAGACCATTCTGAAAAACTTTGGTTCCGTGTCTGTCTGTCTGTTTGCCTGTGTGTCTGTCGTGTGTCCGCAAATCCTTGTAACAAGCTTATTTTCCACAGTTTTCATCCGATTTGGATAAAATTTTCAGGGAATGTGCGGGCTAGGGTGTAGACAGTCCCCTATCAGTTTCATCTTCTTGACTCAATACTTCTCTGCGCATGCGCAAACGTAAATTCTACCAAGCATTATTTACTCCCGCCCTAGTCGTCCGATCTCGCTCAAATTTGGATGATACTTGGGGAACGACAATTTGATCTTCTTATATCAATTTCAACATGATTGTATCATTAATAGCTACTGCGCGTGATCCTATGTGAAATTCTCGTAACGACCACTATTTCATCCGATTTTGATGAAATTGTCAGAGAATACGCGGTTTAGGTTGTAGATGGTCCGGCACCTATTTCATTGTTAGAAACTCATCACTTCATTCTGCGCTTGCACAAACGTCAATTACATTGAGCATAATTTTTTCGTTTCTTAATTGACCGATTTTGACCTTTCACTCTACATCTTTATTTAATAGTCTTTCCGGCTGTGGAATTTTTTAAGATCATTTAAAACTTTTCAATGAACTATACATTCTTCATAAGTAAACGAAGAAGCTACGTGCCACACCCAACTTGCAGACGTTTTTTTATGTTGCGAGCGAAATAAGGAACTTCGGGGGGTGATCCATCCAGATATATATATATATTTGACCCGCCAGGGGGGCTTCGCCCCCCTGGACCCCCCTAATCTATACTCGGCGCTTCGCGCCTCGCCGGATCTTTTCTCTTTTCTACTGCGTAGAAAACGAGTATAATTTGCTATGCAATTCGTCTCACGAGAAAAAAAAAAAATGTTCAGGCCTGGCTGGATTCGAACCCACAACCTTCGTCTCACGAAAAAAAAATCAAGCCTGGCTGGGATTTCAACCCACAAACTTCGTCTCAATAAAAAAAAAAAAAAAAACAAAAAAAAAATCAAGCCTGGCTGGGATTTGAACCCACAACCTTCTTCTCACGAGAAAAAAGAAAAAAAAATTTTTTTTTTTCCAGGCCTGGCTGGGATTCGAACCCACGACCTTCGTCTCACGAGAAAAAAAAAAAAAAAAAAATTTCAAGCCTGGCCGGGATTCGAACCCACGACCTCTCGCTTCCCATCTCGGGACAAAAAACGTTACACAAAAAAAAGTGGACATTTAAAAAAAATTATTGGGGGTCGGCCTAAGAATTGCATAGCAATTAATATATATATATATATATATATATATATATATATATATATATATATATACATATATTCCTAGGGTGAACCGAAGATAATTAATCAGGATAGAATTCGTAAGTAGGTTCATCTCTTAATGCTCCAGAGAGTCTCCCTACCAAATTTCAACTTCCTAGAGTAAACAGAAGAGAACTTAATTTACTCAGATCAGCAGGTCTTGGTCGCATCGGCTCCAAAAGCCCATAAAAACACAACAAAATAAAGTCCGAAAAAATTCATTTTAACGCCTCATTTTAGCTTGTATAGAATCGGTCTACCGTTACATATTTTGCATCAGGCGACTCAGAGGTCATGCCCCTCCCCACAAATGCAAAGAAAATTCGGTTTGAGCCGAAAGGGTGTGTTCTTGGTTGATTACAAAGGTCTATTATTGAGAATACTAAACCTAAAGCAAGTAGGGGTTTTGATTTTGAATCTTCTCTAACTTCGGTAGTGAGGGTTTACAATATCAAATTTTCCACAGATCATAGCAGTGGCGTAGTTTGAGGAGGGGCAGGGTGGGCAAAGCCCCTCCATTAATTACAGAGGACGCAGAAGTTCGAGGTATGCGGATACAATCAAAATTAATAATTTTACGCTTCCAACTTCAGTACCTAATACCTTCAATTGAAGAATGTAATTAGTAAAACACAACTTCTACTATTATTATACGATTCTGGTTGCCTATCGACTTGAGACACTCTTAGAAATAAAGAAATTTTTACTAGGTTCGTTTGTGTTGGGGCAAAATGGTGTGGATATTATACAGCCCCACGCAGCGTATTATAATCATCTAGTCAACGAAACGGAAATGTGGATACTACAAATTGAAATCAAGTCGTTCCCCACTACCTACTGGGGCTAGCCCATATGCGATTTTTCCCTAGAAAAATATCCATTGTTCAGTATCTACCGAATTCCCCTAAGAACATCCCCTACTTTCCACTGCCTACTTGATCAAGCTTGGTTGTTCTCCCGTATTCTTTTATTAATTTTTGATTAATGATATATCGTATGTATTATACCATTTAAGAATTAAACCAAAGTTAAAATACTAGTAAAGAAAAAAAATAGAAGTTTTCTGTGGTGATTAAAATAGTTCAATAGGAAATATTAAAACAATCTATTGTAGCAGTAGGTATTTCTATTCTAACCTACCATATTGCTGGTTTGAGTTTGTTTTGTTTACATTTTGTTGTTTGTCGTTCTCAGTTTCATGCCCCGTTTTTTATTCCGCGTACCTACTTATAGGTATATTACAATTTATTGTGTGATATTTTCCAGATCAACAAGTAGGTAACAATTTATTGTGGATAATAATAAATTTACAGAACAAATAAAAATTTATTCTGTAATCGAGAAACAACCGCATCCATAAATAAATGATTTTGCAGGCATCAAGTATAGTATAATATTATATAAATCTAGTGGTCCTCGGTTCATCGGTACGTATTCGTATATTATCGTAGTTTTTAACGTTCTGATTGGATGATATTTTTTCTAAATAGTATTAGTTATGCTTTAATAATCCATAGGTAGGTACGTGAACATGAAAGCGTACGTGATTTCAAATCATTACGAAAAACCATTGAGTATCTACTTATATGAACAATTGACAGTTTTTAGAAATGAATACTAAATTATAAAATAAAATATAGTACTTGACTGTTGGCGCTCCATGAGAAATGACTTAGCTACGCCACTGGATCACAGGGTTCACATTTTTAATTGAAATTGAATAAGATTACCTACTGAGTAGGTTTGGTAAGTCTGAAAGACAAGGCCCATAGGCCCCATGAGTCGGCTTATTGTGTAATATACAGGGTGCGGCATAGAGGACGGACGGTTTAAAAAAAAATCATTAAATAGTTATTTTTACTCAAAAACAAATGTATTGATGCAATCAGGTTCGCAAGGAAATGGCATTTGAGACAGTCAAGTGTGAAAAATCACATCAGGCATGTGGACATCGCGTAGACTCTCTCCAACATCGCGCTACGTCGAAATGATCACCAACTTCTTTTTACCTGAATTACGAAGGTGACGTGTTCCAACCCGACGTGTGTGGTTCCAGCAGGATGGGGCGACCGCCCACACAGCCAGAGCATCAATGGACGATATTCGCCCTCTTTTCCCTGGTCGCCTTATTTCCAGGTTCAGCGATGTTCATTGGCCTCCTCGGTCCCCAGATTTATCCATATGCGATTTTTTCTTATGGGGACACCTCAAGGCGAGAGTATACGAGAACAAGCCCCGAACTCTGGACGAATTGAAGGACGCAAATCGCGTGGAAGTCGCCCAAGTTGAGAGAGTATGTTGGAGATAACGCCCAAGAACGCCTCCAGCACTGCATCAACAATTTCGGCCACCACATGCCTGATGTGATTTTTCACACTTGACTGTCTCAAATGCTATTTCCTTGCGAACCTGATTGCATCAATAAATTTGTTTTTGAGTAAAAATTAACTATTTTATGATTTTTTTAAAACCGTCCGTCCTCTCTGCCGCACCCTGTATAAACAGTCGCTTCAGATTGTATCCGAGTTCACGTTATAAATCTCGGTTTGACCCGGAGGCTGCGGTTATTTTACCGACAAACTACTTCAATTTGCATGAGGTTACCTCCTCGATGCCGCCAATATCCCATTTTCCTGTTCGTTAGGCGTGTGATCCACAGCTACGAACTGGGCCGCTTCCCGAAACCAGCCTATCTCAGGTTTATGGTTCAATATTCCCTCTCTAAAACAATTCCCCAGAAACGCGACAGTTTGCATCAAATTATCTCCATAATTAATATGGTTGATTCATTCAAATTCACACAGATGGTGCTAAGAATGTGCATGGGGGCAGCGTTTTTCTGCAGGAATCACAATCTTGTTACTGCTACAAGACTTGACAACCTTACATCAGCTATAAAGCAGAAATATATGCTATAGAGATGGTACGAACTAAATCACTCGCGACGAAATTGTGGAAACCCATTTCAAAACGGAAATTAGTGAAAAACGTTGTCTATTTCCAACGCTAGTTCCAACGTTAGTCTGTTCACCAATATCGATGTAGCTAGATGCAAAGATGTGGTGTGCAGGCTGATTCACGCCTCTAAACTTAATATTTTCGAAAAGGACGAATTGTTTAATTTGATGTCTATTTGTATGGATCAAAATTACTTTTTATTTGAGGGGAAATGTTATACACAGCCAGGGGTTGCTATGGGTTCTCCGTTATCTCCTCTGCTTGCAGATATTTACATGGATTATCTTGAGCAACAAATATTTACAACTTGTAACACAAATGATCTTCTCTATTGGTATAGATATGTCGATGATATTGTCATTCTATGGAAGGGCACATAAAGACAAATCAATTCTTTTCACGGAAAAATCAATCTATTAGATCCCTTTATCAAATTGACCCTCGAATTCGGCGGAAATAAACTCAATTTATTAGGTCTGTCCATATCTTTGGTAAACGAAAAGCATGATTTTTCAATTCATAGAAAATATACATATTGTGATATATCTATCCATATTACTTCAAATCACTCTTTAGTCCATAAGCTCAGCCTTCATTATCATGATTAACCGAGCACTATCTATTCCAATGAGTGAACAGAATTTATCAAAAGAAAAATCCATTATCAAAAGCACAGCGGCTAGTAACGGATATGGAGGAGATCTCGTTGATACCATATGGGATAAGGTTCTTAGGAAAAAGAGTAGGGAAAAAGTTTCCAATCTGTCAAGGGAAGATGTAAATTTAGAAGAAAAGCAATAGATAAGTATACCTTATGGGAAAATTTCGGATAAAATCGGCAAAATTCTGTCATCGAGAGGTTACAAAGTAGGTTTTAGAACTAAAAATAGTCTTAAAGCATTACTAGGATCCGTTAAGGACAAAATCAATGTTCAGGATAAAAGTGGGGTTTATAAATTAAAATGTTCTTGCGGCTACGAATATTGCGGTCAAACTGGTAGGAAATTCAGGGAAAGAATAGAAGAGCATCAGGAGGATTTCAGGGAAAATAAGGGTAGGTCTACATTTGCAAAACATCTTAAGGAATCCAATCATACTTACAATTTTGATTTGACAGATAGACAGTTTGTAGAATTTCTTCATTTTTGTCCAAAGGGAGGTATGTTGAATTTATTTGAAAAATTCGAAATTATCAAAAGTGACTGATCTGGTAAATGTTTAAATGAGGATATCCCTCAATATATTTTACCTCTGATAAGTCCATTTCTATAAAGCTTGGAATCATCCCTTTACACTGTTGAAACCAGTCATTCTTCCCCTATTTTCACTTTATTAGCTATAATCCCCCTTCACTTAGCTTGCACTTAATTGGTTGTACCTACAGCCTCCTCTACTTTCTCTCGACCAATGGGATTCAATCTTCCTTCACCTGTGAATATACTCGTAATATAAGCTGTGTCCTTTTTAATGTGCTTATTTAGCTATTGTTTGTTACTGATGATGGCTTAACAGTCGGAATCGATTTAACATTATAACTCTTTATTTTTCGTGGAAATAGACAACGTTTTTTAAATAACTTCCGTTTTGACCAGGCAAAGATAGAAGTTCTAGACTACACACTTTACGGAGCTCTAGATAGAAGTTCTAGACTTTACACTCCTAGGCACTCAGTGAAAATGAAAAAAACCTGTTGTGTCCAAGAAATATCTTGGTACTCGAAAAATGTGACAATTCCAAAATGGAAACAGAATGACTGGAATATTTGTTTTCTACCCTTTGGGCCCAAGTCTCTGTTGCACCGCGAGGCAACACTGCATTGTTCAGCGCCTTCCCTTCAACCTCGTTTGTTAGACCGAGTTTTAAGATATTTCTCGGACACTAATGATAATGTAAAAAGCTGAACTCACTCCTTGCACAGCGGCATCGACTAGGTAAACAAATTATAAGCTAATACCTATGAGGAGGAAAACGGGGAAATATTTTACCTCTGATAAGTCCATTTCTGTAAGATCTACCCCCTCTTACCCCTGTTGACCCTAGGAAGTTGAAAATCGATAGGGAGACTCTCTGGGAAATTAAGAGACGGTCGAAATTATGCGAAAAAACAGACATATCTACTGTCAGATGTTTTTCCCAGTAAAGGAGAAACGGAAGTTTTAAAATTTTCAAGAAAATGCGCTAAAAATTGCGTGAAAATAGAACGAAAGTGGAGTAAAATGCCAACCAATAACATTATTTTAGCGAATTTTTGAAGAAAATTAAGCTATTGCTCTCGTCTCAAAATGTGTAGAATGTGAATTTTTGAAAAGAATTTATGCAGAAATCCGTTTCAGGCTACTCTGAATCATATTCTGAAGTTTAACGCATTTTTTTTAATGTATTTATGTATGTATATATGTATGTATGTGTCATTCCAGACGATAACTGTCCGTAGAATTGTGCTAGAAACTTCAAACAAATTTTAAATTGTTAAGTACACAAAACGAAAGTTCAAGTTCGTTGGCTCGCATTATCGGATTACATCTTTGGGTAGAAATTTTCAAAAATGTAGTAAAAAATTTCAAAATAGCCTGTTTTTTGCGATTTGTTGTGCGAAATAATTTTTTCAGCATACTAACATGTGGTATTTTCGGAATCAGTATGAAATTTCCTATAAGAATATGTATCAAGTTTTCAAAAATTTCAAAGTTGAAAAATCAGTCAAAATTCGAAATAATGCCGTTCGCTAGTTTTGTGTGTGTTTGCGTGTGTGTGTGAGTGTTCGTGTGGGTCATTCCAGACGATAACTCTCCTTAGAATTGAGATAAAAATCCCGTTCTTGCGCCAAAACATCAAGCATTCCAAACGAAAGGATAAGTTCATTGTCCAACAATTTTTGAGTACATTAAATTGGTCACATTTCAAAAATTGTACTAAAAAAATCACTAAAAATGGCTAAAAACGGCCAATAATCGTTAATTTTATAATTTTTAGCAGAGTTTTAGTCAAAACAAAATTATCAACGATTAACTAGGATATTTAAAAAAATTCACAAAATTATGCAGAAAAACGTACCTAAATTTCACTACCATTTGCTAAAAATATCTATAAAAACTGCGAAAAACCCTAAAAATTCAATATATTTTTTTATTGCCAAATATTATTTAGAGCGAGTTTTTTTGTCATAAAATTAGTAGGTAACAATTTCTTTTTAATTCCTGAAACAATCCTGAATTTTCAAAACAATTTAACATGTATAAGTAGTATGATAATTTACGAAAATTCGCTCATACGATCATGCTGCATGACTGGAACTTTTTGGTAATTCAGTCTTTTACCCGTTTTGAATTGCATGCAGAAAATAAGTTTGATGGCAACCCAGCAGCCCTCACTCAAGAGTCTGTTGTAATGAATGCACCTTTTCACCCCGTTTGACCAACACCCCGGATCTGCGTGCATTGTGCTTTCGGCATTTTCACAATAACGACCAGGAGCAGATGGACAACTGGTTTTGGCGTAGGGAGGGTCGGAAGTGCTATAAAAATAACGACCCCAAAAAAACTGCGAAGTTGGGTGTGGCACATGTCTTCTCGTTTACCTATCGTCTTCTTCCAACTATCATCAAAATTTAAGCCAACTCGAACGACTAGAGAGTAATAAGATGGAACATGATGGACTTTACGTTCGCCCATGCGCGGAATAAAGTATTGATTTGGCAATAACAAAAGCGTAAGATGTTCAGGATTTGTTACTATGGAAGAGAAATCTTATGTGAACACCTGCCAAGCAGTATTGGGAAAAAAGTAGTTACGACTAGTTACTAATAACTAAATTAGTTACTACAATGGCGAATAATGACTAGAATTTCATTATCTATTAGTTCTTATTTTCAGAGTAACTAACCCAGTTATTCCAATAGTTACCACTAGTATCTAAAGAACTATTTTAGTTACACAATTTAGTTGCTGCTAGTAACTAATAAATAATTAGTTTTTAGTCGTTATATGCGTGAATAATAGAGAGTTTTTGTTCTTCCCGTAATTTTCTACCCGTGTACGTGAAAAGACTGAAATACCAACTGCGCATGCGCTAATCTTCACGTCAACGTGTAGAACTACGCGTGTACGGGAAAAAGGCCTATCTACACGTGCACGGGAAAATGCATTCGTTGGAATTTCGGCCTACGGGTAGTCATCATAGCCTGACGCAAAGGTAACAACAATTGCCGGTAATCAGTGTGACCAAGGTAACCGCAGTTACGCAGTTATCAGCAAAGGTAACTACTGTGTGGTTGCCAACAACACGTTGGTTGGTCAACAAGTCGAGAGGTTATAGTGAAGTGCTCCGCTACAAAATTCAGCCATTTAAGGTACCTAAGCAATAAATGTATTTATAATTATGTATTTATAAATAATTATAAAGCAATTAATTATTTAAATAAGAATTGGTTGTACGAAAAGAATACGAAACAGCTTCTGAAACACTTATAGAGACGTTAACGTGACGTTAGCGTTTGGTTTTTCACGTATACGTGTAGAAATACGCGTAAAAATCACGTGAAGAGCTAGCATCTCCAGCTGCTTGCTCTAGACGCTGCTCTACACGTCAACGGGAGAAAATCTTACGGGAAGAACAAAAACTCTCTAATAACTAAGCTAATTAATTTTTAGTCTTTATTTGAGGGAATAATTACTAATAACTAAATTTGGCTCCAAATTCATCTGTAAGTGGCGGAAACATTGTTTTAATGATCAATGAGCAAATTTCTCAATTTTTTCTCCTTATAAATGCGCTAAAGTGGCCTTATAAATGAAAGTGTGGACGCATTTGAAACTACACCCAATATTAATAGCAACCTTGGTCTTACATCTGATTTCTCAAACAGTTATCAGCAACTTGTTATATAAATCTTCAAGTTAGACATGATTTAGGACACAATTAATTTCGTTTATCAGTTGATTTCTGAGTTAATAAACACTCGTGAAACGGATTAGAAAATCCATCGTACTGTCAGGCACGTACCGATTGAAATCAACGGCATTAATGTGCCGCACTGGAATTAGGTTAGTGAGAGGCCTTCATTGAATGAAATAATATTGATCTATTTTTAATCAGATCAGATTCAAATTCTGAAGTTTCCGTTCTCGTCCTAGTACCAGTTATATTATAAAAACGGATGAGAGAAATAACACAACCCACTTAGAAAATAGGTACTGACTATATTAATTTAATTCGATAGACATAAGTCATTAATGGATGACAAAAAGAAACAAGTCGAATACGAATGAGCAAATAAAGAAGAATATGTAACCGCGCAAGGGAAAAGGGAACTTAACTTGCCAGAGGTCAAATCTGAGATTATGTTTTTCCTCATTCAGCTGACAAAAATCTTTTATTTCTCTACAATTTTCCAATCAAAATTTATGATTTTCCAAAGTTTGAAAAAAAGCGGACCCGAAAATTGCGAGTTTTCATCAGGTTTCAGTAGAAGTAGAAGTAGAAGTTTTTCGCAGTTATAAATACAACGAAAACTGTAGAAAATTCAAGTTTTGATGATTATTGGGGAAAGGAAGATAATTTTGGGACTCAAAAAAAATATTGCAAAAACAGTCATTTTTTGACCCAATCTTCGTTTTAGCGAATTTTCGTGAAAAATGAACTATTGCAAGGCTCCAAAAATTTTAAAATCAAAATTTTCATAATTTTAATCTCCGTTTTGAGACATTCTAAGACGAGATCTGGATTTAAAAGCTTTTTCCTTATATGTCCTTCCAGACGATTATTCTTCTTAGAATCGAAATAAAAATTCCGTTCTAGCGCCAAAAAATCAAGCTTTTCATTCTAGAACGAGTTCGTTGGACAGCATTTTTTGAGCACATTAAGTTGGTAAAATTTCAGAAAGTGCAGAAAAAAATCACAAAAAATAGCAATAAATAGCAATAAACGGCTAAAAACGTTAAATTTATATTTTTTTTTAGTAGAATATTGCTCAAGTAACGTTTATTAAGTGTGAAATAGTACATCAAAAAATTTATGTACAAAATTATGCTGAATATGGACTTGAATTTCATTAAAATCTGCAAAAAAGCTATAAAAAGTTCCAGTCATGCAGTATGATCGTATGAACGAATTTTCGTAAATGATCGTACTATATTTTGTTACATTGTTTTGAAAATTAAGAACTTTGAGGGAAAAGAAATTCTTAACTACAAAATTTTGTGGTAAAAAGCTCGTTCTAAATAATATTCTGCGACTCAAAAAGAGATTTTCGACTTTTTACCTTCTTTGCAGTTTTTATCGATTTTGCCACATTTTAATGGAATTTAAGTACATTTTTCAGCATAATTTTGTACATACATTTCTTAATGTTCTATTTTATAGTTATTAAACTTTATTTGATCAATATTCTGCTAAACTAACGATTTAATTAAGCTAAATTAACGATTTTTAGCCGTTTTTTCTCATTTTTCAGCACTTTTTGAAATTTGACCAATTTAATGTGCTCAAAAAATGCCGGCTAATGAACTCGTCCTTTTGTTTGGAAAGCTTGATTTTATGGCGCAAAAATCAGTTGTTAAACAGATTACAATTTCATACTAGAAGGTGCTTATTGAATTTGATAAATTGCCATCGTTTCAATTGATTTTTTCTAACAAGGAGTGGAGGGGGAGTAAAGAAATTTTTGATTTTCTATATAAAAATATAAATTATAATGTTGGTGTACAAATGATAACAACGTGATATCGCAAATTCCTAGTATAGTTTTTCAGTCTGCAAAATATCCTCTGGGTAGCCGTGCGAGGTGTTTCTTGAAAATTGTGGAATTCTAAATTTTGCCGAATTTAGTGGTGACCGTGGCCATGGGCGAGAGCGAGGAGGTTGAAGTTGGCGGAGCTGGTGGCGTGACCATGACCATGACCGTGACCATGGGCGGCGCCAGCGCCGTCGCCCCCCTGTGGCAGAGCGCCGATGACTTTGGCGCCGCCGAGACCGTAGCTTCCGTGGCCGTCTCCGAGGCCTCCGTACCCGTGGGGGTGGGCGGACCCGTGCCAGGAGCCGTGGTGTTTGTCGTGTTCGATGGCGTAGTCAAATTTCCCCTGGTGTGGTTTGGCTGAGAATAAATAACCAAACTTTTAATCAGTGTTGGGCGAAAAGTAGTTACGAATAATAATTACTACTAAACTAGTTACCAGAGTTGACCAAATCATACTTGCAAGTACAAAGTTCGAGTACAAGTATCTGAAAAGTAATTGCAAGTACGAGTCCTCAAAAGTCCTTGTACTTAAAAATACATTGGCAAGTACAATTACACGTACTTTGTAATTGCATAGCCAAGAAAAGTATAAGTAAAAGTACTTGCCAATTTTTAATTAAAGTACAAGTACTTGTTCTTGTGAAATCAGCAATTACAAGTACACGAGCACTTGTTCTTGTGATATGTCTAAAATTTTCGATAATTTTGATTTAAAAATTTTTGGAGCCATTACAATAGTTTCATTTTCTTCGAAAATTTGTTAAAAACGGCTAAAAATGAGTTTTTCTTAGTTTAATGTTTCATTATTTTGGCTACTCTGCCCAAATGACCGGCTATCCCAAAATTTCCTTTTGGGTTCATTTTCTACACTAATATAGCTACGATTTGAGGCAATAATAAAATTTCTTGAATATGTCGAAATTTGGAAAATTACTTTTCACAATTTGAAAACGCGTTGTTTGGAGTGAACAAATTTTTTTTGTCAAAAAACTGAACCCACCCCTGGAAAGAGTAGACTTTTTTCTATCAAGAACACTAGATATAAGATTTTGAGGTTGCTAAGTAAGGGCGATAAAATCCACTGAATTCGACCCTTACTACCAGTTTCTGTAAAGTTCGGCTGCCTGTGGAAGGGCCAAAAATGATTTTAAAGACCTGAAATTTGGGGGGAACTATTTTCTAACATATATGTACATGTTGTGGGAAAATGGTCGATTTTGGAGAGAATTCATTTTTGGAGCTTCCCGTTTGACTTGGAATGCCCCACATATACACATACACCTAAGTATTTACACCAAACAAAAATGCGAATGCAGCAGTCATGTGAAGGACACCGGCGAAGAACATACCGATGAAAGTGAACTGGAAAAAAATCAAAATATGGATTTATGTATTCCGAGGAATGGATTTACTGAACGAGGGAGTCTACTTAGTGGGCGCTGCAGGAGGCAATTTGCTGCTGAGAAAGGGACATAAAAAAGAATTGGCGAGCGTGCTGATATACGAGAAACATGCAAATCTGAAAAAGGGCTGGGCAATCGATGAATCCATTTAACAATCTTTACTCAAGTGACAAATCAGCCACTGTCTGTCTTGTATCCAATGGCGAAATATTACAAATCTTCATTAAACGTTCATAATCAACTTCTTGCGCTGGCGTAAGAGAGTTTTTGGTGACCACTAACGTACCCTTTACGTCACCCTAACGTACCCAAAAGTACGTGACCTTGACGGGGCGTTAGCAACGTCGTACGCTAGAATCGTTCATTTAACGTCACCCGTTTGTGGACCTAAAGGCACACGACACCAACCTAACCTTCCTGTAAATGTAACACTACTGGTCACCACGAAATTACTCGAGTACTGGTGAAATAAATAATAATAGTTTTTTTTCTCTAATGCCCCATTATCTACTAATTATGTTGATGTAGCGGGTAGGTTACCTCAAACTTGGTTATTTTACGTTTCAAGTCGAGTAGAAACTGAATGTGCTATCTGAAGTCCGCCTCCCCCATTTCGCTTTACTAGCCTTCAACTCGATCGAAAAAAATCCGTTACACAAGCTCTATTTGGTCGATTAGAGCCTTGTTTTTATATTATTTCACATATTTTAAATGAGAAACCTGAGTTTTAAGACACTACTTCTTCGCAGTATTGTTCTTAGTTTGCCAGATCTCTCAGCTGTTTTTTCGTAAACATTGCGTGAAGTGCTGCCTCCACTGATGATTATCAGTTAAAATCCTGATTCATTGTCATAGAGGTAAATACTTTTTCATACTTGCTGATAATTTACCCAATGGAAAACCCAAAAACATGAACTTCATAACTACTAATGACCTATAAGTGCAACTAAACCGCGGTGTTCCCCACTTGAGGCTTACTATCTTTGCGTTAAATCCATGCCCTTTTTCCGAATTCAAAGCTAAAAATGAGAAACTAGCCCGTATTTCTACTGAAACTAACATGAAATTCGAATTTAGGATTGAAAATCGGTGTTTCATATCGAAATAAAGAAGTTGATTTGACAACCAGTAGACAACAAGACAGCTGTGGGGAAATATCGCGTTGCCCAACCACCGTTAACGTGACATCAAAATTAATGCAACCGTCCATTTGGGTTAGCATCTTCATTTGCTCTCTCAAGACTTTGGTGAAGTGTGAAGTTAAGTTGAGTTCGCGAAAAGCTCTCCAATCCCATTTTGAAGGCTACGTAGGGTTATATAAAACTCATCAAAAGGAAACTTATCAAAAAAATGAACTTGAGATTTTTTTATTGTTTCTCATCCGGGTTGGAAGTGCACTTCATCTGGGTGAAGAAGGCACATGCAGGCTTGTGGGCAAATGAACAAGCGGATCAGTTGGCAAAGGAAGGCGCGGAAAATGGACCTCCACTCAATTGTCCCATTATGGCTGAGGACTTCATTCCCCAGATAAACAATCAGCTTAGAGAAAAATGGAAGGATACATTTGCTAGCTCTACAAATGCCTTATTTTATAAGATGCTACAACCCAACCCACCACCAAGACCCATGGGTTTATGGGAGGGGTATTGAAAAACGTTTGGGACGAGTGATTTTCCGCTTGAGAGTCAACTGTGGGGTATGTGACAGTTATTTACATTGCGTCATTAAAGTGAAACTGCTCAATGCCAAACTTGTGGAGCACCTAACGGATCACTTGAGCACGTCCGGAGTGTCCGGAATACAATGGTCTGAGAATAGTGTTTTTCAGAGACATTATGAGAAAGACAGACATTAATTTAAATTATCGTTCAATTTTGTCGGCAAAGAACATGTATATTTATAAAGAGCTGCTTAAATTTATTGATGTTTGTCGTATTACATTTTAAATATCTATTAAATACCACTTATGGCTGTATGCAAACTTGTAATGCCAGTAAGAAAAAAAAGCTACGTAGGGTAATAGAAAACTCATCAAAAGGAAACTCATTGAAAATCTGCACTCGAGACTTTTTGATGAGTTTCTCATCCGGGTGGGAAACTCGTCAAAACTCCATGGACGACAAACTCATAAAAAAAAACTGCGTCAAATCAATTTATCTGCATAACGTTTGAAATGAGTTTGCATCTATGTAAACTCCAAAAAAGTTAAAAATCCAAAATACCTTTTTGATTAGCAGATTATTATTTAGAGCGAGTTTCGTGCCATTAAATTTGTTTTTAAAATTTTCTTTTCACTTAAAGTGCTCAATTTTCAAAACAATGCAACATAACATAGTACGATAATTTACGAAAATTCGCTCATACGATCATGCTGCATGACTGGAACGTTTTGAATCTATTGCATAAGTATTTAGAAGATGCGAGTCTAGTCTTACTCGTTGAGCCTTGTTAACTTCGATGATAAACTATTTTACGTAGGTACGGATCCATTATTGTTTGTCTGAATACTGGGACATGAATGTTGAATCAACTGAAGTTACGGGACATTGATGTTGTCCTACTATTGATGTAACATCCAACGAATCCAATAAACATTAATTCAATGGTGGAGCTTGGCGTAGTAATAAATCTTTTCGAGTTTACTGCGTACTGCATGGGAAGTATGAGGTACTTACAGACAAGGGTTTTGCTAGAGCCATGCGCGTACACCACAGTGACTCCACAGAGAGCGATCAGAAGGACCTAAAATAGAACAATAATATTCATCTATAATGGACTTGTATAAGTTTACATGTATGTTTATACTTTATCTATGTACTTACAAGTATCAACATGTTAGTCTTTTGGGATATCTCGGAAGATATAATCAAGTGACCAACTTGATATATAGAATATTATTAATTACAACAAGCCTATATATAGTCATACAATGAAAAAACGAATTCTGAAAGTACAACTTTAAAGCATTTATGCATGTGTTATGCATATATGCAGTATTGACAGAGACGTCCCAATGTCTGGTTCGTATATGTGCATTTGGTGAGAATAGCTGGTAGATCATGATTAAATAATTAAATGGAGTAATAATTATTTAAATTATATTTATTTATTTTGTTATACAGTGTTGATTCAATATAATTAAAAATTAAATTATTACTCAGTGGTTTATTATTTCTGTATTGTATAGCTCTCACGAACAGATCATTAGGTAGGTATCTAATGTGTCTGCATAGGTGTAGACGGTGTAGGGATGATTGCAATGCCTTCAAAAATTCGAAACATTTCTTCAATGAATTCAATTTTGAAGCATTCAGAAACAAATCTCAGAGTTAAACACATTTTCATAAGTATATATGTCATTCCAGACGCCAAATCACCTAAGGATTGTGTTGAAAATTCCGTTCGTGCGCCAAAAAATCAAGTTTTCCTATTATCACTGTTCAAGTGATTCCAGAACTTTTTTAGCACATTAAATTGGTTACATTTCAAACAATGAGCAAGAAAAAACCCTTCGCCCCCCTGGGCCCCTCGGTTGCTTTCCGCTTTGAGCCTTCGGCTAAAATGCTAAAACATGGAACATGCTTTCTTCCCGCTAAAACTACGACATAAATATTTTATAATCGAAATTACTAGGTATGTAATTTTCTGTTATGGTGCGCGTCTACAATTACTACAACCAAGATTAACTTCTCAACCAAGTGACAACAAAACAAGCGGCATTTTTTACTACATTTATTTATAACATAAATAAATGTAAAATTACGGGACATAAATAGAAGAACAAGTACGGAAGAAATGTGTGATAAATGGAGGACGATTTTTGTCCGATGAAAACTAAAGGAGTTTCATTTTCCCAGCAACGGCTTGGTTGTATGTGAAAATCAAAAGAAAATTTCGTGACTCTTCCGCGTAACGTTTTCGAGCAGTTAGCTCAAGGCTAAAGCATGTTCCATGCTAAAATTTACTAAAAATGGCTAAAAACGGCTACAAATGGATACATTCATATTTTTCAACGGAATTTTAGTCAAATGTTCAATCAAAAGAACAATAAACTGGAACATTAAACATTTTTTGCACAATATTATGCTAGAAAATGTACTTATGTTTCATCAATTTTTGCTGAAAAATCGATAAAAAACTACAAAAATAGCTAAAATTCTAAAATCTTTTTGTTTCGCCAAATATTATTTAGAACGAGTTTTTTTTTCACCAAAAAATTGGTTTTCAAAAATTTATTTGCATGGGTTTTCGGCACACCCTACAGGGTGTCTACAGGTCACAGATTTCCGGAAAAGTCACGGATTCAATAGTTGGTCACGGATATTTCCGAAAGTCACGGATTTTAATATAGAAGTCACCGATTTTTATGGCGTCGGTAACCAAATAATCGTAATATAATGCCAGTACCGGGATTCACAAAACATACGAAAGAATCAATTGAGATTTTTGAATCTATATAATTCTGACAGATGCAAGCGACTAATGCGACTAATGCAGTTTCTCCAGTATATTTGTACATATGTACATAGACCTTTAAATATATTGAACATTTGCATATATTCTGTAAATACATTTTATTAAAGACTTCCATAACTTATTCTTAGTAGCAAGTGGTAATGAAAATAGAATAATCTGATGTTGGCCTAATTGCACTAATCACTATTGCAGAATTTCAAAACTAAACCAAGGTCAAATTATTTTAGAATCTATAATATTAAACATTCTGTGCATTGTATTTTACTTATATTCTGTAAGTAGTCTTAGACTTCTGTACTTTATAAATAGGCTAGAATCAATAAAAAAGTTATGAAGATCTAATTTTATATTGGCTACTCATGATTACAGTAGGTCTACTGATGAGTATTTCGGTACGCTATTCCTAAAGAAATTAAAGCCTGTAAAAGGTCACCGATTTTAAAAATTTAGAACCCCAAAAGTCCCCGATTTTTATTTTACAGATCTAGTAGACACCCTGTTCTAGTCAAAAGAAGTTTAACAACAATGAACTGGGACATCAAACATTTTTTGCACAAAAGTATGCTGAAAAATGTACTTACGATCCATCCATTTTTCTGAAAAAACGAAGTAAACTACAAAAATAGCTAAAATTCTAAAATCTTTTTTGTTTCGCAGAATATTATTAGAACGAGTTTTTTTCACCAAAGAATTGGTATTCAACAATTTATTTGCACGGGTTTTCGACACACCCTATTGCTTACTTTGGTGGCATCTATAGGTGACAAAAGTTATGATAAACTTGATGACCATTGGAATTATATGATCGTCGGCGTTTATTAGGCAATTTAAGCGAATTTTCGTAGAAAATGAAACTATTGCAATGGCTTCAAAAAAATTCAAAAAATGTTTAATTCTCGATTCTAAAAAATTAGCTTGGGGGAGATGAAGGCTTTTTTTTTTTTTTTTTTTTATTTTTTAGCTTTTTTAGCAGTGGAATTATGTTAATGTACCTAGTGTTACAGTTGATCTGTGTTCTAGTACTTAATTTTATTTTTGAAGAATACACTTTTTACATTTTCTTGAACACACACAGAATGAACTTTATTCAATATTGAACATATGGAAAGTAGGGAACCTGACAACAATATTAACTGAGTGTAGTATCCTACTTAAACCTTTTTCCATTTGAGAGAGTGATTTTCAAGATCAAAAGATGGCTTTTCTAAAGTATTAAGAAAATATAAATTAAAAAAAAAAAAAAAAAAAAAAAAAACGGTTTTTCGACACACCCTATTGCTTACCTTGGTGGCTGCCATTGTCTTGAGAATTTCCCTGCGTCTTGTAAGAACCACTAAACTTCCGTGACTGGATACTGGCTGGATCGCGTTGAGGGGTTTATATAGTCACCTGCTTCAGGGCGATAGGCACCTTTTACCCGTTCAAACTGCCCAACCTCCCCCACGCCTCGTTTCCCTTTTTCCAAACTCCTTCATTTCCACCTTATCGGGAGTTTATTCTCTAATTATTCAAAGGTTGGAGCAATTCCTGTTGCGAGACTCCACCGAAGGAATTCGCCGGTTGTTTTAGCGAAAGATAAAAAGTCTGGCGGAGGCCTTTCTAATTTTGTCAAGAACAGACACGGGTGCAATATCATAGTTCGCTATCTGCACCGTATAATTATACGACCGCAATAACCTCATAATTTACTTCACCTAAACTAGGAAAAATACAATATCCTAAACTTTATGAATCAACTAGCTGGTTTTCTGTGCGTTGCACGGACCTACGTGTACGGGTTAGTCGGTTTCAATTTCAATTGTCTCTTAATGTTCCGAAGAGTCGCCCTGTCAAATTTCAACTTCTTGGGGCGAAGAGGAGTGAATTTAGCTCACTCAGCTGATCGAAATCGTCAAAACCAAACACGCGCGAAGAAAGGCCCCGAACTACGTGTTGGCAACCATGATAATATTTTGGGAACCAAATAAATCGGTTTTCCGTCCCGTGCTTTCCACGAACAATCAAATTCCCGTCCATCTCCCATCAATAATTCAACACATGCTTCACTCAGAGCTCCCGTATAGCAACCCGTCAAGGTTTCTCCACTTTTCACAAATTTCCGCCGCTAACAAACTGCCTGTTAGCAAACATAATAACAAAAGTTCGAGAACTAAACAAATCGGTTGCGAAGGGTAGAAGGATGTTTTGGAGGTTCAGACCTAGCCTATGTTGTGCGCCGGAACTTGCTTATCATTAGAGAGGTCCGTCAGTCTCAATACGGCTTGCGGTAACGAGAAACTTTACCGTACCTTAAAGTCACGTCAAGTCCTTAACGGATCTAGTTGTAACGCTAAATCCATGGAAGGAGGAAATTATCCCTAGGAGATTATTTGAGTCCATGAAAGGAGTTTATTTTAGACGATTACGTTTTTTCCGGATCGCGATCCGTTAACGTATCTGTACGGATGCGTCACCGTAACTTGTCAGAGTTACGGCGCCGGGTTGTCAATACCGCACGATGTATTGTGTTTTACGGATATAATAGGAACTCTCTATTATAAGACCGTTTCCATCATAACCGGTCCAGCCATTTAGCCGTATATTGGGATCATACATACATAGATAGAAACAAACTTTGAGTTTTATATATAAGGATTGCTGATTGTTACTTATTATTATTCAATCAAGGTGCACTTAATTACACAGCTGATTGATCACCTCACGGTCACTAAAGTTTTTAGTGATATAAAAAATGGAAGTATGAATTTTGTTGCTGAGGCTATTCGAGATCTAACAAGTGTTTTCCCCTGCGCATCCCTAAATTTAATTTAAACATTTGACATATTTATGCGATTTTTTTTTTTTTTTTTTTTTTTTTTAACGAACGTAAGTTGTAAACAAAGTTTGCGGATGGATTAATATTCAGATTTTGTTATTTTTAAATAAACAGTTTAAAAATTATTCTCTCGTCCAGTAACGTCAGGTCAGTTATGAAGACCAATCTACTTAACGCATCAACTCTCCACCTGTATGAGCACTGCGAAAACGTTTCGGGGACCAGGAACATCGTTAATGTTCAGTTAACATCACGATTCGGTCTTTATTCTTATATTCTCGTGAAAGAAACAGAAAATCAGGAAAATTGTCACACCTGGCACCGGCGAGACCTTTTGATATACAAGAAATAGGAAATTTCTTTCCGGGTGATGAGAAAAGTCAACGAATTTCCTAGAAAATTAGATGACACAATTTTTGGTTTCTTAAAAACGTAGTTCAACTCAAGAATACGATTCTCGATCAATTAAAGGGGAAATGGAATGAAAATGACTATGAATGTTGAAGGTAGAATCGATTGGCACCTGCCACAGATTTCAATTTTAGGTAGCATCGTGTTTTCGATAAACAAACAATTTATTTCAACTTGTCATATTTCACTCGATTTCCGTTTAAAAAATCTATGAAAGGGGTTCCATTGAGATTTATTTATTTTAATTTATTATTATTATTATCATTTATTTATTTATTTATTTATGTTTTTTGGTGCTTTTAGTACTTTCAAATGAACATTCCGGAAATGAAATGGGAAATTCTGGAAAAGCCCTGAGTTTCTACTAAAAGTTTTGGAGTTCCAAAATAAGTACGTTATCATAATTAATTAGAGTATTAATTAGTTAGTTATTAATATGCATTAATCCGTTAATTATAGTGGATTAATGAGGTAAACGATTTGTGTACTTACTTTCAAGTCATAGAGAATGCCAATAAGCCTGAAGATCAAAGAACATCAAGCCTTTGTAATGAAAACGCATCTTTTTATTACATTTTCTATGCATTGTCCAATGATTATGATGTGAAGGCGTGAGAGGAAGTGCACAATGTTAACGCAATCTTCTATTCGTGAGATTCAATCGCTTTCTCCGGTCAAATCTAAATTGGACGTAGTTGACGCGATTTCGTGTATCATTTTCATCTCATCCCGCAGTCACGTGTGTCTTGACTTCTCAAGTAGGGCGAACCTCGTGGATAGTTGATGGACGTTGTCAACAACTCAATGAGCCTTTATTCTACAGCTCTACGACAGATGCTCATACTCCTTTACAAACGATTATATTTATAGACATAAGTTAATAAAGCAGTTGATGGAATTAGTTGAAATTTGATTGCACTAATCTTCACACGAATACAATTATTGACTTATAGGGTGTCTAGTGACCGGTAAAAGAGAGGTAATTTAAAACTTCTGGAAAAATTCAAGGAAAATCAGGGAATTGAAAGAAAACCAGGAAAATAGTCAGTAATCAAAATTGTTCAGTTGTCTTTCTTCCAATGCTACAACACTGAATAAATTCTAGGCAAAAAAAAAAAAAAAATATATATATATATATATATATATATATACATATATACTCGACGCTTCGCGCCTCGCCGGGGGGCTTCGCCCCCCTGGACCCCCCTAATCTATACTCGGCGCTTCGCGCCTTGCCGGATCTTTTCTCTTTTCATAATACGTGCGTATCTTCATAAAATGTTCTATAGCTTCCATATTGTTTAGGAATTATTGGAGATAAAACTGGAAAATTTTCATTTTTGGACAGGTCTGCTTGATGCCGCTATTTGCACGAGTTTCATGATAGCAGAGGAAGATTTTCAGCTGTTATGTGTGTGTGCCCTCCCTATCACCCTTTCATGAGACAGTCAACATACCAAATACAAGTCAGACTTTTGGCGTGAGAATGAGAGATGAAACGACGCCAGAACGCCCTAGTGGAGGTTCGGAAAAGGTGGATCAGTTGTTTTGTGTGTGTGCCCTCCCTCCCACCCTTATATGAGACAGTCAACATCTCAAATACAAGTCAGACTTTTGGCGTGAGAATGAGAGATGAAACGACGCCAGAACGCCCTAGTGGAGGTTCGGAAAAGGTGGATCAGCTGTTTTGTGTGTCTTTTGCCGTGAGAATGAGAGATGAAACGACGCCAGAACACGCTATTGGAGGTTCGGAAAAGGTGGATCAGTTGGATCAGTTTCCAAATACAAGTCGGACTTTTGGCGTGAGAATGAGAGATGAAACGACGCCAGAACTCCCTAGTGGAGGTTCGGAAAAGGTGGATCACTTGTTTTGTGTGTCATTTGGCGTGAGAATGAGAGATGAAACAACGCCAGATCGCCCTAGTGGAGGTTCGGAAAAGGTGGATCAGCTGTTTTGTGTGTGTGAATCAACTTAGTTTTGGAATGTAGCCAGGTACGTAAGGAGAGGGAAATTGGTAGCTTGAAATGTGAACATTTATCACATAAATCAAGCGCTTTCCAACGAGTGGCGAACGATTTTTGTGCGATGAAAACTGCGGAAGTTTCATTCCCCTAACAACGGCTGGGTTGTACGTGAAAAACACTGAAATTGTGACACAATCTACTTATAGCAACTACTCAACTACTCGGTTGTACGTGAAAATCATCTTTAATTTCGTTTGGGACGTAAAAAAAAAAAAAAAAAAAAAAATTATTGGGGGTCGGCCTAAGAATTGCATAGCAATTAATATTTATAAATTCTGTGAGATTCTTCGAGAAACTGCTTTTTAAAAGAGTTTATTTGTAATTAACACAAGCAAATTACCCGGTTCACGTAACTTTCCATATCATCTGGTTGCATTTTCGCCGAGTATAGGCTTTTAGAAGCTTGAAGGCGTCGCAATCTAGTTTTCGGTTGAAACCTGAAGGCCAGTTTCCTCCATAATTCTCGAGGACATGTGATATCCGATATATAGCATTTCAGAATTCAGCTAAACTTTTTCCATTTAGGTTTAGTCCTTTTCCATTTAGGTTTAAACCTTTTCCATTTAGGTTTAGACCTTTTCCATTTAGATTTAAACCTTTTCCATTAAGATTTAAACCTTTTCCATTTGGATTTAGACCTTTTCCATTTGGATTTAAACCTTTTCCATTAAGATTTAAAATCAAGAAATTATTGTGCCACAATTTGAAAATGAAATCATGCATGTGTTTTTTTATGCACAGAAATGTAATCTATATAATAATGAGTTCTTTGCCAACAATTTTTGAGCACATTAAATTGGTCAAATTCCAAAAACATTTACTAAAAAAATCATTAAAACGGCTAAAAATTGTTAAATTTATAATTTTAGCAGAATTTATGTCAAAACAACATTATAGACGATTTACTAGGACATTAAGAAAATTTCGCACAAAATTATCCTGAAAAACGTAGGTACCTAAATTTCATCAGTATTTGCTGAAAAATCTATAAAAACTGCAAAAAACAAAAGGTTTAAATCCAAATGGAAAAGGTCCAAATCCAAACGGAAAAGGTCTAAACCTAAGTGGAAAAGGTTTAAACCTAAATGGAAAAGGACTAAATCTGAATGGAAATGGTTTAACTCAATTCGGAAATGCTATATCACTCTGAATATCCTCCGTGATTGTTCTAGCTGTAAACCGGAATGCCTTTTTCTTCTTCCCAGCATCAAGAGCAGCAAATAGTGCATCGTCTTCTGTTGTGACTGTCTCGTACGAATTTAGATCTTCTAGCTCAAGTCGAAGGTTGAATGACCACGTCTTATAATTTTTCTTATTTAACTTCACAATGCCACTAACTTTAGTTTGGGTGTTCTCGTGGTCTTCTAATTCTAAATTGCCAAAGGTACAGAGATGAATCTGTTCACTCGCAGGCGTAGCATGAGGAGCTGCTAGCAGGGATCCTGGGGGAGTCTTCTTGGTTTCCGCTAGTCAATTTTGGGTGTTCCTTCGTCCTACTGACTGCGACGATTTTGTGAGATTCTTCGAGAAACTGCTTTAAAAAAAAGTTTATTCGACATTTAGCGGGATGAGCGAACAAAGAAGACTGAGGGTCTCGGAGCTCGCAGGCTCCCTAATTATGTTTATATAATGTTCGCACTGCTGAGTCGACAGCTCTCAGCAGTGTGATGAAGATAGGTCGATGTCAGCAGAAGGACTTTAGGTAATTTATATATATTTGATGGAGAGTTGGGAGAGGACCATTTAAACATTCCATATCAATTTCAACCCAATCATGTCAATAGTAGCTTCTGCGCATGCGCAATTGTGAAATTCTTGTAACAAGCTTAATTTTCACAGTTTTTGTTCTTTTTCGATGAAATTCTCATGTAATGTGCGGATTCGAGTGTAGATGACCCCCTATCAGTTTCATTGCTTCCAATTAATATTCAACTCAGCGCTCGCGCAAACTTTTTTAGCATGGAACATGCTTTAGCCTTGGACTAACTAGCATAAAACATTACGCGGAAGTGTCATGAAACTTGGAAAAAATTACCTACCTAGGTAATTCCTTCTAATTTCGATTCTATTTGGTACCGTGAATAGATACCGTATGAAGCTCCTGAAAAGTTTGGTTTTTGTTACTCGGTCACTTCTTGGTCACCCCTTGCAAGGCCCAATGGGCCGATTTTTTCAATTTCTTGGTGAAAAAGTAAACCCAATAAAAATTCAAATATTTTAAAATGAGCTGTGTCCATTTTGGACAATATGTAATTTATAACATTAAACAGTTATACTTTTGCATTTTCTAACTTATTAAATCTGAAGTTTAACTCAACTATTCTTATGTCAGGGAAATTTCTTGTTCTCTATGAAAAAGGCAGGGAATTGTATGAAGGTAGTATGATAACACCCTGCTAGACACCCTAATTTAGTGACGAGAATGAATAAATTATTGGCTTATTATCCCATTTATTATCCATTCCTTCTTTTGCCTTCAGCACCCCAGGTTAGTTGGAATCGGTCCTATTTGGTACTGGAATCTTCTAAATTAGTGTATCCAATACATTTTATTGTTGAATTACTTTGATGATGACGTTTATGCTGTTGGTATGGTAGGTACCTTTGTAAACAGACTCATGAAATCCTGCCCATCTTTTTCCTTCCGCACCCCAGGGTGGTGGAAATTGGTCCTTTTAGTTACTGAACCCATCATTTCAGTAACTAAAAGTTACTGAAATGTAGTGTATATAACATGTTTGATAGTTTCATTACTCAATTCAGTCCTTTGATAATAGGTGTTCAGCAATTAATAATGAAGCAATAGGTGTGTGAAAATTGATAATATGCTACCTAACATGTGAAACCCTTGCAGGTTATTTACTAGTTTTTGTAAATATAAATATTTTATTTCCCATCAGACGTTAATTGTGGAGTGAGCCCCGCTGTACAGAAACCGGGACTGCCTACTACTGTTGAAATATACAAAAATGTAGATTCGTGCCTTTTATTCATGATAATTTTGCATCCCTTTATTACGTTAGCACCACAACATTGTTTTAGTTAACGTTATAACTCGGTGCTTCTGCCCAGTTTATAATTCATATTCATAAGGACAAACTGTATTCCTAAGACAACGAATTTCTAACAATCTGGAGGGAGTCTTGGGTTGTGAATGCATACATTAAACTTCCCTTCAGTAAAGAAATCCTAAATCAGTTGAATTCGAGGATAACTTATCCTATAACAATTTATGGTAGAGTTCTCATTTATCAGGATGGCCAGAAAATCGCCTAAAACTTACCATAAGACAAGGTAAATAAATTCAACAAGTACTCAGTCATGCATCATGACTAATAGAGCAAATTTTAAAAGAAAAGTTGTGGATAACATTAAATTAGGCGCTTAAATTCTGAGCTTTGAGGCCAATCATGTCCTGAATAAAACTGAACTTCGTCATTTATGGGCATTTTTAACCTAAAATTCGTTTTTTCTCACTTATTTATGAATCGAAGATCTGGGAGGGGTCGCAATCGGCTCAATACTGAAAACATACGTACTTCGACCGAAAAAATACTTCGACGTGACACCCCACATGCCTTATGTCAAAAGGCCGATTTTTTAAAAGCATTTTTGGCCATTAAATAGTAAAATCGAGCCTGAAATTCTGGAGCGATCGGGCTGGGCAACGAACTTGACCTGTCTTTTGCCAAGACGGATTTTCTGCGTTGGAAATAATTTTTTACACCGTTTTTAAAGGGAGTTATCGTTTGGAAATATATATATATAAATAAATATAATAAATATATATATATAGGGTGAGGTCACTTGTCTGCGTGGTGTCCTTCAGGACTTGAGCCCGGTGGGCCCTTTCGTAACCCAATTTCCAAGGAGAGATCGAATAGCGGTCATACTGGTCTCCACTGGCCATACCCGTCTTACTCACAGACACCTGCTTAGTGCAGAATCTCGAGATGTTGTCTGTGGGAGGTGGGGGAGGGGGGGGGGGGTATCTCTCCATCCGGAACTTTCTGGAGGACTGCCCAGTCCCTGTTGTTGTACCTGAGAGCCACTGAGCTCTACTACGAACTGTGATATCTGATCTGTGATATATTTATTTACATCTAGTCGTAGTTTTATTTCACTTTGCTGGTTGTATATAATGGCATGTATATACTCGTAGTTATTAGCCTATTTTACATCTAGTCCTGGTTGTATTATTTTATTTTATTTTATTTTTGTTCTTTTTTTTTGCCCACTTGAGGAGCTGAACAGTGGTCATCGTTGTACCCCTCATTTTCCCCCCCTCTAACCAGTGGAGTCCATGATGGCGCTCCTTTTTAGTCAAGGAATCCCACTCCCTTAGAATCCCACTTCCCCCTTTGGACACCTTGTTCAATCCGCTTATGACCAGGTTGGGGTTAAAAAAAAAAAATATGGCGCTAACCTTTTTAGCCCTAACCTGGTAACCTGCCAATTACACATATACCTATACTTATTTTCTTTCCTTTGGACATTTTGTTCAATGCCGCTTTATGTTATTTCTTGTTGAAGTCGGTTTTGTAAATAAATAAATAAATATATATATATATATATATATATATATAAATATATATGCCACGTTAACATCTACGATTGTGTTCTTTGATGTATGAAACGGATTTCTAGACTTCCCGACCCTTCAAACCCACTTTTAAATTTTCGAAGCCATCTAAATAGCTAATTTTTTCTTTGATAATTCGCTAAAACTGACCTGAAATACAATGTTTTCTGTTAGTTGTGGTGGTTAGGTTTTAGAGGTAGATTTCTGTGTATAACCAGTCATAAAACGCTGCTAATTTTTGTGCAAAGGTTTATTATTTCTGTATTTGATAGCCCTTCTACGCAGAAGACTCGTTATGCGACGAAGTCTATTATGCATTAGGTAACTGAATATATCTGCATAGGAATAGACGCCTAGCGAAGAGTAATTAATTAAATTAAGTAACACACCTGCACTTTCCTCGTATTTAACACGATACGAACTAAATCATTCTCGACGAAGCTGTGGAAACCCATTTCAATGAAAACCGGAAGTCTAAGAAGAACGTTGTCTAATTCCTCGAAAATAAAGAGTTACAATGTTAGATCGATTCTCACGGTTAGGTTATAATCAGTAACAAACAATAACTACAGTGAACAATAACTATTGAACGATCTAACTTTGTAACATTGTAACAAACTATAGCAACATTGAAGAACAACTTATTGTTGTACGATCTACCATTGTAACAAACAACAACAACAACAGTAAACACTAATAATAAATTATTGTTTATTGTGATTGTAATTGGTATCTATCTAAAAATGGTATCTAAATTTAAAAATTTGGGAATTTGAAAATTTAAGAGGCTCGATCCTATGGAGAATTTCAAAACTCGTAGATTGCCGGAAGATTCATCAAAATCGGTCCAGTATTGACGGCGAAAAGTTGAACAAACTGCATATATACCATCTGGAGCCCCCTTAAAGGAAGGACAATAAACAATATCGTCAAGTACTACTGTAAATCGTTTATTTTCAGGTTATGGCGTAGTCTAAACATTGGCAACTGTATTTCCTGAGTAATTTAGGTGTGACCCTATTATGAATTATACCGATTGTGATGAAAATCCTAGGATGGATGGATACCTACTGTTATACCTATAATACGCAGCAGCCAGATGTTGATAATATTCTTGTTGATAGACCATCTAGGGTTTATATAGCTGAATCGTTGAAAATTTCATCAAAATCGGATGGCTGTGGTGGAAATTATGCGTGTGACAAGGGTTTGAGGACTCAGACAAGCTACAGATCTCTAATTTTGCAGTGCTTTTTCAAAAGACTGGCATCCGTGAGTGATCAGACGTCTTCCACGACCTTGTTTGATTTGATAATAGTGTTTTCAACACATATTTGTTTATTATTTTCAATAATGAACCTTTCTAATCGACCAAGAGAAGGTAAACGAGTTCCACTATCTGCTTTACAAGCAGATACCATGTTACATGGATATGTCTTTGATTGGGGATTTCATAACGGTTGTCCTCGAGAGTTGTAAACAAATCCTTTAACTTTGGACTGTAGGCGACGAAATGTAGGATAAAGAATTTATTCTATTATTCTTGGAGACACAATAAGCATACTATACATACTATTAAAGTTATTTCTCCAATACAGGCGCTATCATTTTTATGTTCATGATAGCCTGATTTGTCATTAATAAATGAAATTATATCATTTATTGTTTTATTTGATAACGTTTCGTCCTCTTACTGAGGACATCTTCAGGTCTTGCTTTCTTGACATTGAGTTGACTTGGTGAACGGTTTACTTATAGAAATGTTGAAAAGCGGAGAGAAGCCACTAAGAAATGTTGAAAATAACTGTGGAGAGAAGCCACTAGTTGTTGCTAACAGCCGACTGTTGTCAAGAGGATGAAAATGTTTCCTATGTAGTGGAGTAAATTATGCTATTGCTTTACGTTAAGAATAGTGTAACCGGCTTATTAAAATTGTTTATAGCCCAATCAACTTAGTTTAGGAATGTAGCCAGGTACGAAAGGAGGGGGAAATTGGTAGCTTGAGATGTGAACATTTATGTGGGTGTGTGTTTTGTGTTTGTGTTTTTTGTTTGTGAACGAGTGGCGAACGACTTCTGTGCGATGAAAACTGCGGAAGTTCCATTCCCCTAGCAACGGCTGGGTTGTACGTGAAAAACACTAGGAATTGTGACATCAAATTTTGCGTCACGGAAATTTTTGGTTGACCCCCCAGAGCAAAGACATATCCATGTCAAAAAAAAAATTTAACCCCCCCTCACCCACCTGAAAATTAGAAAGTATCTCAATCTCAACAACTTACTAGGTAGCAGTAATAATTTTTTGCTTGTCAATGATAAATTTAATCCCAAAGAATCGATTAAAGCCAACCGCTACGCTGTACGTAGCACGGTTCGCCTTCCCTGAGGGATTCGAAAACATCGAAAAAAACCTGTGAATTTCTTTGCGCGAGAAGATAGGGAAATCACGCGCTGCTAGCGGATCTATTGATTAAACAGTCGAGCTATAAATTCCATCAAAGATCGCTAGATAGTGATACTGGAATACATAAAAATTGCCCTGTAAACATCGGCTGATATAATGCCAATATTGAAATTATCAGGTAATATAGTTCCAATGGAATTGCGGGGTCTTGGAACTGTAAAATTGTGAACCCTTCTCGGAGGCACGATTTGCCATGTTCTGATCATATTTACACCCGGGGTTCAACAATTATGTATAGATCAATGATCTGCGTAGAAGGGTTTATCTAACACAGAAATAATAAACCATTGTGTAATAATTTGCAGCTTTTTTTAAAATATATATTCAACACCCGTGCTTTAGTGATCCAATGAAGTGCGCTCAGAATTTCGATCCGGCATCGCGGTGTGTAGATCTAGAAAACAAAAGCTGGCAAGCTCACAAAGCACAACTCATCCTCTTTGTTCCTCCTTTGTGACGGCTACGGAGAAAGTTGCAGCAACTGATACAGCTCTGAGTCACTGTTCCACTTGCGATCCAGCTGATGTCCAAGACAAACACTATACGCGCGCTCTTGTGAATCATTAGCCGTGATGGTTGTTGGTTGTTTACAGAAAACAGTGATTGCACAAGACGTCCCCTGACTCATTACTTTGTTGTTTAGTGTACTGCTACAAGGATGATCTCACAACACCACCTGTTTTGTGTTCGTCTACGACAAATAGAAGCATAATTATATGCACAATACCTAGTTCTTATCTATTTGAATCTTCATAAAATATTCTTTTGAATACAATTTAGATACATAATCTTACAACATGAAAATATAAATACTGATGCTCTCTGTCTTGCTGGTTTCCATAGCAGGTGCTCACGTGCGGTGGTTATGCGATGTTTTTATTTTTGCTTCCTCATACTACCGAAAGTAGGGAAGCTTGTGTTCGCGCAAGAAGTCGAAAAAAAATGTCCTTCAAAATCGAAATCACTTGCTTTTTACGTTTCAGAGAATCTTACTGATCAATTTTGGATCCTTCCTTACTACTGAAAGTAGGGAAGCTTGTGTTCGCTCAAGTCTGTCTGCTTGCTTTTTACGTTTCAGAGCTTACTGTCTGTCCGTGTCTGTCTGTCTGTCTGTGGTAAATCCTTGCCACGCTCAAAACTATACCAAGCATTCGTCCGAATTTGATGAAAGTTTCAGGGATTGTGCAAGTTAGCTCGTAGACGGTGCCCTATAAATTTAATTCTCGTAGGATCAATACAGAATGCGCAAACGTGAATTTCTTATAACGTCGATTCCTCATCATCTATTGGTCAGATTTCGTTCGAACTCGGGACGTGGGTGGCTATTTGGTCCAAAAGAATACCTAAAGAATTATATTGCAATTGATGAAGTAATGGTGATTTTTTGTATTTCTCATAAACACGAAAACATGCGGAGCCTTGCTAATATTACCTAGCTTCAGAGGGACTTCCTTAAAGCGAATTAAACGATTGGAGCACAGCCTATTTATCTCAAATCTATTTCAATAGGACGTCCCTCTGAAGCTAGGTAATATTAGCAAGGCTTCGCATATTATAGGAGGGACGCCCTATTGAAATTGATGACCGTGACGCATTTTCATGGTTTTTATTCGTGTAGCCGCCGACAGACGAATACGATTACACGATTACGTATATAATCGCAGTTGTCTCAGAATCAACGAATAGATATCGCGATTACAATCGTATTCGTATTCGACGATAAGATTATGCCCAATACTGGTGCCATGCGGATTAATTATATTTTGTTCAAGTTCTGTTCGTTAAAAAAATTTCTCGTTATTGTGCAGCGGATATTGTCAAGTTACGCAATAAGACTGAGAATTAGGTAACATAGTTGATTACAATAAATTGTACAGATATTGGGGTTGTTGCAATGTTGCGTGTTGTTATCGCACTCATTAATAAATTTCATTTTTATGTTTCAGGTATGTAAACTCATGTTCTATGGCTTCGGCGTACGCACAGAACTATAGGTAAGTGAACTGGGAACAGAACGCGATACTTTTCTGTGGTCGTTTTCCCATTTTGTTCCCACTTTCGCAAACTCTCCCAGACAACGAATATTTTTCGAATCATTTCCATCTCTCGCTGTCTATAAGGTTTTGAAACGTTTCTTTTTTCGGACATTTAAAATTATAACACGACTTTACAAAAAGGCCTTTCTGTCCTTAAAATTTTATTTATTTATTGCTTCCAAGTCTACCTATAGGTAGCGGAAGCATTGTATTCACTTTCGGGAGAAAAACATTTTTTTGATCTCCAAAATCAAAATTTCCTCTCGCATTTTACGTTTTAGACCATTCTGAACAACTTTGGTTTCGTGTCTATCTGTGTGTGTGTGTGTGTGTGTGTGTGTGTGTGTGTGTGTGTGTGCACAGTTTTCGTGCGTGCGTACGACATTTTCAGGGAATATGTGCGGGCTAGGAGGTAGACGGTCCCTTGTTCGTTTCACTGTTGCCGAATCAATACCTCACTCTGCGCATGCGCAAACGTAAATTCTACCAAGCATCATTTTCTCACGCCCTAGTCGTTCGATCTCGCTCAAATTTGGATGATAGTTGGGGGATGACGATTTGATCATCCCATATCAATTTCAACATGATTGTATCATTAATAGCTACTGCGCATGCGCCTATGTGAAATCCTTGTAACGACCTTAATTTTCACTGTTTTCATCCAATTTCGATGAAATTGTCAGAGAATGCGCGGGTTAGGTTGTAGATGGTCCCCTATCAGTTTCATTGTTGCCCAAACTCAATACTCACTCAGCGCATGCGCAAACGTAAATTCTATCAATCATAATTTTTTCACGCCCTAGCCGTCCGATCTTGCTCAAATTTGGATGATAGTTGGGGGATGACAATTTGATAATGTCATATAAACGTCAACATGATTGTATCATTAATAGCTACTGCGCATGCGCTAATATGAAATCCTTGTAACAAGCTTATTTTTCACAGTTTTCATCCGTTTACGATGGAATTGTCAGAGAATGCGAGGCGCATGCGCAAACGTCAATTCCATCATATTCTATATTTTCACTCTCTAGTCGTTCGAGTTCGCTTAAATTTGGATGATAGGTAAACGGGGAACCTTCGAGTATGTGCCACACCCAACTTGGCAGACGTTATTTTTATTTTTTAATCAGGGAGTCAAATATCAAAGTTTGTAAAATATCCACTTGTCGTTTTCTTTTTGTGATAAAAAATCGAATTCGAAGTTGTCAGTTGTTACCACAAAGCTATGCAAAGTATACGTGGGGGAAACGTCTCAGTCCGTTCGGCGTCATTTTTCAAAACATAAATTGGATCTACGACGAGAAGATACGAAAAACGCGTTGTTTGCCCGTTGCAGATCTTTTGGACTAAGGGCTCCGTCAATTTCAAAATTGTAAGAAGATAATTTAATTTGCAAAAAAGAATATTTCTAGAAATGGTTAGGATAAAGAATTCAAATTCAATCAACTTCCCGAAAGACACTTAAAACCTGAGCAAAATTCACTCTTATTTGATCGAGGGAACTCTTAATTTATAATTACTGTCACCAGCGAGCTAGGTAAAACATACGGAAAAACAAGATTACCTACATAATCCTAAACATTTTAAAATTTGATTTTCTTGAACTAAATGACTGAAAGGCTATTGCAATGGCTCGGAAAATTTTAAAATACAAATTTTTGAAAAATTTTCTCATTGAAATCCGTTTTGCGGAATTCTGAAACAATTCCTGAAGTCTGCGCTTTATATATATATATAGAGTTATCCAGACGATAACTCTCCTTAGGATTGAGATAAAAATTCCGTTCTTGCGCCAAAAAATCAAACATTCCAAATGAAAAGATGAGTTCGTTAGCCAACAAATTTTGAGCACATTACATTGGTCAAATTTCAATAAAGGTATTCAAAAAAGCACTAAAAATGGCTAAAAACCGCCAAAAATCGTTATATTTATTATTTTTAGCATAGTTTTTAGCATTAAAATTTGTCGCACACAATTTTACTAAAAAAAAAAGTAGGTACTGAAATTTCATTAATATTTGCTAAAAAATCTATAAAAACAGCAAAAAAACCCAAAATTCCAAAATCGTTTTTTAATCACCAAATTTCATTTAGTACGAGTTTTTTGCCGTAAAATTGGGTTTTATCAATTTCTTTCTACTGAAATTGCTCAAATTTCAATAGACTTTAACATTTATATTTAACATTATAATACGATAAATAGTTTAAGAAAATTCGCTCATACGATCATGCTGTATGACTGGTACTTTTATAAAGTCTTATTAGGTTCTGAATCGTATCCTGACTGAATCTGGTTGTAATGGTGTCGCTTTTGAACGATGAAGTTACGACACCTCATTCAACATGTCCTCGTCATCCCGACATATTTATCAGATACTAACTTCCTATTGGCCTTCCCACTCCGTCTTTATCGATTCTGTTTATCTATCTTTGTTCTTGCCTTCGCTTGAAGTCGTTACATTTAAATAATCTTTAGGCGTTAACATTGATTACTTGCATTTCAACGTTGCAGTTGTAGACTGAATCTTCTGTTTTCCTAGACCTTCATATCATTTGTAATCAAATCTCTTCAAAATGAAACATCTTTTGCATGGGCTTCACACTCGCAACTTCTATTTGATTTTCTTTGTGTAGATAAAAATTCCGTTCTGCAACCATAAATTTTGTTGTTAACTATATTATGCTACGTTAACTATGTTATATGCACTCGAAATGCTCGAATTTCAAACCAGTTCAACAAATTTCAAGGCAATGTATTCTAAAACAAATGGTTCAGGCAGGGCTACTGTGTCTCTTCGTTTTATTTCGCTATGAGGCCACTCTATTTTAATAAGTTTCTTAGCAAATGATATAACAGGTGTTTATGATCACCTGATAAAAATTTTAACCTCCTCAGTGATCAAATAAGCGTAATTGGAACCATTTTCCGCGAAGCCTTCGACCGATATCATATGAAGGAGGTGCAGTTTTCAACGGTTTTCTTGTCTATAACCCTTCCTTTCCTGTTAATTCCACTGTTTACCTTTCAACCTTTTGTCTCTGTATGAACTGCGCACTTCAAGGCTCCAAAAATTGCTGTAGTAAATTAATGAAACGTTCTTGCCCCGCTTTTTTGACGGTGGGGCAAGTGGGTTTTCAAATAAGGGGCTAGTATGTTTCATTAAAAACCACATGAAATTACCGGGAAAAATAAGAAAATCAAGGTCTTGAAGCCTAGTTTCCATCCAGAACTTCTTCCTCAACCCCCATGCACAATCGCACGCTTCTCCGATACCTCAGTTCTATCTTATTCTGCAAAACTCTGGGGTCTTCGAATTCTCTCTCTGCAAACCTCATTCCCCAACCATTGTTTTATTTTTCATAAACAATTAGTATTATACCTAAAATCTATCTACTTTGGTTCATTTTATTTTTATTATTGATCGGGTAGAAAGTTGAAAACGCACTTGCCCCACTATACGTACGCACATGGGGCAAGTGCGTTGTTTGAATGCTTCTAGGTTTTTCCCAATTCTTAATGAATTACTAACTTCAATTCATTATATCCACACGTTTTTCGACGTAGAAATGTCTGGGGAATGTAATAAAACTGCAGTCATTATTTAACTTGTAGTTTGAGGGAAATGGTAGCATCACAAAGTCAGGTTTATGAAAAACGGGTACGCACTCCCCCCCCCCCCCCCCCCCCCCCCTCCCCATCCCTTCGTTTCATCACATAATATAATACGATTATTTTCGAATATTTGCTCATACGATCATGCTGCATGACTTGAACTTTTTGATAATTATTACGTCTAGAAATATAAATAAATGTTCATATCAATTGAAACCACATTGAAATATGAAGCTTTTAATATAATTAATAGGATAATTTTATAGGTTGGCGAAACAGGTACCCCAGGGAAAGAACGTGGGTACTCGATGACAAATTATGTAATACGAGTGGGTGGGAGCCAATGAAATTCAGTTACGCAACTTAAATACGAGGACAAAGCTCTAAAAATGATGTCGAGGAGGATTGGACCAGAAAGAGAAAACAGGCGAAACCATTGAAGCTAAATGACGTCTGTTGATGAACAAGGTTTTCCCACCGGGGTGTATCATTGGTGGAGAGGGTGGGTCGGCTAATTTGGACGGAATAACAGTTTGATTTGTGGGTTGACATCCGATCAAAACCTCTTCAAGGGCGGGTCGAATTTATTGGCTGGTCCTCGTAGTTGGATTGATTGAATTGACCGCACTTGTCGGATCTCCGATGATCACGAGTGGTTCCAGCCTGTTCGGAGAGTTCCGAGGGATGTTACCCGTTCCAGGACATCTGCCGTTTGTCGCGGCGAGGATTCGAAGAAATTGGCTGCACATCTGTAGTTAGTACATTTACACTAATATGTTTTGAAGGTTGAAATACAGTGGAATACAAAGAAAAAATCTGGTGTCCTATTGGATTTTGGCCCAAGACTCTTTGCTCACTACGTATCTATTTCATTTTGGAGGACATTATCAGAGGACGCCCAATAACTATGTTCTTCTCTGTTGAGCAGGAGGGTGGCGCCACGATCTTGGACTGGGTTTGGGTGTCCCAGGTGCTCCTGAACTTCTGGTCTCCAGGAAATTGTCATAAGACCAAAGAGATCTAATTGTTTAATGATCAAATTTAAGGCCTCATTAATTAATATAAAGGGACGAGGGTGTGAGGAGGCCCTTCCTACGAAAGAGTCCACAGCAGGAAGATGACGGCGGAACACCCAGAAAGATTCTCAAGTTTAAATCCGGCATTTTGAAAATATGTAGTTTCCATGTTGGTGTGGCTCATCCAGAATATTCTGCCGTACCGTGCTCTTGATATAGGTACCTTATATAGGTACCTTAGTGGCCATAGTTACCCTTACTGCGTCATTCACCCTAAGTAATGGTAGTGCAAGCGCTTGATGTATCACGATTACACTTATGGGATTCCCACTTTATTATCTTTCTTTATATATATAATTCCGAACGGTCTTTGAAATTGTGAAGAACTTCGCTGTCCGATTTCACTGTTAGACGGCTCATTCGAATAACCACGGCCCCAAGTTTGTTGCAAAAGTGTCGCCGTTCGTCTCTGTACCTGCCTTGATCGTGTTCTAGGCGGTCCTTATCAACGAGAGTTGTTTGTTAGGCTGTGGCGATAACAACGGTTGCCATCAATTCATGGTCAGTAAGAAACGTAGTGTAGTTACTAACATCTAGGAGAGTTATTTCTGAGACTTTATAAATATATAATTCCGAACGGTCTTTATATATAATTCCGAATCAGCACGGCCCCAAGTTTGTTGCAAAAGTGTCGGTAAATATGAAACGTAGTGATGGGGTCTTTTCTGATCAGCTGAGTGAGCTAAATTCTTTCCTGTTCACTGTAGGAAGTTGAAATTTGATAGGGAGACTCTCTGGGACATTAAGAGACGAGTGAAGTGATGGGGTCTTTTCTGATCAGCTGAGTGGCGAGGATCACCTCAACTGGTGGTATTTATTTTATTACATTACTTACATTTTGATCGTTATTTTCTATATTTTTAATCATTTATTAACTTCGCCTTAGCTTTGCACCTGGTCACATAACGCCGCAAATAGGTAGGACTTATATCGTTACTATAATGTGCTGGGTTCTTGTTAGGTACTACTATTATAGGGACTAGATTAGGGCTTTTCAAGCCCTAACAGGCCTCTAGTAATTTAATAATGATTAACAGGACGTTTCCATTTGTTTTCGTCCGTCACGGTGGGGTTTTCTATTGATTTTCACGTACAACCAATGCGTTACTGGGGAAGTGTAACTCCCTTAGTTTTCATAGCAGGAAAATCGTTAGCCACTTTTTGGAATGCTCTCATTTTATCACAGCATCTCATAATCCCTAAGCCTCTGTAGTGTCAAGGAAAGCTGATTTATTACGCTCAGTTATAAACTAATATTGCTAAGTAACCATAATGAACTAATAATGTGTAAATTTAATCATTATTAAATGATCTGACTGTAGAACCGTAGGTCTACCGTCCGTTTTTTGTTCCAAAATTATTGAATGGGTGTACCAATGGGGGGGCCATAGATGAGTGTATTTTTCATTATTCAACAGAAGTCTAGCCTCGATAACAATTTTAAGAAACGATTCCTAGAGTACGGATTTTCTACAGTTTCCCTTCACGAAGTAACGAGGAGCTCTTAAAGGTGAAGCAAGCTGAGAAGAAAATCGAAGGGGCAGGAACTTATGAGGTGTGAACCGCTAAACGAGAGGTCTTCATTCGCTAAGTGGGCTGGCTGGAAGGAGAGGATAGGATGCCCTGGGGTGAGCCCGGGATGCCATGAACAGGGTCGAAGTAGGTACTTGGCGTGATTTATGTATGGATTGAAACTGAGACTCCTCTCTCCTAGGTGTCTTTAAACCCCGGTTACGAGGTGACTTCGAGGGTCAGCCCAGTAAATCAGAGCATAAAGCGAGCTATGAATGGGATGGCGGATGTAAAGCTAATCGTAAAAACGCATGTCAATTCTGTATGATACATCATTGTTGATTGCCATGGATTTCCTTCCAGAATGCTGTGAGGGGGATGAAATACGCAGGATCAAATCATATCAAATCAATCTTTATTTTTTTCAGGTCCTTGATCCATACAATGTAAATTTACAAGTTGTCATATCATTAACATTATTTTACACTAATTCAGCATCTGTCAGTAGTTAGAGAGTTCCTAGTAGATCTGTAAAACACAATACGTCGTGCGGTATCGACAATCCGGCGCCGTAACTCTGACGCAATGAGTTACGGTGACGCATCCTTTCGTAAAGATACGTTAACGGATCGCAATCCAGAAAAAACGTAATCGCTTAAAATAACCTCCTTCCATGGACTCAAATAACCTCCTAGGGATAATTTCCTCCTTCCATGGATTAAGCGTTACAACTAGATCCGTTAAGGACTTGACGTGACTTTAAGGTGAAGTAAATTTTTCTAGTTACCGCACGCCGTATCGAGACCGATCTACTAGGAACTCTCTATTGAATGCGTGTCTAGAAGAAGGGCGTATGTTATATTTCTCAACTTTTCAGGAAGAAACTCGGCCCTTCGGGCCTCGCAAGGGGCTCCGCCCCTTGACCCCGTGGATGTTATTACTTTGAGCCTGACTGCTAAAATGTAAAAAACATGGAATCATGTTTTAGCTCCTCGCTCTCACTTTATTATAGAAATGATCACGACGATTGAGCTCTTGTGAGATGATGATCTCCTAATAGAAACTCGCGAGTAAACATTCACTTTATTATAGAAATGATCACGACGATTGAGCTCTTGTGAGATGATGATCTCCTAATAGAAACTCGCGAGTAAACATTCACTTTATTATAGAAAGAGGCTAAAGAGGCTACATACGAAATTACAGCTTCCTATAGTGTAAAGTTTAGAAATTACTTATTAAATTTTTTTTTTTTGAAGTTTATCAACAATTTTTATTCATTTTTTTAAACATTCCAGCGATTCTCAAAGATGTTGGAAGGGGGGGGGGGGGGGGGGGGTTGTCGAAAAATTTTGTTTCTTGTGGTAGGTGTCGCTTTCTTTGTCAGTCTTCCAGTACCGTTCTCGCAATATTCGGATCACCTGCTATGAATCACATAATCGAAACACCAGCTCAATGAAATCATCAGAAATTAACAAGCGATTGCAATCATGTTCACAATATCAATAATTGAGAATGATCACCTGTGTGTAAACAATTATTCATATAACCATGCTCATAACTCAGCTTGTTGGCCACGCACTTCGCAGTAGTTAATATAGTATGGTTGGATAAATAGAGAGCTTTCGAACGAATGGTCAACGAATTTTGTGGGATGAAAAACGACGAAGTAGCATATCCCTAGCAACGACTCAGTTGTAAGCGGAAATCATCACAATTATTGGCTCTACTTTCATCTCACTTTATAGTGTCACTTTTCGGCGGGGGATCCATCGCTAAAACATGATTCCGTGTTAAAAACTTTCAAAACTCACTTTTTCAGTAGGTTGATAACATACGCCCTTTAACGTCTCATTTCCAGCACAAGTCTTTTCTCTTTGACTGCATTTTACTGCAATCTACCGGTTGTTTAGGCTACCGAATCCGCTTCCTTCTCGTTCGTCATTTTTAACATACGCCCTTCGTCTAGAAACCCATTCAATTGGTGAATAAACTTTCTAATTCTAATTGATGCTCTTATATACTGGAAAACCTCGAGGAGTTCTTTACTTCCTCCTTTTAAAACTAGATTAAGCAAATGCTCTTCTGATAGGCTTCTATTTCCTAGATATTCTACTCTATACACCGCTAATTGAGGGCACAAACATACCACATGGCGTACAGTCTCCTGCACTCCCATGTTGCATATTATACAGGGGGCATTATGTTCGACATTTACAGAGAGTTCTTTGCTTAAATGTAGAGATAACCGTGTTTTATTGCTCATTCTTAATTGGGCCAGCATTCTTTTTTATTATTAAGTTCTAAGTAGTGTACTGTTTTGAATATGTTCGTAGTCAACTTTTTATAATTGTCACTATAAGAAGATTACAGTATACTTTCGTACCTAATCGTTGTATTTTGACTTCGTTACATAAGTTTGAATAATAGCTGAACGTTTTCATTATTTTTTTTGAATTTTATTTTGTTCGGGTTTTGATTTTTCCAAATTTTTGCCAACCTAGTACGATAAGTATTTTTCTAATCTGTTCGGTCCAGTCGTATTTTTTCATACTGTGTCTGTTTACAATCGTTCTCAACAACTGTTTACAGCAAATTAGGGGATATCTCCCGTCTCCCCGAAATCAGCTGAAATCCTTTCTATTCTGTTTGTATTTTCGACGGGTTTCGGGGGACTCTTCAGGGTTATATGCAATTTAAGATCTATTCACTTAGTTCGAACGTTATATACCGATTTTAGTAAAGCCTCTGTCATATCGATACAGTTTCCATCACGTGTTTCGATGAAGTTTTTGAGGAAAGACCTGGTAGGCTGTAGATGGTCTCCTATAAGTTTCGTAGCTCACAAATCAATATCCCACTCTGTGTATCCCCAAATGTAAAATCCATCAAGCATTTTCTCATGGTACATATCGCACCCATCCTAGGATAAGGGTACAACTCAAAAATTGTCATTTTCGGCAAATCGCATTCAAAGTTTTCCTTCCACACCATTGACTACCCGTTCTTAGGAACACGATTAACATAATTTATCTTTGCGAAACTTGTTTCCTACATTATTGCTCTCCCCATGGTGAGTAAATAGTGTTTTTGCCATTGGGAAGGGAGTGGGGAGAACCGTTTTGTTGATTTTTTAAAGAATTTTTGAGTTGTTCAAACTCAAACACTGAAATCTCACCAGTCAGGATCCAAAATGTTCAGAAAAGGAAGACACAAGTTAAAATTATGCGTCATTGTCTACACAAAAAGGAAACAACTCAAAACGAGACGCAGACTGCGTGAACTCAACTGAGTTGTGTCTTTCTTCCTAGGACGGGAATTGGTTACTCCCTCCACAGAAGAAAGACACACGCACTCTAATTAGAGTTCGGAATTAGAGTGCCCTACACATATCTCCACCTTCTACAGACAAACTAGACCGTTTTTACTTCTCAAAACCACAAATAACTCAAAAATCGCGATTTTTGAGTTGTACCCTTATTCTAGGACGGGTGCGATATATTCGTCCGATCATGCTAAGTCGGATACTAGTTGGGAAATGGAGATTTGATTACCCCAGAGATTCATCAAGATCGTATCATTACTAACCGCTGTGCATGCGGGAACCTCAAATCCTTCTAACAAGCATGGCTTATACAGTTTTCGTTCGATTTCGATGGTCTTAATGGGCTTAAGCTTTCGATGGTCCCCAATGAATTTCATCACATCCGGTCCACTGGTAGATTTTGCGCATGCGCAAACGTATCATGTATCAAGCATAATTTTTTAATGTCGGACAACAACTGTTTCCCCTGGTACGGATAAACTTTAGCGCTTAAAATACTAATGACAACTACGTTTCTTCCCGGTTTTGACATCACATTTCGAAAGGTCCCTTGAAACCCTTACAGATACACTATCTCAATTTCACAAAAAAATGACCTACACGTTTTTTCCCCGGTAACCTTCAATTTTATTGTACGATTTAGACATTTTGCGCTCCATCTTGATATACCTAACTACTTTTTCCCCAACCATATTTTTACTATTGTAAATGTATCACTGTATAATTATAATGGTCAATATTGAATTACGCTAAATGAGCTTGTCTATGTTTATAAATAGGGAAATAAATGAACAGAAATTGTGCAATACAACGTTGTGCATCTTGCAATTCGTAACACAGGGCAATATTCAGGATTTGAATGTTCCATGTAATCAATGAGCCCAAGTTAATCCAGATAAAAGTTTGATGGAGTCGCGTGTCTAGCAAACTGCATGATATGCACCTTTTGGCCCCTTCCTTGCAGTCACTGTTAAAGGAGAGAAGCACTCGTGAAACTCGACTGTCGGCCAAGGTCAGTGTGCCAGAGCCAAGTTTTTGTCGTCCATGCGCGCAGCGTGGGCAATAAATATCCATGACCTCCCACAAGCTGTATGGGCATTAGTAAGAGGCTACAGGAAGTTCGCTTATCTATTTTTTAAGGAAATAGTGCATTGGAATAACTGTTGTTTGGCCGGAGATACTGGTAATATTGCTTACCGATGAGTAAAGACTGAAGATAAGATTTGGATTGATAACGAATTCCGGAGAACCAGATTGATCCAAAATTAATGACGCGAATGGTGACAACTACTTGTTTTTGGTAATAATAACTGCCATTGTTTTTCAAAATGTTGTTATAACAAAGTACCTAATATATGTTTCTATCTGTTTAATATATGTGTCTTCTTTCATGTATTTTTTGCGTAATATCCACTACACTCACGTTTCTTACTCCACTTAAATTTACCATTTCCCACCAACCACAGTTTAGATTACTTTTTGGTAGCCTTTACGTAGAATAGAGAAAAAGAAAAAATATTTCGTAATTCTCTTCACTAAGATTCCTATGTGGAGCCGCAATTTATTTAAGGTGTTGATCGAGGTGCAGCCCTAGATATTTCATGCTATCAACCGGATTGACCTAGTGCAGTAGCATGTTTCGTGATTGAAACATTGATTCATGAATTCCCAAAGTGAATGAAGTATATAACTATCAACTAGCAGGTTTATCAGTACGCTATGCAGGGTGACTTTTCGTATATTACATATCAATAGTCGCATGCAAGAAAAGGTATCCAGAAATATTGGTATGGGAAGGCAGGTGGCTGTACGTGACTTCCACACTCAATATCCAGTCACCTAATGCACTCGTGCAAGAAATACAACGTGACCAGATTCGTTCAGTAAGAACATCGGTGATTTGGTTGGATATTCCATTACTAATATTTTGGTAGAGTCATGTGTCAAACATAATTTAAATTAACGGCTTCACGAAGGCTGCTATACAAAGAAATAAATATAAGGAAATAACCATTACTACCTTGACGCACTGACCACATTTAGCATGAAAATTTCAGATAAATCGCCCTTGGCATATAAGTTAACGCGCTCCATCACCTGCTTTGACCCCAAAGTCGCTGTTTACAAAGATTAAGGTGCAATCAGATTAAGGTCATTATTGGACCATTTGGTGGAGAAAAAAAAAACTGGATATCCGGATCGGTCGCCGAAGCGGCAATTGAAAGAATCAATAGCTGAATTGATCAGTTCATCAGTTCATAGCTGAATTGGTTTGCTCGGCTTCAAGAGAGCAGATTAACACTTTCTCCCGGCCAAAAGAGAGGTTGGACGATTTTCGGTTGAAGATTCTCCGTGACAACCCCCTGAATATAAGAAAAATCATCAAACTGAAACTTCTACTATCCCATGGAAGTGCGAATGTTGAGCGAGGGTTTTCGGTAAACAATGACGCACTGGTTCCCAACATATCACACGAGTTATTGGTCTCTTGGAGGTTAAAATATGACACAGCCTCCCTACGAGGAGGAGCCGAAGCCGTGGAAATTACCCCAGCTCTTTTGAGAAGCATCAGAGCAGCCAGAGCGAGGGAGAAAGAAACAGCCGATCAAAAGACCACTGCCAAGAAGAGGAAAGCCGAGAATTTGAGGAAAGAAGAGATGATAGAAAAGAAACAATTGTTACTACAACAGGCTCAAGAATTGGAGAAGGAGATAAAGAAATTGAACAGGAAAAGATTGTGAGGTACTGACCTACATAAAAAGTTAGGAAACGTGTTTATTTGTTCATTTACAAACGAAAAACGGCGCCCACAAGATTTCCAATTCATTGTTATCATTTTGTGTCATTCTCGTCACTAGCCATAGAATCTAGTGTTTTGATAGGATAGTGTTTGAAGAACCTTGTGGCCGTTTGGCATTCGTTATTATGTTTTTGAGTTCGAAATAACAAATCAGGGTTTTGAAACTTATTGTAGTTGTTTCCTCATTCTCAGTTTATTTTTTACCTGAATTTACTGTGGAATATTTTAGTTACCTCAAGTATTTAGTGTGTCAAAACCATTCTGTTCGTCTATCTGCGATTTTTTTTTTTTTTTTAATCATTCGTAAATTCTCTCACAATTGCAATTACTTTAAAGAAGGTGCTGAGAGACGGAAAGGAAGACATTAAAATATTAATCTTTATCGATACGGGAATGATTCGATTGATTCGTCCAAGGGTCCTTTTCCAGGAATAATGAGCATTGAAGGAAAACTAATCATTCGAGAAAGTAGTTTCGAAAATTTCCTTTAAAAAATCTTGACGATCAAGAAGGCTGTTTAATTTGGAGCCTCTAACCCTCTAAAGTTGAATTTTGTAATAATTCAAGTTAACGACTTACTGCTGGCTCTTGAGTTGTAATTCATATTTTCTTCAGATATAAAACGACTTTAAATTTTTGTATTTTATTAATATTTTACTATCCGGAAGGGGTGTTATCAGGTTACATTGTACTTACTGAAAATGCAACAATCATTGCGATTCAAGATGTTTATTATGGACATAGTGATGGTCAAGTTATGTTAGTTTAGTGTTGTAACCAGACTTTGAATCACCCAAACTAATGTGGGCCAACCTTCAGATACCTGCAAAGCTGATCTTTAATCGGTACTCTTGTAAAACTGGGAGTACCCATTTCACTAACAGCCTGTTGTGGCACTCAACTAACCCATTCCTCATACTCATTTGTGATAAATTTTTCCATTCACCACGAGCTTCCTGCTATAATATGTTAAGCAGAATCGAGTTAGTTTCTTCCCACGGTGTTGACGTAATTGTTGTGCCGGCATATCATGCACGGCTCAGCTGAATTACTTGTGCCTCCGCAGTCGTTGTCTGAAAACACGAAAGATGATTCTCATGAGAACTAATTGAACCCAATTAATGGAGACATTGTGACACACCAATTTAAAAGCCAACGAATTGAGTTGAAGCAACAATTACATTAAATAGAGAAGGCTTACTGTACATCAGCACCTGTTCACTACGTGATGATTAATAGATAGCGGAAGAATGAAATAAAGAACGTCCCACAAATTAGTAAGCGGCAGTTGTAATGGCTTCCTTCTTGAATTTTTTTGAAATTTGGCCAATTTAATGTGCTCAAAAAGTGCTGCCAACCACATCCTGCTAACATTCTCCTACATCTTCCTAACTGCAGTGCTGCTAACATCCTATCATTTGTAAAGCTTGATATTTTGTCGCGAGATCGGAATTTTTATTTCAAACCTAAGGAGGGTTATCGTCTGGGATGATATTACTAGTCCGGGGTACTAAATTAAATTTAATGTTCTACGTACATAATTTGAATTATTTTGGGAATAATAAATATTTATTGTCAGAACTATAAACTGAACTATAAATTCTAGTCTCTTGGGAGGAGAGTGTCCCATGGTTAAAGATCTACGAGTATATTGCGAGGAATGTCGAGTGCAGATGTAGTTACATCACTCGCCGAGTCGAGTGGTTTCTCTCGGACAAACAGAATTGTGAGGCGTTCTGCTAATCAATCATCCGGCTCTGAGGACACGAGGCGGCTGGAACAGATTCAAGTGCTCTCAAATCTTATCTGTTACCTCCGAATATGTCGAGAGTCTTCGCTAAATTACATGAATTTAATATAACTATGATGTGTTTTGTACGTATTATGTAGAATGGAAGATCTGGCCTTGATTGCCAACCAGAGATGTTAAAAAAGGAATTGCAATTAACATTACTTTTTCCAATTACTTCAGAAAGAAAGTAATTGCAATATTACCATTACCATCCATGTAATGCGTATGGTTTGAAGCAATTACTTATTCCAATTATATGTAATGGTAATGGTTTTCTCAATTACCGTTACTTGTAATTGGGAAAGTAATGGGTCTTTCCAATTACCCATTACAGAAAAGGTAATGGGTATGGGAATGGAATTACCCCCATGCGCATTACAGGAACGTTTGCCCTTATGAACCGTGTGAGGGTGTGTGGGCACGCTTGAGTGGGTGTGCGAGCGCATGTATGTAATGTGTACCAATAATATATATATAAAAGGAAAGGTACGTAAATGATAACATTTTCTAACGACCCGCTTGCAATGGCCTATTTTTTTCGCAATCAAATAAGGAAATGCGGGAGGGTGGACCGTAACTTCTGAAACACCCTGTATCGAGGGGTGATGGATGGGGCGAAAGGGAAGGGAAGAAGTGAAAATCTTCTGAAATTGATGGGTGGGAAAGGAGAACGTGTTTGAAGTAAGTAAATTTGTCTGTTGGTACGTAAATGATAATTTTACTATGTTACTATTAGCGGAAATAACCCTTTAGATTTAATGCCAGATTTTAGTCTCCGTCCACTCTTAACTAGAAGCTCAAATCGAGGATATCTCGAAGTAATTGAACTATATACGAGTTGTAATTTCGGTCGCTAACCCGAAGTTTATAGGTACATTATCGTTGAGTAGTTGTGATGATTATGTAATCTCACATTCATTCCGGATGCCTGGAATTCGCGTGTGAATCAGCTAGGACGGGGGCTTAATCTCGTCGAACCGAACGAGAAAATAATAAAGTTGAGGGGTGAGCCAGAAGGGAAATGATGTCGAGCGTTTAAACGGATAATTATTAGAAGCGATGGTGGGCGCTGTAATTACTATGACGATGATGCTATCCCGAGAACCGCTTGTTTCTAATTGGGGGCGAGAGCTACACTCGCGGACTGGTTCTGCTGCTTGTCTCTCTAGCCAGAGAAAGGAAGGTCACAGTACATTTCCAATGAACTAAAACTACTGTACCGGCGATGAGCGTGCGGTCGGGCGGGTTGAGAGGCTCACCACACCCCCGTGTGGGACACCCACACAACTACTTCCATTCAAAAGCACTGGAAATTATCAATTTGTATATAGGTATTCGTGCAGGTAGCCATTACTTCGTACTGAATACTGCAAAAAAAAAAAAAAAATACCTACATATATAGGATAACTCTTAGCCATGTAGGAAGAAGCCGTGTTCCTTCCACCCTCACACCAGTATTCAGTATCAATTTTTATGTAAACAATTTTTCTAGGCAGGTACCAGCTTGAAGGTTCCTTAAGCCTTGGTGGTCTTAAGGTCGAGTGTTGGTGATGCGGGAAGAATAAAGAATTACTCCTTTTTTTCTCCTGTCTTGCCATGCATTTTGAGTCTAATTTTGCTTAAGTCTCCATCAGGCATTTCAAAGGTAGGGTGACATTGCGCCTTCGTATCAGTTGAGGTCTGTTTATGTATATGTAGGTGAAACAATAGGTTTTCCTTGCATAGGAAGGGGCAACTCAAATACCTTCTCAGGGGCAACACATGGGGACCATTAATGGTTTTTTGACGGGGTTTTAAGTATTGAAAATGTGCTTCTCTTCCTGGAGGCGTGATGATTGTACCAATCCAGTTCTATTAGCGTTAGATGCCCGGGAATGTGGGACTTTTTTGTATCGTTTTCAGTACCTTTCTTGTATCCTTTTCACACGTATCCTTTTCACACTATGAGAGATCGATTGTAGTATAAGCTAAAATTAGGTGTCAAAATGCACGTTTAAGGACTTATTAAATTTTTCATTTTTTTCTCGTCTCACCTGATTCTTTGCCCATCCACTTCTACCGGTTCTCCACAGTCAATTTTGATGAAATTCGAAACGTTGGCTACATATGCCTGGCGAACTGCCTTTTCGGGTTTTGGAGCTCGTACATATATGTACGTATATATATATATTTATATATATATATATATATATATATATATATATATATATATATATATATATATATATATATATATATATATATATACATCAAAGTTGAATTAAACGCCAATACACGAGTCTAGATATTATTTTTATTCACACTTGTACTTTAGGCATGGTAGAGTCAGATGAGAACCGCGGTTAGAAGATAGCAAATACATTGAGCAGACTAACTATTTGAAATTAGAAACACTTTTGATTACGATCGTTGAAGGAATAGTATAACGACAAATTTCCCCGAGGGATGAACTTGGATAACAAAAAGGACTCAGGGCGACTTGATCTGCCACCGCCGGTAGTCATCAGGGAAGAGAGCGTGCCGAGGAGAAGGGCAAGCGGCCCCTGTATCGCCAGCAGTGTTGCCATCCTCATGTTGGTTGTCAGCTCCGCCGTCCGAGTTCCGCTTCACTAGCGCTCCTCGCGGTAACTTGTTCCACATCAACGTCGGTTTTCGTTTTTGCCGCCTCCATTTGAATCATGCACTAGACCTAATCAGGGGCCGACATATATATATATATATATATATATATATATATATATATATATATATATATATATATATATGTTTGATATAATTGTTGACCGTGAATCATATAGTTGATTGAAATCGAAGATTTCGGGTGATTTTTGAGGTGCGGTCGATAAAGACACTGGTTTAATCTACCAACGTTTCGTACGTTTATTCGTACATCTTCAGGGCTCTATAACAGAGATAACAAACATGGGAACTTAGTCTAATGGTAAATTAATGTGATAATGGAATGATAATTGTAACATGATTGTGTGGAAAGTTGTACAGTGAAAAAAAAAACTTACATGAGTTGTGTTGAAGGATGAAATGCACAATTTCACTAAACATTTACGAAATGAAAATTCACTTCAGCTTACTCTAAGGTACTCGAAGGTACTCACTCTAAGCTGAAGTGAATTTTCATTTCGTAAATGTTTAGTGAAATTGTGCATTTCATCCTTCAACACAACTCATGTAAGTTTTTTTTTTCACTGTACAACTTTCCACACAATCATGTTACAATTATCATTCCATTATCACATTAATTTACCATTAGACTAAGTTCCCATGTTTTTTATCTCTGTTATAGAGCCCTGAAGATGTACGAATAAACGTACGAAACGTTGGTAGATTAAACCAGTGTCTTTATCGACCGCACCTCAAAAATCACCCGAAATCTTCGATTTCAATCAACTATATATATATATATATATATATATATATATATATATATATATATATATATATATATATATAATGACACATGATTTATGTGTCATCCCAGACGATAACCCGCCTTAGAATTTAGATAAAAATTCTGTTCTTGCGCCAAAAAATCAAGCTTTCCAAACAAAAGGATGAGTTCGTTGACCAGCATCAAATTGGTTAAATTTCAAAAAATGTGCTAAAAAATCACTAAAAATTGCTATAAATCGATAAATATTTATTATTATTATTATTTATTTATTTTTTTATTTATTTATTTTTATTTTTTTTATTTTTTTTTTTTTTGCAGAATTTCAGTCAAAAGAAGTTAATTGACGATGAACTAGTGCATTAAAAAATGTATGCAGGAATTTATGCTGAAAAATGTCTTTGAATTTCAATAATATTTGGCAAAAAAAAAATATAAAAACTGCAAAAAAGCTATAAATCTAAAATATTTTTTGAGTTATCGCAAGTTACTCGTATTTATAACAAGCTTTTTGCCATAAAATTGGTAGTTAACAATTCCTTTTTACTTACAGTCCTGGATTTCAAAAACAATTTAACATAATATCGTACGATAATTTACTAAAATTCCCCCATACCCTTATGCTGCATGATTGAAACTTTTTTCTCGAATTTTTAGTTAGCATTATGTAGTATGAATGAAATAATAAAAGTAATATGAGTGTAAATTTCATTTGGAAAAATAAAATAAAGTTAGGTATTTTGAATTGGTGAAAATAGTAAAAATTTTATGAACTTTAATCGCTACAATAGTTATAATCCTCCTCCCCCAAATGATTGTGTTATGACCCAGGGATTAGCGTTGGGCTAAATTACATCAATGTGAAGATAAGCAAAATGTAAAAAATGAGAAAAATAAGATTGATAAGCCTAATATCACTCGAGATCTCACACAATATAAACTGTTTTGAACGGTTTTGCCTTCGCACATGAAATATGGGAGCTTCGGCGAGGGTGCCATCGATTTTAATAAAGTTGGTTGTCGGCTTGTTGACTTCGATAAGGAGGTTAAAAGGATCCGGGTGCTTCCGCGTCCAAGCTGATACTGTTGACCAAGGCAACTCCTGGTGTTGAAAATAGTATTGTTGTTTGCCTGCTGACAAAAGAAGCATTCCAATGCGTTGAAATTTCCAATAAAAAATGAAAAATATTTAAACATAATGTGGAGTTTTCCAAATAAGAGAGAGAAAGACCAATCACAGCAAGAAGTATACGGCAGATGATTCGGGTATTTCGAAGTCCGTACTGGAGATCAAATTACTCTCCAAATACTAGAACCTGAAAGCAGTGTGTAAGTCTAGGAGGCATTTTTTGTTTCAAATTAGTTGTATAATCGATCCCTGGCATGTGGCAGGTACCTAAGGTTAACACCCTGTATAAATGCAAGATCGGAATTTTTATCTCAATCCTGAGGAGAGTTATCGTCTGGAATGACACACGCACACACACACACAATATGTATATATACTTCGCGCCTCGCCGGATCCTTTCTCTTTTGTACTGCGTATAAAACGAGGATAATTTGCTATGCAATCGACTTAGTTTTGGAATGTAGCCAGGTACGTAAGGAGAGGGAAATTGGTAGCTTGAAATGTGAACATTTATCACATAAATCAAGCGCTTTCCAACGAGTGGCGAACGATTTTTGTGCGATGAAAACTGCGGAAGTTTCATTCCCCTAACAACGGCTGGGTTGTACGTGAAAAACACTGAAATTGTGACACAATCTATAGCAACTACTCAACTGCTTGGTTACTATAGAAATGATCACGACGATTGAGCTCTTGTGAGATGATGATCTCCTAATAGAAACTCGCGAGTAAACATTCACTTTATTATAGAAAGAGGCTGAAGAGGCTACATACGAAATTACAGCTTCCTATAGTGTAAAGTATAGAAATTACCTATTAAAATGATTTAACCACCGCTTCACAAATCAAACCGTTCTCGCAATATTCGGATCACCTGCTATGAATCACATAATCGAAACACCAGCTCAATGAAATCATCAGAAATTAACAAGCGGTTGCAATCATGTTCACAATATCAATAATTGAGAATGATCACCTGTGTGTAAACAATTATTCATATAACCATGCTCATAACTCGGCTTGTTGGCCACTCACTTCGCAGTAGTTAATATAGTATGGTTGGATAAATCGAGAGCTTTCGAACGAATGGTCAACGAATTTTGTGGGATGAAAAACGACGAAGTATCGTACCCCTAGCAACGACTCGGTTGTAAGCGGAAATCATCACAATTATTGGCGCTACTTTCAACTCACTTTATAGTCTTACTTTTCGGCGGGGGATCCATCGCTAAAACATGATTCCATGTTAAAAAATTAGTTGGGGGTCGGCCTAAGAATTGTATAGCAATTAATATATAATGTGGTTTAAATGGCCCTACGAGAGCACAATACACTGATACGAAATTAAGAAACAAAAAATGAAACGGAAAGGAACTTCACAAACTAAATTTTTTATATTTCGGCTAATTTGCCTTTTTTCAAATATAGAACTAACAATAAAGTAGGTGTTGGGAAATTTTGCGTTGTCACGAAATCTTAAAAACTGGAGCTATGGAGTTGTCGTGGGGATTTATTGCACTGGATGGAATTTTCATCTTCTAATATTGAGTCCTGGTGGCTCATAAGCTCTCAATACATTACTGTGAGCCTCCTCGGACTGGTGCAATTTACTCTTATTCTCACCAGGCTTCATCTTTCGGAGGACCTTTATCCCGAAGCAGTCGTTGAATGGAGCGCCATTGTGATTGCATGACGACTCACTGGGAGATCCTGGTCTTGTACCACCACCGAATGCCTATGGCTGTTTACTCGCAGATTTAATGCAGTTTCCGCTTTGCCAACATAGAAAGCTGGGCAGCTTTTGCACAGTAACTCATAAACAACCATCGGTGTTTGGCAATCCGCCGAGCCCTTGCACCGGTACGTGTTGGGAGTGTTAGGCGATGTGAATGTTTCCTCTTCAACTACCAGGGGACAGAGTTTACATATTCTTTTTTGGCATGGATGTAATTCTCTAGGAGGACGGTCAGATCTCGTTGACCTCCTGTGTGATAATATATCGCCAATAGTGATATATATTAATTGCTATGCAATTCTTAGGCCGACCCCCAATAATTTTTTTTGTAATGTCCGTAACGAAATTTGTCTCGTGAGACGAAGGTTGTGGGTTCAAATCCTGTTGACTGGTCAAATTTTTTTTGGTCGTACAACTCCCGATTTTTTTTTTCTTGTGAGACGAAGGTTGTGGGTTCAAATCCTGTTGACTGGTCAAATTTTTTTTGGTCGTACAACTCCCGAAATTCGCATAGCAAATTATCCTCGTTTTTTACGCAGTACAAAAGAGAAAAGATCCGAAAGGTCCAGGGGGGCGAAGCCCCCCGGCGAGGGGCGGAGCGCCGAGTATATATATATATATATATATATATATATATATATATATATATGTGTGTGTGTGTGTGTGTGTGTGTGTGTGTGTGTGTGTGTGTGTGTGTGTGTGTGTGTGTGTGTGTGTGTGTGTGTATCTCATTACGATATCTTCTTTAGGGTGTGGCGTAAAAATGTTTCATTTTACATCCTGATCCCTCTGACGTTCTCAAGGTGAGGGAGCTCTTTGGAGGCGATGGTAGTTGCCGAATAGTAATCGCTCACTCGAGTTTTTCTCTTTTTCGTTCATCAACAGTTCCCTTCCTTAAATCCCTCTTCAAATCCTTCCCTCCTCCAGAGCTCTTTCGTTAAGAGTTTGATGAGGAGCCGGCGGGTTCCCCGGGCGGGCGTCAATTAAAACTCAACGGAAATCCTTAGAGAGACCTTAAAAGCCCTTCGAATTTAACTTTCACGGGTTTTGAAGGTAAATGCCGTTGTATTCTTCGATTAACATTTAAATTATTTCACCTTAGTAAGTGATAAGTCTGATAAGCATCCACATCCACATATACATATAGGATCGTCTAGAAGCTAAGTTCAAAAAATATTTGGAAATATTTTGCTTTTTTAGGGAGTTTTAATCTATTTTTCAGCAAATATTACTGAAATTTCAGTACATTTTCCTACATAATTTTGTGCATACATTTTATAATGCTGTAGTTTGATGTTGATAAACTTTTTTTGGCTAATATTATGTTATAAAATACAAAATTTCAAAATTACAAATACGATTTTTAGTCTTTAGTGATTGTTTTTTAGTACTTTTTTTGAAATTTTACCAATTTCACTCTTTCGTTTGGAATGCTTGATTTTTTGGCGCAAGAACGGAATTTTATCTTAACACTAAGGAGAGTTATCGTCTAAAGTGCACACACACAGACACACACACACACACACACATATATATATATATATATATATATATATATATATATATATATATATAGGTACCTTGACCCCGCCAAGGGGGCTTCGCCCCCTGGACCCCCCTAATCTATACTCGGCGCTTCTTGCCTCGCCGGATCTTTTCTCTTTTCTACTGCGAAGAAAACGAGGATAATATGCTATGCAATTCTTAGCCTGAAAAAATTTGTATATAAAAAAATGTTCAATCCTGGCTGGGATTCGAACCCACGATGCGAAAAAAATTTATATAAAAAAAATTTGGAAAAATTTTTTTTTCAAGCCTGGCTGGGATTTGAACCCACGATGCAAAAAAAAAAATTGATACAAAAAAATTTGGAAAAAAAAATTTTTTTCAAGCCTGGCTGGGATTCGAACCCACGACCTCGCGCTTCGCGTCTCGGACGTTACAAGCTTCGCGTCACGGACGTTACACAAAAAATTGGGACGTTACATAAAAAATTATTGGGGGTCGGCCTAAGAATTGCATAGCAATTAGAAGCGCCGAGTATAGATTAGGGGGGTCCAGGGGGGCGAAGCCCCCTTGGCGGGGTAAGGGGCCGAGCTTATATATTTCATATAAGTATATATATAGGTACCTATATGAAAAAGAGTTAAACTCTAGGATTCGCTTCAAAATGTCACAAAACGGATTCCCTTGTATTAGTTGCATTTTGTACGAATATTCGCTAAAAATGAAATAAATTTTACTAGTTACGTTGATAACTTGGAAAATCGGACTAATGGCCACCCTTTTCACGGTATACGTGTTTGTGAAAAATCTTCATAAAATATTCAATCCACGTTGTAATTATAGTCATTCTTTGTAACAAGTTCTCTCAGCTTTTTGAAACAATGATGTTGATACAAATTAACCTATTCTTAGTTACTTCTTTTCCTCACGAACTTCCAGGATTCACGATTTACATTTAAATATAAGCACAGCGCCTACTGACATTAACACTTACTTCCGCCGGAATGTATAAAAAAAAGACCTTGGCCATGAAACATAGAAAGAAACTTTTATTGAGGTGCTAAAAATGTTTGGGCACCCCTGTAAAATTTACATTTTCTCCTACTTTACGATGTAAAGTTTACATTTACATTACACGCCGGCAACTCGACCTCAATCCACTCGTAAACTTCTTTCAGAAGAAAACGTCTCTCAAAAGATTTCGAGGAGATACAAGCGATTAGCCTCACACAAAATAACGTCAGAGCTCCGCTCTTTTATATCATGAAAAATGCCTTCCGCTCCCCGTTCGTAAATGGGTTTATTTCTTCTCATTCTCCACCTGCTTCCGAAGTATTCTTTTAGCGAGTTTTCTTAGAAAATAAAGTTGATGCAATGGCTCCAAAAATGTTAAAATCAAAATTTTCGGAAATGTTCTCCATTGAAATCCATTTTGAGACAGACCGCTTTTTCATATATATATATATATATATATATATATACTGAGTGCTGGTTATGTCTAGGTAGTGAATATAATTCTGTACCTCAGAGGTCGATTATCGTAAGTGACATTTTGGCGATTTTACAGGAGAGCCAAAAGAAGTTGTGGGCACACCTATTTTGATCCCTATGGCCCATTCTGATGACTTTATCATGCTCAAATTAATTAATTTGAGCATGATAAAGTCATCAGAATGGGCCATAGGGATCAAAATAGGTGTGCCCACAACTTCTTTTGGCTCTCCTGTAAAATCGCCAAAATGTCACTTACGATAATCGACCTCTGAGGTACAGAATTGGAGGTTGGGTTGACCAAACTAGACTTGTGTGATTTTCCTTATGTTTTATTCAACCTAATCCACAACGTTTCTACCCAGGGGCTGGGTCCTAATCATGTGTTAATAACCTAAAAAGAACAGTAAGTAGGCATAATATAAATGGTAGAAATGTTTGTTCATAATGCGACAATCTTAGTAGTTTTACTTATCATCTAACGGCTTAGATATTACATATGAACTAGGTCTTTTTTTTAAAGTACTTACAGTCGGTTGAAAGTGGTGGAAGGTTTTCCTTAGTTTTAAATGTAAGAACATATAAAACTTCAACAAACTTCGAATTACATACAACTGGCATGGCTTGGGTCAAAATTAGAAGCGTCATCACTGTAATGGCTGGAAAGTGGGAGGGAAGTGGTTGGGGGAGTTGGGATCATAATGGCTGTGGCTATCTAGTGGAACTTTTTAAAACTATGGTGAGAAAAAGTGGAGTTACCTACTATGTGTAACGGAAGATAGAGATAAATTCTTGAAGGGGGGGGGGGGGGTAAGAACTAGATAGATAATAATGGGTGGAATGGGTTACAAATTATATATAGGAACTAAGCAGACCGGTTGTTGAAGAATAGTAACAGGGGGAATTATTTAAGTAGATTTAGGTACACATAGGTATTACATCTTTTTTATAGTTTATATATGTGCTTTCATATTTAATCATGTAGGCTATTTCTTTAATTTTGCATTTTTCCAGAATATTAGGCTAAAAGGAGAAAATTAGGCTATTGCAATGGGTAATAAAAATTTAGAAGCGACTTTATTGAAAAGTTTCACCATATAAATCCGTTTAAGCCCTCTCTCAATCAAATTCTGCATTTTATGGTTTTGATCATTGTGTTTAAATATTGATTTGGACATTCATTCATATTAGTCCTGCCGAATGACTGGAACTCCATTATTTTTCCGAGTCAGATCTAGGATCTGATTAATTGAGGTACTGAATCCAATATGATTTCAACTAAACCCTTTTCTCTTACCTGCTCATCGTGTGATTGTTGGTAGATCATGATATCATGCTTCTTGATTACACTTGATTACTGATTTTCATGAATATCACCTGCATCTTGATGTTGTTAATTCATTAGGTCCTAAGAAATCTTAGTTGTGAGTCTAATTCTGCCGATTTCTTCTTAATAGCTTACCAAGTTACCACCTTACTACCTAAGTGTTACTCAAAGGCTAATGATTTTCTATTTATTTTGCAGGTAAGTGGTCCAACATTCCCTGGTTGCACGTCTACAGTAAGTTACCCATGTCGCAATACGCCTTTCATGGCTCACGACTGTTATACATACATATTGCTATTACCGCCTAGAAGAAAATTTGGAGTGCTTCGAAGAGTTACTTGATTTTGTTCTGTGTTGTAAAAATCTAAAACTGTGAATTTTCAGTTTTCCCCGTTCATTTTATTATTGACCTAAAAGTTGTTCTAACTTTTAGTCTCTTTGGTAGTAAATTAAATATCATACATTATAAATAAACAGTTGTTGAAATATTTTTGTTTTATTATATTATTTATGGTAAAAATTGAAACGGAATTTTCACCTAATGGTAGGTATCTCGTGTATAATGTAACATTGTGGGAATTGCGGAATAATTGACTTTCTCTATAAAGAGTTTGAATGTTTTTATATCGTCTTTATTCTCATAACAGATTATACGATGGTACAACTATTTAATCAAAACTGTATTTAGTGACAAAACCTTGAAAAATTCTACTATTTTTAACGCTGTTGACAAAATAGAGCATCTTGCGAATGACCGCGTTTGACTTTCTGTGTCCTGCGTTCTACTTATTCAAAGAATCAGTTTAGCATTGCGAACACGAACAAAATGATCTACGACCACTAGGCGTTCATGATGCGCAGATTGTGAACTGCATAAATCATTGCCCATGTGTGGGCGCTTGTATTAAAGACGCTAAAACAGAATCTCATTTTCAGTTGTGCAAATTAATTGATTCTAAAAATATGGTTAAACAAAGTTTTTCGTATGGGTGATAGATTTTTCTCAAGATTTTGATTTTAAACGACGCATTTTTGAGCAAAATTGTGGGATTTTTGTAAGCTCTGCTGCGAATCGGTGTGATAAAATCCTTACGTTCTTAGAATAACCTTTAATAATAATATTAACAAATTAATATTGATTCTGACAATAATTTACACACGCATACATGTTACAACAAAACGTAATCAACAATATCTTGTTAGAAAAATATACGAATTTCGAAATTGGCAGTATGGTATTTTGTGATCATCGGTCAATACCGAGAGTCTAAAATAGAAAAAAAGTTCCAGTCATGTAGCATGACCAAGCGAGCAAATTTTCTGTTTTCAAATATGTTTTGAAATTTGTGCCCCAAGTGTGCACATTAAATATCTTTTTTTTTTACGACGAATTTTCTTAAATTACCCATCGCATTATAATATGTTAGATTGTATCGAAATTTGAGGAAATTGTTAAAACCAATGTTATGGCAAAAAATGGTACTTAATAGATTTAGGCAATTCAAACAAGATTTTAGATTTTTTAGAACTTTTTTACGGTTTTTATAGAATTTTAAGCAAATATTAATGTAATTCAACTACGTTTTTCAGCATAATTTTGTGCAAAATTTTTTTAATGTCCTAGTTAATCGGTGATCATTTAGTTTTGACTAAAATTCTGCTATGAATTATAAATGTAACGATTTTTGGCCGTTTTTAGCCATTTTTAGTGATTTTTTTTTAGCACATTTTATAAATTTAGTATTTTTTTATTTGATTTTTATCTCAATTCTGAGGAGAGTTACTATCGTTTACGGATATCAATGAAGAAATTTTTCAAAACTTTTTATTTTTAAATTTTCCGAGCCATTGCAATAGCTTCATAGCAATTTTTATAGCTTCATGCCTCGATACGGATTTACATTAAGAAAATTTTAATTAATAAATTTTTGGAACATAGCAATAGTCTAATTTTCTCTCAAAAATTCGCTAAAACCTATGTGATGTTTTTTCAAATCTGAAGCGATTGATTTCAATTTATTAGTGCCCGGCCGACCCATTCGAAAATGTAGGTACAGTTTCATCGGGCCGGTTGATTCAATCCAGTTCAGCATGGTTCAAAATTTCACTGTACCATAACGACAGGCGACTGTTTTTCCAGTATTCGATATGTATTTGTGTGTTTTGTATCCTCGAAGGGTAGCTCAATATAGATCATACTTGATGCGTTTTACAGTATAAATAACTGTTCCCCTTGAAATAAATCAATGCCTCTACTGAACTAGGCTTTGGGGGCCGGCTGAGCCATCCATTCAGGAAACATGCGGTAGTGATTTTATTTTCGGGATCGTAGCATCAGACAAGACTCGCCCCGCTAGGAAGATCACTGGTAATGTTGACTCAATGAGTTCTAACTTTAGACTGGAAGGCGCATTCGTGCCAGCAAACTATCACCTCGCAGTGATTCGAGTTAGACGAAGAACTTACGAAGAAAAACAGAATGCCAAGGTGGCTCAATCAAGATCAAGGACAAAGTGACGCATAATACCCGCAATTTATTATTTGGTTCATTTTAACTCAGAATGTGTTTTAGCCTTGGCATCTCCAACCGAAAACGAAACGAAAACTTGTTGCAACAATTTCTGATGATTTCCATTTACAACCCAGTCGTTGCTAGGGAAATGGTACTTCATCCATTTTCATCCCATAACACCGTCACTTCGTCAATTCACAAACAACACCGACGCTATTGGATTATTGCCGGACTTCGCTTTAGGTGGCAGTTTTCACAATGATTCTGCGTTCAAGGGTACATAAAACTACATCTTACCCATGTAGCTTTTCCTAATCAGTTTCAAAACTTTCTAAATCCAAAAAAGAAGCTGGGAAAAAATTACTTGTAAAGAAAAACGAAAAACAGCGGGATACTTACACATTAATATGTGCACTATAAAAAAAAGAAAACCATTTTTTAATGAAAAAGAATAAGACGTCTGTGTGTATAAGTGAATTTGAAGTTTACGGTTTCGAGTCGAACTTTAGACTCCTTGATTAATAAAAGTAGGTACTCAATCATGCAGCATGACTGATAGAGCGAATTTTCAAAGAAAAGGTTGTGGATAACTTTAAATTAGGCACTTTTATTCTGATCATTAAGGCCATCCATGTCCTGAATAAAACTTGGGGGGCAACCGTTTGACGAGATCGCAAAGCAAATTTTAGAACACGAGGTCAAACTAAAAAATTTGGTCAATTTTGGGAATTTTTTACCTAAAAATCAGGTGAAATGGTAGAATGAATAGAAAGGTAGATGAATGTTAGAGATCTGGGAGTAGTCGCAATCGTCTCAGCGCTAAAAAATATTTCAGTCAAAATTCAGTCAATTATGGGAATTTTAACACAGAATGTGTTTAGCTAAAATAGCAAATATATGTTGCACCAAATTCTGATGATTTCCGCTTACAACCGAGTCGTTGCTAGGTTGTCATTCTCAACAATTGATATTGTGAACATGATTGCAACCGCTAGTTAATTTCTGATGATTTCATTGAGCTTATTAGGTAATTAATTGGTAGATATGTATATTATATTGGTATGAAGTGATGTGACAGGGACGGAACATTGTCCTCAGATGATTTTTCCCTCTTAAAAGACGCTAGTGATATCCTCCTTAAGGGGGATGACGTAGTTATGCGTTCGTACAGCATAAATCTCACATTCATGTCCATCGTGATACCACGCTGGGTAAGTTTGAACCCGGTAAACTGGACAATGATGGCTGTGAGCAAATAAGTGCCTTGCAGGAGGTTTTTCCAGTTTCCATCCTGCACTTCATCTACCCCAACTGCTTCCATCAAGTCAATATCAATTTTTGAGGCATGATGCATGAAGATGAATTTCTAACTCCGAATATACCTGGAATGTTGCTCCATTATTTGTTAGTTTGGTATCACTAAATAGCTTTTGCTTGAGCCGTTAATTGATTCTGATATATCATTGATGTTAAATCGCCGAGCTGCAGCGGCAAATTCGTTTGATGGAGTAGCTTCGTTGATGCGTATGATTACTCTCTCGATAATCTGTTGCATAAGCACCTTACTATCGTTGTGCCACCAGTAATCAACACTTGGTAAACGTATATTAAATCTATGGTGTGACTCAAGATGAGCCAGGTCTTCAAAGCGTTCATATTTCAATTTCAGGTACCATAATTCTGTACTGTCTATTGCCTCTACAGAATCTACAAAATAAAACCATTTTACATTTTACCATTTGTGTCGTTCTTTTTTATTGATTCAAAAATTGGTACCTGAAAAGTATTTGCTTAATGTCTGTCTGTAGGTATGTTCCCGCATTTATTTTGAACGCCTGCGCCGATTTCCGCAATTTTTTTAAATTTTGTTCAGTAGCTTTGAGCGCTAATTATAGCCATTTCACATTTTGTTTCGTCCGTTTTATTGATTCAAAAATTGTTGCCGGAACAGTATTTGCATAACGCTTCTTCATCGATGGTTCAATTCACCGATCGATAATTAACGGTCCTGGATCGATATTTCACGTTCTAGACTAAAGCATATTTATGTTTTGTAATTTTGGCCGAAGGCTGTAAGTAGAACTCACGCGAAGCGCGACGCGCCGAGTTTTGTTTTACTCAGTTATTTTGTCTCAACTTTCGTCCAATATAGGGCACCCTATATAAAACATCCCTATGAATATATCGTCAACCTTGAAACAGCTAGAGAATTATTTTATTCCTCTTAATATCCACACTCGTATGTCGTACTAAAGGGTGGAGAGGGTAGTAAACCCGTGACTAGGGGTGACTTGGGAAATAGGGCAAACTTGGTCGGTGAGCTGGATGGATCGTAGAGATGGAGCGGAGTGAAACGGGGTGGTTATAAAGTGAAGGGTTATGTAACGGCCATTCTCTCGTGTCCTTCACCCTCCAGCCACCCAGTGCCCTTGGGAGGTCACCCCGTCTCCTCTATGGGGTGTAGCGCTGTTTATAGCGGAGAAGTTTTGGTTCACGGCCTCAGATAGGAGCTGCAACTAGATATTAGACTACTAAGATTAGAAAAATAGAAGAAAAACGTCTGCCAAGTTGGGTGGGCAGTAAAGATTCCTCACATATTGTAACATGCACGAATAGAATTAGTTGATGAACAATGTACGACTCGAAATTATTGATAAGCCGGCGTTATAAAAAATTATCGTTTGCGCATGCGCACAAATTTAGTACTATTAATCCAACGGCTATGAAATTTATAGGGGAACGTCTAATAGCTAAATCGTTATTAGGAATTAGTTACTAGGAATTATGCGATTTGTAGCGATTCACTAAGTACCATCGAGTCAATTAGGGACTCATATTCTGATGATCCCCTAATACAAAGCCTACGTGGAGCGCTACACCGAGCCACGACATTGGGCTCAACCATAACTTTTATGTGGGTAACGAGCTATGTGGGTATCCATGGCAATGAGTGTGCTGATGCCCTTGCAAGAAGAGTCATTGGTGATAACTCCATTGATATGTTGCCTATACGCATAGAGGATGAAATATCCTACATGCAACATTCCATCTGGCATCAGCAATGTGGTATTGTGAGGCCACTGGTCTGCGTGGTGTCCTTCAGGACTTGAGCCCGGTGGGCCCTTTCGTAACCCTACTTCCAAGGAGGGATCGAATAGTGGTCAACCGGGTTGCCACTGGCCATACCCGTCTTACTCACAGACACCTGCTTAGTGCAGAAGCTCGAGATGTTGTGTGTGGGAGGTGTGAGGGTGATCTGTCCAGCCCTTGTGGACCTCCGAGTCCAGCATCAGCCCCCTCAGTGGGTTGACGTTTTATCCGGACCAGACAAGGTCCGATTCCTGTTGTTGTACCTGAGAGCCGCTGAGCTCTACTACGAACTGTGATATCTGATCTGTGATATATTTATATACATCTAGTCGTAATTTTATTTAAGCTAAACAGTGGTCACCACTGTACTCCTCATTTTTTTCCCCTCCGATTTTCCAGCGGAGTCCATGATGGAGCTGCTTTTTAATTAAGGATGGCAACATGGCACCCCTTAGAATCGTGTCACTTCAAGTGTCCCTTTAGACAAGTTCAATGCCGCTAATGGCCCTTCTAGTTGAGGTGCGGCTTAAACCTAAAGAAAAAGAAAAAAAAAATTAACTAAACACAATCCTTGAAATGTCATAAAAATCTATCCATTAGTCTCGGAGTTTTGTCTGTGTCGATCAATTTCAGTTTAGTGCATGCGATATAGTTATTACTCCACTAATCGCGATATAATGAGTAGGGAATTTTACTGGAACTTCACCGATCTACTCTCCGAAATCCATCTACTTAGAACGAAATCGGACCAATAGATGATAAGAAATCGACGTTATAATAAATTAACTACACACAAACACAAACTACAATTAGTGTGACGGCAATGGAAGTAGTAGGAGACCTTCTAGAAGCTATTCCGCACAATCCTTTAAAATTTCATCAAAATCGTCATCAAAGTCAAATATCAAAGTTAATCGTCATCAAAATAAGACTCGGAGTTTCGCCCAGTTACCAACCGAACGAAATCGGACCAACAGATGATGAGAAAATTACGTTGTGAGACATTCACGTTTGCGCATGCGCACACGCTACTATTGATTCGACGGCATTGAAAACTTTCGGTAGTGAGGAAGCAAAAATCGGCTTATGGTGCTGAAACCTGAAACGTAGCTTCTCTTGGATAACTAGAATACAATTACAAAGTATGAAGGGACTCTGATCAGCTTCGGAACCTCTGAGGCTAATATCTTTCCTAATCGATTAGCGGTGCTGAAATTTGGATGGAGCTCCTTTGGGATACCTTGAAAACAATTACGTGATACGGAAGCGTACTGATCAGCTGATGGGGCCTCTGCGGCAAATTTTTAACTTCTATGTTGGTAAATCTACCTGAAATTAGTCAAACAACTCATTTGACAACAAGGTGGGAAAACGTCAATCTAGGATGAATCTTATGGATCATTAAATCCAGATCTCGTACTTGGATGGTGGAAGGGGAGGGGGTTGTTCCGTAACTTTCGAGGTATAGACAACTATGCACTCCTATCCGGATGTTAAACAGGAAAAATGACTCTCAATAACATGTCTTTGTTCAAATAACCAAGAGTTGGCAGCAAAATAACGCAATTTCATATCATATTTCTTCTATGAAACAGTAAGGACTGCTAAAGTCATAGATTGAATTTATATTTAATAATTAAATTATGAAATAATATGTCGATAAAATTATAGAGTGATATGGGACAAGGAAACACCAAAATCTCAATGATACGACACCTGAACTCATCTTGAAATTCTAATAACCAACTAATGAGATGTTGGTGGGATCTGATAGTCAGTTGGAGACTTCCATTCATGCTAAATCTAAATAAGAAAATATAATTTAGTGTCCCATTTCAATCTCTATGGTTTCTTTGGCACAAATATCTGAACATTCGTCTTCTCCCGTCCGGCTCTCGGCATTCGTATATCTCAATTTTGGATTCCTCAAAATACGACTTCGATTTGATATCGCTCCAAAAAAATAACCATTGCGTATTTTCTCGGGCATATGTGATTCTTGGCATGATTCGTATCATATCATGGCCTTATATTTTCATCTTTGGTCTGTCGACTTTCTTCAATCCCTTCGCGATTGAGGGGACTATGCAAATATCTCTTGATCTATGTGTCGCCTTTGACCCCCCCTCACACTCTCTGTATCCTTCTGTGACTTTCCATGTTATTTTAGTCCAGGAGCCGAGGCCAAAAATAGGTAATAATTTGAGGAGAAGGTTGGAGATTAGATTTTGCAAATTTATACCGTTCTGCATGAGAAAATCTTTGTCTGCCATCTCAAAACTGGTGGAATACAAAATGGCGGCCTCGTAAAGATTAAAGTTATTCTCTAATAATCCCTAAACCGTACAATCTACAGAAATTGTTATGTGGGGTGTTTGTTGGGAGGGGGATGGTGGGATCTCGACTTTATCCAGGATTTAGCATGTTTTGCAAAATAGTTCGGAAACTATGAGAGATGGACCGAAAAGGTGGAGAATTGAATGGGCATGTTACCCATTTTATTTTAATCCTTCAGCTATAAGATCATACTAACAGCTTTCCGAAAAGGTGCAATGTGGAGGATATCGGATAATTAGAATCTCAGTGCCGTTCACCTGTGACGTAATGCAGTTTTTTCTATCGGCTTTCGTCCAAACAATTTGGAATTTTGAACTGAATATTTGCAGTCTAGAGTTTTCAAGGTCTGGGAATCCGATTTTTAGATAAAAAATTAGAAATTCTTTAACATGAAAATGTCCCATTCTACACCAACGTTTTTCAGTCAAATTGAAGAGCGGGTCAATTGTTTATGCGCTAGACGCTATTTTTTCCACTTGTTTAGGATGCTTAGAGGCTATTTTTTCCGGAACTTTATTTCTCCCAAAATCCTCCTAAAATATTGAATTTTGAAAACTCCGTTCGTAGCGGGAGATTATTCGGTATAAGGAAATGCAAAATTGCATGGTTCTATATCATGTGGTTCGGGCAGTGCGATTATTTGTCAGTGAGTGGTGTTTGACAAATATAACATGATAGATTTACATCGATGCTACATTATCATTTTTCAATAAATACCTATAGCAGTGCTTGTTCAAATTCTTCATTTCCTTCATTGTAAACCATCCGTCACGTAATAATTCTCCCTGAATTTGATAAAAACTTCATGGTCGTCCGATTCCTGACACAATAAATGTCGTAAAATGTAATCTCCACGTCGTCAAGTGATGAATTGGACATGTAGACGATTATCACTATCTGATCTACCTACGTACCTACCCGAAATCCCAATGTGTGTTCCTCACCGTAAATCCCAATTCCAACATCGTTAATTACCGGCAAACTGTTTTTCCAAGGTTCAAAAATGTTTGCAGATGAGATTTTATGTTCTTGGTTATTGGAATCTCAACAAATCCTATGTTAGATGATTATACTTCGTATGTACAAATATTATTCCTCCTTTCCTCAGAAACTTGGTGAAAATTCAAAAGCCTTAACTGGTAACATTCGGATTCTACCTTTTGCATTTTAGATAAGAGAATTTGTTGTACAGGATGTCCTTAAAGTAACCCCCCTACCTAACGTTTTTCCACGATTTTTTAAAGATATTGAAGTGAAACTTGAGGAGCGTTTATGGGGTGCCTGATACTAAGTTTTAAGCAAATAAAAATCAGAAAAATGAAAAAGTTTTTGGACTACCCACAGGGAGGAATATGGGATAGGTACCTACTTTAGAAAAAAGTTTCCATTTTTTGCCGAGTGACACCTTATTGACAAGAGTTTTTCTGTTGAACCGGATGGTGAAACCAGAATTGCGATGTTTTATTTCGTTCTCGAATTGGAGCTGAATTGGAGCGTTTTCTAACGGTAGGTATTTTTAGGGGGGGAAAAGATCATGGAATAAGTAATATATTGAAATTTTGGTTTCATCGTCGTGTTCAGTTCATATATTCAAATATGATTCAAAGTTCAGATATTCAAAAAATCTTTAAAACGAGGTGTCTGTCACTCGTCAGAAATTGGAAGAAAAAATATTTGAAGTACCTTTTGCGTTCTCTAAAAACTTTTGGATTTTTTTCTTCTGATTTTTATTTGTTTAAAACTTTGTATCAGGCACCCCAAAAACTCTCTCCAAGTTTCACTTCAGTTTAGTGAAATGAGATTTCAATTCGGGTGTATTATCCTGAACCAGGGAGTGATAAAAGGGAAGAATAATTACATATATTTATATCTACACTGATTTCTTTTTGCAGGCGATGAGCATAGTAAATTATTCATTTAGTCCATTCATTATAATAAACTGAGCAAAATATTGCACAGCTTTTGAATCTTGAATCAAATTTTTAAAAATCATATTTGATTGAAATAAATGGTTTTTCGACAAAAGTATAAACACGTGCATTTCAGACTGGATTCAGACTGGAGTGCCCGAAATATTATTTACTATAGGTGATTCATCTTTCTTTTCACGAAGAGTACCCACCGGTCCACTATCAGTTTCATGGTTGCCAAATCAATACTTCAATATGCGCATGCGCAAAAGTAAATTCCATTATGCTCCGTTTTTTCACACTCTAGTCGTCCGATCTTGCTCAAATTTGGATGATAGTTGGGGGATGACGATTTGATTACCTCATATCAATTTCAACACGATTGTATCATTAATAGCTACTGCGCATGCGCCTATGCGAAATACTTGTAGTGACCTTGGTTTCTACAGTTTTCATCCGATTTTGATGAAATTGTCAGCGAATGCGCGGGTTAGGTTGTAGATGGTCCCTTATCAGTTTCATTGTTATCAATACTTCATTCTGCGCATGCGCAAACGTAAATTCCATTATGCTCAATTTTTTCACGCTGTAGTCGTTCGATTTCGCTTAAATGTGGATAATAGTTTGAAGAAGATGATTTGATTACCTCATATCAATTTCAACACGATTGTATCATTAATAGCTACTGCGCATGCGCCTATGCGAAATACTTGTAGTGACCTTGGTTTCTACAGTTTTCATCCGATTTTGATGAAATTGTCAGCGAATGCGGGTTTTAGGTTGTAGATGGTCCCGTATTTATTTCATTGTTTTCAACTCATCAGTTCAATCTGCGCTTGCACATGCATAAATTACATTGAGTATCATTTTTCGTTTCTTAATTGACCAATTATAACATTTCACGCTACTGCTTGATTTACTCTTGTCCGCTATGGCATTTTTCAAGATCATTTAAAACTTTTCATTGATCTATACAGGGGTGCTCAAACGGTCGATCGCGATCGACCAGTCGATCGCGAGTGCTTTTTGAGTAGATCTCGAGAAGAATAAAATTTTTAATAAGTAGGTATCTAAACTACAAAAATTTATTACGTAATAACATTGCTTGCGGCAAAAGGCGGCTTTATCAAAGGAACGCGGGGTACTTGTCAAAGAAAAGCCGCGTTGTTTCTAGACTAGACTGTACTAGACCATTTCGGACGGCACGTTTGACGGGTACATTCGAGACTTTCGTTCACGCCGATATAAATGTTGCGTCTGCAGGAATTGGAGTCATTCTGAATTGTAACTTGAAGGCGATACTACGTCGATACAAAGTTTATTATTAAATAGTGCGAAATGAGTCCAGTGAAGAAATCTAAAACGTATCATTTTAATAACGATTGCATTTGTGTTATTTGTCGTGCGTCAGTTGCAATACCTAAGCGTGGTAACTTAGAGAGGCATCATAAAACGGTTCATAAAAACTATGAAAAGGATTTTCCGCCACAGAGTGAATTAAGAAAACGAAAAGTAAGTGATTTGATATCTTGTTTGAAAAAAGAACAAACCATGTTCACAAGACCAGCCAAACAATCAAAAGCTGCTACGATCGCGTCATTTAAAATATCTCATATATTGGCAAAACACAAGAAACCATTCGAAGATGGATCGGTTGTGAAGGAAGCATTTATTGAAGCGGGTGAGACTTTATTTGGAGATTTTAAAAATAAAACAGAAATCATGTCTGCTATTAGAGAACTTCAGTTATCTCGTCCGACTGTCACAAGGCGTATTGAAGTCATGAGTCAGGACATCGCAGATAAACTAAAACATGATATCATGGAATGTACATACTTTTCTTTACAGTTCGACGAATCCACCGATATGACAGACACTGCCCAGCTGTGTATTTTTATTCGGATGGTATTCAATGACATGTTGGCTAAGGAAGTAAATGTAACCCAAACCTTGACTAAAATAATGTAAATTGTGCGGAAAGCTAATATCTATATATGCTACGGTACACCCTACCTAATTAGGTAGGGTGTATCGTGTATGTACGACAACCCTGCATCACACATACTTGCAGCCTGTCAGAGTCGATCGTAAGTAGTCTAAAAATATTGAGATAGATCGCCAGCAGTTCAAGTTTGAGCACCCTATACATTCATGATAGGTTAACGAGGAAGCTATGTGCCTCACCCATCTTGACAGACGTCTTAAGTTTGTTTATGTATGTTAAGTTGTAGTCGAAGACGATTTTAGACTCGCCTTTGTCGAGTTGATGTCTATGACAACTTCACACCTCCCTACTGCCCGCCAGGCCTTCTCGGTTTCTCCTTTCTTCGACTATGATCGTTATTTCCTCTGACCCGAGTCAGTTGAGGAGTTTATCTGAAAAAGGGATCTTGAGGGGCTCCAACAACTTTCAAACTTCCGCCACTTGCCCGTAAACTTTGTCGTTCCTCGTGATATCAGTTCAATTCTCTCGACGGCCCACCCCGAGTTTGAGCTTCCTTTATGGGATTTGATACAAGTTTTTGTCTCTCTTACCAGTCTTACCTCCCTACGTCCCTGCCAAGTGATTTCTTAGTGGTGAGTCAGAACTAATTAAAGAATCTATTGGCGATTGCCTTATTAATTTCCTTAAACTAGGGTAAGGGGGGGGGGGTCCGTACCCGCTTTCAAAAATCCAACTTTGTGATGCTACCATTTCCCTTAAACTTCAAGTTAAATAATGCCTACGTTTTACATTCCCCAGACATTGTGGAAAAAAAAAACAGTTCGATAGGTAGGTAAGTAAAGAATATAGTTTTAGAGGCCCTGAATATGATAGGAAGACAACGTGATAATGAATACGTTTTTTCGGCTGTGTCAAAAAAACAAAAAAAAAACAATCTACAGTGAAATCTATCGGAGTCCATCTCGACCCCAACCACTACAATCCTTGAAAATTCTATCGATATCGGATGAAAACAGTTTAAAGTATGGTTGTTACATAAACTTTACATTTATGCATACGCGGAGACTACAATTGAAACTACATTATTTCGGAAAACAGATAATGAAATGAAATTAAATGAATAAGATAAAATAAATGTCAAAAAGTAAAAATAAAATTTCACTACCACATTAAAAGATGTGAGGATAGACCCCTTGGTCTTGTGTTGTGTTAGCTCTAAATCCCAGTGTCACGAAACTAAAACTACACAGAACTACTAACACACGAAATAGGAAAGAAGAAAATTGAAATATATTACCATGAATCGTGACGCAAAAATCACCAATCCTGAATCACGAATGTCAATATTGTTTCCTTTCGTTTCTAAGTAAACACTAATCGTACGACTAAGAACTCCGTCATATGAATATCATCATTGTCGGTGAAATTCCTCCCGGGCGGCGATAGTACTCATGACTGTTGGAGATGTAGCTTTGCTATCTTTGTCGCGGGTCGGCGGTAAGCCTCATGGCCAGTCTTGATCCCAATCTATGACTGCTCGCCATATGTCCTGAAGTAACGTTTTCCCCTCATTGACGACAAACATGATGAATCCGATTGGTTCGAAAAGTGTCAAAACCAAGCGCGAGACCTCCCGCTTAGTTGGATTGCGTTTCCCAGATGAGTCTCCCTCCAATCAGTTATGCTTCACCTGGAAATGAGATGGAAAACGTTGTTTTTTAATGAAATGGCGTCACAGGTAGTACAAATTCTTTCGGCTGAACTTCAAACATTTTATGAGCATGAAGCTAAAAAAATTATTTTACAAAGCAATGGTTCATTCCTTGTTGGTTTAAGGTGTAGTGGCATGGGATTCAACATTTGAATCAGAATTAAATCCCCTAGCAATCACCCAGAAAAGCCTAATTAAAATTTTGCTTAAAACCGATCAGATTCCCGACTTCGTCAATTTTCAAGGAGTTCGCAGTGCTAGATTTAAGAAAAATTGCAGAAAAAACTACTTTGATATTTATTTATAAGGAGTTCTGTAGTGGTAAGCTCAAAAGGAACCTCAGTATTACGAGGGCAGCTGATGAGATCACCCTGCTTACACCGAGAATGAACACTGCTATGGGACAGAGGTTGTATTCATTTTGGGGGGTCTCTCGTTTTAATTCTCTCCCATCCTCCGTGAAGGGGAAACAGGTTTTGCTACTTGTTTTTAAAAATAAATTGAAGTATTTCATTTCAACCCTTTAAGTATGCCTTTTGGAATTTCGAATCATGTATTCGACCGATTTCATTGAAGTACAATTTCGTTTCCGTGGTAGATTTTCAATGTATTTGTTTTTCGTCGATATCCCGGTAAATTTTGACTTTTATTTTATTTTATATTTTTTGAATATATATATATATTTTTTTGTAAGATACATTACGTATGTTGATATGATAAATTTAATTATAATTAAGATGAGCCAGCACTCGGACCCCCAGCACAAGTTTACTTATAGGGGGTCGTAACATTGTCATTTGTTAAGTATTATGTATCACCTTTAGCACAAATGAAAATGTATTTAAAAAAAAATTTCACCACATTTCACCATATATATCAAAATAGAAATGTATTTTTAAAAAAATTTCACCACATCGTTTCGTTGGTGAGAGAAGACCTCACAAAATATGGTACAGCACAAGTTCCAGTACGTATGCTGCGTAGTTCCTAGTCTGCTGAAGAAAAAGTCGCCCTAACTTTGAGGTAATAATTGTCATAACAGCCTCAAATTCTAAAGTTTTGGTCGGATTTCGATATTCGATCGGTTTTCAGGGATGCGGGGTAAATCCTAGATGGTGCCATATAATGTAGGTATTTCAAGCCCATGTGCATGCGCGAACGTCAGGGATGAGGAAGCTATGTGCTAGTTTGGCAGAGTATTTTTTATTATGAGTAACAATTGGTTGGTACATACATTTCTGAATGCACAAACAAGTCGCTCTTTTCAGAGGGATGTATAATTATGAGGGGAGAGAACATTGCGGGTGTGCATACCCTAGCCGCGTAGGCGCGCGGCTGGACTGCTCCCTCGACCAGTCCGGCCGCAGCCGCGGCGGCTGTCATGTAGCGGTTTTCAAGACCATGTAGCCGCGGAGGCCAGCCGCCGGCCGCCGCCGCGTCAGGGAAATCGGTTTCATCTAAATACACTGAAGGAGTGGAGAGCGGCTGGTCGCCCGCCGCAGCCGCCGGCCGCAGCCGCGTTAGGGAAATTCCACCTTAAGGCACTGGGTGGTGGTCGGTTGGTTTTTTTTTCTCTCGCTCTTTTTTCCCCTGCTAGGCTTGTTCGGTTGTGTTCATTTCTTCCTTTTTTAATGTACGAGATGAAGGTCCCAAACCATTGTTATAGCTGCTCCATCACGAAAGCCTATCAGGTCCTCTGCATTTCTCCACTTCTTCCTAGTTCCTCTAATGCACATGGACGTTGCACGCAAAATGGCAAAGGAAACCCGCGCTCGTAGCCAACCGGTAACATGGCTTTGCGGTTTAGACCATCTGTCTGCCAACCGTTCTGCCATTACCTTGATACAGTTCGCCATTTGAGGAGCGAATATCGCGTCTGTCGTGCAAACCATTGGGGTGAAGGAGGATCGTCTTTGAATACATGCGTCATTATATTTCCTTTTCTTTTCTTCCTTTTCAGACTTCAGAATTGCTGAGACTGGACGGCAATTATGAGAGGGCGCATCTGAAAAACCGTAGAAAACGCGGATCATTAAAAATTGCGGTTGAGGTTGAGATTTCGGAATAATTATTCATCTTCAGATAAGAATATTTATAAATCAAACACTTGGGTTACTCTCGTCTCATAAATGACTGTACAAAGTATTTTTAAGATACAGACCTGGTGAAATGAAACCATTGAAGTAATGTGAGAGAATGAATAATCTTAAACAATGCGAAGAGAATTTCGTTTTCATTAATATTTTCGCGAGTTAATTTTACAAGTAGGTTCATTCTTTTAGTATAAGCTATCTTTTAGCGAATTTTTGAAGAAAATTAAGCTATTGCTCTCGCCTCAAAATTTGTAGAATGTTAATTTTTGAAAAAATTTTATGCAGAAATCCGTTTCAGGCTATTCTGAATCATATTCTGAAGTTTAACGCATTTTTTTATGTATGTATGTATGTATGTATGTATGTATGTGTCATTCCAGACGATAACTGTCCGTAGAATTGTGCTAGAAACTTCAAACAAATTTTAAAATGTTAAGGACACAAAACGAAAGTTCAAGTTCGTTGGCCAGCATGATCGGATTACATCTTCGGGTTGAAATTTTCAAAAATGTAGTCAAAAATTTCAAAATAGCCTGTTTTTTGCGATTTGTTGTGCGAAATAATTTTTTCAGCATACTAACATGTGGTATATCCGGAATCAACGTAAAATTTCCTATAAGAATATGTATCAAGTTTTCAAAAATTTCAAAGTTGAAAAATCAGTCAAAAATCGAAATAATGCAGTTCGCTAGTTGCTGTATACTGTTCGCTAGTTACTGAAATGTCGAAGATTTCTTCAAAAATTCGCTCATGGGGTCAGGCTGCATGACTGGACTTTTTTTTTCGAGATGAAGAAATTATGGCAATGGCTGTCAGGAAATTTAATTGTATTGATCTGAACAATTATTTTCACTGCAGCATTGGGATGTTGAGCTGTTGGGAAACTGCGGATATTCTATCACTCTTCATTTCTTGTCAGAGGCAAATTGATGAAATGGTGATAATCCAGATTCCTTCGCCCGCTGTTATATTGAAAGGCAAGCGGTGGGAACACAAGGTATCGTTTGTCTCTGCAATCAGAAACTCTTCTTAGCTGAAATTCTGATTCTACCCTCTTCTAGGGTTAGTTAGTGGGGCAAATGCGTACCTGTTTTTCATGAATCTGACTTTGCGAATTTCCCTCAAACTACAAGTTAGATAATGACTACAGTTTTATTCGTTCCCCAGACATTTCTACGTCGAAAAACGTGTGGATATAATGAATTGAAGTTAGTAATTCACTAAGAATTGGAGAAAACCTAGAAGCATTCAAGCAACGCACTTGCCCCATGTTGGGGGGCAAGTGCGTACGTATAGTGGGGCAAGTGCGTTTTCAACTTTCTACTCAATAAATAATAAAAATAAAATGAACCAAAGTAGGTAGATTTTAGGAATAATTTTAAATGAATTGTTTATGAAAAATAAAATTGATCATTGTTTAGCAACTCAACATGAATTCCTGAGTTGATAAAATGGTCAATAAACGCATCCACTTGTTGGCTGTCCTCTGATTCGCTGTCGGTTGGGGAATGAGGTTTGCGTGAGAGAGAATTTGAAGACTCCATAGTTAAGATAAGATAGGATTGAGGTTTGGGAGAAGCGTGCGGTTGTGCGTGGGGGTTGAGGAAGAGGTTCTGAATGGAAACTAGGCTTCAAGACCTTGATTTTTTTAATTTTTCCTGGTAATTTCATGTGGTTTTTAATGAAACGCACTTTCCCCTTATTTGAAAACGCAACTGCCCCACCGTCAAAAAAAGAGGGGCAAGAACGTTTTATTAATTTACTGCAGCAATTTTTGGAGCCTTGAAGTTATCAAGTGCGCAGTTCATACAGAGACAAAAGGTTGAAAGGTAAACAGTGAAATTAACAGGAAAGGAAGGGTTTTAGACAAGAAAACCATTGAAAACTGCACCACCCACAGATTCACACTGTAGATATCACTGTGATATCGGACGAAGGCTTCGCGGAAAATGGTTCCAATTACACTTATTTGTTCACTGAGGAGGTTAACATTTTTATCAGGTGATCATAAACACCTGTTATATCATTTGATAAGAAACTTATTAAAATAGAGAGGCTTCGTAGCGAAATAAAACGGAGAGACGCACTTGCCCCGCCTGACCCTATAGAAAATATAAATCTAGACGCGAGTTTTCAGGAAAGAATAACATTAGAGAATTCCTAGTAGATCCGTAAAACACAATACGTCGTGCGGTATCGAATAATCGTCTAAAAACCACCTTACATGGACCATCCTTTCGAGGGTTAATTTTCTCCTTCCATGGATTTAGCGTTACAACAAGATACGTTTTGGAATAATTCGTGACTTGGAGGTGCGGTAAATGTTTCTCGTTAGGTACCGCACACCGTATTGAGACCATCGGATCTACCAAGAACTCTCTATTGATCCAAAGTCTTGAACATATGTTCAAAATCAAATAAACAAATTAATATAGAAGGTGGAGGAATATTTATGGACAATCGATAACATAATCGAAGTATTGGGGGTAAAAACTCGCAGTTTGGGGCTTTTGTAATATATGGGACATCATCAAAATATTAATGTGGAAAATGTGATTCTGGTCATTTTCAAGAGTTTTTATGAGTTGGTCTAAATATATCAATTATAAAAACTACCAGGTGATGCAGCATGAAAAAAATTTCCAGTTATGCAGTATGATCGTGTGAGCGAATTTTCGTATATGATCGTATTGTTTAATGAAAATTTGAGCTTTATAAGTGCAAAGATATCGTTAACTATTAATTTTGTGGCAAAAATACTTATTCTAAATAATAATCTCTATTCATGAGGAGATTTTGAATTTTTAGCTTTTTTGAAGTTTTTATCGATTTTTTAGCACATTTTAATGAAATTTAAATACATTTTTCTGCATAATTTTGTATAAATATTTTTGAATGTTCTATTTTATAGTTAATGAACTTTATTTGAGCAATATTCTGCTTAAAAAAAGGGTATATTTACGATTTTTGTTGTTGAAATTTGACCATTTTAATATGCTCAAAAAGTGCTGGCTGCCAACGAACTCATCCTTTCTTTCGGAAAGCTTGATTTCTTGGCACGGATTTTTTTACCTCAACTCTAAGAAGAGTTATCGTTTACTAGACGTGGATACTATTTTTGGACGTACTTAAAACCAATAATATTCGATTTGATCATCGCTCTATTTGTTCTTACTTGAACTGCACGTGGAATAATAGCATTATTCCTTTCATTGCGCTCAATTACCAGTTCTAAACGCCGTGGCATGGCCAGAAATTGATATGCGAACTTGATCTGAGGCGTATCATTGTCGGTAGAGTTAGTTCAGAGTTCCACGAGCAGTTAGATCGTTAGATGAATTATTATTACGCCATCAAGTTTCACAAGTTAACAACTCCCTTCTACGGGTTTTCGCCCTTGCATACGAAACGTTTGGAAATCAAAGTGGCGAAGAGGGATTTAATGAGAGGGACAAAGAGATCAGATAAGGGATTAGATTACCAAGCCATTCTACCGGACGTACTTATTATATGAGGTATGATCAAAAAGTGTCCGACTTTTGTTCATAAAATAAACGTTTATTATGATAAAATTATTCAATACAAATCCCCTTCAAAGTAGTCCCCTTGGGTTGCCACACACTTCTCCCAACGCTTCTGCCACTGTTGAAAGCATCGCTGGAAGTCCTCCTTCGGTATGGCTCTCAGATGGTCTGTCGCATTCTGCATAATGTCTTCTCTGGTCTGAAATCTGGTCCCTTTTAGTGGCATTTTCAGCTTTGGGCTTCATTTCCAAACACTTGTTTAATCTTGCGAATTGTTTCCACTTGCGAATCACCAAGATTAAAACAAAATTTTATGCAATAACGCCGTTTGACTTTTTCTGACATTTTAAAAACAATAAAATCCGACGACACTCACTTGCACCTGTTCAATCATGAATGGCCTGACGCCGACTGACTTGTATTGGAGCTGTAGAAAAAATGAGCATGCGCACTAGGCATGCTCACTACCACACATCGAGCCCCGCCCCCATAGCTGCGTTTGTTTGACCAATAAAAATTAAGGTCGGATAGTTTTTGATCATACCTTGTATACCCATGGTTTGTAAAACATAATGTATCAAATCCTCTGTGCAGAACTATTTCCCGTTTGGACCAACCACGGAGTGTGTAACGAATACCTCCATCGCTTCGGGTTACAAGAATCCCCGCTGTGTCAATTTTGCGAATCATCGATCGGATCACTGGAACATCTAGTAATGAGCTACCCATTATTTTATTGTGAGAGGGAATAATTGTTCAAGAGAGTGTTTCAATACATCACTCCGCCATTTAATTTTCAGCTATGGGATTTGAGTGGTGAGGTGTGTCGTTCGGGATGATGGTGTTGGATGGATCGGAAAGGTGGGTTCACATCCATCCGGAATCGCGGAAATGCGGCGATCCGGAAATGCGTTCGGCCTTCTGATTGGCTAGCGGCAGTCGGATGAGTGAGGTGAATCTTGCCGGCGAGTACTCTTGAGACGGACTCTCCACATCTGAAAAGCGCTGCAAATTATTTCACAAAGGTTTATTATTTTTTCAATTGAGTATGATCGTAGTTTTAGTTGGCTTGCGTACGTCATAAGGCCCGTCCAGACTCCTCGGCGTGTCCTATTTCGAGTTGCCACAACCTATACTTCTATAATTATAATATACGCATGTTTATATTTCTCGATTTGAGCTCATGGTGCCGCAGTGTATTATATGGGTGTTACTTGTAAAGGTAATATTGCCGTTATCCTACCCCCTTGGCGCCGTTCTGCTATGCCCCTGGTGACGTGCCGCTATGCCCCTCCCCTCCCCCCTCATGACCCTCTGCCAATGTTTTCATCATTCCACTAAGCGTGCCAGGCGTGCGCGCGTACGTCAGTCTAACACTCAAAATCTCGAAAAAGACACTTTTTCACCTATTTTTGGCTCATAGCACCCATGAGTGGGGGCGATCGAGCTGGCGAGAAGTTAGGACCAACTAGACCCCAGGTGGAGTCTATGTGCGAAAGAACGGATTTTTTAAGTAAATTCTAAGGCCTTTCATGGCCCGGACGGCGAACGGCGGACGGACATTGCAAATTTGGATTCTACACACTTTGAAACGTAAAATGACAAAGTTTGAGGGGGGAGTTATAAAATTTTTTTGCTATACGATCTCATGGGCTTATTATTGAAAATAATAAACCAAAATTAGATATTTTACCGGATTGCCGCTTTACGTCATCCGTCAGAGCTCTTGTTGTGTTATCTTGTTTTATGGCTGTGGTCGAGTGCGAGTCCGTATTTTTACGGTCCTCGAATTTGGATTTCATTTATAGAAAATATATTTCTTTAGCGCTTGTGTATAAGAATAACAATGATAAATTAATAAAACACTCAAATTGAACATGGTTTTATGCAGATGAGGCAGAGTTGGGTTGAAACTACTTAGGTGCATATGTACCGATTTTCCGATCTCACAAACAACCTACCTTCCTAATGATCGTATTCCGTTTGTATTTTGAGACATTTTTTGATTATAGATTAGCAATTTCCTGCTTGTCGAATGAGTAGGTATTTGAGAAGAGATATTTCTTTTACAAAATGAAGAGGAAGTATAGAAGTACGCCTACTTGTCCTTACGAAATGAACAGATTACCTACGTTAAGTATGTAAGTCTTCTTATGGTGCATCAATGCATTTAAATGATTTGAAATTCGCCAACCTAAACATTATTTCGGGTAGAAATACCTACCTATAATGCTATCTTGGGATAAGTTGATGAAAGGACCGAATAATTACCCAACAGTCTCATTTCAAAACGACGTCGCCTTTGTAGTTAATGTAGGTAGGTACATATATACAAATCTCTTGTGTATGCCCTCATGATTTATGAGTTTATTATTCAATTTATATATATATTTTTTTTTCGTCATTTATGGAGCTTTGATGTCCGTGAAATGACAGGTTCTGTCTCTAGGAGAAAATTCAATAAAATTTAAAATAAAAAAATTGAGAGCTTTGATGAAACAGGTCTGTTTGGGGAATGCAATGGTAATAGAAGACACAAACAGTGATAACGCAATGATAACAGAACCGGATGGTTGTGAACGGCCTGCAGCAATTCCGCACTCCCCTCGACTACATCCAAACGCAAACGCATTGCCGCATTTCTGCAATTAGGAAGTGTATTGGGCCCACTCCTGTACCTTCTGTACACCAGCGACTTACCAGAAGTTGAACTTGACACCACAGCAAAATTTGCAGACGACACTGCTGTCCTGGCAGTTGGTGACAGCAATAATGAATCAATATCAAAACTCAATAAGTCTATCTCCAAAATCAGTCTTTGGACAACAAAATGGAGGATCAAATTGAATGAGGCTAATTCGGTGCACATTGAATTTACCGACCGGAAGATTAACTACATCCCTACTTTCCTCAACAACGTGGCAATTCCCTACGCGAATGAAGCCAAATACCTGGGCATGACGCTAGACGCCAAGCTCAGGTGGAAGGAACATGTCAAAAAGAAGAGGACTGAGCTCGCATTGAAACTTAGAAGGATGTATTGGCTAATCGGCCGACGATCCACCATGACCATTGGTAACAAGCTGCTTCTTTACAATCAAGTATTCAAGCCAGTTTGGATGTATGGAGCGCAGTTGTGGGGCTGCACAGCTCCAACCAATAGACAGATCATTCAACGTTTCCAGAACTTTGTACTACGATGTATCACTGATGCACTGTGGTACTTCCGAAATGAGGCACTCCACCGTGAACTTCAAGTTGACAGTGTGGATGAGGTGATCAAAAAGCGAGCAACGGCTCATCTTGCCAGATTAAAAGATCATGTGAATGAGGAAGCTGTAAAGCTCCTGGATGTGCAAGATCTAAGCGTTTGAAACCGCATGAGCTTGTGTAGGAAGTGAATGTGATATGTTCGAGAGACAAAGGACAAAGTTATGCATCTTAGGTCCTGATAAGTCAGATTTATATTGTTAATGAAATTACTCGGTGCAATAAAAGCTTTAAAAAAAATTTCTGCAATTCCGGATGGATGTGACCCCACCTGAAGAGAAGACTATTTTATTTGCGAACTCAGGTATGCATTCTTGCACGCCCAATATTAAGAAAACTCCTCATCTAGTAAACACGTCGGAGGAGATCGGCTCGTGGGATCTTCAAAAGAAGTAACCGCTTGTTGGTTAGAATACGTTAGCGACGAACCATCAACTAGTTAACTGAGTGTGAAACTGCCGCATGTTTCTTTGTAGTCAATTACTGCGAGAGGCGATTCTGTTTGGTGCCTCCGCTACGCCAACAGATAGACTTGCCCAAACAATTACGACGTTTCGAATTGGGTCAGCTTCCCATCCGAGCAATCGCCACTTTCGTCCTCTGTTCACTTTACACTCCATTTACCGCAGAATTCAATCTACATTAATAAAAGTTCCAGTCATGCAGTATGATCGTATGAGCGAAGTTTCGTAAGTTATCGTATTGTATAATGTTGAATTCTTTTGAATTGAATTGTTAACTATTAATTTTATGGAGAAAAACGTATTCTAAATAAAATTTCCTATTAAAATTGAGGTCTTTAATTTTTAACTATTTTGTGGAGTTTTATTGATTTTTTAGCAAATTTTAATGACTTTTAAGTACTTTTTTCAGCATAGTTTTCTACATAAATGTTCTATTTTACAGTAATAAACTTTATTTGAGCAATATTTTACGAAAAAAACATAAAATTAACGATTCTTAACCATTTTTAGAAATGTTCGGTGGAATTTTTGGTACATTTTTGAAATTTGACCGATTCGAAGTGCTCAAAAAGTGCTGGCCAACGAACTCACCCTTTCGTTTGGAAAGCTTGATTTTTTGGCGCAAGAACGGAATTTTTATCTCAATCCTAAGGAGAGTTATAGTCTGGAATGACATATATTTGAGAAAGCGTTAAACTTCAGGATTCGTTTCAGAATGTTTCAAAACGGATTTCAATGAAGAAATTTTTCAAAAATTTTGATTTTAAAATTTCCCGAGCCATTGCAATAGCTTCATTTTTTACGAAAATTCACTAAAACCGTAAGTATTTCTGTCTGTACATTGATTAGAATCATGAAATTTCATGCTATTTGTAGACGATTGGTACCATTTTCTCAATTTTTCTCTGTCTGTCCGCTTTTCACGATTGCAGAGGTCATTGGACAACTGATATGAGCGGGAGAAATGTCTGTATCACTCCAGCTTAAATTATAGGCTATTTGAAGTTTTTTAAATTTGAGCCAGAGGGGTGTTTTAGGGGAGGGGGAGGGGTGAAATGGGTTATATTGGACACCATTGAACGAACTGGGGATCTGATTGTTCGCATATATGTTTGGATTATTCTAACTTAAATCACAGGCAACTTGAAATTTTTCAAATCTGCTCCATATGCAGATATGAGTGGGGGAAATGTCTGTATCAGTCCAACTCAAATTATAGGCTATTTGAAGTTTTTTAAATTTGAGCCAGAGGGGTGTTTTAGGAGAGGAGGGGGGGATGGGGTGTCTTTGTCATCACTGAACAAACTGGGGAATCGATTGTCGAATATGTTTGGGTTACTTTAATTCATGGCGAAGAACACTTTTTTCAAATTTTTAAAATCTGATCCACAATGGAGGGGGAGGGGTGGGGGAGTTAGAGCGTTTCGAACGTCACTGAATCAACTGGGGATCTGAGTTGTCGAATATGTTTGGAGAATTCTAACTTAAATCACAGGCTACTTGAAATTTTTCTAATCTAACTCATAGAAGGGGGTGTTTTAGGAGAAGGGGGAGGGGGGAAATGGGGTATATTTGTCATCGCTGAAGAAACTGGGGAATTTTCAATTCCGACTCATAGGGGTGTTTTTGGGTGCGGGGGTTTGGAAAGGGGTATCGTTGACATCTCTGAACTGGGGAGCTGATTGGGCGAATATGGTTAGGTTACATTAACCTGAATCATAGGCTATTAAAAATTTTTCTAGCATCAACCATAAGGAGGTGTTTGTAGTAAGGAAATAAAAGGGAGGGGGAGGGGGTGGTTAAATGGAATAATTTGGTCATCACCGAACGAACTGTTGAACTTCAATTCATCAAGTTTTTCAACTGACCTTCTGTGGCAAGCCATCTTGAAAAATCTAATGGTTTGTAAAATTAAACAAAACCTATAGATTACCACTTATATTTGAATAATTACACAGCTTTTCGCTCAGATTCTGAGCATCTCCAGGTCACAAGAAACACAAACACAGATAACAGTAATAATAATTGTTATCTGTGTTTGTGTTTCTTGTGACCTGAAGATGCTCAGAATCTTAGCGAAAATTGTAATTATTTAAATATAAGTGGTAAACTAAAGGTTTTGTTTTATTTTACAACCCATTAGATTTTAAACTGGTGATCTGATGTTCGGAAGAATGAAACTGGATTAGTCTGAACGTTCTTTTGGGTTACCTATCAAGAATATTTTTAATCTGAAATATGGGGGGTGTTTAAGGAGAGGGAGTGGGGGTTGATCTCAGTAGTTTGGTCCTAATAGTTGATTTATATGTAAGTACTTTAAGTAAGTATTTTTAAGTAAGGACTTTTTTGAATCAGATCCATAGAGGTGTCCCAAAATGTGATGGATGGGGGGGAGGGGGGGCTCGCGTATATTCAAGTCAACCTGTGCAACGCTCGGGTGAACCAGCTAGTAGAATAATTGGAGTCCACCGTTCCGAAAAGTTAGTGTTTCTTTTTGTATCTGTGTGTTGCCATCATTGACTTATCAAATCTTATATTATGAAACTTTATAAGTTTGTCTGTTTGTCCTCTATAGACGGCCAAACCGCTGAACTGATTTTGATAGGGATCGCTCCATTGTGATCAGCAAATTCCAGAAAAGGTGGACTATTTCCTTTTGACTGCACTTTTCATATCACTTGCAGTTTTCTTCAGATGGTCAACAGTTATTAGGTACTTTCCGTGTATGAGTCTTGCATTCTTTGAGAATAGCTTTTCACGCTGTCTACTTCGCGTTAGGTACAATTAACAATTAATTGTAATTGTTGTAATTAATTAACAATAAGGGTCCATATCTGCTCTGAGTACAGAAAACCAACAACGTTTATGGTTCCATTGACCTTGGAATGAGCTGCATGTTTGTACCCGTGTTACTGCGTCGAATGTGATGTGCAATACGGGTTTTATCTAGTCAATCATACATGAAAACAAGGTTATGTTCTTCGTTTGATCCGTTGATTTAAAATTTGGATCCAGTGTGCGGCAATTTGTCACCTAGTTGGCCCCTCAATACCGCATTAATTTTGCTTCATGTCGCTTTTTGGTCTTGCTCATTTGAGGTTGTTGCGTTGTATTCTTGCATTGTTTTATTAGATTCTTTTAACGTGGTAGTTTTTCCTAAGACTTCCTGACAAAATATTGAAATGATATGCATTATTCATTTATTTACTAGCCAGTTCAACACAATCAATATAATTATGAAACCTTAAATGTTTAAATATGCGTGCGGTGAAAATACCGTAGGTTTTAGGATGGATGTACGAGAATGTACGGTAATTTTGAAAAGATTGGTACGAGCATAGGTTGGCAACCCTGCATGGCGTAACCTTAGCCCTACGCCCCTCGAACGTGCCGAGTGCCGAAGAGGACCCGACTGGTGCATGCGGTAACGCAGTTGGCCTGAATCCCGTTCCGATACGAGCTCCAGTGACCAAGAGGAAGATCCCCGGGTGCCGCGGAACTGTGCCAAGGGCGCGCGGACAAGTAAACTCGTTTGGGTTCGCGCTCAGTCCCCCGTCCACCTTGCGCGCGGCCTCAAGAATTCGTACGTGTCACACCGAGTGCATAGGGCCAGTTGGGCGTAATCTTATCGTCGAATACGAATACGATTGTAAAGGCCCTTTTACACGAGCGATTTTTTCCGGCAATAATTGCAGAAAAAAGTATTGCGCAACTATTTCAAAAAAGTTGGACAACTATTCTCTCCTCGAAAAAGTTGCCGAAGATTGCAGGCAATTAATTGACAGGAGTTGTACAACATTTCAGGCCCACGAGCCCTCTCGGCAACTGTTGCATCGTGTTGAAATGAAGCCCAAGGGGTTTGGAAAATTATTGCACTATTGCGGCAATTTTTCGGCCTTGGGTCGGGAGAGGGAACGAAACAGCCAATCACATTGAGAGTTTTCTGCATAATGCTAATTAAAATTAGCATTTCAAAATCTGCTTTTGACGTTCGGGCGAAGTTCAAAAATAGATCACTGTCAAACAGAATTTCAGAGGTGAGAGCCAACCCACATTCTCTCTGGCTCAGAAACTGGCGCTGCCAAATTCCCCTCTTTTTCCTTTGGTTGGCAGCAGCAGCGACGACGACCACAGCAGCAGTGACGACCACCTCTTCACCGTCCATGGCGCAAACTGTTGTCGCCCGTGTAAATGAAACAATTGAGCAATTTCTATTGGTGCAACACAGTGCAATTAATTCCTTGCAACATCTTGACGCAACACGAGGCAATTTTTTTGCTTCGTGTTGCGTAAAACTTTTCTAGTGCAATTTTGTTGGAGTTGCGCAACTTTTGTTGCTCGTGTAATCGGCCCTTAAACGCGATAGTTATTCGTTGATTCTGAATCAACTGCGATTATATTCGTATTCGTCTGTCGGCGATTACACGAATACGTACAACCCATAAAAATGCGTCAATTTCAATAGGGCGTCCTTCCTATAATATGCGAATTCCTAGCTTCAGAGGGACGTCCTTAAAGAGAATTCAACAATTGAAGCCCAGCCTATTTGTCTCAAATCTTTCAATAGGACGTCCCTCTGAAGCTAGGTAATATTAGCAAGGCTTCCATATTATAGGAGGGACGCCCTATTGAAATTGATGACGTGACGCATTTTTATGGGTTGTATTCGTGTAATCGCCGACAGAATACGAATATAATCGCAGTTGACTCAGAATCAACGAATAATTATCGCGATTACAATCGTATTCGTATTCGACGATAATATTATGCCCAACACTAGTGTTTAATACGTAGCTTTATAGACAGGATTCTGCGTAGAAGTGCTATCCAATACACAAATAATCAACTTTTGTGTAATAATTTGCAGCGTTTTGGAATCTACTTATCTTGAAACGTAAAGCAACAACAGGGACGTCCTTAAAGCTAATTCAACGATTGGAGCCCAGCCTATTTGTCTCAAATCTATTTCAATAGGACGTCCCTTTGAAGATAGGCAGATTACACGAATACGAATATAATCCCAGTTGACTCAGAATCAACGAATAATTATCGCGATTACAATCGTATTCGTATTCGACGATAAGATTATGCCCAACATTGCATAGCGCGAACTGCATAGAAATCAATAGGCTCAATATTGCATCAAATCAGACGATAACCCAAAAGAATAAATAAACCCCCTCGTTCATTCGTTGTATATGCAATTTACTCATTGTATTAGCATTAGGGATGGGCATCAATGCTCAAGTTTATCAATAAATCGATTTTGACATAGATATGTCTAAGGCAGTGTTTCTTAAACTTTTAGCGAATTTTCTTAGAAAATAAAGCTATTGCAATGGCTCCAAAAATTTTAAAATAAAAATTTTCAAAAATTTTCTTCATCGGAATCTGTTTTGAGGCATTCTGAAATGATTCCTGGATTTTAACGCTTTTTTATATGTATATATATATATATATATATATATATATATATATATATATATATATGTATATATGTATGTATGTATGTATGTATGTATGTGTCATTCCACACGATAACTCTCGATAGAATTGAGATAAAAACTTCGTTCTTTCGCCAAAAAATCAAGCATTTCAAAAGAAGGGATGAGTTTGTTGGGCAACACTTTTTGAGCACGTTAAATTGGTCAAATTTCAAAAAATGTACTATAAAAATCACAAAAAATGACAAAAGAAAGGCTAAACATCGGTGTGTTTATTTATTTATTTTTTTTTTTAGGAGAATATTATTCAAATAAAGTTTATCAACTATGAAGTTGGTAATTTAAAAATTAAAGCTCAAACCTATACTCAAAATTGTAATTAAATTTCATTAAAATGTGCTACAAAATCGATAAAAATATAAAAAATTCTCGAAATCCAATATCTTTGTTTAAATAATAGTTTGAATATCAGATTACTATTTAGATCATGTTTATTGCCGTAAAAATAATGGTTAACTTTTTCTTTGCACTCGAAAAGCTCGCATTTTCAACCAATTTAACATAATATAATATAAAAAAGGTAAGAAAATTCGCTCATAAGATCATGCTGCATGACTGAAACTTTTTGCTTCCGAGTCTACCTAAATGTAGCGGAAGCATTGTTTTCAATTTCGCTCTCCAAAATCAAAATTTCCACTCGCATTTTACGTTTTAGACCATTCTGAACAACTTTGGTTCCGTGTCTGTGTGTGTGTAACAAGCTTATTTTCCACAGTTTTCATCCGATTTTGATGAAAGTTTAGGGGTTAGACGGTCGCCTATCAGTTTCATCGTTCTTGACTCAATACTCCCCTCTGAGCATGCGAAAGCAAACGTAAATTCAATTATGCTCCGTTCCAAAAAGTGTTTCCACGTAACGAAACCTCTTCTAATTTCGGAAAGGCCATTTTCGTACACGAGGAAATGAATTCGAGAAGTACAAAAACTCTCTATTAATCTGTTCGTCCAACTAATCTGAATTTTTACTAAGGGATTGGATGTTATGCACTTTTGAGATGCGAGCGTAGCGAGCATCCAGATCACTGATTTATACTAAAACTGATTCTTGTAAAATCTCTCTAGGAGAGGTTGTAGACGAGCTTACACTTGATATGACTATAGGAGATCAGGGTTCGAACCCCATTCAAAACAAATATTTTTGCGTCGTATTTCACTGTTATTGTTCCGCCACCCTTTACTAATCTGTACGTCCAACTAATCTGAATTTTTACTAAGGGATTGGATGTTATGCACTTTTGAGATGCGAGCGTAGCGAGCGTTCAGATCACTGATTTATGCTAAAAACTGATCCTTGTAAAATCTCTCTAGGAGTGTTTGTGGACGAGCTTACACTAGATATGACTATAGGAGATCAGGGTTCGAACCCCATTCAAAACAAACATTTTTGCGTCGTATTTCGCTGTTATCGTTCCGCCACCCTTATACTAATCTGTAGGTCCAACTAATCTGAATTTTTACTAAGGGATTGACTACTTGATGTTATGAACTTTTGAGATGCGAGCGTCGCTGCGCCCAGAGGCTTCTCGTAATTAGCATATCCACCGGCTGTTTTCGTTTAAAATCCGCCTTATCCAGTTTGTTATGAACCAGTCTTGGTCAACAAATTTTTGCATACCAAGCCGATGTACCGTCGAGTCTATCCAGGTCATCAATAGAAAGTTTATTGGCGGTCCCAAGGCCACCATAGTAATTGCAGTTGAGTAACTTGAACCAATCTCGCCCATTCGCCCGCAAAAATAGTATTAGGGCCTGACCTTTTATTTCATATAACACTTTTATTTCTATCAGGAATCGCCAGGAAACATCTAACGAATTTGTATGGGAAATATTGGGAAGTAATTTATGCATTACTGGGACGTCCATATGGATGGATTGTATATAATTTTAGTGTGAGGTAAAATAAGAGAAAAAACAATAATCATAACTTCTCGAAAGTACCCTTCCCCTCCATTAGCCCCCTCCAACAAGATCAAGATAGTTCAATTTTATAAGTTTTACTAATTTGGAAAAAGATTTGGAGAAAGAAATTTGTTTATTTAAGTTTTGCAGTCATTGCAATAACTTCATCTTCCTCGAAAATTCGCTACAAAATGTCAAGCAACGCAAATAAATACCTTCAGAGATATAATGATATACAACCAAATAAGTGGATTTTTTAAATCATAATTTTATTGGCATTGAATACTGCATACACTTAGCTTTATAAGTGGTGTGAGAAAATATACATTAGTTATTAGAAAAATATTAATTGGATTTAAACATAATTCCCCGAGGGGACCCCTAAACCCATGTCTGTCTTACTGCTGTATTATTGGTGTGCAAATCTGGTGAATGTCAGCCTCGGTGCGGGTCAGATGTGTGGTGGGTGACATGTGGTAATTTGTGAGTCTGACAGAAATGAGATCGTAGGATCGTAGCCAGTCAACTCTAGCGGAGTTGTGGCCTCAGTTATATGTATATTTTCCGATCTGATAAGTCCTTCCGATCAATTTCATGAGCTAATTTATTTAGTACACTTGGTAACTCTGCCAGAAGTTCGTAGCCAGTTGGCTTAAGTTCAACCAAGTCGTGTTTTAGTCAAATTTATGTGCACAGATGGTCTTTGGAAAAGCTGTGGTTTCCGATCTGATAAGTCCTTCTGATCAATTGCATGAGCTAATTTTTCAAGTACATTTAGTAAGTCTGCCAGAAGTTCGTATCCAGTGGGCTTAAGGTCAACCCAAGTGGTGTTGTGGTCAAACTTATATGCTCAGATGGTCTTTGGAAAAGTTGTGGTTTCCGATCTGATAAGTCCTTCCAATCAATTGCATGAGCTAATTTTTCAAGTACACTTAGTAAGTCTGCCAGAAGTTCGTATCCAGTGGGCTTAAGGTCAACCCAAGTGGTGTTGTGGTCACACTTATATGCTCAGATGGTCTTTGAAAATATTGCGGTCCTAATATAAGTCCGTTTAACCCGTTCCAATCAATTTAGGCAAAGACTTGAGAATGTTCCTTCTGAAACTCGGTCCCGAGCTACCGGTTTTGAACCTTTGTTTGTGCCACGCGTGCTTACCCGTAATTAAATTTCGCCCGGCACCCTCCAGCAAGTTTAGCGCCGCTCATTGTGCTAAGGATAATAAACCGGCTCAATAGAATTACCGGTGTCCCATTGTAGAGCAGGTCTTACTCGCTGAACTTTGATTTACTGCCGTCTCCGCCCGTATGCGGGTTACCTACTGGTTCAGCATTGGAGGTTTTTCAGTGAAGAATTTTCTTAGTTTTAGATAGGGTTCAAACTGTTACGAGACAAACCCGAATCTGAGAAGGTGGATTTTAAGTTATACCAAGCTTCTTTTGCAGATTTCGCACGATTCATTTGTGAAAAGTTAATTGGCTCAACTTGAAGAGTTATCTTAGCAAGGGCCTTTTGATCCCGACCTTTCCAAAGTGCGAGAGCCAACTGGTCTTCAGTAATGACACCATGGGCTAACAGTGTCTTAGGGTCCATAGTGCACCACTTCCAGCTTCTCTCTTTATCGCGGCGAGAATCCTGCGTGATAGAAGCAGGTGGCGATTTCAAATAAGGATGCGAGCCTAGCGGTAGCAAAATGAACTATATATATCCTGACTCAGACTCTCGTGTCATTGAAAATGACCGGTTTCCAAACTGCGACGTTGCAGAAAAATAAAGAAATAAATGAAATGATAATGTTGGCTGAAGAACTTGTAAGGTGGATTTTTAAAAGATAGAGGGGCCCAGTCGGAGGAACTTGAGATTTGGTGAATGCAAAATGGCTGCTCCCAACACCCGGTGCATTCCTATGCCTTCCAAACAAAGCACACAATAATCCACAAGGATACTATATTATAACAAAAAAAAAAAAAAAAAACAATAATTGAGATATTAAACAAAGGAACATTCATGCATAAATAAGAGATTAAGGAATGAACAAACAGATCAGAAAATTGAGCTTCGTAACAACTAAACAATGAATGCAACAATTGTAGGCCGACATCCTTGCTAAATCATTATCAGTAATGTGATAACAGATGCAATGAGTGGGTGTCATCCTTGTGTGTGGTCCAGTCGGAAAAACATGAGATTTGGTAGTGAATGCAAAATGGCTGCTCCCAACTCCCGGTGCCACTTCATTTCAATTCAGTAAACCCATTGGCATATAATATTATATTATTTACAAGGATATTATAAATTATAACAACAAACAAAAATACAATGATCGAGATATTGAACAAAGGAACATTCATGCATAAATAAGAGATTAAGGAATGAATACACAGATCAGAAAACTGAGCGTCGTAACTACTAAACAATGAGTGCAACAAGTGTAGGCCGATATCCTCGCTAAATCATTATCAGTAATGTGATAATAGATGAAATGAGTGGGCGTCATTGGTATGAATAATAAAGAAACAACAGAAAAACAAATAATAGTGGATTTGTGGTTTTTGGCATTGCGTAAATTGTTTTGCAAAGAAGACGAAGAAATAATCCTAATTGAGTTGAAAATACGGTTTTCGGGCGTAAACATCGGGTCCATTCGGTTTACTCCCAATAAGGTCAACTCACTTGGCAATGACGAGTAAATCGGATTCCAGCGTTAATTACAGCAATTTTTGCAGCATAACATGTTGCATACATTTAGAGCTTCCCAACAATACGAGTTGTAAACAATTCCTTAGCTGTGGAAAGGTTGTACTTGAAAACCATAGAAAACTTCCTGTGCATTTTTTCGTAATTTCTCGTGCGATTAACGAATTTTCAGTTCATGTCCCAATGCTTTGTTTAAAAGAAGATGAAAAAACCCCCCTGTCTTGCAACTAAGTTCATGCTCAAGTGAAAGTGACACATCCGCGTAACGTTTTTCGCTAGTTACCTAGTTCAAGGCTAAAGCATGTTCCATGCTAAATTTGCAGATTATCTGGTAGATATCTTCACACCAAACTATACTTTACTGTAAAGGAAGATGCCTCACTATCTTTTACCCTCACGACGAACCTTCGCAAACCTCTTAACAACTAGGTACATTACTAATCATAAGAAACGCTTGCATACGAGTCTGCAACACATTGGGACATTTTGTATCTTTAGTTGCAGACTCGTATGTGTTGCAAACTCGTATTTAAGCTATAAGAGCCACTCAGCTGATCCGGACCCTGGGCATCGTCAAGTAAATGTCCTAAAGAGGCTACATACGAAATTACAGCTTCCTAGATTGTAAACCATAGAAATTAGCTTTATGAGCCACTCATCTGATCCGGACCCTAGGCATCGTCAAGTAAATGTCCTAAAGAGGCTACATACAAAATTACAGCTTCCTAGAGTGTAAAGTTTAGAAATTACCTGTTAAAATGGTTTAACCATCGCTTCACAAATCAAACCGTTCTCGCTATATTCGGGTCATCTGCTATGAATCAAATCTTCGAAACACCAGCTCAATGAAATCATCAGAAATTAACAAGCGGTTGCAATCATGTTCACAATATCAATTATTGAGAATGATCACCTGAGTGTACACAATTATTCAAATAATCATGCTCATCTCATAACGCAGCTTGTTGGCCACGCACTTCGCCGTAGTTAACATAATATGGTTGGATAAATCGAGAGCTTTTGAACGAATGGTCAACGAATTTTGTGGGATGAAAAACGACGAAGTACCATTTCCCTAGTAACGACTCGGTTGTAATTGGAAATCATCAGAAAACCAACCGTAACGCTTTTTTCATCGCTTTTTTCGTTGATGTGCCAAAGTAAAGACATAAAATGCATTTTCGAAAAATGCTGCCATTGAAATTTTTTTCGGAAAATGAGACGAGTCCTGAATGTCGTCATTATTTACATGTACTCCACAGGGAGCGAATGGCTATTCAGCGTTCGGGGTGTTCTGATACGGTTCATTATGCTGAAACCTATACTTAAAAAATGAGAAAATCGTAAACGAGTTCCACTATCCGCTTTACAAGCAGATACCATGTTACATGGATATGTCTTTCGATTGGGGATTTCATAACGGTTGTCCTCGAGTTGTCCTCGACTGTTGTCAAGAGGATGAAAATGCTTCCTATAAAGTGGAAAATGGTGGAAAATGTTTCCTTTGGATGATGCTGTTGCTTTACGTTAAGAATATTGTAACCGGCTTATTAAAATTGTTTATAGTCCAATCAACTTAGTTTTGGAATGTAGCCAGGTACGTAAGGAGGGGGAAATTGGTAGCTTGAGATGTGAACATTTATCACATAAATCAAGCGCTTTCCAACGAGTGGCGAACGATTTTTGTGCGATGAAAACTGCAGAAGTTCCATTCCCCTAGCAACGGCTGGGTTGTACGTGAAAAACACTGAAATTGTGACACAAATTTTGCGTCACGGAAATTTTTGGTTGACCCCCCAGAGCAAAGACATATCCATGTCAAAATGTCAATAAAAATTAAAAGTGTGCATATATATTATTTATTTGACGTTTACAAATATTAGTGTTGTGAGTTGGATCACTTTTATTTTGGCTTATCAATCACGCTTAAGGGGCTACGCATTTGTTGTGACGGTCATTTCTTTCTATCGAGGCCCACAAATCAGCCCTAGACGGAGTTGTCGCTGCTGACCTAAGTGATTGATGTCGCGGGGTCGGGTTACGATTTATCTCGCTAATAGCGGGGAGGGTCTCGATGCACCGCCGCCCCTGGAGAAGCCCTCAAATAAATTGGCAGCTTCGGTCCGACAACCCCCCGAAAAAGACCCCCATCCCCTTCCTTGGCTAATATCGCCAGGGATCAATGGCCCAGGATGAAGTATTATGGCCCTCTCACATTCAAATTTTTGTATTTACCAGTTAAAAATTTCAATTCCAAAAATAACAAGCTTGCGTTTGGCAATAACAAGAGTAGCTTGTGTGGATCAGACCGTGAAAATAGTCACCAGCAAATTATTGCCTCCAGACATCGATAAAAAGGAATTGTAATTGTGCAGCATGACCACATGCGCGAGTTTTCTTAATTTAACGCATAACGTATTAAACTACCAGGGAGGTCGTTTTAAAGTGTGAAATAAACATTTGGGTGAAAGTAGACAGCAAATGAAATAGATTTCCCTAATCGCATATTTTTATCTCAATCCGTTGCCGAGATATGATTTGTAAATTGATTTTTAAGTAAGTCTGAATGGTGGTAAATGATAATAATAATAATTTAATAAATATGAAAATATCGCTTGTTTTTAAAGACAATTGAGTGTTGATTCCAAAAACGTGGTCACGAGAAAGTTTATTTAAAGGGGAAAAAGCCCTTCCTCGGCTTATTGTACGGCCAGGGATCAATGGCCCAAGATGAAGTATTATGGCCCTCTCACATTCAAATTTTTGTATTTACCGGTTAAAAATTTCAATTCCAAAAATAACAAGCTTGCGTTTGGCAATAACAAGAGTAGCTTGTGTGGATCAGACCGTGAAAATAGTCACCAGCAAATTATTGCCTCCAGACATCGATAAAAAGGAATTGTAATTGTGCAGCATGACCACATGAGCGAGTTTTCGTAATTTCACGCATTACGTATTAAACTACCAGGGAGGTCGGTTTAAAGTGTGAAATAAACATTTGGATGAAAGTAGACAGCAAATGAAGTGGATTTCCCTAATCGCATATATATATCGTTGCCGAGATATGATTTGTAAATTCATTTTTAAACAAGTCTGAATGGTGGTAAATAATAATAATAATTTAATAAATATGAAAATATCACTTGTTTTTAAAGTCAATTAAGTGTTGAAGGGGAAAGTGTGTAGGGAGAAAATAATGGAGTTTTTACGTTTAAAATAAAAAAAAAGCTGCAAATTATTTCTTAATGTTTATTTCTATATTGGATAGCCCTTCTACGCATATAATTATTGAACAATATCTATTGTACATTAGGTATCTAAGTACACTGCATTGGTGTAGACGTCTACCGAAAAGAAATTAATTTAATTAAATAACACACCTACACTTTCCTATTATTTAACACGAGCTGACACTCCGGATGAAAATACGTTACGTAAGATAAATCAACTAGCTATCCTTCAGAAGTTCATCTACAGGTAGCTTTTGGTGGCTTTTCTCTTATATTACGGTTTAGTAGGATTTGCATAATTGAGTCACCGATAAAATGAAACAATTCGCTTAGAAACTAAGTAAATACAATGGAATGGACCTTCTTCACTGTAATACACAAGAAATCACTCGCTTAGGTAATCAAATCATCGGTTTTAGACATTTTCAAAAAAAAAAAAAAAAAATGAAGCTATTGCGATGGCTTCATAAATTTTAAAATGTGAAATTTTCCTGAATTTTCTCCATGGAAATGCGAGTTGGGAACCTGACTTGAGCCGACGGAGCGCGCTGATCGTCGGCCGTCGCAGTCAAGAGGTAGCGGTAGGGTTGGTGAATATGGAAAGGGCGGGAAACATTCATTCAGCAAACATTCAACAGCATTCTGAAACTATTCCAGGAGTATAAATGTTTTTCATATAATAGAGAGTTCCTATTATACGAGCGATAGGGAGATAGAGATGAGGCGCCTTATCGTGAACAGAAAACACTTCTGCGCACGTGCGACAAAGTAAATAATAAGACAAATTTATTTCACCTTAACATATGGCGCCTTATCCCGAACCAACCTATATCATCTCTCCCTCCCTATCGCAAAGTAACCTTACACATCGATAACAGTGTTATTTATTTCTTGTTGGTATTCATGATTTATGGAAGTTATATATATTCATTTTCTTGTACATAAACTTTCAAAATCTGCCATTGTAAAACCTTATTGTGAATAAGAAAAGAACTTTTTTTTTTTTTTAATTTTGTTTATTTTGTTTGAGTCTGTTACATAATAATATCATACCTCATAGACAAGTGTGTAAGCACGTTTAAATACTCAAATATTGTTAAGTTGGCGTTTATTCAGATGAAGGTGTCATAAAGTCTTTGATATGCTGCGGTCTGGTGAGTCTTCTGTAGTCAAAAGGTGCAAAGCTGTCGATGACTAGTGGATTGGAATGGTCGGAGTAAAGGCTGCAGAATTTTTTCATACATGATAGACGGAGTTCACTTGGCGTTTCCATGGTGAAGTCTTTATAAATTGTAGTATTGCGTACGAATGGTGGCGTGTGGATGACATTTCTTTGTAGGGTTATGTTTTGCTGACTCTCAAGACGCCTGAATTGGGAATCCGAACACGTCCCCCAGACTGCTAGACCATAGGTCCAGATGGGACGTATTAACGTTTTATAAATTAGGATTTTGTTAGGCAGAGAAAGGTTCCGGTTGTTCAATAATGGTCTCAGCTGGTTGGTTCTATTTTTCGTTCGTTTTATGACGTCAGTAATATGGTCCCTAAAAGTTAAATGGCGGTCTAGGGTGACCCCTAAATATTTGTGGCTTGAGGCAGTTGGTAGTTGATGGCCATCATAGTGGAGCGGGATGTCCTGAAATTTCCGACGGTAAGAGAAAGTGACAGCAACAGATTTGACAGGATTAATTTTAAGCCTCCATTTGGTGCACCACTGCCCGAGTTCATCAGTAAATGATTGCAGGACATGAGAGGCTTCGTTTGGATCGGTTCGGCTTATGGCATAAACAAGGTCGTCTGCAAAGAGCCCAGAAAATTCTGGAGTGACTGGTAAGGGTATATCGTGGCAGAATAGGGTGTAAAGATAAGGCCCCAAGACACTTCCCTGCGGAACTGAAGCTCTTATCGTTCGAACTGACGAAGTCTCGTTTTTAATATCGACAACAAATGTTCTATTGTCTAGATAGCTTTGAAGTAGGTCGAAAACGTTCTTTGGGAGGTGGGGCTTTACTTTAATCAACAGGCCTGTATGCCACACTCGATCAAACGCCTGTTCCGCATCAAAAAACGTGGTTCTACAAATTTCTTTTTTATGGTATGAACTCTTAATGAAGTTTACTAGTCGTTGGAGCTGCAGGGGACAAGAATGACATTCTCTAAAGCCGAATTGTTGATCCGGAACCAAATGTCCTGTAAACCGTTTAAGGAGTGGAAGGAGCAAACGCTCAAATATTTTTGCGAGGAGCGAAAGCGTTTCGCCTGAGCTATTTCCCAAATCAATGGAAGCATGCTAAAATCATAATGATTTTAAAACCGGGAAAGCCAGAAAACGAAAAGGAGTCTTATCGGCCAAAGAAAAGAACTAGGAAACTTAGAAATACTGTAAACTGAACACACGGGATAGGCGGGAAAATCCCCTTGGTGGTTCAGCGTTACTTGAAGATAAGTAGCGTCACTTTAAGATAAAACACTGATTCGACACTCTAGACTTTATCAGGTTAGCATACGCTGTGGCTCGCCCCAGATGATGAAATCCCCAGTACCTTATCTCAATTGACTTATTGTTTAAGAACTCTCTAATATATATGAAAACGTGTTCAACTTTACGGATTTTTTCAGAATGCCTAAAATTTCTGAGAAATTTAGAAAAATTTCAGTTTTAAACTTTTGGCTATTGCAAATGTTTTATTTTTCTTCAAAAATTCGTTGAAACACCAATATCTTCTATGCATGTTGAACACACGGCAGCCAAGCAATAGATGTTTTATGCTTTTCGCACGAGTAAAATAGTTCCCTACCTTCGGTAATGGGATACAAGTTTTTCTACCCCACAATTTTCCTGAAATATGGCCTGATTGTCACTGCGTGCGCGGAGGAGGGGGAACTGACCCCTGCGAAATTGATAAGTTCAACAGGTCGAGCGGTAAATCAATGACCCGCAGTCCATTTTCATTCCACTCTCGATCCAATTCCTTCTTCCCTCTCTCCCTTCCATGCCTTTGTAGTACATCACCCGAATTTCATTCACTGATCCAATTTCCTTTGCCGCATTCTTTGTGCTGCAGCGGCTCGTCCGCTATAGTTGCCCCCTTATTTTAGTCGGGGAATCGGGTAAACGCCCACTGGTTTAGGGTTTAACCTCAATCTACTTGATATTCACTCCAGCCCTGAATAAACACCCAAAACGTGGGTGTTTAGGGCAGGTGAATATTGATGATTTACCATGAAATTGGAGACACAAGACTATTCAACATGGATATGTTTTCAGGTTGGGGGTCTGATGAAAATTCGCGTCACGCTTTTTCCAAGACCAAACAACCCACAAATATTATCAGATTCGAACCTAAAAACGAAGATATTTTGCCAATTATATTGTTTTTTACTAGAATCAAGTGTAGCAACTTCTTGGAGCAACAATCTATGGAACAATCTACTTGAAGATGAAGTTAAACCAAACCCATCTTAGCGAAAATGTTATTCGCGTAGGTGTGTGTCATTCTCGACCTGTAAATGTTTTAGTTTCCTTCAAATAAATTGATACAAGCCCGACTGAGCTGCTGCACCAAGTAGAGAGGGTAAAACATTTACTTTGGAAAGGGAAGTCTCTGATGCGGTCTACCATATAAATATGGCAACAGAGAATTAGGATATTTTTCATTTATTTTTGATGTACGAGCATCCAGACCACCAAACCATACATATCATTCAGTCTATTTGTATAACTAATCTATATTTTACTGAAAAGATTGGTGAGTGGCCTCCTGTTAACCGATATTTACTGATTAGGTGAGCCACAGTATCTCAGACCCTGGGATATATTAGTTTCTTCATCTAAAACTTTTTATGATTTCCTAGTCAGTTTAAAAATTAGGGATTTATAAGTTCAAAGGTTCTACGAACAATTTATTTCACTCATCAACTCGCCAGACGCACGTAGCACGAGTTCAACCTAAATTTTGTAAGACTCAATTAGCAGGTTTAGGTTCTCACGTAGCCACAACGGTGTGTATAGCGTCTCAAATGTCTACTTATGTTGATATTGCATTTTGATTTGCCTGTAACAGATCAAAATTGCAATATAGTCACAGATGTTATACCAGAAACAACTATTAGGTAGTTTTCAATTTTAATAGCGTTAGCAAATGGATTGCACTCCATAATCTTGCGCTCATTTGACTCAAATTACTGATGTTCAATCTACATGATGATGATGATGTTTATATATCATGAATAACTAGTGTATTTGCTGACAGATTTCTCACGTTTTTTAAAATAATAGAATCTGTTTTTTTTTTTTTTTTTTTTTCTGATGTTTTAGAAACCAAAGTATTGTCAGATAATTTGTTGTAAGATATCGTCCTAGCAAAGAATCTTTCAGAATGCTCCAAAACGGATTTCGAAAAGTGACGTAAAGTTGGACAAACTGCGAAGGGAAGGGAGGCGAAGCGATTAAATGAGAAGTTAATTGTGCTGTCCAACCTGACTCAGGCAAGCAGGTTCGCCTCTGATCTTTGCTCCCGTTTGAAAGACGGGGAAAAAGATAGCCCTTCTAGGCAGCATTCCCTAACCTCGTCGGATTTCAACGAAGGGTTTCCTACACATATACAGATACAGCTATACAGCTAGCGAAGCGAGCAATATTCCCTACATACTTCGGATTTCAACGAAGGTTTTCCTACACATATACAGCCATCGACCGAAAAGCGAGCCACATCCGACGTTTTCAACGAGGATTTTTCCTATACAAGTCCCATCGACAGCCATACTGAGCAAGCAAAGCGAGCAACATCCCCTACACACGTTAAACCTACCCTTAGGGATATACCGTTTGCGAGCGAAGCGAGCAACATCCCCTACATGTTTCAATTGTATTACACCTGAATGGGGGGGGGGGGGGGGGGGTAAAAGACCATCGCATTTATACAGCCACACCTTGCGAACGAAGCGAGGCTAGTCTATAAGAAACACGTTTTTCGGAGGTGCCGGATCGGCAGAAGAATTTTCACACTCTTACAAAACCATAGTAGGTAGTTCTTAAAACATTTATAGTCTTTTTACTAATGTTTATGTATTTTGTTCACAGGTAAGGCGATAATTCCAGATTCATACCGATTTCTGGTTTGGAAGGACATTGGTATGTTATGTTGTATGCTACGTAATTTGTTTTACGTCTATTTTATATTGTAGTGGGACACTCATTTTCTCTAACAAGGCGAATCAAGCTTACCCGATGAGTAAATGATGATCAGATTAACCTAGAAAAATAAAAAATCATTCATTGAATCTATACATTGCAACTTATATCCTTCTTTTTAATTGCAATTAAATGTTCTAGTATTTGTACAAAACATTAAAATCAAATCAAATGGAAATAAAATTAGTTGTATAATATTACCTAGCTGAAAAAGTTGGTAGGCTACCATCTGTTACAAACAATCATAAATTCCCATCATCAGTTATATGTTGCTGATGCTATTCTTCGAAATCAATCTAACAGTTTGAGCTTTTTATTTCGTGGTAATGAACGTTTTTCATTACCTTTCGTTTTTATTTGAGGAATCTTTTCACATTACCGTCGCAAGTGATTTAGTTTGTATGTGTGTACATATATGTATATATACTTTGTGCCATCTTTTCATATGTATTTTCAAAGTACATTGGTACCAACTTCCAGATCAGACTTGTGGGGTCAGATCTGACATTTGTTGATCTACGCGTTAGTACTATGAACGTGCTAAACGATCAGGGGCCTATTTCATAAATACACAATTACAAGTGTACAAGTTTACAGGCTAGACAACAGGTACCTGCAATGTACAGTGTAGAATTACAGGTGTTTCATAAAATCAATAGTGCACTTTGTGACAAAAATGACAATTTAAAGGCAGATTTTACAGGAGAAGTTACATTTCTGCTATCAAGTCTAATTTTGAGGTTATTAGGTAGGTACCAACTTGTTGCAGTCGAGTCGAGGTTTGTGAGGACGTGTTGTTTTTTATCGTAAATAATGAGTTCCAAAAAATTTTAGCGCAATGAAGTGTTGAAGTTAATGAGATCGAAGAAGGAAATTTGATGGAATCGTTTTCATCTATACTGTCGAAGAATGATAAAATAGCATCGTGGAAGGATATTCTTGCTGTAGCTTCTGCCGTGGGACTAGTACCGGCATAAGTAGCATAAATCACTACACACATCACCTGTAACTTGAGAACTCCAAAAATACAGGGCTATCGGGGCAGCTTAATAAAATCATCCATTAGAGAGTTCCTAGTAGATCCATCCGTTAAACACAATACGTCGTGCGGTATCGACGATCCGGCGCTGTAACTCTGATGCAATGAATTACGGTGACGCATCCTTCCGTACAGATTCGTTAACGGAACGCAATCCAGAAAAAATGTAATCGCCTAAAATAACCTCCTTCTTTTGACAAAAACTCTGCTAACATTTATAGAAAATAAAAGTTGGGCATGTAGATCAGAATGATGTGTATTGTTTGGTGGTCTGGATGCTCGCAAGCTCGCATCTCAAGAAGACATAACATCAAGTAGTCACTCCCTTAGTAAAAATGCAGATTAGTTGGGCATGTAGATCAGAATGACGTTTTAGAAGTACATTTCGGGAGTTTTACGAGCAAAAAAAAATACGTCAGTTAGCCAGAATTGAACCAACTACGTTAGTCTCACGAGACCGTAATCATATCCATTGAGCTACACTTCAACTGTCGTGTATGGAGACAATCACAATACTTCACTATTCAGTAGGAGGGAGATAAAAGTGGGAGACTAGCGCCGCTGCGCGGCGGAGGAGGGAACCGATTCTATCCCCTCCCTTTTCAGAACTTCTGACTGCATCGATGTGTTGGGAGGCTGGATCGATAGTATCGAGAGTATTCGATGGCAGAAAAAAAGGAGTGGGGGATCCCTCGATGTGTGCTGCACGGAGAAGCAAATCCTAAAATAACCTCCTTCCGTGGACTTAAATAACCTCCTAGGGATAATTTCATCCTTCCATGGATTTAGCGTTACAACTAGATCCGTTAAGGACTTGACGTGACTATGATGTTTCTCGTTACCGCACGCCGTATTGAGCCCGACGAATCTACTAGGAATTCTCTATTTTGACACTTTTATATCGTAACTTGTAGAAAACTTTTGAAGAACGCCTGTAGAGTTGTAAAAAGTTAACTACACCTACCTGTAGACCTGTAATATTCACTGGGACTTACAAATGTACAGCTGTAGCTTTATGAAACGCCTGTACTTATTATTCACCTGTAAAATTTAAAAACTTGCCTGTAAATTGTAACTTGTTGTTTTATGGAATAGGCTCCAGGCTTTTTTGATTTTTGCTGACAAATGTTGGCAACATATCTTCAGGGCTCGATTATCCAACTCATTCATACACAAACCAACCTTCAATCTTATAACAGTCGTGAATTAGGAAGCCAACCAAATTTAGGTTGACCGCTATGGATTCACATGAAGGAGGTAACTAGAACATTTTGTGAAGCGGTGGGCAAAACTCCATCTCTACTATTCACTTTAGAATGGTATCGGAGCAGCCGTTTGTCTAAAAAGTAAAAGAATTGCTTTTCCCCTTATTACGTTATTATTAAATTAGTTTTCTGTAGTTCCAACATGCACAAAAAAACCGAGTTTTCCCTGACTTTACTAAAACGACAGTAAAATTAGCACTCTGGCAGATTGCCCATTCGTTGGATTTAGGAGCGGGTTGGTTGGCTCCAGTAAAACTCCTGGATTCATGGTCTTAGGCCCACTAATATGTTAGCTGGCGGGTATCCATTTCTTGAGAGCCTTGGAGAGCATTTATCTGGTCTTTAAAAGAACGAAACAAAAAAAAGTTCTCTTAGCTTGAGTGATGTGTTTCAGTCTACGTTCTCTTTAAACACAGTCCTGAAGCTCGGGTCGGAAATGGGTGATTATCGATAGAGGGTTGTATTTATAGTTTGACAATTTAGTCCCTTCTGAACAAGAAAATATTTTTTGCGATCTTAAACACGCAATACAAAATGGTGGTCTCACAAAGATGGCCACAATTGTTCATTTTCTACTCATTAACCAATAATACCCAAACCAGTCATAGATTTACCTACGTAAGATGAATAGACAACTTCAGATTTGATTTTTATAAAAAGACAACTGTAAATTTGATTTCCATCATCTGCATTATGCAAATATTGTTAGATATTTTACAATTTTAAGTTTTTTTATTTTAAATCTGATTTTTTAGTATCCCACAGTTCCTGAGAAGAAATGTTGGAGGAAAATTAAGGGCAGACAGGCCTTTTTATTAAGGTTTTTTGAAGCGATTCGACCCAAACAATTCTAAATTATCTCTTGAAATGACAGAGTTGCAAACAGTTTAAAAAATGGCGAATTTTAGGTGAGTCTTCACCTCCCCCCGTCTAGACTTTAGTCCTTTAAAATCACCTAGGGACCAAAAGAATAAAATGAATAAAATTATAAACGAAATTGTAGGAAAAATGTACTTGAGTTTCATTATTATGTGCTAAACTTAAATCGTTAAAAACTGCTAAAATGCTTGAAATCTTAAATTGTTGCTTGACCAGCAAATTTTAGGTAGAACAAGTTTTTTAGCCATAACATTGACAGGGTAGTAGCCATTAGGTAGTTGCTCTCAAAGTGCTCAAATAAATAAAAAAAAAAATAAAAAAAAAAAAAAATAATACGATAATTTACGAAAATCCGCTCATATGGTCATGCAGCATAACTGGGACTTTTTGAATCGAAATTCTAAGGAGAGATGTTGTATGGAATGACATGCACACATAATTTAACTTGTTAGGTCTATGAGTTTCATCTCCTACTCACCTAGTCTACATTACAGTTTTCTGCTCTTCGTCTGTTAAGGTGGTTAGGAAGGTTTAAAAAATTTGTTTTACCATTTTTATTATTATTCTTACTATTTATTTGTATGATATTGCAACATCTATTGAACATTTCAAGACCAACGGCAGGTCTCTACTACGAATATTAATGAAGATATGAATTTTCTAAGTTATCTGTGCATCACCCACAAAAAACACAGAAAGTTTATTTTCAAGATTATCTATAAACATAACCTTCTTATTCTTCTTCTTATTTAGGGGGTTATCTTAAAGGGGGTCGTAGCATTGGCGACTTGTATCTTATAATTATGTAATGATAACTTCAAATAAATAAAATTTGAGAGGAAGTCAATGATTTGTACCATGGAGGAAGCAAATATGTGAAACTAATGGGAAAATAAAGAGAAAGAAAGGAAGTCGAGGGGGGGGGGGGTGTTCAATTTTTTTGATATCGATGTATCGAATCGGTAAAGTTGATTTTTTATGGATAGTGTTTTGAAAAGAGTTGATAAATTGACAGAGAGGTACCCAATTGAACAGCACTAGTTATTTAAGTGAGTGATAAGATGTTTCTTTCTTCTCGAAGGACCATCAGTATTGTTGCCCCTACTGACTTGAATATGATTTTCAACTCATGGAAAAGGTTCAGAAAAAAATCAGTACTGCAATCTAACAAGTAATACTGCCAACAAGTATAATTGCAAATTAAAAAGATGCGAACATAATATGCATATAATGATTTAGAGTGATTTAAACCCTCTGGACGACCATGTGTTGCCGCAGCGACGTCGACGAGGATCCACAGGTAGATAAGTGCTTGATTCCTTTGTTCCCTGTTGAAGTAGCAAGCCAGCCGGCTTGGCAATCTGCCTGATACTTCAATTTTCCGTCGGTAAAATATGCACAAAAGCTCCGTGTTGACGAGGAAAACCGTCTCCAAGAACGGTTGATTTGCAGGAGCACAATAAAAAACAGCTCTGAACTTGTTAAGATGAACAAAGCGCTTTTTATACAGGTAGATGAAAGAATCAATCGAAATAAAAAAGAATGAAATAAAAAAGCGAAGATAGGAAATCCGAAAAACAAGGCAGAGCGAGGCGCAGGTACTCAGTGGCGTGGCGGATCCAGAGAGGGGCTAGGGGGGGCTGTAGCCCCCCCCCCCCCCCCTTGGGCATCCAATTTACACTAGATAAAATGGGTAATTTGTTTTGTTCGATTGCCGAACATGAGAGGAATCCGCGCGCCCGACGATGTCATAGGCTGTCTGGCTAGCCAAGGTCATTCTCCTGCACCTCCCACTCCTCTAGCAGTTGCCTTTGGAGCTGCATTAAGAAGAAGTGACTTTATCTTGAGTTTAAACACAGCTGTTCATTGCTTAGCTCATACTGTAAAACTGAGTAAGTTTCTCCAAGACCCCAAACAAGACCTATCAACTGCAAAAGGTTATATAATGTCAATACTAAGCAAACTCAAACAAATGAGATCGGACGTAAACATTGACTTCAAGAAAGTATTTACATCTTCACAAGCCACAGCATTGCAATTAGGAGAAGAAATAATCTTACCCCGAACATGCAGCCGACAGACTCAAAGAGCTAATGTCCAGTTACCAGGTCAAGATGCAGAACAGTATTACAAGGTGGCAATACACATTCCATTTTTGGATCACCTTATTTCTGAGTTGAACACCAGATTTAGTGCCGTAAGTGAGGTTTCACATCTGGAGGGACTAATTCCATCTAACTTTTCTAATCACACAGTTGAAGAAGTGTTGGAAGCTGCAAATATCTACTATGAGGACATTTCTGCTTCATCATTAGAGTTATCAGCAGAGATTGGACTTTGGCGGGAACATTGGAAATCGGCAATCCCCAAGGATCTTCCACAAAGTTGTGAAATTGCTTTGTCAAAGTGCAATAGAGATTTCTATCCAAACGTAGCAATTTTATTGCAGATATTCGCTACGTTACCGGTCACAACTGCCTCGACCGAGCGGAGCTTTTCTTCCCTGAGAAGAATAAAAACTTATCTCAGGTCAACCATGACAGAAGACCGATTGAACGGGATTGCACTGGCTCATATTCACAAGGAAAGGGAAATCGATGTAGATAAAGTCTTACATCATTTTAGTCAGTCAAAAGCAAGACGAATGTGTTAGTCAAATTGGGCCATCGAATAACTTATTCATAGAATTGTAGTATTCAAAAAAGTTGTAACATTAAAGTTTGTTTTGAATACGTTTTTTTTATTATTACTGTCCTTTGAAATGGTCACAACTTATTTCTTTGTTTTCAACTGTAAAGAGTAAACCAGTTAAAACTCATACAATTCTTCTGCTTTAGACCTATTTGTAATCTGGAATAATAAGTAATGCATTATAGAAACTTATTATAAGGTAAAATAACTAAAAACGTAAATACAGGTTTAGGGCCCCCAGACCCTCCGGTGTTTTCACCCCCCCCCCCCCCCCCCCCCCCCTTGGCCTATCCTGGATCCGCCACTGTAGGTACTCGGTACTCGGATGAGGAAGGAGGGGAAGGACGCTGAACAGCTGATGTCCCTACTTTCTCATCTCCTTTACAGAGTTCGTCACGCCAGGTAAGGTTGTGGTCATCTGTTGTGTGGTGTTGGGTCGACGGGAAGACAGTAGGTAGAAATCGACGAACATTCCTGAACACTGAAGTAGGTAGGCACATTATATAGATGAATCTGAAAATCTTCAACATAGGTAACTACATAAATTTCAAAAATAACAACACAAAAACTGAACAAGTCGGGAATTCCAACAAATCCCAACCAGATAGTTTCACTCTATATCCTCTTATCAACACCAATATTATAATGTTGACAATGGAGATAATCTCCCCCGTCTGTTTGCTTTAAATGTTATTGAAAACAACTAGAAACAGCCGGGAAACTTTAAAACAATATGGTCAGTCAGATAATGGGGCGAATATGAAGGAAAACGTGATTTTTTCCCGATAAAATAAGGTGATTTCAGTAAATAGTGCAGCTTTTTGGGTAGTAAATTTTCCATCGAATCCAGTGATATATAGCAAAGTAAATTTATTTGTATTAAAAGTGGTAAAATATTGAGCTTGTGTAGAAGAGTACAACTTCGTGGTGCGCCGGGAAGTAAACCTTCCTAATCCCCTCAATAACCGTTAAATAGCATTTTTCAGTCAAATGACACCTTCTTTCTATCGAATGAAACTTCGTATCGACCAAATGAAACCTTGTTCCAATTAAATTAAACCTCGTACCTACCAAATGAAACCATGTACCAATCAAATTAAACCTCCTACCTACCAAATGAAACCATGTACCAATCAAATTAAACCTCCTACCTACCAAATGAAACTTTTTTTCAAACAAATGAAACCTCATTTCATTCAAATGAAACTTTTCGGTCCACCATATTGCTGATCACCGCGACAGACTGCTCCAACTTCGTGATAAACATGATGAGAAACTGCTGCCGCAGCATCTGGACACCCGCCTCACTAAATTAATTTGTAGTGACTCTGTATTAACTTGTTCAGCAAAAATCTGAAATAAAATGCAATTTTTCTCTGGATGATTCGAAGAATTTGAAATAAGAATAATTGAAATAAGGTTTCATTTGCTTGAAAAAAGTTTCATTTTGTTGAAAACAGCTCTCATTTGATTTGTACATGGTTTCATTTGGTAGTTACGAAGTTTCATTTGATAGAAAAAAGGTTTCATTTGACTGAAAAATGCTATATTAAACGGGATGAAATTATTTACAGTTGAAAGCAAATAAATAGTTGTTCTCACAGATGAGTGTATTTTGCACGACAGTGGAGATGGACGGACCTTCCGTTTCCGTTTATTCAGTTTCTCGTTTCGTCGGATGTAGTTAATTGACTCGCTAATTTACTGGTTCGTACTGGTATCACTTATTTCATGATCTACGCCAGCGTGGACTTGAGGGATATCGGATCACCGTCAACCCACCCAGTAACTTGATGATAAAGTGATGCCGTTTTCAAAATTAATCAGTACTTAATATAATATATACCTAACTAGGTTGAGAAATACTTTATTATAAATTAGGAAGGAGGCAAAACCTGCGGAATTGTCCGTGCAGGGGTGAGGGGAGGGAAGATAACAAAATTCCAAATAGTACTTTCGAAACGAAAAAGCGATATTTTAAATGGGAGAAATCTCACATTGAAAATTGGGGGCAGTAGTTCACCCCAGCACTATTGTGAAATGAAAAGCTTATCATTTATTTACATTAAAAAATTACAAGCTTTGTATTTTACAATAGTGCTGCTCTACCATCCCACTTTCAATGACTGCAGTGTATATTCTACCTGTACCAACTTGTAAGCACCTACATCTAGCTATCCTCTAGCTCGTATCATATACCTATATGCCCATATCATTCTGTGGTAATTAAATGTATTTATTGTCTTGCAATAGTATGTCCTGAGGAGGCCAAATAGGCGAAACTAGTCGACACAATAAAATATCACTGGAAGGCTCCTCAAATTCTTCCAAAAGGAGATACCAACTTACCATTATATCCTCGCCAAAGCGTGAAATCTTTGCTACATGCAGAACTTTCTCGATTTCTCCAAAACTTCGTTCTCAGCTCGGTAGGGCAGTAAGTTCTATATGAAAGTGATTGTATTCAAACCAATGATCCCTTCTGAGCAAACAAGCCCTAATCGCCTGAGCAAAAACTTGAACCTTCGATTTTACAGAATCGACGCTCCTGCTACTTATTGTTATTCATAAATTCCAATAATCTATGGCATAATTTCAGGAAGAAACGCATTATATATTGTTGTTTAATAACGTTTCGACATATTAAATAGGAATTCCCAATATTATTCCCCGTCTCTAATTATCATATTCCTCTCGTCGAATGAACCATCCAACACATTTCACTTGTTTTTTTTTTCCGTCTACTTTCAGCGTATTTTCTCAATAGTTTTAATTATTCTTTCTTCCAATTTTTTTTTTTCTTCTTTTCTTTCATGCAAATCCGTTTCGAGGCATTCTGGAACGATTCTAGAAGTTTGCGCTTTTTCATTTATAGAATTCCGAGCCAAAATTAGTTTTTACCTTACAAATTTAGGTTCTTCCCTACTAAATGGGGGTTTTCTCACCCAAATTCAATTTTTTCCGCAATCAAATTCAGTTTTTCTCAATCAAATTCATTTGTTTCCTTCTATATATATATATATATATATATATATATATATATATATATAAGTAGTATCCGAATACCAATCCTGGACCACCGACTTCAATCTCTGTTGAAAATGCTTTTCTGTTAAATCTCTGATAAAAATGATTCCGACTTCAATCTCTGTTAAAACTGATTTTGTGCTAAACCCTGTTAAAAATGATTTTCTGTTAAATCCTGTTAAAAATGCTTTTCTGTTAGACCCTTGATAAAATTTTTCATCACAAAACATCAGAACACATTTTTTATCACAAAACATCAGAACCAGTGACTTTTGGAGGGTATGTTAAAAGGATCTCTCCAATAAAAATAAACATGTCTCATCCATTTTTACAATTTTCACTTAAGCATATCGAATTCATTGAATGTTTCGCGTATATCGATAGAGATAGAGATATGAAAGTATATAGGTTTATTGAGCAACTAGTATACGGAGAAATCTCAGCTGATAAAATTGCAAATTTTAAAACACAGTTGAAAAATGTAGGGGTTGAAAAATTCGTAAATACCGTTAAGAAAACAATACCAGTATCTCCGAAAAAAGACGTGAAATATAAAAGGAAAAATATCAAAGAAAATATGTTGGAGAATTACATTATTCGTAATAATCGAGATAAGAAATTTCTACAAGAGTTGAACGTAAAGATTTTTTTAAAGATGATCCCAGATAAAAATATAATTGTGGACGATGGTAATATTATCGATATAATATTACCTTGATTTCGTATTCGCGCTTATCTGAAATTTCATCGTCTTTTGCAACTCCGTCAGTTCGTAGTATTCTGAGGGGTAAGTTAAAAGGATCTCTACTATAAATAAAATGGAATACTTTAAAGCGTTAAGAGAACTCGAAGATGGAAATTGTCTTTCCAAGAGCGAGTGGCAGGCAGTATCTAAATCTGGAGAACTGACTGATTATTTCGTGAGGAAGTATCATAAGTTTTTGGATTTACCAACTGTGAAACGTAACTTTCTCAATGGAAAAAATAAACTAACTGAAAACATTCTAAATTTTACTCCTTTCAAAAATATTAACGTTTGCAAAAATTGTGGTGTTAGAGTACTAAATGGTAATATTTGTTTTGAATGCATCGAAGAGGATAATCAAAATATGCTAAAGAGTGTGCACAGTATATTTACATTTGTAAGAGAATCTGTAGTAAGAGGAGAGATGGAAAAGGAGATGGAAGAGGAGATGGAAAAATATTAGGTTTTTATAAGAATCCCTTATAAAAATTATAATTTAGTATTTACTTTAATCCTACCTATAATTCCATTTTCTTTCTCGTTTTGTGTTTTCATAAGCTCCTTCAGATGATCTACGAAATTTTCTTTTCCTATTCCAATTTTATGATGTCCCCAAGCAAGAGTATCCATACCATTTTCCAGAATATACCTTTTATCATCGTAGGCACTGAGCGCTTTCTTGTTCTGTTTAATGGTATAAATATCGTGCTTGTTTGTTCTGAACATCATTTGCGTTTTGTAGATCGGTTTCTTGGTCAACAGACATTCTTTGAAATCATTGAATTTAATGTCCTGTTCAATAACGTTTTTCTTGATCCCTTTCGCTTTCTTTGTTTCTTTTTGATTCTCGAACGTTTTGTGTGCGTAAAGTTTCGATCTTAGTCCGACAAATTCCTCCATTACTTTTCCGCTCATTTCATCTTTGAATTTTCCAAGTACTTTCTTGTTCACTTGAGGTATACCGTAGACATTTTCTTTCGGATAATCGGATGTATCAAACTGATCAATCATGTTGTTTTTAATATTCGAGTAAAAGTCTTCAGTCTTTATATCCATGATCAGACTGTCCGTGTCACAGTACATCAATTTGACATTTTCTCCGTATTGTTTCTTTATCGTGTTGTAATAAAAATCGTACATTAGAGTTTTTGAAATGTCCAAAATACTCATTCCAATGTAGATTGGTTTATTGAAAAGAATTTTGGTCTTTTTCATGTGAACTGCTGCTAAATTTTCAGTGAATATCGTTCTACGATCAAAAGTAGGTTTTGCTATCAATAATTCCAGTTTCTTTCCGTTTGAGCATAATTTGATATCGATTCTTTGCCTGATATTTTCCATCGTTTTTCCGAATACACTGTTGTTCATCAATTTGAAAAATTCCTTTTCAAAATCATTTTTCGCTTTCGTTCTCAGTTCCGTGTTGAAGTCAATGTACACTTTCAACCAATCCGATTGATCAAACTCCAGAACTTTGTGCACTTTCTTTAGTTTCATCCCCATGCTCAGACACTGTTTCAAATTCCTGTAGTGCAAAACGTATCTATCTTTGTTGTACAAAGTTGTCATCAGTTTAGGTAATTTTGTATTTCCAATCCTGTTTTCCGGTGCAAGTGGTAGATCCGAGTGTAAATCGTGTAGTTCTTTAGGATATTCCAAGTCAACTTCCAGAAAATAACCTTTGGGAGACTCATCACATATATTTTCAACATCTAAATTATCCATATCTAAATTGTACAAGTTCTCTATCCATTTAAAACCACCATATGGTAAGTATTTGGACATTGCCCATCCATAAAGGTTGTTAGCGTCTACGTACGCTATGTAACTCGAAGGTTTAGATGGGTCATATTGTTCACCCATGTACTTATTGTTTGCTTTTGCATGCCTGTTACTACATTGAGATATTCCACCGCGAATTCCTTTTTCTATCATTAAAATTTTATTATAATCGGTCAACAGTTCCAATTTAACTTTTGTCATTTTCAACATACAGTCCCACGAGAATCCAGGTGTTGTGTAATACCATGCAGGATCTAGTTTGTATGTTTTCAGGGAAATATCTCTGAAATTTTCCATCACATCTGCAAGCAGTAAGATGTCACTTTTGTTGTAAAGCGCGGTGAATTCCCACATGTTTTTAATACCGAATTTTTCCCAAACTTCTTGTGCATTTTTATATTCGTTTTCTTTTACATTTTGTTTATTTAGATGGCTGTAAAATTTCTCTATAGGTGGCAAACAGGTTTCATCGTACCTTTCCGAACTATCCATGTACTCATATGGGTAAGCTAGTTTCCTTGTCATCAACTCCAAGTTCTCTGTTCCAAAATGTTTTTTCCAGTTCCTTAAATTGATCTTTCGTTAAATTTCCCACTAGTTTTTCCAAAGAGCTTGCTAGAAATTTGTACGAATCCACGAACCTTATTTCAATTTTATTCATTACTTTGTTTCCTTTCTCATTAAATTTTCCAGAGTCGTACCTAAGAATCTTTGAAAACGAAATGTACTTTTCCTCAGTATTTGGAATCAATCGTATTTCCCCTTCATCCTCTCCGAGTTGTTTTATAAATAAGTGGGCATCGTACCCAGCCAGGTTGTGGAAAAATACAGGTACGAATCTCGGACATTGATACTCCAAATTACACAGAGAATGGGCGGTACCTCTAAATTCTCCTGACAAATGGTCATGATCTTTTACTTTTATACAATTATCAGGTATATTTGACTTAAAAACTTCTAATTCTTCAATATATATATCTGCTTGATTGTCATTCTTTTTATCAATAAAGTGTTGAATTGTTTTTCTTATTACATCAAGTTTCTTTTCTAACATTGGAGGCAATTCGTTAAAACCTCTCTCACAAATGTGACAAGATTTAGCATTTTTGAATTCCTGTTCCTGTTCGTTTGTCAATGGTTTCATGGGTACAATTTTATCGTAATATTCCTTAGCAATGTGTAAAACTTCCTCTTTCAGTTTCTGATAAAATACTTTTGGACAATCTGGACCAGAATATTCGACTGGAGGTTTATAATATCCGTTGGAATACTTTATGTAATATGAAAAACTGCTAGCTTCGTGTTTTTGAATTTTATTAGTGAACGTCTTAGTTTCATCAGGTTGACAAGTTTGAAGTTTGCTTAGAAAACTTTCAAAGTCCGAGTAGATAACGAATGGTACTTTCATGGAGCGTTTATAATTTTCAAATTGTAAAACATTATCGTAAGGTTCTGGTAGTTCTACTTTAACAGCTTTATGAGCTCCACAATATTCTTTATGTTCGTTTAATTTAATCTGAGTTCCAAAGCTATTCAAGCACATTTTACATAAAAATCGTTTGTGGCCATCCTTTGTTAGCTGACTATGACCAACAAGTTTCCATAAGTCCTTGATCCAACAATAATGTTCAGTTTCCTCGTTTTTCAAGTAAAACAAGTCAATGTGCCTTTCCTTTTCCTCTTTCGTTATTTCCAAGGGTACTATAATATTTTTTTCATCCAGACAGTAAACGTTTATGGAAATCCCAGTTCTTTTCTCAAACAATTTTATACTCGTAAGTTTCATAGGAAAACTGATATCTTTCAACGCTTCATCAAACTCATGTTCCCATGTTATGTAATTTCCTATTCTATCAGAATGGTGGTCAGCTGGATGAAGTGCAGACAGAACAGACCAAAGGAAACATTTATTATCGTCATTTTTCACATTTATAATTGCTTTCCTATATTGTAGAAAATTAGGGAGTGGGATGTAAGACGATCCTCTCAAAGGAGTGTACTTGTTAACGTTCAGTTCTAAATGCTTGATTTTGTGAAGTTGCCATTGAGATCCTTTTATTTCGAACGTTTCCATTTCATTTAGAATTTTCTGTTTCATTTCCTCGTAACAATTTGGTACTTCTGCTGACTGCAATATTATTACGTTTTTAGTTTTGAAATTGAGTTCATATTATTTTCGTTAGTCCCTTTTTTAAATTCTGCGATTAAAACTACATTAACTTTTAGTTTCATTTCTCTAAGTTTCATGTTGATTAAACCAGTTACGATTTTTTTAATACTGTCAAGAAATTTGTAAGCATCTTTAAATCCTTTCGTATTTTTAATATTGTAAGTCACTAATCTAGATTTAAATGCAGTTTCCTTTTCTCCAACTTCAGTTCTCGGTTCTTTGCTTTTTTCAAATATTTTTTCACTAAAATTAAATACTTTGTGCAATTTCCTCGGATTTACAAATACAGGTTTCGCTTTCCTAGATTCTTTGCTTTTTTCAAATACTTTTTCAAATATTTTTTCACTAAAATTAAATACTTTGTGTAATTTCCTCGGATTTACAAATACAGGTTTCGCTTTCCTAGGTTTTCTGATAGTCATTGTCCGGTCCGGGTCGTTTTTTTCATGGCGCTTAGACTTTAGGTGTCTAGCCCAATTTTTATAAGTAGTGCTAACATCGCACTTTTCACAATGTCTTCTCGCATCATACATTTTATTATAGAATATATTCTTTTAACTAGCCCCTCATTTTTTTTTTTTTTGAATTCTTAAAGGTGAGGGCGAATCGCCCTCACCTTTTTCTTTTGTCTATTATAGTAGAGATCCTTTTAACTAGCACGGTGGTTGTTTAGTTTACCATGGAATCACCAAATCAAAAAATGAAAAAAAATACATGCATAACATCAAGTTTGTGGTAGTTTCGTTATTGTTAACCGAGATCAAATTTTGCAGCTCACATGTGAGCTGCAAAATTTCGTATGAAATTAGAGCCGCGGTCGGGTTTCCGACCGCGGCTCACATGTGAGCATCGGCTCTAAAATTATGAGCTTTCTTACGTTAAAGAGGGGGCGCGATTCGCGACCCCCCACTTTAAGGAATTGTGTTTTAAAAGAAATTTTTAAATGTTCTCGACTTGTATTCGTCTTTACATCGGACCCCCGTCGAATCGACGGGGGTCCGATGTATTTACTGTTAAAAATCAAATTGACTTGTATTCGACTTTAACGTTAAAGAGGGTGGCCAAATTGGCCACCCACTTTAAGAGTTTTAAAATATCCCTATAAATGTTCTCGACTTGTATTCGACTTTAATGTTAAAGAGGGTGGGTCCGATTTGGACCCCCCCCCCCCCCCCCCACTTTAAGAGTTTTAAAAGAAATTTCTAAGTATTCTCGACTTGTATTTGCCTTTAAAGGTGGTGTCTACTAGACACCACCTTTACGAATTGGGTTTTAAAAATAAAAGTGTCTTGTGTTTGCCTTAATAGTGGCGGTGAATCACCGCCCCTATTTAAAAAAATATATATTCTATAATAAATAAATAGAAATGAATAGGGAGCAGCTATTGAAAAAAATTAATTTTGAAAACAACACAAACAAGCTTTCTGAACTAGAAATCGGAAAACCTTACAAAATTATAAACTTTGAATTTGTGTCAACGAAATACTCGTGGGAGGCTGTTATAGCCAATCTAGGAGAATTTAGAGTGTTCATACCAGAAAGATGTATTCAAAAATTTGATAAAAATGAACTCCAAGCTCTAGTTGAGTACGGTGTTTGCTTAGTGTACCATGGAATCACCAAATCAATAAATGGGAGAGACATGTATAACATCAAGTTTGTTTAATAAAAACGTTTTAATGGAAATTTTCCATTAAAACAACAATATTATACTAAGATTTTTTCAGAATTCAATTTCCCTCTGCATGTTTTTAAAACAGTTTCATAATCTTTTCCGTTTGAAAGTTCTTTTAACACTATCAAAGACAGATGTCCACAAATTGGAGGATCATTATACTTTTGAATTTGTTCGGAATTGTAAAAAATATGTTTATTTTCCAAGTATTTTACCAACTCTTTAGGAGGTGGTGCGTTTCCATAGGAATCGAAATAATATTTTTCTTTTTCGGATTTTTTAAAATAACAAGTCCAGTGACTACCATTTTGATAAGAATTTTCCAAATTAATAATTCCACATTCAACGGATTTAGGTCGATCAGGAAGTTCATCTTTCATGAAAATACCTCGGAAATGTTTTATTTTAAAATTTTTCGCGAAACGATGTAAATCTAAATTACTCAAAGGTTGGTAGTTTTCCGTTTTTTTCGTTTTTTTAAACCGGACCCAATACTTAAACTTTTTGCATTTTGTGCTAATCTCTCCATTTCCAAGTTATGGCGTTTGATTTCTGCTTCTTCAGCAGATTTATGCTTAGAATCAATAACGCTAGAAGCTACTGCAGCTCCACCACCCAATAATGCCCCAAGAGCACCAATTCCTGCAAACAACAATGGTAAGAATCCGCCCGTGTGATTCAATTGTAGTTGTTCGTAATCCAAAGTTAACGTAATTCCTTTCTTTTCTCCTCTCGCTTTTTCAAATGCTTTTGATTGAGTTTCCCACAGTTTGATTTTATGTTTTCCGTTTCCTGAAATTTGTTTCGCTGTCAAAAGAATTGTAACACTTCTGCGCTTCTTGTAAGCGGCTCGCATTTTGGTTAGTTGATTTTCGGTTAAATCTATTTTTTTCGTAATCATAGTTATTTATTATAGTAAAATTTTTTAATAACGAACTCTCATACCAAAGGATCGTTTACTCATTGTAACTTCCTCACCAAAGGATTGTTTACATTTCTTTGCAACTTGTTTACCTTTCTTTGCAACTCCCATACCAAAAGCCTGTTTACCTTTCATTGCACCTCTCACTACAGCTGCAGCTGTTTTTTCTTTCCAACTTGCATCACTAGCGTACATTCTTTCTTTTGCCACTTTTTCCAGTGCTTTATCCGCTATGTGTCTTTCTTTCGTACCTGTGTGATCTCTGTAAAATATATCATGTTGCTTACAACCTTCGTCCAATTTATTAATTCCAGGATCTCCTCTTTTCAATCGTTCATCTAGTTTTGTAAATGGACCACAATAGTTGTATCCGGGTAAATGCATTTCAGGTACGAAACCATCTAGTTTATTCAGCAAAGTATTTAAAACTCCGGATCCACTTTTAATAATTCCTTTCGGCAAACTGTTTACAACTTTCATCAGATATTCTATTCCTTTGGGATTATCTATGTTTTTTTCCAACTGATCGCTTATAAACTTTACAATTCCTAATTTTTCATTGTGAAAATTGTTATTACCAGCTCGTTCTTGTGCGTGCAAATAGAACAAACGCTGTAGCAGCTGTTGGAGGTTGTCAATGTATTTAAATTCCACTGGATTTTCAGAATATTCTATCAAACCCGAACCAACTTTACTTGCTTTGATTTCTTTCCAAATAGGTGCGATCAACTCTTTCCATTTTTTCCCCGTACTAGACTTTACTTTATTGGTAGTTGGATCGTTCTTTTGGTATAGAGAGTTCGTTTGAATGAGAATTTTCTTGTAAACTTTCAAATCCTCTTTAGTGTATTTATCAGGATCAGGTCCTAGAGGATCAGTTAACAAACGCCATAATCCGTGAGTTCCTTTGTAAGTTTCATTTTGAATAACGATTGCATCTCCATTTACTTGAATTTGTTGGTCTCCGATGTAAATTTTGTCCTCTTTTCCCCATATACCAAATTGTTTATCATCCTGTCTGATGTAAAGTCTCGCAATAGGACCAATTCCTTTCGGACCAACGCTATTCGATGGGGTTTCATTCCGATCTACCATATCCATGATGCTTGATAAGCTACTTCTCGTGTTTACTACGGTATCATCTGACGCAGTATCAACTAGTGCAGAAGCTCCTTCGTTTGGATTAATGTCAAAAGTATTAGTTGGTCCAAAAGTTACAACTTTCTTTCTAGGAGAACTAGTTGGCTTGTAGGGAACAATTTCTAGTTTCTTTATGATGTCTTCATCAGCTTGTTTCACAGCATTTATTACTTCAACTACTTTTTCAGTGATGGGTGCAAACATCTTTTCTTGAGTTTCTCTTTCGTTAAACTTATCTACTCTAGCTTCTCGGAAAGCACGTCTCAACTCTTGTTCTTGTTTTTGAATTTCGTTAGCTTCCTTGACAGTCATTTCTTTTTTAGGTTTTTTCAGGAAAATTCTATTTTCTGGTTCTGAATCATCAGGTTGATTACGAGTTTCTCTTTCGTTAAACTTATCTACTCTAGCTTCTCGGAAAGCACGTCTCAACTCTTGTTCTTGTTTTTGAATTTCGTTAGCTTCCTTGACAGTCATTTCTTTTTTAGGTTTTTTCAGGAAAATTCTATTTTCTGGTTCTGAATCATCAGGTTGATTACTAGTTTCTGAATCATCACGAGTTTCAATCTTTTTTTTAATTTCCTTACATTTTTTCAACAAAAATTTTTCTAAATGTTTTTCAGTAGACATTTATTATAGTAAAAAAAAAAAATTTTTTTTTGTCGAATATTTAAATCCAAATTTAACGGTTATTTTAACGGTTATTTTAACGGTTATTTTGATCGTTTAACGGTGTTTTTGACCGTTTATTCACCGACTCGAGAAACGTTTTCTCAAACTTTTTCATGTATCGACCGTCTTTTAATTGTTTTGTTAGGTTTATCGTTAGAAATCCAAAATCATCGTCCCAACATTCGTTGTATATTTCTTTGAATCGTTTGAAAGTAAAATCTGTTCCAGCATACTTATCGTAAATCACTTTCATGTAATCTGGATCTTGCTTGAAAATACACAGGAAGTTCAGATTGCCTCTAATCAACTGTCTATCAACTTTAGTGAATGATTGAGTTAGATAAATGCAAGAAATATTCCTGTGACGCCCTTTCGCGTAATAATCTTTTATAACTCGTTGATGTTCAACATTAACACAATCATCGAAAACTACAAGACTGTTTGGTAGGCATTCATCTAGTACAATTAGTTCGTCGCAACTATCGTAAAAATGCACTATTTTCATTTCAAATTTAGCCTCTATTTTTTCACTATTTTTTCTCAAGCCTTTATAAAATTCTTGTTCTAAAGTTGTGGAACATATGTAGAGATTGTCATGGGGAATTCCCCATGGTTTAGTAATCAGGTTGTACAATAGAGTGGTTTTTCCACATCCGCTTGTTCCAACTATTAAACATCGAAGAGGAAGCGGTAGTAATCCATTATGAACTTTGTTTGATTCAAATGGATGAGGATCAATATTGTATTCATGACTCATTTTATTTATTATATATTATATAATAAATAATGTTTATAAAAATTTCAGGAGATACAATATGGTTTGAGGAACCGATTCCACTCGATCCGAATAAAGAGTATCAGTTGGGCATGTCAGCATTGATGTTTACAACTAGGAAAACGTTTGAGATAAAAAACTTCAAGTTTTCATTCACATTTCCTTTCCCCGATGAAACTTACGATGATGTGCATGAACTTAATGGTGAATACACAATGAGTTCGTTCAAATCCGAGTTGATTAGTCATTTGACTAGTTTTCAAAGTATTTTGTTAGCGAAAATAGATACTTTGAAAAAGCTCGAAAACCAGACGGTAGAAATACCAAAAGATAAACAAAAAGATAAACAAAAAGATACACAAAAAGATACACAAAAAGATATGCAGAAAGATATACAGAAAGATATACAGAAAGATATACAGAAAGATATACAGAAAGTTAATCCGAATAATTTGAAATTCAATCTCGAACACCTAACTGACGATAGTTACAGAATTGCTGCTAACTTCCCCATGGATATGAAAATTATAAATGAAGGTAACTTTTGTGACATATTCCAATTGAGAACTTGTTCCGATAATTCATTCAAAAAGAACACCAACTACGTGTCAAATAACAATGCTACTCAACTCGTATTTTCGAGCAAAATAATCGAATGGCATTGCAACATTACGGAATACAGCTTTACTAATCACGAGAAACACCCACTTTTGCACGTTGAACATGAGTTATTACACGTTTCTTTCATAGAGAAACCACTGTCACCTAATACTATTTACACGGAAAAACCAAAGAAAGTAGTTTTCATTCCACTAAGAAAAGGACTGAAAGAAATAAATATGATAAAATTGTCAACGACCACGGGAAATAACGAACCCATTCGATTCAACGATATTAAAGCTTACTTGTTGCTGAAAAGTAATTAATTTTTTCATAGTAAATAAAAATTATACGGTTCCCCTTTAATAGGGGAGGCGAATCGCCTCCCCTCTTTAAGAGTTTTAAAAATATACTCTACTTGTGTTTAACTTTAAAGGTAGCGTCTCGTAGACACCACCTTTATTAGATTTTAAAAATATACTCTACTTGTGTTTACCTTAATTTAGGGCTGGTAAATTACCGGGTCTAAAAGTTTTTAAAAACGGCATGAAATTAATTTTAGTAAATAAAAAAAAAATAAAAAAAATTATATTTACTATAATAAAGTATGCATCAAACTAAAAAGGTATTTGATAAATATCAAGACTTTATTGTGCGAAAGCAATTTCGTACCATTAATCCAACTTCAACTCAGAATTTAAATGCAGAGAATAAAAGAACAATTTTCAAAATAGATTTAAGCGACGATTTTCTGTCTAAAGATATACAATATAACGTGGAGGGAGTTCTAAAGTCAAAAGATCCAACCAAGGAGTATTCAGGTTTAGATACTGTTAAGTTGGTAGATAATTTCGTAGGTCATATGTTTTCGAGTATAGAAGTGAAAAAACACAATGTGGTAGTAGATGAAATTGAAAATCCGGGCATTTGTGGCTTGGTGGAAGGTTTTGCTACTCAAGAATGTCCAAAAGATTATAACGGACAAGGTATGAATTCAGGATTCAACTCAATAGTTATCGGAGGAGGGAATTTCAATGCTGTTGGTTACCTTGGTGACTTAGGTTTGGGTTTTTTCAAAGATTTAACAGTTCCAATTTTCAAGGGAGGTTTTGAAATAACTTTTGTGAGAAACAGCGATAATAATATTATTTTTAGATGGAAAAAAGATAGAGAATCTCCTATTCCTAATGAAGGTGTTGTAGAAATTACCTCTTTCGTTTTGAGAGTTCCGGTGATTGAATACACGAATGAAGCAAAAGTTAATTTGATCACAGATTTGAGAAGCACTCCGTATCAACTCCAATTTAAAAGTTGGCAATGCATAGTTAGGAACGTTACTGGAAACTCGTTACGGTTCGATTTATCTAGCGTTTACAGAAACGTTAATAACCCATTATGGTGCTTCGTGGTATTTCAAACTGATGTTTTGAACGATCAGACAAAAAACAATTCTGAATTCCATCATAAAGATGTGAAAAATTATTGGCTTGAATTAGGAGGTAGAAGGTATCCTGAGGAAACGCAGGATTTAGATTTCAATAAAAATAGATATGGTTTGGCTTACGATGCATTTTTAGAGTTCAAAAAGACTATAAGTTCTAAACAATCTATTCCATACATCATGCCTCATTTTTTCAAAAAAGAATATCCAATTTTTAGCATCGATTTGTCTGATCAACCTCAGAGTCTATCTAGTGGTAAAAGCAATAATTTGATGCTCAATGTTGATTTCAATACATTTGTAACAGCAGCAACAAGTAGCGCAGTAGGTACTACGTGTTACGCTATTATTGTAAGTGGATCGAATTTTGTGTACGACCCGGCTAAAAATATGATTAAACGGGAAATTTTATAATTATTTTATAAGCTATATATTTTTAATGGAGATCACTCCATTAAAAAAAAAATCGTATTAAACTTAAATAAATAATGTACAACGAAATTTATTGCTGTAAGTGTAAGAAAAAAACGAAAAATATAAACGTGAAAATTGTACAAACTGTGAACGGAAGGTGGAGAATTTCAGCTAAATGTGTTAAATGCAGAACTCATAAGAGCAAATTCATTCAAGATCCTAACGGAGAAAAAGCACCAATTCGTGCCATTTTTGATTGGGCTATAGAAGGCAAGGTACCGGACACATTAAAAAAATCGTATTAGACTTAAATAAAACATGGAGGATGAAATTTATTGCCATAAGTGTAAGAAAAGAACAAAAAATATAAACGCGGAAATTGTACAAACTGTGAACGGAAGGTGGAGAATTTCAGCTAAATGTGTTAAATGTGAGACTAACAAAAGTAAATTTATAAAAAATCCGAATGAGGAAACTAACGTAATTCCTGAAACTGAAGTTATAAATTTACCTGAAAACGAAAAGTTAGAATTTGCGAAAGAGTTACATAAACCCGTTAGAAAAAGATTTCAGAAAAGAAAAATTGTTACTCATGGAAAAGATGATCTTTGGGCTGCGGACTTGATTATAATGAAACAATACGAGAATGAAAACAAGGGGTTCGGTTACATGTTGAATATCATTGATACTTTTTCAAAGTACGTTTGGTCAATTCCATTGAAAAAGAAAAACGGAATAGCAGTTTCAAAAGCTTTCAAAGACGTTTTGGAAAATGTGAAATTTCATAACCATTCTACCCCTAAACTCCTTCACACGGACAAAGGTTTAGAATTTGAAAATAGACTTTTCAAAGAACTTTTAGACGAGTATAACATAAAAATGTATCACACGGAAAGTTTAGAAAAATCCGCAATTATAGAAAGATTTAACAGAACTTTGAATCAGAAAATGAAAATTCGTTTCGAGGTGAATGGAAATAAAAATTGGATCGATATTCTACAGGAATTAGTTAATGAGTATAACAAACAGGATGTTCATCGTTCTATTGGGATGACACCTGCTCAAGTTGACGCGAAAAATGAAAATGAAATCCTGAGATATTTATTTAAAAAGAGTGGAAAAAATGGAAAAAAGAAATTTAAAATTGGAAATCGTGTAAGAATTACGAAATCGAAGAAAACTTTTGCAAATAAATATGAAGCAAATTGGACAAAAGAAATTTTTGAAATAGCTGAGATTTTAGGAACGAACCCTGTTACTTATAGAATAAGAGATTTAAATGGAGAGGAAATTCAAGGAAGTTTTTATTCTGAGGAATTACAACTCACGAAATTTTAAATTTTTTTATGATAAATATGGACTGTTTGAATCTTTCATTGTTTATCGATAAGATATTCGTAATTATAATATTTTTAATGACTCTAGTTTTCATCTACATTACACATGAAACTGGAATCAATCACAGAAGGAGCTTCAGAGCAGATTTTAAAAATATTTTGCCTAAGTGATATTAAATGAATTCCCATAAAAAAATCAAAGGAAATTTCAGCAAAATGTCCCAACTTAACCGCACATTCTCTGGCTTCTTAATTTCTACACAGCATCCATTCCTGAACGATCTCTCTACCTCTGTTTATAAGAGGTGGATCTTTGAATGGCGCAACCTTGCACGACTTCGATGGAGTTTCAAGTCCATGAGTCATTTCAACTTAGCTTTTCAGTTACGTTGAAGTTTCGGTTTTTGCTGTTTTTAAGTAGAAATTAAGAGCAGAACAGTTAAGGAAGGAGATTTTGACGATAAGGTCGACTCTCACTCCCGTCGAGGTGGGATTAGATTAATTATTAGCTTAAAGGGCCCATCAGCTAATAACGAAGTCTAAAACCCCGTCGAGAGTGTATCCTCATTATTAAGAAAAAAAAATTTCTCGGTTTGAGACGGGCAGCGATCCCCCGATGTCTCTCTTATGAAGCGAGAATGCTAACCACTGCACCAAAGCGACCAGTTGAGATGAGAAACACGTTCCACAGTCTTGGATAGTAAATTCCAAGGCTGAATGAGGTCAGTGAGGGGGGGAGGACCAGAGGCACCTCGCCTCTTGACTGGGGGTGATGTAACCGGTCTGATAAGAATTCGCCTCCCCCCCGGACACTCTCTCTCTCTCGCCTCTCATATTAACTAACCCCTCAAACGGTAGATGGCGCATGCAGGCACTATTTCAAAGAGATCAGTCCATTATCTCAGAACAACCTTGTTCAATATGTTTTAATGAAGATCGACGGGTCCCGGAAAAAAAAATATTTTCTATAATAAATAAAGAGATATGGGTTTAGACGACGAAGCATTAAATTTATGTGAAGAACATGGAGGTTTCTGGAAGTTTGTAAAGACACCTGAATTTCAATTTTATGAAAAAAACGTTTACGCACTAGAGAATATTTTACATGAATTGAAGGAGTATAGATTTAGTAAATTGATGCTTACAGAAGGTTTATTTGGTGTCGATGGTAAACCACCACTCCGTACAAAGGAGGAAGTAAAGGCATTCCTTAATAAAAAAAATATTAAGGTTCCTAAAAATGCCACTGAACATCAACTTAGAAAAGTGGCTTATATTGTGTATAAAGCTATACTGAAGAAGCAGTTTGAGGATAATTTTTACGCTTGCTAAAGCTCAGAATGCTTGGGGGTATAAAGGAGATTTTATTTTTAATGAGCTGTGTTCATTAAAAAGTTCTTAAGGAAACTTTACAATTCTCTTTCTGAAAAAATACTATGTAAACATAGTATTTTTTTATGGCATTTTTTTAGGATAGAAAAATGATTTTTTATGACATTTTTTTTAGGATAGAAAAATGATTTTTTTATGAATTTGTGGTGATTGGAGGGAAAGGGTTATTTATATAAAGATTTTCTTTATATAAACGATAAAGAAATTATAATATTTACTCAAAGTCAATCAGAAAAGCCTTTGTCTTTTTATCAATTCCTTTATAAATAAGTTTTTTGGGGTGATTTTTCGGGTCGTTTCTAACATGTTCAAGAAGTCGACCAGAAATTGTCTTGGGTAAAAATAAATTTAATTCACCATTTTCAGTATTAATAGTAACAACAACAGTTTCACCATATTCCGTATTTTGTATACAATTTGATAAGAGATCGTAATCCCCCTTATCCAAATCTTTAAACGACGAGTAGTTAGTTTTTTTGGCTGCTTTTTTATAAATTTCGATCGATGCCATTTTTATTATAAAAGTTATTCTTTTAACATACCCCCCAAAAAGTCACTGGTTCTGATGTTTTGTGATAAAAAATGTGTTCTGATGTTTTGTGATGAAAAATTTTATCAAGGGTCTAACAGAAAAGCATTTTTAACAGGATTTAACAGAAAATCATTTTTAACAGGGTTTAGCACAAAATCAGTTTTAACAGAGATTGAAGTCGGAATCATTTTTATCAGAGATTTAACAGAAAAGCATTTTCAACAGAGATTGAAGTCGGTGGTCCAGGATTGGTATTCGGATACTACTTATATATATATATATATATATATATATATATATATATATATATATATATATATATATATATATATATATATATATAAAATTAGGTGTACGTCATTCCAGACGATAACTCCTTAGGATTGAGATTAAAAATCCGTTCTTTTTCCAAAAGCATTTCGATAGAAAAGACGAGTTTGTTGGGCAATACTTCTTGAGCCCTTGACTTTGGTCAATTGTATAAAAAAACAAGAATGATCAAACTTATAGGTTTTGGACATCATTGTATATAATGATTGCATATATTATTGTGTACGATAATATTTATCATTATGTGTATAAATATTTTATTTATACGCTAAAATAATGTATCTAATTTCATCAATATATGATAAAAAATTGATAAACTGGAAAAAAAGGTTAATTTTATTAATTTTTTTATTTAATGCAGATTGAGAACAAGTTTTTTTCCCATAAAATTGATAGTTAACCAACCATTCATAATATTTAAAAAAAATTCACTCAAAGTGCTCAAATTTCAAAACAGAAATTACTTCGTTCGATAATTTTAGATAATTCGCTCATACGGTCTTGCTGCATGACAAAAACTTTTCTTGTTATTCTGGATAAATCATTGTAAATAATTTCCTCATAAATAATTCCTTGTAAATAATTTCCCAACTCCTTATGAATGATTGCAATCTCACCGTTCGCTTAATTTACACCTCTTGGATCTCATTAACTACCATTTTCACGACAAACGATAATTGGAACGTTTCTCCAAAATCGCTGTAAACGCGCCGACAAGACTCTCGCCTTTTCAAAATCATCTAATAATCGTAATTGAGGAGGGTCGAGTACCCTGGGAAGCTTTTCATCATAGCGAGATTGGAAGCTGGCCTCTTCAGTTGAATCCTATTTTGCTTCCGAGTCTACCTAAAGGTAGCGGAAGCATTGTTTTCCCTTTCACTTTGCATGTTTTAGGATCCTTATAAAAAAATATTAAGATTGAAAAAAAATTTATTTTTTAGAACCATTATTAATGATTTTTGCAGGGAAGGGAGGGGGGGTTTCCGGGGACTCCCTATATATATATATATATATATATATATATATATATATATATATATATATATATATATATATATATATATATATATATATATATATATATATATATATATATATATTATTTATCGAATAATAGGTACAAATATAAACACAGATATGAGTAGAAATAATCAACGTTTCGCTATTTTGCGTTATCAAGATTAATGAAGATGTTTTTATGTGGTTGGTGTTTAGGCAGTCTTGATCACCTGATAAGTAGTGTGGGTTGTGTTGGAGTTCAATTTTGAGTCAACAATAATTTTTGGCAAAATCAGGTCAAAGAATTTTTCCAAATTTAAAAAAAAAGTTGTTTTTCCTCGGAGGAATCAGCCATAAGAGTTCAGGCCCGGCGGCTTGAGGGCACCCAGAACCCATATAATATATATATATATATATAGAAACGAGGGTTTTTTGATGTAGTGACCAATCTAGTCTTGTGGTTGGATGTAGTTTTTTATTGTTCCATATTTATAACAACGTTTCGGCTCTGGATCTGAGCCCTATTCATGTTTGTGTATATGTTGCCTTGTAGGTAGTGTTACTGATGGTAAGTATGCATTGTAAAATGCTGACAGAAATAGAAAACACTTTTTCCTATCAACTAGGAAACATAAATAACATTACAATTATTGTGTATACTACTGACAAGTCAACTACTAGTCAACAAGAATTTCCTGAATTATATATATAAAATCGTAGTTTATAATATAGACATGAGATAGGATAGTAGTTGGACAGTTCCAAATAAATCCTGAAAGATTCCTGAAACAGACTGCTAGTGTAGTCATTCATAGCAGCAACATGCATGAAATAATTTTTATTTATACATCAAGTTTTAAGCCATTTCCCCACCCCCACCCCTATTCGCTTTTTGCTGGATGTTGAGCAAATAATATCTCTAATTTAAGATCGAGATAGCCAAAATACTGGTATTTACTTCTCTCAAACCCCCAAAACATCCTGCGACAAATATTTACTAGCCAAATAGCATGATTTCAAGATGACTAATTCAAATATCAATTAAACTTAATTATCAAACCCAATTTCATCAATAAAATTGTCGATTGTGTATAATCAAATAAAAATAAACAGAAATACAAAACAAACAGACAAGAAGTCAGAAAAGAAATGAGTTAATAATACTAATCGTTTTCAATTAGCATGTAATGGGTATGAAAAGCGAAATATCATAATACTGTGTAATTAATGTACAGACTGACATGGTACTCAAGATTTTAGTAATGCAGATTTAAAAAAAAAAAAAAAAAAAACCAAGTAAATGATGCAATATCACGAAGTAGGTAAGTTCGTAAAGTAGCCATTTGTGTATTTATGAAAGGTCAACTACTATGCTAATTTTGAGAAATCAGCTTGCGGAGCGGGTCCGATTCACATAATGAAGTTGTGAATGAAACCAGAATCCGAAACCTGATACAGTTGGTTGTATTCGCAAAATGCATTCAGAAGTGGTCACCGATTGTAAAAAAATTTAAATATCTACTCGATGACTCAGCCTTCCAATACTCTTGCAAATATGGCCGGAAGTTATTATTGTTTGTACAAGAAGTTTGAAAAACTGGTTGTCTGGTATTATGTACTCGACTTCGTTTCTTATTCACTATTCTATGTGAAGGAAACTATTGAAAACGATACCAAACACGAATTTTGATGATTTGTCAATGACTGACGTCAGTGACGACGTCGTATACTGTAGTCATGGACAAATTTCAAAGCTTTTATAGTTGTTTCAGCCGATTCTATGTGGCGAAAACTGTAAATTGTCGGATCGTCACCAAACTTTACCTACAGCTGATTCCGGATGTCGAAAGAGTGTACTAACTAAATTTTAAGTATAAATCATTGATAAATACCAGTCGAGACTCACTTATTTCGTCAATTATAGATTACGTTAATTGCAAAAGCGAAGTAATTTTGAAATTGAAATGAGACTGTTGTATTCTGTACCATTATCAACTGCCCTCACTAAATCTTTGGGTTTCTATCTGAGTATCGTGTGTAGGTAGGCATATAATAGTAATAATTTATGCACTATATGAATTTAAGTAAGTACATAAAAATTTAATCTTCATGAGTGTTTTATTCAAGCATCATCGTCGTGAATCCATGTTAGGAGCAATTCTGGAAACTGCATGCCTGTGAATTGTCAGATAGATAGGAAAAATGCGGGATGAAATAGGTTTGTAATGCAATGATGATAGAACAATGAATGAGATCGCCATTCCCCTTACATATGTCCCGGTCCATCATCAATTAATATCAAATATGTACAACAATACAGTTAAATTCTGACACAAAACGGGAAAAAACCGCGGATTTCAAACAGACACAGGTGAAAAAATACAAGTCGTTTGTTGACGAACCTTGATCAGGTTATAGAGGTTTGAGGAAGGATAAACCAGGTTATCCTAGGTTATCCTACGCTAATTAGATGGCATGCACGGAGCACGTTGCTCTTCCTCATCGGCCGGAGCAGGCAGTGCAAGTTCGGAGCAGTTCAGAACTAGCTCAGCGGGCCAGCTCGAACGATGGCAGAGCTGCCACGGAGCAGCCATTTGTCCAGCTCGAACGGCTACCTTGCTCAATGCGCTTGCGCGGGGGAGCTCTAAGCAAGTTCAGTGGACAGCTCGAACACACCTATAATTACTTGCCATGGAAAATTTCTACGAAGCAGGAGGCACGCAACCCTAAACATGACCTTGACCTTTCGTTATTACACTGTTCATTACTACTTTATCGCTGTTTTCAAATAACTCATGCTCTATTGTTCAACCAAGTATTCGAATTACGTTTAATTAATTATACGTAATTGTATGTAATTGTACAGACTATACGTATTTGTAATATCTGATAAATCGTACTTTTTCTGAATCATCTTCGCTGAAGTTCTAACATCTCATTTTTCTCATCTTTACTGGTGAGACAAAAACTGAAATTCAGTTGTTATGGCGACATAACATTACTCAAACCCAGATTACAGAAAAGACTTGACCTCAAATACCTCTGTATGTTGATTGTTATTCAATTAACGAGGTTGACTAAGGAACAACATAAATATTACTCGTAATTTAAGAGAAAAATACAACTTTTACTCAAATTGAAACCGTATTTATTGATCAACTAAACGTCTACGCATGTGCAAACGAGTATCTACTCTGTGTGATGGGTAGGAGTAGTTAAGTCTCGATTCTTGAAAGGGCTGCAGCTGGGGATATTCCTGAGGTTTATTCTACCTTCAGGATATTCTCTGGGTGTAGCAGGTTAATCAACTATCCCCTTTGAAGGAGCAATCACTCAATATCCATCGCCTCCTTGTCATATCTGCATGCAGATACCTACATCGGTACATGGATTTTCATATATGTCACTGACACTGAACCTTATTTCCACCATATTCTTACATCCTGGTTACAACATAACTAAGGATTGTTACCTCGTTACTAGCTAGTAACCCCAATTCGTTTTTCGGTTGTTGCGTCATATTTTGTGTGACCTCACACAAACAGGGGCTCAAGGGAGAATGCTGAAGACGTCTGAGTGATCACTGATCAGCTGAGTGAGCTCCAAAGCCATTTTCTCCCCTATTCAACGCAGGACGCTAAAATTTTAGAGGGAGGGTCAAGGGAGAATGCTGATGATGAAGGTACAGAGAATATGAATAATAAAAACCAATTAAATCTCTGCAGTTAACAGTTTTAATGGATGCAAAAACATGTTTCATGTTCTGTCAAGGTTTAGTACTTATAGGAATTTTTTTTTCTCTCTTCTTCTGAGTCACAATTTTTATCAAGGAAAATAATCCGATGTACTGACGATCCATACTAGTGATAGAGGGGAAAGGGGGATCACTTTATAATTCTTGATGACGTTTCAGTAACAGTGGAGGTGTAACAAGTGGCAGGAAATCTTACATTTCTATGTACCGCCGTTATTTATGAAACAACGCAATTGACTCCGCGTTGTTGCCAGGTTTTCCTCTAAGGTGATATATCAGGAGGTGATTCCCCAGAATGTTTCGTTACCTAGTGTTTTTTTCTGCAATTATGCCACTTCATGGCCCCCATTTAGAAAGGTGGCTGGCTGCCAGGCCTTCGGGGGGCACCTGGTCGAAACTCCGCTATCGCTTCTCAAATTAATTTGAACTCTTGACAGTCTCAACAACGGGAGTGTTGACATGAACCAGAGTTGATGGCTCGCGGGCCGAACTTCGACATCAGCGCGGAAAGCTGTTTCTAATCTCGACCTTCAAGTATTATTAGTGAATTAGTTTGAAATTACAATTCCCTATTAAACGGGATGATGTATAATCTTGCCATCAAACTTCAAGACCCTTGCCATCAGAACCTTCCATACTCATTAATAACAGGATTATCGTTACCAATAGTGATTGAAACACAAAAATGTTTATTTTCGTCAAAACCGCAGCAATTACATTGGGGAACACAAAAACGTCTGCCAAATTAGGTGTGGCACATATATTCCTCGTTTACTTATCATGAATATATAGATCATTGAAAAGTTTTAAATTATCTTCAAAAATTCCATAGCGGAAAAGAGTAAATCAAGAAGTAGCATGAAATGTCATAATTGATCACTTAAGAAACGCAAAAATGATACTCAATGTAATTTATATTTGTGCTAGCGCAGAATGAACTGATGAGTTGAAAGCAATGAAATAGGTACGGGACCATCTAAAACCTAAACCGTGCACTCGCTGACAATTTCTTCAAAATCGGATGAAAACTGTGGAAATTAAGGTCATTACAAGTATTTCACATTGGCGCGTGCGTGGTAGCTATTGATGATAGGGTCGTGTTGAAATCGGTATGAGGTAATCAAGTCTTCTTCTTCCAAATATCATCCAAATTCAAAATCGTACGTGTGTGAAAAAATGGAGCATAATAGAATTAACGTTTGCGCTTGCGCAGAGTGAAGTATTGATTTGGCAAAAATGAAACTAAGAGGGGACCGCCTACCCCTAGCCCGCAGATTCCCTGAAAATTTCATCCAGGTCGGATGTGGAAAATACGCTTGTTACAAAGATTTCACATTGACGCATGCGCAGTAGCTACTATGATAAATTAATGTTGAAATTGATATGATTATCAAATTGATATCCCCCCCACTATCATCCGAATTCGAGCTCGATCGGACGACTAGGGCGTGAGTAAATGATGATTGGTAGAATTTACGTTTGCGCATGCGCAGTGTGGTAGTGAGTCTAGACCGATGAAACTGACAGGGGACCGCCTACCCCCTAGCCCGCAGAATCTGAAAATCCCGTCCAGATCGGATGAAAACTGTGAAAAATAAGCTTGTTACAAGGATTTCATATTGAAGCTTGCGCAGTAGCTATTATGACACAATCATGTTGAAATTGATATAAGATGATCAAATTGTCATCCCCCCCCCCCCCCCCACTATCATCCGAATTCGAGCTCGATCGGACGACTAGGGCGTGAGTAAATGATGATTGGTAGAATTTACGTTTGCGCATGCGCAGTGTGGTAGTGAGTCTAGACCGATGAAACTGACAGGGGACCGCCTACCCCCTAGCCCGCAGATTATCTGAAAATTTCATCCAGATCGGATGAAAACTGTGGAAAATAAGCTTGTTACAAGGATTTCATATTGACGCATGCGCAGTAGCTATGACACAATCATGTTGAAATTGATATAAGATGATCAAATTGTCATCCCCCCACTATCATCCGAATTTGAGCTATATCGGACGACTAGGGCGCGAGAAAATGATGCTTGGTATGATTTACGTTTGCGCATGCGCAGAGTGTGGTAGCGAGTCTAGACCGATGAAACTGACAGGGGACCGCCTACCCCATAGCCCGCAGATTATCTGAAAATTTCATCCAGATCGGATGAAAACTGTGAAAACAAGCTTGTTGCAAGGATTTCATTTTGACGCATGCGCAGTAGTTATTGAAATGAGTTGAAGTTTATGAGATGATCAAATTTTCATCCCCCAACCATCATCCTTTTGAGCGAGATTGAACGACTAGGGCGTGAGTAAATGATGCTTGGTAGAATTTACGTTTGCGCATGCGCAGAGTGTGGTAGCGAGTCTAGACCGATGAAACTGACAGGGGACCGCCTACCCTCTAGCCCGCAGATTCCCTGAAAATTTCACCCAGATCGGATGAAAACTGTGAAAAATAAGCTTGTTACAAGGATTTCATATTGACGCTTGCGCAGTAGCTATTATGACACAATCATGTTGAAATTGATATAAGATGATCAAATTGTCATCCCCCCCACCATCATCCGAATCCAAGCGAGATCGGACGACTAGGGCGTGAGAAAATTATGCTTGGTAGGGTTTGCGCATGCGCAGAGTGTGGTAGTGAGTCTAGACCGATGAAACTGACAGGGGACCGCCTACCCCCTAGCCCGCAGATTCCCTGAAAATTTCATCCAGATCGGATGAAAACTGTGAAAAATAAGCTTGTTACAAGGATTTCATATTGACGCATGCGCAGTAGCTATTATGACACAATCATGTTGAAATTGATATAAGATGATCAAATTGTCATCCCCCCACTATCATCCGAATTTGAGCACGATTGGACTACTAGGGCGTGAGAAAATGATGCTTGGTAGAATTTACGTTTGCGCATGCGCAGAGTGTGGTAGGAGTCTAGACCGATGAAACTGACAGGGGACCGCCTACCCCATAGCCCGCAGATTATCTGAAAATTTCATCCAGATCGGATGGAAGCTGTGGAAAATAATATTGTTACAAGGATTTCATATTGACGCATGCACAGTAGCTATAATGATACAATCATGTTGAAATTGATATAAGATGATCAAATTGTCATCCCCCCACTATCATCCGAATTTGAGCGAGATCGGACGACTAGGGCGTGAGTAAATGATGCTTGGTAGAATTTACGTTTGCGCATGCGCAGAGTGTGGTAGCGAGTCTAGACCGATGAAACTGACAGGGGACCGCCTACCCTCTAGCCCGCAGATTATCTGAAAATTTCATCCAGATCGGATGAAAACTGTGGAAAATAAGCTTGTTACAAGGATTTCATATTGACGCATGCGCAGTAGCTATGATACAATCATGTTGAAATTGATATAAGATGATCAAATTGTCATCCCCCCACTATCATCCGAATTTGAGCTAGATCGTACGACTAGGGCATGAGAAAATGATGCTTGGTAGGAGTTACGTTTGCGCATGCGCAGAGTGTGGTATTGAGTCAAGAACGATGAAGAATGATGAAAACATGCATTTTTACACCTCGTTTCAGCTTTTATAGAATCGATCTGCCCATTTCATGTTTGGCGTAAGGCGACTCACGGGGCATGCCCCTCCCAGAATATGTAAAAAAAATTAAGTTTGAGTCGACATGGTGAGGTCAGGAGGGGGGCCAAAGTTGGGGCGAAGTTCTACTTTGTTACTTATCTCGGCGCGTCTCGTTCTAATCGTTTTCTGAAGGCTTGGCAATGCGAAACTATCATCGCTGGATGTCACCCAACAATCGAACCTGAAGCATCGAACCGCAACATATCCCTTGATGGATCTGCGACCTCAGGAACAGACATTTCACTAATAATACTCAAAGTGTGAAAGCAGTAATTTTAAAAATTTCCTCCATTACTCGCCTTGTTTTTAATCAACAAAATTGAAATCTAAATTAGTTGTCTCGTCATGTGTATCGGCATGGAACAAGCTTTAGCCATCAATCCATTCCCTTTCATGGTAGAACGAGAAGAAACAAAACGCCCGCTGTGCAATGCAAAACAAGATCGTTGCATGCTCGTTGAATGTTTTGATTAACTTTTGTAAATGTTTCCCTTGTTAAAGTATGCCACGAATGGGGTTTCAGAGAAAAACATATCTACAAAGAGGCTTGGCTACCTGAAGTATCCAGGAAAAGGTCCATCGAATAACTTGCGATTTATGTGCAGAGCGCGTGCGTTAACCTTGACGTTAATTGTGGCCGGCATCAAGAGATGTTTGTAAGGAAACTGAGCGGTTAGGTCGGTGCAGGTTACATTCTAACACTTCCCTGATCCACTGACAATGGGTTTCTCTCGCTTGTCTTCTCTATAATTCATGGTGCGGCTCGCTATCTTAACTAGGGCTCCCGCAGTTGAATCCTGGCCAACGACACTTGAGGTCTCCGTCCTGAATTATATTTCACGTCCTGGGTTTCTAAGGCGAAATGAGGAAATCATTCTAAGGCAAGCTTCATACATTTTACTGTGTATTTATCTTCTTCTGAACACTTCCTTACTGTTTTAGCCAATATATGAAGAATATTTAGCTATTGCAATGGCTCCAAAAATTTAAAAATATGAATTTATATATATGTTTTTCCCCTAGTACTCACGTAGTAAGCCACATGTTAAGCGCATTTTCTTCTAAGTAGATTGGTGTTCATCAGTTTCGTAGGATGAATATAATAGATATTATTCTACCACTGATTGGGGTGGTTCGGCAAGTGAAAATCATATTCTACCTGTCTCACAGAGCCCCCTTAGTGTGTGTGTGTGTGTGTGTGTGTGTGTGCGTGCGCGCGCGCGCGCGTGTGTGTAAAATCACATGCCGAGGGACTGGGGCAAGAAGCCGGATATTGTTATCGTCAAGCCCGATCGGTCTGCCATAATCCTAGCTGTCCAGGGCGTGGACATGAAACAGACCTGGAGGGCTAAGATAAATAATTATGACAGAAATGACCTGTGGCAAGCGATTTCCGAGATAAAGGGAGTGGCGAGTGGTGTAATGGTGCGGGGTGTGGTGCAGGAAAAGTGCCACGGAGTTACTTGAGTTGGGCATCTCGGCTGGAGGGCTCCCTAGTATCACCACCCGCATCCTGAGGGGTTCTTATTTGGACTGGTGGTCATTTTTTAGGGGCACTTCCTTTCATCCTACTCTTAGTTATTTAGTTTATTTCAAGTTAATGGTGCGCCCTCTCCGCCTTTAAGGGGAGTTTTCTACACACAAAAAAAAAAGTAAATAATAAAAAAATAATAAAATAAAATAAAAAAATAATAAAAAAAAATAAAAAAATAAAAACAAAAATATAACTCTCCTTAGGATCAAGATAAATACTCCGTTATTGCACCAAAAAAATTATCTTTCCGAACGAAACTACGAGTCCGTTGGCCAAAAGTTCTTGAGCATATTAAATTTATCAAAGGTCAAAATTTGCGCTAAAAAATCCACTAAAAATGGTTAAATTTATATTTTTTTTCTGAACTTTACTCAGCAGAAGTTCATCAACTATGAACTAGAATATTAAAAGATGTATACATAAAATTATGCTGAAAAATTACCTAATTTTCATTAACATGCTGAAAATCGATAAAAACTGCCGCAAAGCTAAAAGTCCAACTAACAATTTTGAATCGCAGAATATTATTAAGCATGAGTTTAACAATTTTTTTTTTTCTAAATTTTAGTTTGGCATTAGAACATACTATACAGCCATGGTGTTACTGCATAAATGTTACTCGGAATCAATAAGTTTGTAGATCATACATGAACATTACAATTCGACAAAATTCACAAATGTAAAAGATGCACTTCGTGTTCTTAAAAAACAATAATTGTTTATAGTAAAATGGGTTTTGTTAGCACTTTGGCAAACTGGTGAAACATAATTTGACGTTGCTGCAGGTAGTCAGGGCAGTCCATTATCAAATGTTGAAGGTCTCCTGAAGGGTGTCCGCAGCGTAAACACTGGGGGGTAATTCGTTTGTCGATGTAAAATAAATATTTGTCAGAGATGCCCGTATTTGCTCTCTATCGAAATATTGTCGTACGGAAACTTTTGTCACAATTAATGAGAGAGAACCATGGTTTATTTGGGGGGGTTGGCTGAATGGATCTGTGGAAATTTCCCTTATGGCCGATTGCGAATTCAGTTCTCCACTTTTCTTTATAGTGTGCATTTATAATGGGATGGAACTCTTCTGTAGAGATTTTAGTTGTTATTAAACGGCCTTCAGCTGCACCTCGTTTTGCTAAGCGGTCCACTTTTCCGTTGTGATTGATGTTGTGATGAGCTTTTATCCAAAGAAATTGCACTTGAAGGTTTTTGTGACTTAGATCCATTATGATGCTAAGTATATCTCCTATTAAAGTGAGGTAAACCTGTACACGTACATTCGATCGCTCATTAAAATTGAGGTCATCATCCTGGGGAACTGTTTTTTCGCATAAAAACGCACGGAAATAATTGAGATATGGTTGATTTTAAGCTCCGAACCGGCCTATCCTGAATCTTTTTCACTTTGAAACGCACAGACACAGTAAAATTACATGATGCTTGCTTTTTAGTTAGTAAAAAAGTTCCAGTCATGCAGCATGATCGTATGAGCGAATTTTCATAAACGGTCGTATTACATTTATGTTAAATTCTGTTGAAATTTGAGCACTTTGGGGACAAATAAAAATTTTATTATACATTTTATAGCAAATTAACTTTTTGTCAGTAATATTCCAATGTACAAACGATTTTGTGGATTTTTACAATTTTTTCAAGTAGTCCTATCGATTTTTAGCTTATTTTAATAAAATTTAAGTACATTTTTCAGTACAATTTTGTGCTTAAATTTTTAAATGTCCTAGTTCATGTTCGATTAATTTTTTTTTAGTAGCATTCTGCTAAAAAATATAAATTTGTTAATTTTTAGCGGTTTTTTGCCTTTTTTTTTGTGATTTTTTTAAAGTACATTTTTTGAAATTTGACCAATTTAATGTGCTCAAAAAGTGTTGTCCAACGAACTCATCCTTTCTTTTGAAATGCTTGATTTTTTGGCGAAAGAACGAAGTTTTTATCTCAATTCTATCGAGAGTTATCGTCTGGAATGACACACACACACACACACACACACACACACACACACACACACACACACACACACACACACACACACACATATATATATATATATATATATATATATAAAAGCGTTAAAATCCAGGAATCATTTCAGAATGCCTCAAAACAGATTTCGATGAAGAAAATTTTTGAAAATTTTTATTTTAAAATTTTTGGAGCCATTGCAATAGCTTTGTTTTCTAAGAAAATTCGCTAAAAGAACAAGAAAACCATATCTCTTAAAATCAACCGTATCTCAGTTATTTTCGTGCGTTTTTATGCGAAAAAATAGCTCTAGGATGATGACGTCAATTTGAATGAGCGTTCGAATGTAAGTGTACAGGTTTACCCTACTTATTAAGTAGTTGGATACTCATTCTAGTCTTGAGGATTCTATTGTCAGCAAAGCGCTTTTTGAGTCTGAGCAAATTACGACGGATTGCTCTAGCGAGTTTCTTCCTCTAGAATTGCAATATTGAAGTGCCAACTTAATTACCATCAATTAATTGTTAACAATCTCTTTACACTTAAAGTGCTCAAATATCAAAACAATATTAAGTTATAAGATGATAATTTACGAAAATTTGTTCGTACGATCATGCTGCATGACTGGAACTTTTCGTCTGCGTGTTTCCGTTTTCAATCAGCTGGTGTAATGGCCTTACCTCCGTCAACACAGCTGTTCTCTTGGTAAAACTAGCTTTCCCCGTAGGATGGAAGGACCCAGTGATTGACATCTCACCAAAAAGTTTGAATAATAAGGGATAAAAGTGTTTTACGGGCTTGATCCTTTTGAATTTGAGAAAAATACCTTCTCAGTGAAGTATAAAGGCGGGAAAAGGTTTCAGGCGGGTTTTTGTGAAATCTGGAGAAGGTAACCCAACAAAACCTTATGTTGTCATTTCTTTGGTGCTGTTTCTTGTGATTTTGCTAACGAGGTAGGTAAGTATTTTATATTGCTTCACCATGTCCTCCACATTTTCAAATTCGATTGTACCCATGGTTTTTCTCAATCAGTTTTTTGTGTGGATTGCATTTATACTATAACTAGAGGCCGGTTAGGGCTTGGAAAGCCCTAATCCAGTACGTATAACACTAGTACCTAACAGGAACTCAGCACATTATAGTAACGATATAAGTCCTACCTATTTGCGGCGTTATGTGACCTGGTGCAAAGATAAGGCGATCTTATTAAATGATTAAAAAGGAGGAAATAACGATCAAAATGTACGTAATGTAATAAAATAAATTACATCCTCGCCACTATGAGACTAAACAAAAAGTTGAATCGGGGAATTCAGATGATGGTGCAATTCTATCTCGAGTATCTAAAGTCCCGCTAAGTTCTTCAGTTTCAATTTCTTCGTTCAGAAATAACTCTCCTAGATGTTAGTAACTACACTATGTTTCTTACCGTGAATTGATGGCAACTGTTGTTACCGCCACAGCCTGATAAACAACCATCGTTGATAAGGACCGCCTAGAACACGATCAAGGAGGGTATAGAGACGAACGGCGACACTTTTGCAACAAACTTGGGGCCGTGCTGATTCGAATGAGCAGTCTAACACTAAAATCGGACCGCGGAGTTCTTCACAATTTCAAAGACCGTTCGGAATTATATATAAAGATTTTTTTGGAAATAATCAAAGATTGTGATTGACAGTGCTGTCAATATGGATCTCTATTCGTTCTTGTCATTTGTTCTTTATATTTATATAAATACATAGCAACTCACAAGCTGCTAGTCAACCATTAGAAGCGTATTGTACCTACGGTATTGAGAAATCATTATATCTATTTTATATCTATATATAAAATTAATATATCATTACATAAAATAAAATGAGATATCATTATATATCTATTTTGACATGGATATGTCTTTGCTCTGGGGGGGTCAACCAAAAATTTCAGTGACGCAAAATTTGTGTCACAATTTCAGTGTTTTTCACGTACAACCCAGCCGTTGCTAGGGGAATGGAACTTCCGCAGTTTTCATCGCACAGAAATCGTTCGCCACTCGTTGGAAAGCGCTTGATTTATGTGATAAATGTTCACATCTCAAGCTACCAATTTCCCCCTCCTTACGTACCTGGCTACAATCCTAAACTAAGTTGATTGGACTATAAACAATTTTAATAAGCCGGTTACAATATTCTTAACGTAAAGCAATAGTATCATTTACTCCACTCCATAGGAAACATTTAATCCTCTTGACAACAGTCGACTGTTAACAACAACTCATTGTAGTGGCTTCTCTCCACGACCACAGTTATTTTCAACATTTCTATAAGTAAACCGTTGTTTTGTTGGAATTAGTCGGGATGCGGCCCAGGGATTTGTTTAAAGTTAAAGGATTTGTTTACAACTCTCGAGGACAACCGTTATGAAATCCCCAATCAAAGACATATCCATGTAACATGGTATCTGCTTGTAAAGCAGATAGTGGAACTCGTTTACGAGTTTTTTGATGGAACATCTGGTGGTATTTTCAACTTTGTCTTTATGAATACTCTCATTAATTTTATTTTTAGATTAATAAAACTAAGTTCAAATGCTCAATTTATTTATAAAATTTTGAAATAAATGTTTTGTTGAGACACGAAATCATGCATTGCAGAAAAACTGTGTTAATCGTAGGGGGTCAATCACAGGTGCAACAAAAAATTTTGGTGTCAAATACTGGGTCAAAAAATTGATTTCGAAAAACCAAATTTATTATGTTTTGTGGCTTGTTAGTGATTTTTCCAGTACTTAGCAGTTTGAGAACATCCTGATGCCGCAATAGATGAAAGATTAAATTTGAATAAACGAAAAAACAACTTAATTGCTTGTCAAAGCCAAAATTTCTCTGTCTAACACTGGCAGCCCCACCCTAACACTCTCGATGCTGGTGTCATGACGTACATGGCGCGCTGGTGCTCGCCGAGTACTGGCGTCATGACATCCATGACAGGACCCTTGTTGGACCTCACTTTCTTCGGACATCCAGATTTACTTTGGAAATCGTTGAATGGGGTCAGTTCCTGATGAAACCCATTCAGTACATCCCCAGTTTGTCGCTAGAGTGCATCGTTTTCAAATCGAAGTGCTTATGAAAAAAAGGTTGGGCCAGTCCTGGGGGTTGGCGCTGTGTCAGGACCAGCGTCGAGAGTGCTAATATACAAATAAAGGTATCATCACGAAGCAGAGTGCTGATCAGTAGACTCTCCTCCCACTTCTATCTAACGGAATTCTCCTAGGGCCTCTAGACAGATAACTCCTCGTTGTCGCTTGGGCGATTCGCGATATAAAATATAGGTCAACCCCCCCCCCCCCCCCCCACCACCACCACCACCACCACCGTCTCTCTCTCTTTGCTAAAACACTTCACTTAGTAAAGCCATTTTATTTTTCTGAAATCTCTCAGGAACAGCTGGCTCGTTCTACGGTTTTTCCACGCCCTGTCTCGTCGACTAAGCCGGTTTTTTCTTTCTTTTAATTGATTTTCTCTTTCCTTTCATCTCTCTATTCCGCCTTTATTATCTCGGTTCTATTGACTCGTCTGCCAATAAAACATAGCCCACCTCATAATGAATTGCCAATGAACTTTGATAAAAACTAAATTTTAAGCAATTATCTATTTACAATTGAATTGTCACATTTCATACTGTAACGTATATATGAAAAACCGTTCAATTCTAGCATTCGTTTCAGAATGGTTCTAAACGGATTATGAAGCAAAATTTCCGACAATTTGGATTTTATTTAAAATTTTTGAAACTATTGCAATTGCTTTGTTTCACCCGTTGGGATGGCGGCACTTGGGGGTGGTGATGCATTTTCTTTGCGTTTCAGAGGGTGTAGAATACGCGTAAAATAGTCATTCATTTTCAGACTTCTTTATATATACTATTTATGCACAAAATTTTGTGCTCACTACTCCTCCGAAACCGCTGGTCCGATTTGGACCAAATTTTGATAAATTGTATTTCCATGCCTCGGTATTACCATGCCTCGCTGACTTTGGTGAGAATCTGCTGACCACCAGCAGTATTACCAATCATAATGATGGCAAAATCGTGCTCAAATCTCTCCTATTCACCTTAGGACGTCGACATTAGATAGGGAGCCTCTATGGGACAACAAGAGACGAGGAAAGTGAGGGGCGCCATCATGATCAGCTGAGTGTGTTAAAATCCCTCCTGTTCATCGTAGGCTGTTGAAAATTGATAAGGAGCTTCTCTGGGACAACAAGAGACGAATGGCCTTGCAGGCTCATTCCTGATCAGCTGAGTGTGCTAAAAGTTACGTCGCCTGACTGATTACAACAAAATTTGATTGAGAGACTTTCTAGGACAACAAGGGACGAATGGTCTTGCAGGCTCCATCCTGATCATCTGAGTGTGCTAAAATCTCTCCTGTTAACCGTAAGATGTTGAAAATTGATAAGGAGCTTCACTGGGACAACAAGAGACAAATGGCCTTACAGGCTCCATCCTGGTCAGCTTAGTATGCTTAAGTTATGTCGTCTGTCTGATTACAACAAAATTTGATTGAGAGACTTTCTAGGACAACAAGGGACGAATGGTCTTGCAGGCTCCGTCGTGAGCTCCAGCTGACCGATTCGCGTGTCGTTTTTCGCAACATCCTCCGCGAATCAGCGGCACGTTGGAGGAAGCACTGAAAATCAAAAAACACCGTTTATTCTACGAACTTAAATATCACGAATCCCAATTGTAACAGTTATTTTTTCATAATTTAGGTTTGTTTCCTCTCTGCTGATTCATAAAAAATAAAAGTGTTCTAAATACTTATTATCGAATAGTTAATTATTATCAATTGTTTCGTAACTAGGGAAATTGTTTAGTTTGATCCAAGAATCAATACAGTGAAATTACAGATTATTGTGAAGTAGGAGATTAGAAGAATAAAAATGAGTTCTAAATAGTTATGTGCACAAGATTAAGCATGGTATTAACTACATTTTATTTCACTATATTTATTATATTTTACCATATATATACTATATTTTACCAATCAGCTCAAAAAGTTGGTTCTGCTTACACAAACTGCTTATTTCAAATACAGTGAATATCCACGTAAATAATAAAGTATACGTACTTTATTTACACCCCTGAGCCGTTTCTCGACAAAGTAGTCAAACAATAAAAAATATGTACATTATATACATTTACATGTAGAAATAGAAACATCGTGGGATAATAGTTTGAAGCCTCGCATCGGATATACCAACATTGCGGTAGTAGATACGAATAAAAGCTCATAGAACAACACTTAAAACCTTGAGGTAACTTTTACTCCATCTCAGTACCAGGTCCAAGGTCGTCTATTTGCATTTTGGCTGCAACCCAAGTTTGATGCGCCCAACGTACTCCTAGCGTCCTCCAGCCTTTCCGTCAGATATCGCCAAATGTCAAACTTGTTGTTATATTCGACTAACTTGTTGGTCAGTTCTTACCTAATCTCGGACCGCAAATGAGGTGATATTTGCATGATGAGAAAAGAACACGTGGATGAATTAATTCACAATAACAGGTATAGCGGTTGCAGTAGTTACTGCGGTTTGCGGAAGTTCTCTAAAATGTATTCGAACTTGGTTCTGGAAATATTGTTGGCTAGAATAAATACCAATTTACAATGAGGAAAATTAACTATAAAATATAAGAGAGCAGTTATGTAATGTATTAATTAAAACTCTAAAATGTTATTATTCACATTTAAATCTTTTCTTTATTGTTTCCTTCCAAATACAATTAATTATTGAGTAGATAGCATTTCCAAGTCAAATACTACTATGTCAAGTTGTTTTACTTATTTATCACCAGTGCAACGACTCACCACCAGCTCAATGAAATCATCAGAAATTAACAAGCGGTTGCAATCATATTCATAATATCAATAATTATTGAAAATGATCACCTGTGTATAAACAATTATTCATATAACCATGCTCATAACTCACCATGTTGGCCACGCACTTCGCAGTAGTTAATAATATTTAACATAATATGGTTGGATAAATGGAGAGCTTTTGAACAAATGGTCAACAAATTTTGTAGGATGAAAATGGCGAAGTACCATTTCCCTAGCAACGACTCGGTTGTAAGCTGAAATCATCAGTAAATTGTTGCAACACATTTTCGTAACACAAAAACGCAACACATAAACGCAACACATTCGTTAACACAAAACGTTTCGTTTTTGGTTGTAGATGCCAAGGCTAAAACACATTTCCTTTTGGCCAATTACCGTAGAAAATGAAGCTAGTGCGATGGCACCAAAAAATTTCAAATCAAAATCCTAGAGTTCAACATTTTTCATTTGTGTATATATATATATATATATATATATATATATATATAAAACTCTCCTTAGGATTGAGATAAAAATTCTGTTCTTGAGCCAAAAAATCAAGCTTTCCAAATGGAAGGACGAGTTCGTTGGTCAGCATTTTTTTAATCACATTAAATTATTGGTCAAAATCAAAATAGTGGTGTAAAAATCACTAAAAATAGCAAACAACGGCTGAAAAACGTTACATTTTCCTTTTTAGGAGAATATTGCTCAAATATTGTTTATTAACCATAAAATAGAACATTAAAAAGTGTATGTGCAAAATTATGCTGAAAAATGTCCTTAAATTTCATTAAAATGAGAACATTTTAATAAGTCGATAAAAACTCCAAAAAAGTTAAAAATCCAAAATCTCTTTTTGAATCGCAGAATATTATTTAGAACGAGTTTTTTGCCATAAAATTGGTAGTTAACATTTTCTTTTCCCTCAAAGTTCTTAATTTTCAAAAGAATATAACATAATATAGTACCTACGATAATTTGCTCATACGATCATGCTGCATGACTGGTAGTACTGAATCATCTTAAGCGGGGGAAGAAAGCATGTTCTAGATACCAAATAAGGATGCGACCCTCGCGGCAGCGAAATAAACTAAGGATCCTGACTCCGACTCACTCTCTTGCACTGAAAATCGTATATGTACCTAACATTCTTTGAGACTTCGTTTTCTCTCGTTTTTTCTGCGATGGGAAAGAGTCTAAGGTGCTTGAAACATTCTAAATTTTGAAAGTACAGTGATGTCTTAATTATAAATCGTTTTTTGTTAGATGGTCGAATGGTGCCTCCCTTCCCCTAATAGGTAGAGTTACCTACATAACTACACACCTAACATTGTACGCAAAAGTTTTGCAGTTTACCTTACTATGAATAAGGATTGTTAGAATAGTAAGAAATCGTTTAGGAATATCACAAGCAATATGAAATCGAACAAATTTGGATTTAAAAAATCGACGAGAACACATGAGCCCCTCGTTTGTTTCCCAAACAGACGAAACGGAAGTTAGTGAAAAACGTTGTCTATTTCCACGAAAAATAAAGAGTTAAAATGTTAAATCTATTTTGACGGTTAGGCCATCAACAGTAACAAACAATAACAATAGTTATTGTTATAATAACAATATAGTTACCAATAGTTATACCTATAGTTATTGGTATAATAACAATAGTTATTGTTTGTTACTGATGATGGCCTAACCGTCGAAATCGATTTAACATTGTAACTCTTTATTTTTCGTGGAAATAGACAACGTTTTTTAGTAACTTCCGTTTCGTAATGGGTTTCCACAACTTCGTCGCGAGTGATTTAGTTCGTCCCAAACAGACGTTAAAAAACGACCTGGTACTAACTGGAACACGGATTCGGCCAAACCAAAATCATACATTTGTAAATGTAGCACATTCCTATCACATCTATGCACTGCACTTGCATTATTTATACAAGAATAGGTAGGTATCTACCAGAAAACCAAGACTGCTACTAGGCACATGCTTGAATGATCTACTATTCCCAGGTTCACATACGCAGGTGCATTTGAAGTGGAATATATTCTTGAAATCTTGCAAACCGTTACATTTATAGTGTGAGGATGTTCATTAATTAATAAACTATGTGAAACAAGTGCATAAATATTGGAAATCCTCTACTTCTTCTAAGAAACCACACAATATTATATAATGCTGAGCATTTCAAGCTGTTCTCCTTCGGTGAAATTACGAGAATCGGTTGTGCATTTAGCATAATGTATGTACAATCAAATCTAATGTATTCATTTCTATGGAAATCTAAAATAAAACACACTTGAATATTTTCAATAGCGACAAAGGCCCACAACTAGGTACTGGTTGTAGGTACCTACACCTACTTACTATTTGTACATAAACAAATAAACGTTCCAAACTTCTTATTCAACTTCAAGTACTTAGTTTTGCTGTCTATTGTACGGACATGACCGTCTTGATTCATTAGTAAATATTCAGTGAAGGAATGGTAATTTGCATTATGCGAGTTGAGTCGTCAGGATCTATCCCTCCATTATGGATGCGACGGTGGCGCCACTACCGTTAATCGAAAACGCGAACTACTTATTTTCTTAGGATAGTTGCAATTATTTGTCGCACACCACTCGTATTATTGTAAAAGACTGATTTGTATTGTTTGTAGCTGGTAAGGTTAAATGTGGTTTACCTTGACTTTTGTCTCTATCTTACGTTGTTTGGTTCTTTTGTTACAGACTGAGAGCGAGGGGTCGGGGGCGGGCGGTGGTGAGGAAGGAGTCCCGCTCCGGGAAGACGACCTGAGCCCGGACGATGGCGAGTGCGAAGACTGCGATTGCGGAGAGTACCACAACGAGATCCCACCTCCACCGGACGGTGGCTACGGGTGAGCCTACAAATATGTACAGAATGTTGTCAGGATTAAACTATCCGGCCCCTCCACCAATATGTCAGTGCCCGATTTGAACTAGATTAGGAATTTAGGGAAGAGTTGATATTAGACAGAGAGTGATAAATTTTCCCCCTTTATTGATACAATCTTTTTAAAACCTAATTGAAGACCGCCATTCGCAAAACATCCTAAGTGCCATTTTTGGAGAAATACGTTTTTGACGGATTCGGACCCTATGTGCCATAAGACAAGCGCTCAAGAAGTTTCAGAGCGAAACTAGCGCTCCGAGCGGTTCGTTTATCAAATTTAAACCAAACAAACCCAAGTGCCCAATCTGTTGCACTAACCTGTATTGCTATGATTCCTTCCCGATCCCCCTATTGTTGTTTTTTACACGGAAACGAACTAATAATGAAAGAAGCGAAAAATAAGGTGTTCTTCATTCGGTTCAAGTCAACTTTGCCCACATCCCAAGTGAAGTGTATTATAGCAAACAACTGACGTGTATCAACCTTGGGATTTATATCGAAGATAGCGATGAAGCCTTCTTCTACATTTAGGACGAGTCAAACAAAGGGAATCCGGGGCTGTAACGAAATCGGCACGTATTTATGACTATACAGCAAACCGTCTTAAATAGCCCAAAAATAAAACAATCTTCTGGTCATATCAGAAAATAAAAAACAAGGAATCTAGGTCATACCTACCTGTTACCTATGTGATCGGGATTTCGGAGTTGTCGAAAGATCAAAAAAGGGAAAGGAACCACCCAAAGACTTGATGAGTTGGTATAATCGCTTATGCAAAACTTGCAGATCCGAAGTTTATGCTAAAGTCGGAAAACAGTTTTTACAATTGGACGACCATTGCGAAAGTTTTGCTTGATGTACAGACAGCTGATCTTTAGTCCGCTACCATTAATCCTAAAAATGGAAATCAAAATTTGTATTCAGATACCAGCCGTTGCCCGTGAAACAATTGTCGAAACTTGAAAATCCTGTTGTCCATAATTTACCCACTGCGGGAAATCACAACCGGCCACACCTGTATTTTTTTAAATCGCTGGATAGCATACATAATCCTCTGAATTCCCGTGCACGTTACGGGAAAAGTTTGGCCCAAATCTCACCTTTCCAACGGTATAATCCATTTTTATTTTACTTTGCGAATTAAGGGATAAAAGTGTGTTTAAATGTTGAAAAACATGTTTTTTCTTTTTTTATGAAATCGAGGATTTTTGTGAAAAGTGGCCCTCTAAAAAAAATTTCAGTTTGGAGCAAGCTTCTGCATATTTTTTTACGCTGTATCGAATGGCAACACTTGCAGATCTTTCCAACTCCGTTATAACAGAGTTTGATACAAATCAAGCTATCATGAAATACTGCCCAAGGTACACGTCCTTCCCCTACTCTGCTTCTCGTTCTAGTCGAGTTCATTGGAGAAACTGACAAGTCATAAAGGTCGGGCACGGCATTAACCATTTCCTAGCACTCAAAGGGCTCAAATTTCAAAATAATTTAGCATAAATATAATATGAAGAGGACAGGGGAAGAACGGGTTATCTTGGTTTTTCCTAGTTTGGAGAAAAACTAATTTTAATGAAAAAACTCAATAAAATGTATATCATGCGTTAAAAAAATCTGCTATTTTGAAATTATAATGTCAACGTACATTTAAAAGTAATAAAAATGCCTAAATACATCACAAAATTAATTTTATCAAAATATAACGGAAAAAAGTGCCAAACATCACAAAAAACAGCGAAAGAACGGGATAACGCCCTTAACAACGATTGATTTCCCCACTTGTGGGGTAATACCTTCTGGTTTTCTCTGTACAGAATATTTTTAAATGAATTAAATCCCTGAATTTTTGGGAAGAGATCGAAATTTTTCTTGTGTACGTTCTTGATGAAAAGTGAAATTTTGATGGACGAAATCAAAAATCTGCTGAATTTGGGCAGCCGCCACAAGTCTTTTCTTCTTTTTTAGAGGATTCGGTGTCACAAACTTGCTAGTGAATTCTCCTTTATAGCTCTTTTGATAGGGAGCTAGCCGTCGGTAATTAACATGAAATTTCACATCTCTCAGCCGCCTTGTCTGCATTGAGCTTTAGGAATATACCTATCTTGTGTCAAAGAAAACCCGCCCCATCAAAATATCTGATTTTTATCAGGCCAAAAAATCAATGAATATTGAATAGAGACAGCAACAGATCGGAAAAATGGAAGACAGTGAAATTTGAACTACAGCACGGGGAAAGCATGGATAGGTAAAGCGGAAGGGGGCAGCGGCAGCTCTATGTTAGCCCGTTCTTTCCCAGGAGCGCTTCCATAAGCCCGTTCTATCGCTTTATACGAAATACTCACCCGCTATATTGAAGCATTTAGACCCGTTATTTCACCATTTTTACAACACCATCGTGTTCGGCTACCCCCAATACTTAAGGTACTATTCTCAACTCACTTTTCACAAAAAATCGTGTTAGACCGTTCTTCCAATGTACTCTTAATATGATAATTGATGAAAATTTGCTCAATAAGATTATGCTGCATGACTGGAACTTTTCCTATCTAACACACGTAATAATTTCTTCAGGTGGGTTATCGTCTTTGCTTCCTTCCTCTGTAACATGATAGTCGACGGGATCGCCTACACCTTCGGCGTCTTCCTCGGCGAGTTCGTCAACTACTACGGCGAAGGCAAAGGAAAGACGGCCTGGGTTGGTTCCCTCCTCTCGGGAATGTATCTTTCCGCTGGTAAGTTCACATTACTGTTAGTGCTTCATTCTTGGTTTTAAGTTTTGATTTGAAATGAGTGGAACAATCAACAAACCCCTGTTGAGACTATAGACACCATCAACTGCTACACTGATGGTTCTAAGATACATAGGGGACCCGAACTTTCCTCTGGTGCGGGTGTGTTCATACCGGGCCTTCAAGTGGCAGGCTCTTATAGCCTTTACAAATATGCAACTGTATTTCAATCAGAAATCTATGCTATCAACAAGTGCCTGGTCACCTTACAAAACGACAACACATAACAAAAACATTCACATTTTTACCGATAGTGAAAAGCATACTGAGCTAAAGCACTCCTGAACCCCCTCACGACCGCAAAATTGGTCTGGGAAACGAAGAAATAACTGAACAATTTGTTTCTTAACAACAACAAAATAACCATAAAATGGATTCCCGATCATGAGAATTACGATGGCAATGTTAATGCCATGGTTTGGCGCGAGCAGGCTCAGGACAACAGTTTTTTGGCTCTTCTGCCATCTGCATTTCCAAAAATGCCTGTAAAACTAAAATTAAAACATGGGTCACACAGGACCTCAACATTCTCTGGAGTAGAGAAACAGCTAAATATAGACAAACCAGAATGCTTGTTACGTCTTCTGATCCCGAACGAGCATACTGGCTTCTAAGTAAAAGTAGAAATTCAATTAGAACTATGATTGGTATCCTTACCGGACATTATGATTTCCGCAGGATGCTAAATATCATAGATAACAACATCTCACCTGTGTGCCCTTGCGGACTTAAGGAGGATTAATAATCGGATCGAATAATAAATGCTTATTTGTTCTTTGAAAATACGCTAAAATTAAAATCCGTTTGTCCTCCGTATGCTCCCGGAAGCATTGGTAGGCGTTTCATTTTCCATCATTAATTTTCTTCCAGTAAGCGCCTACGTAGATAATGATACAGATATGATATAGTAGTTTCTGTTGAATAATATCCTATAGACCAGTGATCTGCACGTAGGAGAATATCTTATTTATATAAATAATAAACTTTGTGTAATAGTTTGCTGCTCTTTCTTAGTACGCTTGTATGGTTCAAGCTTCATCACGTCCGCAAAAATCTCATATTCAGATTTCACACAAATGTAAGTCTTGTATTTCGAAATCTAGGTATTTAATTGAATTTTTCGTTCAATCATTAATCATTACCAAATAACGAACCTGTGACTAATAGAACCAGTAACCTTCGTGCTCGACCTCGGAGAGAGTATACTCTACCTTCAAGACTGTTCTGTTATGCAGGTTTGCATTCCAACGCCGTGCCATATTACTATCGCCTGTTCTTTTCACACACATTCTCATTTTACCCTTCTCCACAGTCCATACATTAAATGATACTATTTTCTATAGATGTAATAAGTAGGTTCAGGTACATGAAAATTTCTACTCAAACATACCATGTATTGTCGTCTTTACAAAAAGCAAAAAAGTATGGCTCGTTCAACATGTTTATTTCATGTTACTTAGTTATTTATTTGTAACTATTAGGTGTGTGCGTTGGAAATTGGCTCGAAATAAATAAAGACACAATTATTCAAATAGACAATCCAAAATGGTATCTTTTTAGCATGGAACACGCTTTAGCCTTGGACTAACTAGCGAAAAACGTTACGCGGATGTGTCACGAAATTTTTTCTTTTGATTTTCACGTACAACCAAACCGTTGCTGGGGAAATGAAACTTCTTTAGTGTTTATGGGACAAAAATCGTTCTCCACTCGTTGGAAAGCTCTCGATTTATCACGCATTTCTTTCGTACTTCTATTCATGTCGTAGTTTTATATTTATTTATGTTATAAATGGATGTAGTAAACAATGCCGCTTGTTTTGTTGTCACTTGGTTGACTTGACTTTTAGCCGCGGGCTCTAAGTAATAACATCCGGGGGGTCTGGGGGTCTCCCCCAGCGGGGTCAAGGGGCAGAGCCCCTTGCGAGGCCCGAAGAGCCGAGTTTTCCAATTAAATTTATAGCTATAAATTTCTTTGCACACAATGAGTTCAAATTTCAAAACAATTAATATAAATATAATACGAAAGAAATTACGAAAATTTGCTCATACAATTGTGCTGCATGACTGAAACTCTTTTTTATTCTAATCACATATTTAAATAATAATTTATTATTTTCAGGGCCAGTTGTGAGCGCTTTAACTAATAAATTCGGCTGCAGAGCTGTGTGTATCGCCGGCAGCATCCTGGGCAGCGTCTCCTTCGTCCTCAGCACGTTTTCCCCTAACGTAAACGTTCTAATGCTCACATATGGATTCATGGGAGGTGAGAAATTATATCCAAGATTCTAGTTTACGACCCATACAATGGTTGTGTACACTGAGCGTCAAAAAATCATGGCTGGTACAGTTTGAAAGGAGAGGATTTCATGAGTAATTTTTTAACATTTATAGCTCGCAAACAGCTACGCTCTTCAAGACTCTGCTAATAGAAGTCTTTCATCATGTAGACTTTCTATTTGATAATATATAATATGAAATCCAATCTTTAATATTTCTGGTGATATACCAAATACATTTTCAAAGTCCAAAGAATTCGCGCTCCGTGCAAATGATTTCTTGGCTCTAGGATGTATAGGAGAGAAGTTACCCTAATCGCTCGCACTGCTGATCTGACTTCTGTGACAGTTCCCATCAGATCCAAGAGAATGCGCGGCCGTCGCTCTCGCGGCGGGCGTCATTCTCAAGTTCTTGGAATGCTGCGTTTGGCGATAGATAAGGATAAGAGAACCGGAAAATCATCTTCTCCGAACATAGCTCATACGCTATTAGTACAAGTTGTATCTATTATGGTAATATCACCCCCCCCCCCCTCTCTCTCTCTCTCTCTATGTAGCGCGGATTTAGGCCCCATTGCACCTCTGGGGCGATCTAAGTTCCTTACACTTCCTTGCAATCACTTCCAGAGGTCCCCAAGGGGCTGCGTACCAAATTTCAGCATTCTAGGCTGTACAGGAGATAAGTTAGCTTTATTGCTCACCCAGCTGATCTAACTTCCTTGCAATCACTTCCAACGGTCCTCAAGAGAATGAATATCAAATTTAAGCATTCTAGGCTGTACTGGAGAGAAGTTACCTTTATCGCTCATACATCTGATCTGACTTCCTCGCAATCCCTTCTACATGTCCCCAGGAGGTTGTGTACCAGATTTCAGGGCTTCGGTAATCTGTCGAACATTGGTGTGATGAGAAATGACAATTTTTGACGGATTTGCGTATCGTAATTCGTGACGGATTTTCGTAATGCAATTTTTTGTGATTCTTTTCATACTTTAAACCTCGCTTATCGTTGTCTGTCGAATACAAAAATATACCTATACCTCTTTCGACTACCTATTCCTACACCTCTTTCACACAAAGGAGAAGTTTAGTTGGAACAAAATTAGAAACAGAGCTCTCAGGGCTGATTAGAGCATGGATTCCCAAACTGGGGGGCGCGCCCCCCCTGGGGGGCGTGAAGACGGGTCAGGGGGGGCGTGAGACCATTCTTTGGGGCAACATCGAGCCAACTCCAGGAGCGAGCTCGTTTTTGCTCGTGAACTACATAAAAAAACAGTGCACTAAATACCCGTCTGTTTAAAATTCTTTGTGAAGATTTAGGAACTGACCTCAAAACACTGCTATATCACTCAGAAGTACGCTGGCTCTCAAAAGGAAACATGTTGGCAAGACTATTTGAGCTCCGAGATGAGCTAACTTCGTTCTTGGAAAACCAGAAGCAAAATGAGCTAAGCATGAACTTCAGCAAACCTAGTTCTTAAGTAATGTTTGCATATTTTATGTTATGTTGCCTTACCTGAAAACTGGAGGGTGAAAACTCAAATATCATAACTCATCGTGATGCCATCAAGACGTATGTTGAGAAACTACAACTTTGGAGACGAAAAGTATCAGCAAAGCCCTGCAACTTTTCAAATTTCCCAAAACTAGTATCAATCTCAGAAAAAACACGCTTCAAGGAGGCTTGTCAAAACAAGTGTCAAACCATTTGGAGACGCTCACTGATGAATTCGGGAAATACTTCCCTAACACTGCTGACGAAAATGTTTACAGACTTTCAACAGATCCTTTCCATGTCAACGTTGAACATGTTCCAGAAGCTCTGCAAGAAGAACTTTTGGGAATGAAAAATGATTCTTCTGCCAAATATGACTTCGAAAAAATGGAAAAGTCAACATTTTGGATCAAATACTTCCAAGTGTATCCCAGAGTGTCACAGGAAGCTCTTCGGTTATTTTTGCCTTTTTCAACCACCTACTTGTGTGAAAAAGCATTCTCAACACTTGTAACCAAGAATCGGAACAAACTTAATGTTGCTTGTGTGACTTACGTTGTGCCCTTGCCAAAACTTCACCAAGAATACCAGCGCTAGTAAAGAAAATGCAAGCCCATCCATCTCATTAAGATTAACTTATTTTTATCTTAAAGGCTACTTCATAAAAGCTACGTGTTATCAAATCGTGTTTTATATAAATAGCAAATAAAAAATTGTTTTCAGTGTAAAACTTGCATTTTTTTCACATCCATTCATTAATTATGTAAGGGGGGCGTGGGAGGCTTTCATTTTACCACAAGGAGGCACGGTACAAAGAAGTTTGGGAACCCCTCGATTAGATTGATTCCTCAAGTTTGATATATTATACTCATCTACGCCCAAAGAGGCTCAATTCCAAATTTCAGCATCTTAAGTTGAGCAGGAACAAAATTAGATACAGAGCACACTCAGCTGATTAAGAGTGGTTTCTGATGTTGCAATAACATACTCCACCAAACCCCGAGAGAACCCATTCCAAATCGCACCATCTTAAGTTGAATACGGACGAAATATTTTCTGAGATATCTAGCGGATTAGAGTGATCCCCCAAGTTGTGATTCTACTATACCACCACCAAAGAGACCTCGTACCTAAGTTTACATTTCTACTCGTAGTTGAATAGGGGAAAAAATTGTCATTGTAGAAGACAGCTCGTTCCGAAGTATCTTGTTCACTCCATCATAATATGTTCCAAATCAATTGTTTGAGTATTGCCAAGCACTCGAGTACTTACACAGCTCAAAGCACGTGGTGTAAAATTGTTTTCAAATATCGATGGGTACTTTGCCAAATTTGTTAAAATAAGTTGTACCTACCACCGGAATTTAATGCCATTAACTACAGAGCTTTTACCTGGGCAACATTGTTGGGCTTTCCCCAATTTATGGGGTTGGTATGAACAAAGCCAGGGTACATTTTTATTTTGGAAAAAACTTTCCAACCGTTTTATATATATATATATATATATATATATATATATATATATATATATATATATATATATATATATATATATATATATATATATATATATATAATTAAACAGCATTGATGTATTAGTAACAGTAATGTAATAATAAATTGTTACATTATTTTTTTTTAATTAAAAATATATAATTAGGTATAAAGATTGATCTTTGTACCGACTTATCTCCTGCTAACGAATAGAAAATGAAGTTTTCAACCTTATCATTACCACTACCTACCTACCAACTTCCTTACTTTCTCCCCTTAGTAAAAGTTACACCGACCGACTTCTATTTACTGGATATTATCTATCAGCAGCTAATTATCTATTTTGATAATATCGGGATATTTTTGCCCTGTTCAAACCACTCATAATTTTTTGACGCTCGAAACATTATCTAAGAATCAGTAAAGACTCGTATCAGGTATAAGATCAAACCCTTGAGAAATGCCGATTATCTTTTCTCGTACAAGTTCTGTCCGCAGGTAAGTAGCATGCTTTTTCTCACTATTATCTCTATTTTCACGCGTTGTAGGTTCGAATCAACTTTTAACAGATTGCCATCCAAACGTAAGTATTATATAAGTTTAACAGTACTGAAGCGAATAGAGTTTATCGAAGAATTAGGAAATTACAGAAAACCCCCCCTATTAAATTCTATTTCGATAGCGAGGGTTGCCATCTGTCTTCATTTAAAGTGTCTTGTGTGGTTTTCTAGCCATTGGTGATACTTGCAGTCCTGAGGTGAACTAAATCACTCGCGACGAATTTGTGGACACCCATTTCAAACCGGAAGTTAGTGAAAAAAACGTTGTCTATTTCCAAGAAAAATAAAGAGTCACAATGTTAAATCGATTTCGACGGTTAGGCCATCATCAGTAACAAACAATAACTGAAGACACATTAGAAAGGACATAGTTTTTATAGTCACATGTGAAGGGAGATTGAATCCAATTGGTCAAGAGAAAGGAAAGGGGCAGGAGGTAAAACCATTTAAGCGAAAATAAATTGAAGGGAGATTATAGCTAATTAGATAAAGTGAAAGGGGAAAAATAACTCAACATGGTTTCCACAGTGTGAAGGGATAATTCCAAGCTTTATAAAAATAGACCTATCAGTGGTGAAATATATTGAGGTACTTATATTCTCATTTAAACATTTACCAGATCTGTCACTTTTGATCATTTCGAATTTTTCAAGTACATTCAACAAAACTCCCTTTGGACAATAATGAAGAAATTCTACAAACCGTCTATCTGTCAAATCGAAATTGTTACTATGATTGGATTCCTTAAGATGTTTTGCAAATTAATCTAAACGTACCCTTGTTTTCTCTTCTTCTTTCCTTTCTCTTGACCAATGGGATTCAATCTCCCTTCACCTGTGACTATAAAAGCTGTGTCCTTTCTAAAGTGTCTTCAGTTATTGTTTGTTACTGATGATGGCCTAACCATTGAAATCGATTTAACATTGTAACTCTTTATTTTTCGTGGAAATAGACAACGATTTTTTTCTCACTAACTTCCGTTGTTAGTCCTGAGGTCATGCCGACCTATTTTTGACAAAGTATCTGTTTAGACACACGTATGAATTTTTCAAGGAGTAGATAATACGAAATTAGGGACAGTCCATCTCATTGGTCTATACTTGGTAATAAAAAAAATCTCAGAGAGAGCTTTCCAATAAGGTTCAATAATATGGTTCGATACTTACTTGACTGTCGGGTTTTGTGAAACTAAACGCGTCTATTTCATTTGACCTCTCCCTTCTGTGGTGGAAGAGAAATCAAGGCCATGCATTGCCGACCAAATTTTGACCTGATAATTTTATCATTGGTATTAAGGGGAAATGGTCTGAAGTAAGTCGAAGCTGGATTCATATGGAGCGGAACGAGCACGGAAAGCGGAAAAACGGAAGGACGGAACGCAATCTGATTGGCTGTTGGGACAACAGTTGAGGAGGGTGGCCGACATGTCGACAGGGTCGGCGGTAGAAATTGTCATACTGTTTCCGCGTTCCGTCAAGCTCAGTGCAAGCACAGTGGACAGGAATGTTGATAACCACAAGTAGAGGTTTCAGATCAGAGAGGCTTTCAGTAGGAAGGTTATGATTCCGTTCACCACGGAGACCGCTTCATGTGAACACTCTTCCCGACTCTGCCGCCCACTCCACTGGTTTTTCCGTCCTTCCGCTTTCCGCGCTCGTTCCGCTCCATGTGAATCCAGCTGTACACACTTGTTTGTAACTCAAGGTAATGGATGAATGAGTATGAGCATGAGTATGGGTATGGATGATGTATGAGTATGATGGAGTTATGTATGAGTTTCCCAGAAAGATCATTAACATCCCTGAACATTTCGACTTAGCATAGTCTGTATGTCAGATTGTCGTCCCAGCGTCCAGTGATTCTGAAAACGAAGATGGCAACCCTAAGTCTTAGTAACTATGTGTTATATACAAATTAACAAAATGTTGATTTTTCGTTTGTAAGTCAATGATGAAAACTATCAGTAGACATCATTGCATGAACGCCTTCCTTCATAGCTGTAGTTCATACAACGATTTTCTTCTCATACCTTTACGGTTACTCGCGTTTTAGTTTGAACTGGTTTGATGTACGAAGGTCAGCTCTCTCCCCCCTGACGTCTGGACTTTCTGCCCAGGAATCAATCCGCTTGGTCTCAACTGCCATGATAGGTATTTTTTAAGGTACTTAACACAATCGTTGATCTTTAACCTATTTCCTTCTTGTTTTATTGGTACCTACCTATCTTGTATCGTTAGTGTAATCAATATTTTGGTGTTTGGTTTTGATCACTCGAAATTGAGTGTTGTGAAACAAATGCGCTCTTATTCGGTACCTAAAGAAAACCAAAATGTGCATGCGATAAATTTATGCCGACTCAAAAATACGCTTGAATAGAATCTATCATCACACCCAATACTTGGCAATTGAATGTATTCTAACATCTACGATGATTCGAGTCATCTACGAATCTGCATTATCATGCACTTGTATTTACATGATCGAACATACGTAATTCTGCACCTTATTTTAATGAAATAAAATAAATAATAATTTTTTTGATTTTTTTCCTACAATGTATGAATCCATTGTGACAACCTATTGAATAACTAAATAATAATTGCTCTATTTTTCTGTCGATATGATCTTAGGAAGCATTTCTTGGCTCCCATGACACTGGTATTATATTTGTAAAAGTGCTACTACATGTTATGAAATATGAAGCACAAATCTGCTATTTACTTCTTTCAATGGAATTGAACTTGATTGGAGAAATTGAGTGACTCACATTTGTCTTTTTGCTGGTTTGTTTAGGAATTGGTTTTGGACTGATCTACCTACCAGCCGTCGTCTGTGTGGGGTATTACTTCGAAACTAAGCGATCCCTCGCGACAGGCATTGCTGTTTGTGGTTCCGGCTTTGGAACATTTGCTTTTGCACCTCTGGCTACGTACCTCCTTTCAGAATTTGGATGGCAGGGGGCGAACCTCATACTCGCTGGACTCATCCTCAATTGTGCTGTAAGCTTATTTCTATTTATAAAATCCGGTACCAGTTGTATATGTGATCTCAGTTCGACCTGCGATCGACGCGACACGTTGTCTGGACTCAGTATGCGATCTCACTTGGAAAAATCGATAACTTGCTTAACGAAATGGGGGAAAAGGGGCAATCTTACCTTTCTCTCCAAAAATGAAGATCATCGTAGAGATTAGTGAAGATCCTGATGGGTGCAGCGAGCGCCAACACTCTTCGATCAACTGTCTATCCTACATGCCCCCGGCTCCATCTACTGTTATATCGTAACACGCTTTTACGTGCCTCCACAAGGATTCTATGGTGTGAGTGTCAGCTCCAGTAAGTGGGCCGATAAAATTTTCTGAGTGGTTTACTGTCTTGTGGGTATACCCCTTGGTGGTAAGCATACTGTAGGCCTTCCACTTGTCTGAATAAATCACAGAACCAACTTTGATCCCGTTTTCGATGATTGGCAGCAGCGCCCTTCTGTCCCATTTCTCTACAATGAAAAACCGACGCTCTGAAATGTCCGCTTAATTGCAACACTTACCGAAGACCCATGGCCCTTGCACTCTTGTGCCATAATTCCATTGAGTATCACACACATCATCGTCATTGGGTGTGTCTGAATCGGATGTGCTTCTTCGTTTATAATTCGTGGAGGAGCATTTCACTGAATGACCGGACACTGGATACTGACTAGACACTTACTGGCCATATGAAAAGAGGAGGAACTGAGAGATAAGGAAGGTGAAAGGCCGAAGTATGGCGTTTTGTGTTGAGATCGCATCCAGATCTTTGAGATCGCATAACAACTGGTACCTAAAATCCTTATTGTTGTTTCCTTTATTTGGACGTAGATATGCAATTTTTATCCAATCCAGAACCAAGTGATTTCGAGAAAATTGAGATTTTCTGTTTTTGGCTGTCCTGCACAGGCTGATGAACTATAATTTTGGAGACGTGTGTTATATGAAACAGGACTACCATTCACGATTTACTAGTATGGTAACAAATGGTTACAATTAGTCTTAATATTTTTTAATAATATTTTCAGTGTGGTTCTTTTTGGTTAAATTGACAAATTGTGGATTGGATCTTTTTTGCGATTTCAATTAAACGAGGAGATTTTAAAATTTGAACAATGATTTTAGAAAACAAGCGACAACAGACTTTGAAAAAAATCAGTTAAAACTTTATAATAATGCAGTATATGGAAAAACGATGGAATCTGTGAGAAAACGTATCGATGTCAGACTACGAGTTGGCCACAGGTGGACAAGCTCATTACGAAATCAAATTTTAAATATTACACCATTTTCAATGAAGACCTGGTAGCCATGCAAATGAGGAAAACCGTAATTGAATTCAACTGTGCAACATATGTAGGTCAGGCTATCTTATATATTCATAGACCATCATGTATAGGTATCATCAGTACCTATCATCAATGCATCATCAATATGATGTGATGAAACTGAGGTATCCTGAGACTGCAAATTAGTTAATTTCTCCCTTACTGCAAAAAATAGATATATCCATGATAAGATGTTTTCTCAGTAAGGGAGAAATTAAGTTTGATAATTACAATAAATATCAAATGATTTATTACTGGCTCTTGGTTTCTGAGCGTTTCCAGTTTCTTGAAGTTCCTTTAACAACCTCTGGCCTCTTTGCCTGGTCTTTGTTATACTACTGGTTTGAAGATTTCTCACTAATTCTTAGAATTACCCCTCGGCTCATAGGAGTTTTCGTCAAAGTTGTTTTTTGGCCATAGTCTTTGTTTTGTATGATACATAAGTTAGGTATGATTGTAACTCTGAAAATGTTCTGGAAGGGTTGTAGAAAATTTTAGGATGGAGTCCTTGATTTGAGACTTAATGCTTCAAACGTTTTGATACTCATTCAGAAGTTGTAGAAGAACTTATATTCATGATCTCCTAACTGGTTGAAAAGTACGTAGAATGCCCCCACTTCGTATTTTATCATTTTGATGAATTTTGAGTCTTCTTGTTTTCTTTTGTTGCCGGTAAAGCACCAACAACGCTAATTTATTGTAAAGCAACGTCCACACTATGCCGCCCGGCCTCCACCAGGCAAAGCCCGAACATGTATGGACGAGACAGGTGGCCTTCCCAAAAGCTGGAGGCCAGGCCGGCACCAATCGCCGTTTGATCAGGCCTTGCCGATCCTGATCAAACCGATTCAATGCAGCATGAGTTGTAAAGATGTGTCGGGGGATGCTGCTCGGCTTCGATAACTAGTTATTTTCATGATTGTCACTCATGGTGGCGATAGCACGACTGGGAGGACATGCGATGCCAGACCGTGGCCCCGTCCCCATCAGCATAACAGTCTAGACGTTCCAGCCGAAACGCAATGCCGCGAGAATTTGCTTTCCAGATTAGCCCGGATGGCATTGTGTGGACGTGGCTTAGTATACTCGAGCAAGACTAAGAACTAAGCAACTAATAATAAAACAAACAGGGCAAACAGCACTAGGCCCCTGACGGCTATATGTGAAAACGACAAGATGGAACGCTTGAGCTGGTGCCATGTACAATCCGTTTACCCAGCTGTTGGGTAAGAGGGAAACGAGCCAAAGTCTAGGCTCATAGCGTCTTATTACTGAGCTGAGGATATTCAACAACCATCCTCGTATTGTAAAGTTTTATGATTCTTCATGATTCCTTGTATTATACAAGATAAACTCTTTCGCATAATCTATAAATTGGTATATATGAACGTTTTATTCAAACTATACTGAATTAACTTGGCACTTCCTAGTTTGAATTGTGCTACAAGACATTTCAGGGTAATGGATGTGTTTTGTGTAAGATACCCTTCCAGGCCAGGATCTGGACTGTAAACAATGTGCCTACAGTTACTGGGAGAAAACAATACTCTTTCCATATATTGGTACCTGTATTTCACATACTAGTGTGGTCTAGAAATTATTTTTTCCAAGGCTCCCTGAATCTCCCAAAGCCTCTGATTCTATTGCAGAGTCGTAGACAGCTAAATGATGCAGTATTGCTTTATAAGGTAATGCACAACTTGATTGATGCTCCTCAACTACTGGAGGCCATGTAACAACCATTACCTCTACAATTTTCATTCAGTGGGATTTGCAGGGAGAGAGTGAGATTGAGCAAGTTTCAATAGATATGGTTGGTACAGTATGATAATACTCTCAAGTATTATTAGGCTCTTATGTATGGCAAGTATAGGTGGAAAGGCAATTCATTACCCAAACAGTACGTGTGACTTTATCGAATGATGTGAATTCGTACTTTCTGATATCTTTTTTAAGACTCATAGAAATTAACAAAAAATGGGAGAGGAAAGGGTTCTTATAGATCAGGGAAAAAACGTGTTGGTGTGAAAACAGAATAGTTGTGTTCCAAGCACCGCGAGTTCATGAACTTTTCGGAACTGGTTCGGCGAATAGGGTTGACAACTCGAACTGAAGGAAACCTTTCTGAACCTTCCAAAAATCTCATTTCACCGCGAACCCTTATGCTAAATACTTGCTTTGTCATTCGCCTGCTTGATGCTTGTTGCATTATCGTTTTTCACATCTCTTCCGATCCTCGCTTGCGATGGACTTTATTATCGTCATGAATCTTGATAAAATAGCGGGGCTCTTCCTAGAAGAGTCTGATTCGGAATCGGAAGTGTATGCTTACTCTGCCGATGGGGAGTGGTTCCTTAGTTCTGATGAGGAGGAGGAGTTAGATGAGCAGGAATTGGACGCAGATAAAGTCGTGCCTTTCGATGAAGCAGGATGAATGCACACTTTTATTTTGACTCTTCTAATCTTGAAGTAAGAATGAATAAACGTAAAAATGAGGGAATGTCGATCTGAATGAAACTCTGTTATAAACAATTTCTTACCTTTACTCCGGTTAGTTTGAGTCATGGAGAAGCTGTAAAATAATGGATACTTGTTATTTGTTTTCAATTTTAGAAAATGGCGAGCTCTTTAATTTTAATTTATCTTGTGCAGGTTTTCGGGGCACTCATGAGACCTCTCGAGTACCCCAAAGGTCCAAGCTGCAAACCCCTCCTGCAGCGAATGGCAGATGAAAAGCGGTTCCAAATGGAGCGCGGTTCAATCGGAGGTTCCTATTTCATTGTCCAACTTCAAGACGGGTCGATGGAAAAGCGAATGAAAATGCCGATCAACATCGATCCAGGAGTGCACTCGAGTTTCAACCTGAATGAGTTGGTTCAGCCCGGAACGCCAATCACACCTGTACCAACGATGCCCATGCTTCCAACCATAACTGAAGCCAAAATTCCTGAACAGAGTAGTTCTTCTGGTGGCTCTTCTTCTGGTGAGTATCTATTTTTACTATCAGCTATGGAGTACCTAAATTATTCCCTATTTTATTTTAATTATTTTCGAAATCTGAACAATACCTACAGGTACCTAAAAATGAACAATTTCTTTTGATGGATTCACTATCAAGGGAGAGATATCCCAAAATACTATCCAGTAATCATTTAAGCACGACGTTGTTGTTGCATATCTGATTAACACAAACGTAAATTATAAATTCTAAATTAATAAAAGATGCCTAACAAGTAACGTAATCCAACATAAGTTGGCACAACCAAAAATATAAATATGATTTATGTAGTATGGATACCTTATCACAACGGACATAAGTAAAATGAGGATGTAGACCTCTTTCTGAAAAGAATCGGAAAAGCTAAAGAATATTTAATGAACCCAGCCACGAAATAATCCAGGGTGAAAAAAAACACGAAACTCCTGTAGAACCAAAATCGCTCGTGGACTACGAGACAAGCAGACAGCTAAGTTGGGTGGGCAGTGTAGCTTCCTCTCTCATTATAACAAGGACGAGTCCATTGGACGTATTGATTTAGTTGAAGAACAAATTACAAGTCATAGTAGGTAACCGAATGCAAAATAGCATAATAATATATGAGTATACATATTAATATGGGATATAGGGCTATGCCATCCTGCTTACACATGCGAGCCCTCTACCATCATCATAAGGTACCTATATAGGGGACCAACTGATAGCTGGCTGGTACATGCAATCCCTGACCATTTCATCAAAATTGGTCTCTTTTTGTCGAAGTTTTGCCCGTAACAATGAACTTCAGATACCATCCCGTGAATGGGTATTCCGGTGGGTCAGAATTTTGATCTAGTGACCTCGAATTTGGATTCAGCACCCTTTAAAACCCCCAAAACCAGTTTCCCGCATAAAATTCCATCTAGGGCCTACAAAAGTAACAAATTAATTTAAAAAAAAAAAAACCAAAAAGCACCGGGGGGGGGGGGGGGGGGGACCTCCATGTCACATGCGACAACTTCTACGTCACCTCTAATAAGTTACTATTGCCTACTATTTGTTTGTACAGTTTTACAAATAAATACGTACTTTAATTCCCTATTTTTACCTACCTAGTTAATCGTCTAACATCCTTGCCATTTCATCTCTCTTTCATCTGTGTGTTTAAAAATTGTATTATCATCTGTTGCCCCGACCATCTTATTCTTAGGAATCCTCAACTTTAGAAACATGTACAGTAATTCTTCAGAATTTAATCAAAATTTATGGGTCAAAAATGAGCAGGGAAGGCAAATAGGTACCTCAGAATTTGAACTCATGCTTTCCTGACAGATGGTGAGAAGCTGACAAGGCTGTAGCAGACTATTCAAACCTCCATCTTCCCAAAGATCTTGATGGCTAAAAGATTGTGGGGTGCTTTGCCTAGAGTTGTACGTCAGATATTGGTGGTTGTTTCGATGGGTTTGACTTGGAAATGTAAATAGATAACTATTGTGCCAGGGAATATATTATTATCAGGTTTGTGTGGATTTGCGAATTGACGTTCATAAACATTTAGCTGAATCATTTTAATCTGTTTGTAATCAAGACAGGGTGTTTTGCATGCAGCTATGCACCTGCACTATAAATAAAGCGATAGGATGGTAGCGGGAAACAGACACTCTAGAAAATGAACACTGAATTGCGAGTAGAGATGGTTTATTGGCGAACAGAGCGATATAAATTTGAAATTAAAGCACAAAATGACTTGGAGGGCTACATCACGTGTTTTTGCGATGAAAATGGCGAATTAAATTTCTACAACTACTGTTTGTAGCTCTTTTTGCGCTCACGGCACAGCGCAGAGCGTTCACGGAAAGAATAGAGGGGGTGAGGGGGATAGAGTGGTGCCACTAGCAAGTGGCGAAAATCAACAACAACAATTTTACAATTTTTTCCATACTCCCTGGCTGGCTTGTCGTGACAAGTCATATAGAAAATACTGCTAAACTGTATAGGTACACTGGCGGTGGACACTTCACTTCACTTTAGCCTAACCTAAACTTACAATATGTGTAAAATAGTATGGCTAGGCGGAGAGGTATATAAAATAGCTAGTTACAAGCATTGTATATGTATATACAATAGGTAGGTGAACAAAACATACGTGAAGTTGCCTAGGTGTGCTGGTATATGCACGGACTGTACGGACAATAGCGGCCCAAAGCTCCTCGGCGTGCAAGATCGCAGTACGATACCCACGGACGAGGAACCCAAAAATTTCCCTGGCTAGCAGCCCAACGTTTTATGTGCGAAAGCTCTGTCATCATGCGGGAACCAAGATTAGGCTGGTGAGTCACGTGTTTGTAGAATCATAAAACAGACCTACATCCTAAGATATTATTAGGATATTGGTAGTGTGAAGCAGAACCATAGGTCTACTCAAATGCGAGAAAAATCAGTCAAACAATTAAGAGATGGTAACAAGAAAAATAGATTAAACAAATTGCAGGAGAATTCACCAGAGGAGGGTGTAAGGCTCCCCGGTGTGAGCAACCCAAAAAGCATCGACAAATACACACTAAATTTCGCGGGTAGTGAAATCTTTGAATTAGTGAGTAAATTGCTAAATTCCATTAATGACTGCTAGAGAATTAAGTTTTTGTAGGATCAAAAAACAAAACTTCCCTTGTAAGAAGAAAGAAAAAGTATCAGCTGAAATAATTCCAATGGAATTCTGATTTCTTGAAAACGAGTTTATTGACTACTGTCGGTACGGATGGACTAATGAAGCATTGGTAGGTGTTTATTTTATTACATAGGTTTCAGTTGGTAGGTCGGAAGCGGTGGTTGGACCTACCTACTAAAATGTTGTTATAGTTAGATCAGGGGGACTAGTGAAGTGTAGATGTATGAATTAATAGCATTAATTTTCCCTCTATAGGTGCCTGGAGCTCCTTGTGATATTTACAATTCAATATCTGTGTACTTAAGGTCGTATCACTCTTGCATTTTTCCAGCTTTTTTCTCGCATTTTTAATTCTCGAACGTGAAGAAGGCGAAGTGCTTTTTTCCCAGGTCAGCTCTTTCGACCGTTAAGCATCCCAGCAGAGCATTTTTAAACTCACTTGAGAAAATTAGAACATGTTCTAGTTTTTACCTCGCCGCAAGAAAAATGATAAAACGTAACCCTTGGGAAGGTAACAATTCAATGGAAAACCCCTAGGAGCCCTAACCTGACAGATTTAATTAAACTGCATCTAGCCAGAATGCGCTGTTTTTGCACTTATTCCTCTTCAACATTCACAGCTGACCTGTGAAAAAAGCACTTTGCCTTCTTCAAGTTCTAGCATTAAAAATGCGAGAAAAACGCTGAAAAAATGCAAGTGTGACACGGCCTTTACATTGGGCGGTGGTTTCATAATAGATACCTTAGCAGAAATGGAAAGGATCTGTTGTCTCTTCTGTCAGGTAGCTGTGCCACCCCAGCTGCTCTAATGCTTGTTGGACGATGTTGGTAACTAGGTCAGAATATGTCACTTTCTTCTCTATTTTTGAAATAGGTTTGCGGATGAATTGTCCTACAATAGTTTAAAATCACATTCACTTTGCGGAACTGAAATTAGGGAAATTCTTATCGTTGAAATGATCATATATGATAATAGGTTGAGCTGGAGCTGTGGCAGTGTGTAGCCAAGCTGAATTGTTGATATTATGTTGACTAGAATTTGAGAGCTCGCTAGTGAATCAATGAGCTGGAGTGCCAAAATGATTTTGTAGATATTACAAACAGCGGAATAAGAAAAAATAGGTAATGTCTGCCTACTCATTCCTGTAATTAATTTTTTTTTTTCCATCTGTTTCATTGAAAGCATAACTTTCCCAAATTCACTGTCACATTCTTCCTTCTTTTACCACCTTTTCTCCAAGTGTCCATCTTCATCCATAATGGTTCACTGCTTGCTTCATCACATAACTAAAACCAAATGTTGCAGACGATTGTTACACTTCTAGGGGGCAATTCGCCCCAGCACTACTTCTTCCATTGCCCACTTTGACTTACTCTCATATCTCGGTATTGGGTAAGGCTTTTTTATAACCAAGAAGAAGTTTGCCACTTCATAGACATTTACTGGCAGCTTTTTCTCCATTGTGCTCGAGTGTTTTTGTTTGATTTTTAAATACTTAGTTCCTACCCGTTTATTCATTTGCTAATTAAAGCATTTTAGTCCTCGAACCGTAATATGAATGTACTCATTCATCATCAAGCATTTTTCATGAATTCCTCAGGCTCAACTCGGATGGCTGCTTTTTGTACTAAATGTTGTATATTTTTTATTTTTTTCAAAATATTTTCTAGTCAGTTTTACTCGTAGTTACCTAGTACAATTCATACCCTCTGGATCAAGTGAATTATGTAGTACGGTTGTATAGATTGAGTGAATAAATCCATACCTTACCAGTTTTATTTTTCAAGGTAGATAGATTAATACTGAAAATGCATTTTTCATCTGTGTGAAATTCTTTGTCTCTTTAGCTATCCCCTTTATTATTCCTATGTTTATCTCGAACTACTCTGTGTGTTTATTTTTATTGTGTTTACCTCTACAAGGAATACCTTTTGAAATACCTATAAAATTGCATTGCTCTCTTTTCATGTGGGATTACCTTCAGAGTCGTTGTGTATAGGTGAGGATTTGATTAAAACGACACTAACTTCAGTTTTGCACAGTGCGCCATTTTCACTCATTCTTTTTTGCCAATGGATTGGTTTTTTTTTCTATCTATTAGCTTTTTTTTCTTTTCATTTGACGCGAAATACTTCCCTGTGTGTACTTCTTAACTGTTCATGTTTTTCCGACACTATCTAATTATATATAGTTAATACTCAGTTGTATTTCCTTAATTCACTTAGCTATTTCAGTTTCTCTACGCCTACTTTCTAAGTATAAAACAAGCAGTCTTTTGAATTCCACATTTCTATCTATTTGTAGTACCGTAGATAAGGGTGACTACTGCAATATTACTAATGTAACCATACTGGCTATGGTCCAATGTCAATTTGGAATCATTTCGGCAGGCTCAAAAGTGGCTAGAACAACCAGCTATTATTAGGTTCGTTCCAGCGTGTTTGACTGTATAACAAGTGCAATCACTCTGTGCAGCTAGTGTGACGTTCCAGCATGATTAAGTTCATGCACTAGTATGGCGCAGTCGCTCTGCACAGCTAGTGTGACGTTACAGTTATTAAGTTCATGCACTAGTATGGCGCAGTCGCTCTGCACAGCTAGTGTGAGGTTCCAGCACGCTTGAGTTTATATACTAGTGCAGTGCAATCACTCTGTGCAGCTTGTGTGAGGTTCCAGCGCGTTTGAGTTTATATACTAGTGCAGTGCAATCACTCTGTGCTGCTACTGTGACGTTCCAGCGTAATTAAGTTCATGCACTAGTATGGTGCAGTCGCTCTGCACAGCTAGTGTGATGTGCTAGTATGCTTGAGTTTATATGTGGCACAGTCGCTCTGCACAGCTACTGTGACGTTCCAGCGCAATTAAGTTCATGCACTAGTATGGCGCAGTCGCTCTGCACAGCTAGTGTGATGTTCTTGTGTGCTTGAATTTATGTATTAGTATGGCGCAGTCACACTGTGCAGCTAGTGTGAGGTTCCAGCGTGTTTGAGTTTATATACTAGTTCAATGCAATCACTCTGCACTGCTAGTGTGATGTTCCAGCGGTTTTCATCTACTAGTATGGTGTAGTTGCTCTGCTCAACTAGCTCTTGCTGGTTGAGGTTACCTATAAGGAAAGCCATTTCTCTTCTTTGTTCATTTTTCCCTAAAATCGTTGGTTTGTACTCCAAATCAATTTTTAGAAAATCCGATCATTTAATACAGGGAATGACCAGATCCAGGAGCTTTCCAAGTGAGAAAACTAAGCAAAAAAGTCAGCGCAGCATAATCCCTTTTTTACAAGGTTAGACCCACTTTGAAAATTAATCGCCATTCATCTTTTAACCCAAAACATTTGGGTTTCAGAACTTACGGGGGGGTCCATTGGAATGTTACTGTGAACCTGAGAGGCGCGAGAGAGAAACAACTAAAAAATGGACGATAGTAACCCCGATCTACGGTACATATTTCTGCTGAACTTTTTTATAGAATCACATAAGTGTAATGCACTCTTTTCAAATATCAACTCTGCTTCGAAGTTTATTGGTGAGTATCGTTTGTATCTAGCATTGATAACATCTCACCAATATTGGTTTCTTCTCCATTTTCCAAATAGCTTTAAATTGTAAATATGCCGATATGTGTTAGCTGATGTAGAACTGACCTGATTCAGAAGTTAGGTAATTCGGTCACCCTACTATTCACGTTCAAGTTTTTTCTCAGTGTTTGAAAATACAGTATTAATAAATAATATTTTTCACACTCTCGTTTCAAGGATTAAATATATCACCTACATTTTATTTCATATTTTGAATGATTCTTTTCCCCATTGAATTACGGAATCGCATGCACTTGTGACACCTCTGCACTTACCTTTTCTGAGTTCCTCCTCCATGGTATTTTTTCTAATTCAAAAACTTTTCTAGACAAGTTCTTGTGTTACACTAAATTAGTTTTCTATTTTAAAAAGTATTTTTTCGTTCCAATAATTTGTAAATTTAGTCCTAGACAGGCTAGTTTCTTCTGCACACAAGTTACCTACTACTATGTATATATAATTAACACTTTGGCAAATTAGAAATTCTCATGGTTTTGACAAATTAATTTAATATTTACATCTCACTGGTTATTTGTAAAATTCTGCTGAGAAAGATTTGAACCATTGGTTTTCCTTAACCGCTTAGTTTCTCCCAAAATAATTACTGAGATCAGGCTGATGGATACCTTCAGCTAGTTCGTGTAGGTATTTTGGAAGTCAGAGCTTTGATGCGAATAATTTAGAGCTGTACGAAATCTCTGATTACTCGTGCAGCACGCGAAGAAATTAACTTGCAATGACTTGTGGTCATCCTTTCTAAAATAGCCGGTAGCCCCCAACCATGACGCTACGCGTAATCGTTTCATCTATGATATGACTTATGCTGTGTTAGTTTTGATCAACGACGAGAGTTTGGATAAAGTAGGTATTGATTCCTTATAGAGCGAAAAAGGGCCTCGTTTTGGGGACTCCATTTGGTTCCAGAAAATAAAAATTGAGGCCTGGCCACACAGGACGCGTTATAAAGTGACAATAAGGGACCACGCGTTCTCCTCAACGTTAAGCGATATCAGAACGTCAAACACAGAGTTGTAACCAAAGGTATTTGGCAGGGCAATCCAGTCTGCGTGTGTTTCTACATGAGGTTCACACAATTTTAAACCAATAAGCAGTTTTGATGAGTCAGAAGCTGTACTCTGATTAGTTTCATTGGAAAGGAAGAGATGGCATCAATCAATAGAAAGAGAAGACGCTTGGTAAATACAACCATCTTTGCCGGGTCTTGCACTCACACGAAGAATTTTCAACTTTTTTCTAAATATAAATGTAATATTTCCACATACCTATCGAGAGAAAAAATTGCAAGGATTCCTAGACAGAATTTCTTCACCACCATCATTCTTGGAACTGGCTAAAACTTGGCGCGTTCTTTTGTTATTTTCCACAACCCAAACAGCTGACGTCACATTCAAAAAAGTATCGCTGTGTGGCAGGGATGATACATTATTGCGTCATACAATCATATCGCCGTAACGAGATGGCACAGTAACGCCAATCTTCGTGTTGTAACGCGTTCTGTGTGGCAGAGGCTTTAGTCTTATTTACAGATTACATTTCGGTCTTAGTGGCTTGTGTTACTCAGAAGTCAGAAGTACCTATGCCAGAAGTATATCGTGGAAGTTTCTGAGAGCAAATGCAATCCTAAACTAATCTTGTTTTTACTTGCTTTATCTTACAGTTTTTGTAAACCCCTGTGCCATTGCCATTGTTGAACTGATGTTTTTATGCAGGTAGCGCCGCTGAGCTCAAAACGAAGAATAAGGATAAGGATGACAACGCTCCGAGCGCACCTAGGCCAGCGATGCCGCGGAACCAATCTCAACCAGCATTCTCAACTCAGACGCAAGGTCTCCCCAAGAACGGCAGTGTTCCCTTTTTTGACCGCATGCGGAAGACGAGCCAAGGGGAGCGTTACAAGCCTTCGCTACAAGCCATAAAAGCCGCTTCCCGCCCAAACGTGAATTCAAATGGTGATTTGAGGCGTTCAATGCATCTTCGTCTTTCTACAGCTTCTGGCATTGGTGGAAGCAGAAATAATAACTGCGAAGAAATGTGGTCCAAGACCGATGTAAGTAATTATAGTTATGTATTTGTATTACACTCATTTTTTACAACTTTTCTTCTTGTAAAACCGTCCAGAAAAAGTACTTGTATGTATACTTCCTGGCCAGAAACCTTTTTCGTTGTAATATATAATTCATAAACGCACAAGTCGTGTATGTGTATTGTAGATAAATAGTAAATATTTATAACATTACATTTCTATTTGTGAGTACTATTGGGTTACCATAATACTACTTAGGTACCTACTTAGTCTTGAAATATCTATATATGGTGGGGTACGATAGTTGCATCTCAAGAGGAAATCGTTTCTTGCTAGATTTTTCTGGAAAAGGCAAATATTTTCATTGTCGTACAACTAGTTATGAACATTATTTTCTCCTTTAATGGGCGACACCCCCCGATTCATTCCAGGCCCTCCCCGACTCAGTCCCGCTATTGAAAGTCCCGATTCAGTCCAGCTTGTGGAAAATTCCGTGAAAAATGCCAAAATTCTGATTGATATCGTCGTGGTGTTTATTAAATTTAAAAAATACTTACATCATAGTAAGATCGTCATAATTAACCTATGGATGTCATTTGTTTAACATAAATTGTCAAACCATTTCCATTTACCAAATTACCTACTTACTAGAACAACTAGAACTAGAACTAGAAACCAACTTCCACTTACCTTTGCGGGACGAGCCAAAAAATCCTGGGACGATTTTCCTTTAACACTTGTTCTCACTAAGCATGAACTCATATCAGAGTTTGGCGCATGACAGTGTGGAGTGACTTGCTGCTCTTCTCTCTGAAGCATTTTCGTGTGGCTTTTACAATTGAACTTATTCATTGCACCACATATCCACCGTGCCTCGCCACCCGACAAAGGTTTATGGAAACTATATCTATAGTTCTCGTGAAACATTGAATCCCCATCTCTTTGGCTACCACCTTTGATAATTGACACGCTCATGACTAAATTAACACTGAACACATAATGGCGGCGACCAACGCTACGGAGTACTCTTATCGCTTCATGTTCCAACGGGGCTGAGTCGTCTAACCGCTCAAAGCGTAGCAGGATCAAGTCGGGCAATTGCAATATCCCCCTTTCGCCAGTTGAGATCGAGTCGGGTGTCGCCCCCTTTAATGTTTATTGTTGTTTATTTTCACTACTATTCACTAAAAACAGAATTTTTTATTTAAAAATTGCATTGGTTTTTATCAGATTGACACTGAAAGTAATTTCGCTACTAGCAAAGCTAGTATCAAGGCGAGAAAAGAGCTGGTGCGGCCCCTAAGCCGAAAAGACATTTTCTATTCTGGTTCCATCGTAAATCTACCAGAATATCAATCTCAGCGCTCAATCGTCGGCTATCGCCAAAGCGTTATGTCGCTGTCTGCTTCAAGATACACTCGCCCTGACGCAGATATTGAAGAACCTCCACCACGTAAGTTTTGGAACTTATTAAGATACAAACTTGGTTTAATAAATAGGTTCCAATGTAACAACTGTTAGGCATAGCTGTTAGACTATTTTGGATCATATAAAATGGGTTTTTCGAAAGAAAAGCTGATTTCGAAATAAATTTAATCCTGGTAAGTTCACTTTCTTAGGGTGCACCTACATTAAATCCGGGTGTCTCTGGATCCAAACCGATCCGATGGCGCCCGACTACCAGAAGAAAATCAAACATCAGTATTTTAAGGCAGGCGCCTACATTGAAACCGTTTCTCCCAATCCAGCGACTTCCATCGACCCCCTCCAAACTGTTCCATCGGCCAATCAAATGTGTTTGTTTCCAATATGGGTTTGGGACCCAATGTGCAGTGAAATGGTGGGAAATTTTAAAAGGAATATCTTATTCAGCTCGTGAGCGGAGGGGGGGGGGGGGGGGGCACTTGAGCACATTCGGAAGATGAAACAATTTTTGTCTCCAAAATCAAAGTTTCGAGTCACATTTCAAGATTGAAGACTAAGCTTTATTGGCAAACTGCAAAAGAGAAAATTTGATGGCAAATGTAGGTAATGAAAAACGAATCATAAAAGACAGTTGAATAATAAATAATTAAATTAATCTTTACCCCCGACGAATAATTTCATAGAACTTGTGCTCTCGAAGGAGTTCTAAGTATATTATTAAAAAAACAAATCATAGTACACTACTCAGTGAATTCATGAAATTAGATAATGTGCTATATGAAAAAGTTTATCGTTGATAATTTTGTTTTGACTGAAAAGCTACTAAAAATTATAAATTTAACGATTTTTGGCCGTTTTTAGTGATTTTTTTTGCACATTTTTTGAAATTTGACCAATTTACTGTGCTCAAAACTGCTGGACAGTGAACTCATCCTATACGATCTAAGTATATATGTGGAGATGGAATGTGGTGTAGGGCTCTTGAGAGTCGGTCTTGGGAAAAAAAACTATATTTTATGCCAACATTTCGTTCTATTTGTAGAACTTCTTCAGGGCTTGAAAACGGGGATTATATGCAATTAATGCAATTATTGCACATAGATATGCGTCTCAAAGGATTGAGATTGACACATAGCAATAGATAATCGTTTCAGAATGCCTCAAAAGGGATTTCAATGAAGAAATTTCTCAAAAATTTTGATTTTAATATTTTCCGAGCCGTTGCAATAGCTTGATTTCCTGAAAAATCCGCTTATATATTGATGCCTCTCTGAATAATTATCTGAGGAGTGTGAAATATCTACGAATTTATTCTAAAAAACAAGCCAATCTTGTTTCTTTGACTGGAGGGGTTAGAAAAATAGTTCGAAATGTTCTTACTTTTTAGTAACTTTAATTTAAAATAAACTTTATCGACAAAAGTTTTTCCTCTAAATCATTGCTTGTGACAACGGGTGACCGATTGTGAAGAAATTAGTACCCAGTGTCACACCAGCACAGTTCTGCTACCACTGGAGCACTCTCCAGAAAAATATTGCCTAATAACCTTAACAACAAGGAAAATAAGTAGGTAGGAAAATAAAAATAGATAAATTAGGGAAAAATAAACTGTACTTGTTTGAAAAGGCAAATGCGCAGTGGAAATAAATAAAGGAAAAATCAGAATCTCTGAGAGAAAAGGGACATTAACCTAAAATGGAAAAGAACAGGCACAGCGCTGAAAAAGAAAATTAAATTATGCTCTAACCTGGCTGTTGACACTGACGCAAAACTCAGGTGTTGAAAATAAATGGAAAATAAACACTTTCACTAAACTTTGTGAAAAGGAAAAGAAAAGTCCAGTCATGCAGCATGACCCCATGAGCGAATTTTTGAAGAAATCTTTGACATTTCAGTCACTATTGATCGTGTAGAGAAATTTTAGTTTATGATTTTGATAGACAAACATGGAATCAAATTATTAAAAATAATTAGGAGGTACTCATACTTTATTATTATTAAACTAATCTTGTAGATTTAAAGACAAACGTAGGTAAATATTCATAGATTTCGATGTCCAATGTGGTCAGTATTGAAGGCCGAGTGGAGGGAGGCCTTGAGATTAACGGGTCTGCGTGCTAGTACGTACATAAATAGAACTTCTTCATAATTTCATGGCTGATATTTTCTAAGCCACAGTCAGTATTAAAGCTACATCAAGTCCTAAAACAGTTGACCGTAAAACATTAAAGAGAGCGACCTAGAGAATCGGAGGACGGAATATCACAGAGTAAACTCATCAGTTGTGATTACATTTTTTTTTTTTTTAGCTAACACCTGCTACCTAAGTTTTAAACAGCATGATTCTAGGATTGGTTATACAGGGATACTTCCATAAGAGTAGTTCAATCTGAATTCGGACAATGTTTCATGCAAATATTACCGATTTTTACAACTAGCGAACGGCATTATTTCGATTTTTGACTTATTTTTCAACTTTGAAATTTTTGAAAACTTGATACATATTCTTATAGGAAATTTTACGCTGATTCCGAATATACCACATGTTAGTATGCTGAAAAAATTATTTCGCACAACAAATCGCAAAAAACAGGCTATTTTAAAATTTTTGACTACATTTTTGAAAATTTCAACCCGGAGATGTAATCCGATCATGCTGGCCAACGAACTTGAACTTTCGTTTTGTGTCCTTAACATTTTAAAATTTGTTTGAAGTTTCTAGCACAATTCTACGGACAGTTATCGTCTGGAATGACACATACATACATACATAAAAAATGCGTTAAACTTCAGAATATGATTCAGAATAGCCTGAAACGGATTTCTGCATAAAATTTTTTCAAAAATTCACATTCTACAAATTTTGAGGCGAGAGCAATAGCTTAATTTTCTTCAAAAATTCGCTAAAAGAGCACTAGGCTGTATAAAAATCAAATATGGAAAAATGGAGGAGTTGGCTTATTAGGCACAAAACAATATAGATGGCTTCAGAGAAGAGAATGGGGGGAGAAATTATTCTCATTGCAAAAGGATCCCTTGAAGAGGGAAGGGGACAAAACAATATAGCCAACCTTCCAACAAAAAAAACTATTTAAGGCACCACCAGGTTATATCGAAGGTTAGGTTTGGAGGAAGTGCATGGAACCTGGAACAGGTGATCCATGACATGCTTCAAGTACGAGTTCTGTTATGATAAGCGGTCATTCGGTCAATCGTTAGTTATTTAGCAGATAAATTTTGATTTGATATGATTTGTTACGAGTCACTAATATATTATTTTCTATCTAGCGGAGCTGTGTCCATGCTTAACGATGCCAGAGTCTTTCAAGAGCGCTCTTGCTGCGATGTTGGATTATACCCTGCTCAAAGATCCCGTTTTCCTCCTCATAGGTATTAGCAATGTCTTTGGCATGGCGGGTCTCTACGTGCCATTTGTTTACCTAGTCGATGCCGCTGTGCAAGGGGTGAGTTCAGCTTTTTACATTATCACTACAGTGTCCGAGAAATATCTTAAGACTCTGTCTAACAGACGAGGTGTTGAACAATGCAGTGTTGCCTCGCGGTGCAACAGAGACTTGTGCCCGAAGGGTAGAAAACAAATATTCCTGTCTTTCTGTATCCATTTTGGCAACATCTCATTTTTCGAGTACCGTGATATTTCTTGGACACAATAGGTTAGTTTCATTTTCACAGGGTGCCTAGAAGTGTAAAGTCTAGAACTTCTATCTAGGGCTTTGTAAAGTGTGTAGTCTAGAACTTCTTTCTATCTTTGCCTGGTCAATACGGAAGTTAGTGAAAAAACGTTGTCTACTTCCAAGAAAAATAAAGAGTTACAATGTTAAATCGATTTCCACGGTTAGGCCATCATCAGTAACAAAAAATGACTGAACACAAATTAGAAAGGACACAGCTTATATAGTCACAGGTGAAGGGAGATTGAATCCCATTGGTCGAAAGAAAGGAAAGGGGGATGGAGGTAAAAAAAAAATTAAGTGCAAGCTAAGTGAAGGGGGATTACAGCTAATGAAGTGAAAGGAGGGGAAGAATTGCTGGTTTCAACAGTTTGAAGGTATAATTCCAAGCTTTATAGAAATGGACATCAGTGGTGAAATATATTGAAGGATATCCTCATTTAAACATTAACAGATCTGTCACTTTTGATAATTTCGAATTTTTCGAGTACATTCAACATACCTCCCTTTGGACAAAAATGAAGAAATTCTACAAACTGTCTACCTGTCAAATCAAAATTATAATTATGATTGGATTCCTGAAGATGTTTTGCAAACCTACCCTTATTTTCCCTGAAATCGTCCTGATACTCTTCTATTCTTTCCCTGAATTTCCTACCAGTTTGATCGCAATATTCGTAGCCGCAAGAACATTTTAATTTATAAACCCCGTTTTTATCCTGAACATTAATTTTGTCTTTAACCTTTGCCTGATGCTATTTCGGACTTGAAAGGTTTCATGATTCGACCTTCTTACCCCAAACCAGTGTAAATTGGCTACTTTTTAGAGCCCTTTGAACAGAACTAGGTAACCCCAAACTCTGAGTTGAGTCCCGAATTTCGTGTAATTTGCTTGTCATTCGATAAAATGATAAAAAATAAATATTACAGCGTTGTCAGGTGCCTACTTGATACCCTGTGTATGGGGTTACTTCAGAGTTTCGTGACTGTGTGGTAGTAGTACTCTCGTTTTCTATTGGTAGAGAAAAGCAAAGCTCCTATAAAACAATATGGCCCCAAATCGTCGTACATTTCTTTGATTGCGTCACCATTAATATTTCGCAATAAACCTACGTACTTGGCGTTCCAGTTTTAAAACTCTTTCCACTAGTTTTTACAACTATCTCATGTCATGTAGGAATGGCAATAGAGTGATGATTATGATTTCAAGGATCTAGCATCATCACTGGTGCCTCGACGATGATGTTGGAAGTGGAAGCTGGTTTTGGAAAACGTAATTATTTTGAGAAGGCTAATTCCTTTTTGAAATATATGAGACCTATAGTAGACCTATGATCTAAGACTTTTCTATTTATTTTAAACTTACGGTAAATGAGAGTAGTTTTCTTATATATTATGAGTTATAAGAAGTATAATCATTATAGAATCTCTACTTACACTTAAAATTATGAAACATACGCGTAAATAAGTATCTCTTATCGAGATTTCGGTTCTTCAAGGCTGGTTTGTTCTTGATAGAAACTGAACAATGGTAGGTAGCTTCAGGTGATTAGAAGTAAGTTAGTTATGAAATCCCAATCGAATAATTGCTGAAGCTCTCATGAAAACCATAGTGGGCACCAGTGGAGAGACTACGAAAAGCATAAAATTTATCCCTATTGTGTTATCAAAACATGTATTCACAGGGATAAGTGAAGAAGAATATAGTGCCTGATTGCAAATTCTTGCAGATTTAGTCCTTTCTCCATTCCCAAACGATACGTCCATTGAGTTATACCCCCATACAGGGTTACCAGGTGTTATGGGATAGAAAACCGGACACAATGAGAAAACGCCACGCAAACATAGATAGGTAGTTAATTTCTACGCACGTGGACATAGAACTTTTCATGCATTGTAGAATAGAATAATATTAGAAGAGAATTTTTATGCATTTTCCATATAAAACCCCTGTTCATCACCCTGTCAAAATGGTCTGTACCTAAGTGGACACTTTTTTTCCTATTCATATAAGCAATTTTTATACATTTATTTTAGGATATGTTGAAATATTTTTGCCACTAATAATTTTGAGACGTCCTCCGATTTATGTATAAGACAGATTATTAGTAGAAATCATTACAAATGTGGGGTGTCGCTATTTCGTAACATTTCGGACAAGGTGGTCAGATTGAAGCTGTTCCTAAAAATCATTTATTAGGTTATATTGCACGATCGGATGTTTTCTTCTCTCTTCTTTGTTTTTACCTCGAAATTGCACCAAGTTAAAAGACCATAGCTTGGATGGTGGGTAATTGGGTACCATTCGTAGCATTACTTTGACAAATCCAAACCATAGGTAGGTTATGTATGGTTAGCCATGTAATCATCAATACCTATCAATAGTTTTTGTCCTGTGTCTCTTATCGCTCTATTTGCAAAGATTGTTGAGGAGATCATCCTAAATATATTGATGACCTTTCTGTTGGCTGGAAACATCTTAACCCATGACCAATATGGCTTTGTGAAAGATCGAAGTACAATCATGGCAGCAACCGCTCTTGTTCGGGATGTTATTGGTGGCCTGGACGCCCGGAAGAAGGTTGGTGCATGGCTGTTGGATATGTCAAAGGCATTTGACTGCCTCTGTCCATCGATATTACTCCAGAAACTTCAATATTATGGTTTCAGCCTAGGTGCCCTGAAGTTCATGGAATCCTATATGTTGGGATGGCGTCAGTGTGTCGTTCTGGATGATGTATACTCTGGATACTGTGACCTAGATTATGGAGATGGAGTCCGTCAGGGGTCGATCCTCGGACCTTTCCTCTTTCTGGTTTACCTCAACAACCTGTCTTTTGTCCTTAGCTCAATGGGAGTAAGGGCTTTCTTCTATGCAGATGACTCGGCCTTCATGCTGGCAGCTGATTCTTCAGAGATTCTTGTGGCAGGGTCTGAGGTCGTCCTAAATAAGATTCAGGATTGGTGCATAAGCAATAGATTAACCCTGAACATGGGTAAAACATAGGAGATGTTTTTCCACCTGTCGAGGAGATCTCCCATAACCGTCAACTATCTGGGGCTCCTGATTGACGGGGCATTGACGCGGGTTCTCCATTGTGAACAGTTGGAAAGAAGGCTCTCTCTCCTCTGCATGCTGTGTAGAGCGGCTTTCTCTGTGTCCTCTACAGTTTTGAGAACCCTGTACTTTGCTTGTTTCCATGGTCGCATAAGCTATGGCATACTCCTGTGGGGTAGCTCTGTTGGGGCCCAACGCATTCTCTTAGCACAAAAGAGAGCCCTTCGAATTATGGCCAGGGCTGATGGGAGATCTTCCTGCAGACCGTTTTTGGTCTCTGCTGCCTCGAGTTACTGTGCTTTGCTCACCGGTCTCATGGAGAGGTCCAGTCAGGTTGTGCAAAGCACTGTTATGACACCCGTGGGCGAAGCCTCTTACAGCCGGAGCGCTGTCATCTGACCACAACCCAGCAGCGTAATGTCACCTTTTTGGGAGCTAAACTTTTTACTTTCCTACCTGCTCGTTTGAAGTCCCTTGAGGATAAGCCCTTCCACCAAAAATTAAAGTTAATTTTTCTGGACAATCCTTTATATTCAATCTCAGAATTTTTCGATAAATTGTCTTAATGACCTTGTGTATTATTATTGTTGTTATTGAGATCTAATTTGCTAAGTATTATTATTTATTGACGTGTGTATGGATCCTTTCTAAAACATGAATAAAAATTATTATTATTAAGAGATCCCCAGATTATCCAACAATTCTACTTTAAATTTGATGAACATTACATTACTTATCTAACGTAGTAAACATTTGGTTTAATTTCAGGGGCTCGAGCAAGGTAAAGCATCCTTCCTCCTTTCGATCATCGGTATCACCAATACATTTGGACGTGTTCTTTGCGGCTATGTAGCTGATTTCCCTTCAGTCAATTCGCTTTTGCTCAACAACTTGAGTTTGGTAGTATCAACTGTGGCAGTTGGCGCAATCCCGTACTGCACAACCTATGAAATGTACATAGCTGTCTCCGTGGCATTCGGACTTGCCATTTGTAAGTACATACTCAAATAAGATGTTTTACTGACAATTGAGATACTAGGGACTAGTGCGATTTGTTAAAAACTGGTCGAATTTATCAAATGATACCCAAGGTGGGATTTTACATCCTACCTCATTCTCTTAACCCTTTCTGCCCCTGGCATTTCAACCAAGTGCGGTCCCTCTATTCGTCGTTTTTTACTATAAATGCTCTTAATCGGTCAATATTCACTGAATTACCTTCAAATTTTGAGGGACGAAAATTCTTGGTCATTTTTCCAACTTTGAAGGTTCTGGGTTCAATATCTGGTCTTTAGTAGATCATCACTGAAACCGCCAGTGACTATTTTCACAGCCCTTCCAATTGAGATGTGGCTACAAATTATTTTAAAAAAATAATTATAATAATAAGCGGTGTTTTGTTAACTTCAGAAGAACTGTGAAGCGTAGGCAGACTTGTATTAGCTATTCATTTTCTTTCGGTATGCACTTATACAGGGTGGCAGGGGATAAGTGACGAACAATTTTTTCTGTTAATCTACATCAAAATGTAGTAAAATCCTGCCAACCGCATAGTTTTATCTTAATCCGTACTCGAGATATGATTTTTTAAAGGTTTTTCCAGGAATACCGTGTTTTTCATTTTAAACTCAAATTTCTCCACTTTGCCTCATTTAATTTTAACCGTCGACCTCATTTTCGGTATCAGCATTGAATTTCCTATAAGAATAGTGTACTTGGGTTCTTACAAAGTACCATCCGAAGACTCTCACATCAGCTCAAACATTGACGATTTTGAAATAATATTATTTCTGAAAATCTTTAAAACTTTACTACTCTTCCGGAAAGAATCCTGGAAAATGTCATGAAAACTTTTTCTTCTAAAATACTCTTTCCAACGGGTATAATCATTTTTACTTTTATTTTGTTATTTAGGGGTGAAAATTATGTTTTAATGTTAAAAAATGTGGGTTTCCCAATGATATTGTAGGTTTTCTCGACAGATGACCCTCCATGAACTTCTTGGGTATTTCTTCACTATCTATGTATTTTTTCACGCTGTATCAAATGGTAAAATTTGTAGATATCTCCAACTCCGTTATAACCGAGTTTTACACTTAAACTCGCAAATGTTTAGTTTGTTTGTTATGCTTAAATTTATGTGTGTTATGGGGTAAAATTAGTTAATTAAACTTTAAAACTCGATTATAACTTAGTTGGAGAGATCTGCAAGCGTTTCCATTCGATCCAGCGAGAAAAAATACATAGAAACCCTTCCCCATACTCGTAGGTTTATGGAGGGTCATCTTTCGAGAAAACCAACAATTTCATTGAAAAACCCACATTTTTTAACATTAAAACATAATTTTCTCCCCTAAATAACAAAGTAAAAGTAAAATTGATTATACCGTTGGAAAGAGTATTAGATGAAACAGTTTTCATGAGATTTGCCAGTTTTCAAAATTTTTTTTGGAAGAGTAGTAAAGTTTTAACGATTTTCAGAAATTTTATTTTTTCAAAATCGTCAATGTTTGAGCTGATGTGAAGGTCTTTGGGTGGTACTTTTTAGAACTCAAGTACATTATTCTTATAGGAAATTTAATGCTGATACCGAAAATGAGGTCAAAAGTTAAAATTAAATGAGGCAAAGTGGAGAAATTAGAGTTTAAAAGGAAAAACACGGTTTTCTTGAAGAAAAAAAAAAAAAACTTTAAAATCATATCTCGAGTACGGATTGAGATAAAAATATGCAGTTGCCGACATTTTACTACATTTTTTATGCAAATTAACACAACACATTTTTCGTCACTCATCCCTAGCCACCCTGTATAGTTACAGTTGAATAATGATGTACCATAGGCCTCCCATATAATAAATAGAAGAGCTATTTAGTACAGAAACTTTCTCTCAACCCTTGTACATTTTCTTATGACGTTCTAGAAATTTGTAATGGAAAATGGGTTAGAAAATGTATAGGTAAATGATATTGGTATCTGCTCTACCCGCCGCATACTCTGTAAAAAATTACAAACTGCCCGCTTACCGCCTCCAGTCGAGTCGATCACGGCAGCTGCCTTCTGTTTGACGCTCGTTATGCAAAACCCCACATTAGAATTCGCGAGTATCAGGCGGCCAGCCCACATTCAGTTTGACAGGGTCTTGTTTTACAAATAATTTATTTTATCGTTTATCATTTATAACCTGGTTAGTAGGTAACCTGCACTGATTTGGCTTTCACTAATTCCTGCAAGGGAGCTACTTAGCATTTCGATTTTCGACGAGGGAGCCTCATGAAACCATCACTTTTCGAAATGGACCATGAATACCCTACTACGTCCCATGTACCTAACATATAATCATGTTCAATCTCGATTACTGTTTGCCATATCAAATCCAGAAAAAATACCCATATTAAATAATAATTTAGAAACCATTTTTTTCATTCAACAGCTGCTTACATCTCACTCACGTCCATCATTCTTGTCGACCTTTTGGGCCTCGACAAACTGACCAACGCCTTCGGTCTTCTGATCCTCTTCCGTGGTGCTGCAGCCATAGTCGGCTCGCCGCTCGCAGGCATAGTTTACGACGCGACGAAAACCTACAAAATCCCCTTCCTCATGGCGTCGTTCCTGTTTCTTCTGTCGACCATCACTTCCTTCATGGCCCCTCTCATGAAGAGCTGCGTCAAGACTGACCCCGAACCCGTCATGATGGACGCCCTCACTCCCATAGAAGAAGACGAAGAGGACGAGGACGACATCTCTCACGATGGGGATGTCCCGGAAATCGTGGAAACCGCCCCTTCCCCCGCTTCGCCCCCGAATTCCAATTCCATTGAAATCAAACAAATTGAATCAGTGCTGTAACTTTTCACCATTGAGATGGTGAGTCTCTTGAAAACCAATGGATTTTATGTGGCAGAGACGTCTGCTACCCACAAAATCGTTATCATGGTGTAACTATGGAGATAATGTTTTGCTTGGACCATCTTGCGTTTTTAATTAAAGGTACTTTTTACATTCTAGATTTGGTTGCAACTTTTTAAGACAAGGAACAAATAGTGCAAGTAGAAATATTTGAATTATCGAACATATTTCTACTACTTGAAGTAAATGACACTGTTCTCGTAAACTTAATTAGATTGCCTAAGTATGCCAACTAGATATTGTTCAATTCGTACCTTCAATTTTCAACGAAAACATCTATATTTTTAATCATCCACAGTTTTCGATACCGATCGAATACACATAATAGAATTTTGTACTATGATAATAGATATAATGTAACTCATTTTGTTTTACGAATGAGAAGATACGAATAAGTTAACAATTCATGTGTGTACTGAGCATGTTTATTTTTAGGTACCTAATGGAAAAAACCTATACTGAAGTTGTCAAGTTCCCTCAAATTTGATTTTTAAATGCGCCTTAATGAAGTTAACCATCAATAATATTGGGTTATCACTGGTAATTTCCATTGTCATTTAGAAGGCAAGTGGTGTAACAATGCCATTTCACTAATAACAATTGTCGATTAACTTAGAGCGAATAGTTGACTTCAAGTTGGAAGCATATTAATGTAGTTAAAGTGTAGATAAATCCAGTCCGCTAAAATAAATGTTCTAGAACTTATTAGTTTGTACTGAGTAGATGAAATCCAATGCACATGTTTCGTTAGTTTCCCCTCAAGACTGCAAGCATCCTGTTCGACCACTCAAACTGAACGATATGTAGCTTTTCGTAGTTTCGCGTCAAATCAAGGAATCAATGCTTTTTCCACGCGTTTGGGTGGCCCTGGAATCGCCCCTTCTGACATTTATTTGTATCCCTCTCTCTCCGGGCCATCCAATTCCACTTCATGCTTAATGGCGGGAACTTGGATGCGGACCTACACCACTCTTTTTTTATACCAATGTTTCAATTATTTTTAATGAATGATCTCACATAATGTTGTACCGAAAACGTAGGAAAATACCTGGCTGCCAAAGGCTGTGAACCAAGTTTCATCGGGAGCCACTAGTTGATAGAGAGAGTGCACAATTGGATACTGTTTATTTACAATATAATTTATTATACCGTACATGATTTTCATATCAATGTCACAATAACTTCTAGTGTAACACTTTAAGTGGGGTGAATAAGTAATCAAAGTCAACAAAAGATTTACATGTACCAGTTCTGGAGTACCTGTTGGGTTATTTGTTAAGCTTATATTTTACTTGCCTAGGATTTGAGTTTCACTTGTACTTTCTCAATCCCTGGTCTTTATTCTGCCCCAATTGTTTTTATCCCTCCTATTCTTATTATTAGAAACTTAGATACTTATAATTTCATGAGAACACAGGAAGGTCCCCTCATGTTACGATCAGAACGGAATGGAAATAAAGTACAAAAAACAATGAGAGTCATGGTTTACTTCAGTTGACAATGTCATGGATTTTAATATTTCTCTTCTCCAAATTTAAGAACTTCATCCCTTCAGGCAGAATTGGCTCCTTGAGTGAGATCCATGATAACTTTTGGGCGTTTCTGGCTCAATACTAACTAACCCTTAGAGGTAGAAACTAATCCATCCGATGCCACATCTCATGTTAGCAGAGTGATGTTTTATCAGTCCTTCTACTATGGCGAGACCGTTCTCCCGCCTTCTCCCTGAGATCGGAGTGAGTGATTGATACAAGGTAAATTCCCTCCCTTTGAATTTCATCCTTTCAACTGTTCAAAAGAAACTACAAAAAAGAATCCAAAAGAAAACCAAGGTCCAATTGATTATTTATATAAAATAAATAATAATAATAATTTTGAATGATAAGGAGATGTTATGGGATCAAGAAACATTTATATTGCCATGGGGGTGGACCTGGACCGAGCTTTAACAGTTTCTTTAATAATTAAATTGAGGGAAACTGTAATTTTTTTGCAGAGGCTTCACGTCTGAACCTTTCGTTTCTTATACCATGGATAAGGTCAACTGTTCCCCTACTAGATGAGGATGAGAATCGTTCCAATCATTTTGCTCAAGGCCACTCATTTTCTGTGCATTAGATTTTAGGTCGTGTTTAAGCCCGTTTGTTTCGATAAGCCCATTTCCAACACGAATCAGAAGAAGAAATGAAAAGGATCCCTAGTGTGATTCTAGGATTGCTTACCTGCACACCATGCTTTGAAATCAAGATAAAGCATTTCACATCACTTTAGTGATCTTTTCTCTAAGTACCTTTGGAAAGTTACTCTAACGAAACCCTGAAGTACAAAACATAGTTTGAAATTGATGTTTTGTGTAATTCATTAAGAAAATTACCTTCTAAATATTCAAACATTTTCAAATTACAAAATTCAACTTTAGATTTTCTCGATGCCATATTAAATATTAGCAGTGAATATAAAACAAACTATTGGTAAACGTTATGATTTAGATAGCATGTTGTCTAGCAAGAACTGAATTGCGCATCAGATAAATTCAAGTTTCAATCCGCGATCCTTAATTACGAGGGGTGTCTCAAAAGTAACGATCCCTATGTTAGTTTTTCTTGTGAGGAGATGCGTGAGCGATGGGGCTGTGGTATGAAGGTGAAGGGGTCTGAGGCCACGCTCTACCATTCCTAGCCCTTTCCAAACACTTTTCCCGTCAGTGCGCTTTGTAACGATGGATACTCCTGTTGTTGTTGCCGCCGATTGCGAAATTCGTTACATAATCCGGTACTACACCCTAAAAAATAAAAACGCAACTGAAATCCGTCGTAAACTTGTAGCAGTGTATGGAGAACAAGTTATGAACGTTCAAAATGTGCTTAGATGGCCAAAATGTTTCTTGGTGGGCGCCTACATTTTCTTGTTTCACGACAACGCTTGTCCACACAGTTCTCATGAAACTCTTCATGAAGCTTCTCGAGTCATTCGGATGGGATGTTTTTGGCGATCCACCGTACTCTCCAGATCTCGCCCCCAGTGATTTTCACCTATAACCGCAGCTTAAGCAATATCTTGTAGGAAGGCGCTTCAGCAATGAAGACGAACTGAAGGCTGAAGTGGAGCAGTGGCTGAGTCGTTTGGTGGTATGAAACTGGGTTGAAAAAACTTATACCCAGGTACCAAAAATGCCTAGAAAAAGAAGGGAATTATGTTGAGAAGTAATCGTATATATATATATATATATATATATATATATATATATATATATATATATATATATATATATATTACATTTTATTTTTTTTTTTTAAAGTAAGTACCTACTTTTGAGACGCCCCTCGTATTCATTGGATATTAATTTGATCTTTTCGGATAGAAGTCAACAATTCACTTTAGTCGAGGAGGGTTTTATGGGCAGTAAAACTCGATTTTCGTTAGCTTAGTCGAAAATTTCATTTTATTTTTCGTTTTTAATGGAAAGCGTTGATGAACGATTATACACCACAAATGAACTTAAACCGATGGTACTTAAGTTATGTGACTTAAGCACTTAAACTTACGTCATGTTATGTGCGTATTATGCGTTAAGAGTCGGTGATTCTCCGTACCAAATATGTAAAAGATCGAATTGCATATCAGTGTACACTCGAGCTTACATTGGAAAAGTCCCCATGACAATTTCCCGCCAAAAAAATTAATAAAATTAAAAACCTTGATGTTGAATAGCCTAAGAACTGCGTGCAGTGCAGTATTCGTTCTTTAAGTCAAATTTTACCTTATGATAACCTTATAGAATAAGTTGAAATCTGCTGTGATAAAAATAAGAAAAATAAATAGTAGTATTTTCATCAATGAGCAAGAAAATAGCAGAGCTTTGGATTTGAGTTGATGTACAAAATGTGAGCAATTCTTGTTCTCATAACAAAACCTAACGTAGGTATCTTTTTGCGGTTTTATGTATTTATTAAGGACAACTCTTAATTAGGCACATTAGCAAAGTTCAACCTATGTGAGTGTAAATACTAGTTATAAATAAGTAATGAAAGTGAAAATGAAGATACATTACGGTATTTTTAACGGCTTCTTCAAGCGGAAAAATGGTTATTTTTGGCTGAGAACGATGAATATTTTTATGTGAGGTCTTGCCAGTAAATGTTGATGAATGTGAGTACGGAAAATGTGTGATGGAACATACCCGTGTACATTATAGAGCGAAAATAGTCCGTACTTATTAGGACATTGTCGAATAATCCAGCCAAAATCCGAATAATGCAAATTAACTACCAGCAATAAAAATTGAAAGGAAGAATTTTACAATTTTAATTTGAAGCATTTCACAGCTTTAGGTACCAGAATTTGCAGAGCTAAGCAGAGGATCGGCTTTGAAAGGAGCACTAAAAGTCTTGTTTTGTCTCCTTCAAGGAGATTCGCTAGTTATATTTTTGTATAGATACGTGTGTACAATTCTGCGTTATTGTTGTTAATGGTCATTAATTGGGGTTCAATACAACCCCCCGTTTTGTGTTATTTTTATTGCCATGTTATAGCGAAAAAGCTAAGAAGTCCTATTTTTACAAAATGTGTAAGATTTGAGGTAAGTTTGAATGTATAATATTCATCAGCGAAAAATAATAGTAACTGGTCACATTTGCTTAGGTTATGAGCTGAAAATAACGAAACCTAAACTTTGTATATAATAGTAGTAAGAAACGAAATAAATTGTACAGAGTATTAAGGAGTTATGCTTACCTTTGATACCTGGCGTGATGTACGAAAATTGCGTTGCTGGGTGCTGTGAAGTCGCAAAATCTTTGGATGGAATGGGGGTAAGTAACCCTCCCTCCCTTATGAAATGACGCCTGTTCACTCTAGTGGATGTTTGGGGAAGGTAGATCAGCCGCTGTGTGTGTGTGTGTGCTACTACATAGGGTGGAGGGTGGTGCACACACACAGAACAGCTTATCTACGTTCTCCAAACATCCACTAGAGTGTACTGGCGTCATTTCATCACTCATTCCCACGGGGGACGAAAATCAAATTGGATTTTGTAGACTTTCTCTTGTGACAGGTTTGCATCTGTGAAACTTGTCATGGCCTCGAAGCTTGCTGAAAATCCCACGAAATAGTATATTCTTCACGCAATTTACTATCCAGAAAACTTGCATTTGGTTTAGTCTCAGTGGTAAAGCGGTATTTGTACTTCCGCAGTGGGAGAGGAGTGATTAATTGGTCTTGGTGGCGTAGGTTGCCAAAGCGCTTGTCTTTAAAACTAACTTCTATCTCAAAGAAGGTAAATGCATGAGTTCGAACTCTGTGGAGACATCAAATATTTTTGGGCCGTTAAATTTGGGCAGTGACTGGCTCCCCAAAGATTTTTAGTTTTCGAAACTTCCGCTACAGCGGCGCCTCAATTTTTATTAATCTGTCCGCTGCTAAAATATAGATTAGTGGGACAAATAGATCAGAATGATTTGTGTTGTTAGGTGGTCTGGATGCTCGCAAGCTCGCATCTCAAAAATACATAACATCAAGTAGTCAATCCCTAAGTGAAGTGTATAGTTTCGTGATCTGGATGCTTGCAAGCTCGCATCTCAAAAATACATAACATCAAGTAGTCAATCCCTAACTGAAAAGTCAGATTAGTTGGACATGCAGGTCAGAATGACGTTTTAGAAGTATATTTCGGGAGTTGGACGAGCTAAAAAAAAATGACCATGCATCAGGACTCGAACCTTGATGCATGGGACTTCGTCTCACGAGACCGGTATCATAACCAATGAGCTATGCCACAACTATCGTTTCAAGAAACAATCACAGTACTTCACTACTCAGTAGGAAATACACAGACTGAAGCACAACAATAGCGGGTTTTGAAAACTAAAAATCATTGGGGAGCTAGTCACTACCTTAAATTTGGCACAGTCGTTAGGACCCAGACTTAAATACGAAATAATCCCTCTCGAGCCAGGCTGTAAACTTTACTTTAGTACAAAATCACAAAAAACGTTACTTTAAATGAGTGACACTTGAGGGATGACAGAGCCCCTCCATAAATTATAGAAAATGCAGAATTTTGTTGTATGGATATAGCCAAATTAATAATTTTACGCTTCCAACTTCAGTACCTAACACCGTCAATTAAAGAATGTAATTAGTAAAACACAACTACTATTATTATTACACGATTCTGGTTGCTGAGCGGTCTTGAGTAGCTCTTAATAAAGACTTTTTTAATAGGTTCGTTTGTGTAGGGGCAAAATGGCGTGGATATTGTACAGCCCCACGGAGCATAGTAAAATCACCTAGTCAACAAAACGGAAATGTGGATACTACAAACTGAAATCAAGTCGTTCCCCACTACCTTCTGGGGCGAGCCCATATGCGATTTTTCCCTAGAAAAATATCCTTTGTTCAGTATCCACCAATTCCCCTACGAACTTCCCCTACTTTTCACTGCTTACTTGATCAAGATTGGTTGTTCGTTTCAACAACGTTTCCCGTTGTATTATACCATTAATTTACGAATAAAATCCCAGTTAAAATGAAGCAAGAATACAATAAATAGAAGCCTGCAGTGGTGATTGAAATAGTTTAATAGAAATGATTAAAACAATCTAGTGTAGCAGTATTTCTATTCTAACTTAGCATATTGCAGGTTTGAGTTTGTTTACATTTTTTTATGTTTTTTGATCTCGGTTTCATGCACTGTATTTCATTTCATGTAGGTAGGTACCTGCTTATATAATACAATATTGTGTGATATCGTCCGGAAAAAGTTATTTTCACGCGGAAGTAACAATTGAGGATAAACCTGTAAGACAGCAAGACCACATAGGTATATGAATTTTCATGCAGTAAATCTAGAATAATAGTATAATAAACCTAGTGCTCCTCAATTCATCAGTAAGTAGGTACCTATTCGTATTTATCGTAATTTTTCACGTTCTGATTAGTTATTAGGATAATATTTTTTCTATGTAGTATTATGCTTTAATAATCTATAGATACGTTTATAAATATGAAAGTGTCCGTGATTTCAGATCATTACAAAAAGCCATTGAGCACCTACCTACTCATATGAACGTTTGGCAGTTTATTGTATACGAACTCAGCCACAAGCACTAGAAATGAATAGCAAAACTATAAAATGAAATGAAATCCTCGACTGTTGCCCCTCCATAAGAAATGGCTTAGCTACGCCACTGGGGATGACAATAGTTTCTTACGATTTGACAGGGTGGCCCCCTAACTGGAAAAGTCACGGAAAACCTGGAATTGTCAGGGAGTTCTTTGCGCCGGGAAAAGTCAAAGAATTTATAAAATGAAAACTTGGTGTAATAATTCAAAGCGTTTTTAGGTATATTATAACTCCTAAACAATCAAACTTAAATAGCGACTTTATCATAATAGGTACATATTATTTCATAGGTGAGTTATACGAATGACAAAAATTATTATCAAGAGTTGTGGTTAAACTGTTAAAAAGTAACAACGCTACACGCACATAAAAAGTGAATGGATATGCCATTGGCTTCCCTGGTAACTACATCACCTAGAGCAGGGGTGCTCAAACGGTCGATCGCGATCGACCAGTCGATCGCGAGTGCTTTTTGAGTAGATCTCGAGAAGAAAAAAATGTTTAATAAGTAGGTAACTAAACTACAAAAATTTATTACGTAATAACACTGCTTGCGGCAAAAGGCGGCTTTATCAAAGGAACGCGCGGTACTTGTCAAAGAAAAGCCGCGTTGTTTCTAGACTAGAAATATATAAATATATAAATTAGTGTGCATTACAACCGATGGAGCACCAGCAATGACTGGAAACAAGAACGGTTTTGTGGCATTGTGTCGAGCTAATGAAGAATTCCCTTCATTTTTTTCATTCCATTGCATTATACATCAACAAGTTTTGTGTTCAAAAGTTTTAAACACGGAGGAAATTATGGGCATTGCAACAAAAATTGTGAATTCCATCCGTGCACGTAGCTTGCAACGGCGGCTCTTTAAGTTGCAGTTGGAAGATAGGGAGTCAGCTGAACACACTGATTTAGTTCTTCACACGGACGTCAGGTGGTTGAGTCGCGGAAAATTCCCAGAAAGGTTTCAAGAATTATTGCCCGAAATAACAGTTTTTCTAGACGAAAGAGGTGATGACACAGATGTTGAAAAACGAAAAATGGCTGACTGATTTGGAATTTTTGACTGACATCACAATGCACTTAAACACCATTAACTTGGAGCTTCAAGGTAAAGGAAAAACTTTTATTGAGATGATTAGCGCAGTAAACGCATTCAAAAGTAAATTGCAACTTATGATAGATCAACTGAAAAGAAAGGATCTGAAACATTTTCCGTCTTTGAAAGCAAGGATTCCTCAGTTGAATTATGATACGTATGAGGCTGAATTATCAAATATTTTGGGACAATTCGAAATGCGTTTTTATGATTGCAGTAAATTGGCAAATATAGCATCATTTATGAGTTATCCTTTTTCATGTAAAAACATTGAGGAATTAGCTACTGAAGTAGCAAGTCAGTTTAATATGAACTCATGTTCTGTTGAAAATGAGTTGGTGCAGATTATATCAGATATACATCTCAAAGCTACAGCATCTGATACAAATTTCTGGTGTTTTATATCTGAAGATAAATATCCGAATCTAAGGCAAATCGCCCTTCAACTGACGACAATGTTTGGGTCAACTTACTTGTGCGAGTCTGCATTTTCTGAAATGAAGATAATTAAGTCAAAATATCGCAATCGACTAACTGACGATCAAATGTCAGCATGCTTGCGATTGGCACTCAGTGGTTACGCACCATCTTATGAAAAGTATGCTGAGGACATGCAGTGCCACGCTTCAACATCCAAAGTCACTCCTTTTGTAACAACGAACTCTTTTGTTTTGTAACAACGAATAAACTCGCAATTTTGAATAACTAGGAGTTTTTTCATTGATATTGTAGAGAAGAACTTAAGTAAACCAAACCCAAAACTTGACTAAAATAATGTAAATTGTGCGGAAAGCTAATATCTATATATGCTACGGTACACCCTACCTAGGTAGGTAGGGTGTATCGTGTATGTACGACAACCCTGCATCACACATACTTGCAGCCTCTCAGAGTCGATCGTAAGTAGTCTAAAAATATTGAGGTAGATCGCCAGCAGTTCAAGTTTGAGCACCCCTGACCTAGAGTAAACCATTTGTGAGAAAAATCAACTATTAACCTAGGGAGGAAAACCCCCAGTAGAGTAGTGGATTGATCCAGTTAGGGGTATTGTATACTAGTTTGTATACATAAGCTAGGACTTCTCAGGAGGGTTAAGGAGGGGGAAATTGGCCCATTGGAATGTAGAGGCATGTGTTATAAATTCAAAGAGCAACTTTCCAATTTTTGTGGGATGGGAAATCAGGAAGTTATACTCCTGGGACGATCATTGTAAGCCTTGGATTTCAGATAGCCTCACAGGAAAAAATCGCAGGAGCCTAAATCTGGTGACCCCGCTGGCCAGTTCAAATCGCCTCTCAGGGACATGAGGCGCTCGGGGAACTTTTCTCTCAAAAACTCCATCACTCTCCGAGCTGTGTGGGCGGTTGCTCCGTCTTGCTGAAACCAGACGTCGCCCAGTTCCATTTCACCCAATTCAGCAAGAAAAACTCCTGAATCATGGTTAAATAACGCTCCCAGTTGACCGGAACGGCTCTGTCATTTTCCTCTAAAAAATAAGGTCCAATTATCCCATTTCTGGAAATTGCACACCATACTGTTACCCTATCTCGTATCAAATGCTCTTACCCACGAAAGAATGCGATTTCGATCAGGAAGACGGCCGCAGGGGGCGATATTGAACCTCAAACGGAAGGCACGTTGCACGTGAACGATCCAGCGGGCGTTCTCAAAATAGGCTCTAACGCAAAACGTACGCTGTTCCAAAGATCACAACATCTTGGCAACTGGAGGGATATGAGAAAACAAACTTCCCGATCTCATCTTTCAAATGAACCCACACCCAGATACCTGAGACCTTTCACTTGGGTAGGGCGCCCTTTACAAATCCATCTGTCTTGCGCGCTCCACCCTGTACTCCCTCTGGCAAAGATTGGTAGTAGATGAAAAAAGCGTGATATTTTTGGCTGTCGGACTATTATCCCCAGAGCTAAGAAATCCATTTAAGAAAAAATGAACTTCAACAAATAGCTTCAGATCACAAATTGAGTGACCATAAATTATTAAATGAAAAGTCATGCAGCATGATCATATGGGTGAATTTTGGTAAATACCAAAACCAAACCACCACCGAATGGTATACCATTTTGTAATACCTATATTACATATAGGTTAAATTGTTATGATATTTGAGCACTTCGAGGGCAATGAAATTGTTAAATATAAGTAGACCACATATAAGTAGTGTTTTTTTTTCTTTGATTGCTTTCTTTAAATTGTACGATTTTCGTTTTATAAGCATTAAAGGTACAATAAAATGACAAGAAATAAGAAAAAATTTGAATTTGATATTTTTTGTTCAGGAAATCTAAAGTTCGGTCAGGGATATTAAAAATTTCCATTTGGACGCCACCCAGTTCTAGCATCCAACTAATTAGTTTGCCAGTAGTTGGAAAGATCTCAATTTACGCTTAAAATTTGCGCTGCCTGAACTGCCCTGAATTTTAAACCAGCTGAGGCTAATTTTTTAATGAACTATGAACTGGGTAATGAACTATTAACAGGGTGATTCTCAAAAAGAGCAAATTCCAGGTCTCGTCATCTGGTCATGATTTCCGTTGGTCTTGGAGAATGGTTCTTGTCATTGATATCTTCTACTAGATGTTCCGGTATATGTCACATGAGAAAAAAAACCCGTTTAGGTTAAGTGTAAATACTTTTCCCCCACCTTGAAAGTATAAATAGGCATTACCACGGAAGATCTCTCCATCAAATTAACAGGTTTATTTTCAGATTACTCCATCTGAAGAGGCATCAAACCATGAATCGATATTTTTTCTAAAATATGTTTCCTCGATAAAATGCAGTATTTACAATGGTTCAAACGATATCTATAGTTCTCTGAGTGGAAACAGTCTTAGACCCTGAAAACAAAGTCATTCCCACGTAACATTAAAAAACAAAATCCCTCACATTTTTCCCAAAAGGTACATTTTGAAAGGGAAAATTCCCCGTGTCATTGACATGCAGCACTAAGACGTGCCAACCATCCAGAGCCATAGGACTGAAGGTGGGTGGGTGGAAGCCTTGTCACGGAGAGAGGTAAGTATCATATTTTTATCACTATCATTTCCACATATGCATCTAGTCCAGAATTCAATTGCTCTCAAATTTTCTCCTCACAATTGATTTACCTACAACTGTACGTCAAAACGTATGGTCCATGTTTGTAATAACTTCAACTCAGTTTTAATAGGAAGCAATTTTTTATTTATTTTTTATTATACCCATTTTTCATGACCAAGTTTCTATTGTCATTACCAAGAATCAACTTTGTTCTGCGGTAATGAGGCTTGATTGATCAAAATTGTCTTCCTTTATTTCTAATTGGAAAAAAAAGCTCAATTTTTTTCTTCATATACTCCTGCTCAAAATTAAAGCACCACCATCCATGTCTTCGTTTGTCCCCTTCGGTTTTCCCTCATTAAGTTTTTATTCATTTGCACACATTGTTTGCAAACACGGAAGGAATACAGTAACCAAAAAAGGCACAAATTCTTGAAGAAAAGATGTTATGGATAAAATTAAAGAAAAATGTACCTTGTGGTAAAATTATAAAAATTGTAAATGTGAAAAAAAGAATGTCAGTTTTGCTTTTCAATACTTCATATTACCTCCTCTAGCAAAGTATGAGGGCTTGGAGCCTTCGGCCTATGTCTCTAATCAAGTTTTGGTTGATAGTTGATAAGGGAAGACACAAGGGGACAAACGAAGAAATGGATGGTGGTGCTCTAATTTTGAGCAGGAGTGTAGTTGAAAGAAAAATAGTTTTATTTAATTGATTGACTAGAGGTTAACCCACACAATACCTGAAAATTTCGAAAAAATCGGTCCATTCATATCGGAAGATTTGCCTACGTCATCCAATTTCAGTTTTGGACATGTAAAATAGTTACTACTCCACCAGTCGAGATAAAATTAATAGGGCACTATCCCCAAACATATTCCCTGAACTAATAACCCCCTCCCCCGAGTTTGAACTAAATTAGAGACCACTAGACCATAAAAAATAGAAGTTGCAGGAAATTCGCATTTACGCATGCCCACTATTTATGCGTCTGCAAGGAAGTTTGTAAGGTATCTTATAGGACCTAACCCGCACAATCCCTGATAATTTCATCAAAATCAAACAAAAACTTAGTATAGTTTTTACCTGTGGCAAGGAATTAGCACAGACATATATATCAAACAGTCACAGAACAAAAATTAGAGAAAGAGATTATTGACCCACAATATGTGTTGTCAAATTATCAGGATAATTATCAGCATAAACCTGTATGCTGCATACAGAGCTGAGTTTAGCTCTGTACCTTGAGCCCTGAAGATGGTTTTATATAAACTGAAAGCTCGGCGATAAGGACTTTTATTAGTTTTTGACCCTTATCCTGATAATTTGACAACAGAACAAAAATTGTTCCGGAAACTTAAAAATGCAACAAGCAAGTAGACATTTTAATTTTTGAGGGTAAACATTTGGTCAACTTCTTGAAGGAACACGAAGTAATTTCGGTAGTTAGGATGGTTTTTTACTTGGAAATCGAATTTCCAAGTAAAAAAACGAGTTTGACCTAAACTCTGCACTAAAAATTACTGTTCGATGCCTCAAAGGCAAAATACAATTTTTTCCGATTTTTCCCATCACCTTTGGTTACAGGCCAAAAAGGGGGCCGGAATTTGTCTTTTTACAATCCTTGAGGTATAATGACGTGAACTGGTAGTAACCAGGTTGGCTTACTATGAAGGGGAAAGTGGTAAACCTACACATGAAAATGTCTCCCGAAGTCGCAGACTCGTTTGCAAGCTGAAACTTTTATTCGGTACAGTACGTGTCATTTTGAACTTGGTTTGATTGAGAAAATCAGCAATGCATTTTTGTAAGTTAATATTTGGTCACTCTAACTTCATAAAATGGTTCTGTGTAAGGATGACCCCAATTTCGCTCAAAATGTATGAAGGAATTGTGGCAATAAATGATAACATCTCAAAATTGATTTTTAATTTTTTATTACCATTGATATTGATCAAAAGGAGAAAGAGCAATGTTACATGATCACAAACTTTCTATGGTAACAAGAATATTATGTGGATCCATGAATCTAGGAGGGGAATGGACCGGCCATCCACCCCCTGTCTCGCCAGTCGCCGCATGCCGAATTGAGTGTGCTGCAGGGCGCTGCGGGGGGTGGAAGTGGCAGCACAGAGGTGAAGCCTAGCGCAGCGATTAGTGGAGGAGGGCTTTATCCTCAATCAGGCTGACGCCTTAGCCAAACCGCCGACGCCAAGAAGGGGACACGCACCCCCCACTCTTCAACGCCTGGTCCATTCCTCTCCTAGGTTCATGTGTGGATCGGTCAATACATCATCAAAGTAGCTCATCTAAACAACATGTAAAAATATTAATGTTAAAGCTATAAGGCTATTGTGCGTAAAGTGTACGTACCTATTTTGTATTACCTACTATTGACTGTCGTTAAGCTGCAAACGCACTTGTAACAATCTGCCGTACATTTCCATCAAATCCAATATCGATCTGATCATTTCAGCAGCAAGTGATGTTCGGAGGAACAACAGGCGGTACAACTTGGATCCTGTCCACACTCACCTCACCTCATTCTGAACATTTCTTTGGTGAGACAGTGATAAAACACAAACGTAGCAACCAGCGAATCCCGAACTTGGGATGTGATAATACGTTACAAGTGCGTATGTGGCTTTAGACTAAAAGTAAGATCCATCTTCTTCCCAGCATTTTACCCCCAAAAAAGTTCAGGCTCGCATGCTTTTGTGGTTAGGTTACCAGATACATCTGGATCTCACAATGAATCTACAATCCAACAATGAATATAAGGCACAAGTTTATACCTACTTATAGAGATTGAAAGCGGTACCAACCTTCTACAGTTGAGCCTAGAAGCAAAAAACAAGAACAACAAATACTTGCCATAGACGAATCACTGGTGTTAAGGTTAGTATTATTTAAACATGGTTTGCTAAACTAATTGGTACATACTCATCATAATTAGATTATTGTATTTATCAAATTAACAATAAATCAAGTATCATCATTATAACCAAAATTATAAGCACAAAACGATCTTCAAATACTTTGCAGGTAAGATATACAAATTCTTACTTATAAGATTGTTTACATGAATACAAATTATATTTTATTACTATAATACGTTTGAGTTACGAATAAACCAAATACAATCGGTGACGGCAAAGCAACCCTCCCGCTTAGGCGGGACCCCCGCCTTTAGGATTTACTTAGTAAAATCCTAGGAAAAAATACTCATCGTAGGAGAGTTTGGATGGTGTTGAATTCATTCTTAGGATAGAATCCATTTTCATTTTAAAAAATATAAAAGGAATACGTAGATCACTGAGCATGTACCAAGCGGTCAGGATTAAAAACAGTGCAAACACCATCCTAAATTAAGAGTTCCCTAGAGCTTGAAACACAAAGAACGACCTCGCTTTCTAAGGTCAATGGGATAATTCCAAGTGATCCACGCAATGTCAAGATTTTCCCCATCATTGTCGTCAACTTTCCTCCTCCGCAATGGGCTAAGCCAATCTCTGTTAAATTTCTAAAAAATATAAATTTACATTAATTAAATCCGTAACATTTGTAAATCCGGAACGTTAATACAAATTGTAGTTATTAAAGGAAGTTCTGTGGTAAGAGGTTGTTGAGCATAACCGCAAATTTTGCATCCTTTGAAGCTACTTGAATTTCATGATAAGTATGTAGCAGTCACATACTTAAATCCAAGCACTGACCAAATCCCAAGGAAGGAAGCTCAAAAATATAAATGTCCTGATGTGTCTAGGCGTTTGATTAAATGATGCTCGCTGTTTAGTCAGTTGATCAAATATGCATTGACCTTTGTCATCAAGTGGCTAGTCATCATGAAATTCTTATTTTTCGGCTACCTCCCTAGGCATTTAGGTGAAGTGACTGGATTAAAGTATGTGACTACGACAACGCCGTCACTTTTTCAACTTTGTCATTACCTTAAATGTCCAGACATAATAGCTAAATTACTCATATTTTTTACTACTGCATAAAACCCTTTTTGTACTTCATTAATAACCAAGTTATGACTAAGTTGACAAAGAGACTGTGATAAGTATACAAAAATTGGTTTTAACATTTGTAACCAAAAATGTGTATGTACAGAAGATGAGACTACATATATGAGATATACTGATGGTATAACCGAATTTAAATGAATTGTTGAGAAACATTCAAGAGGACTTTTAGATAGTATTCTGGCAACTAGAAAAATAATGTACACAATTTCTATAAAAAATGAAGTTATTTTTAGTTAGTATCACTTTAATCGATTAACTAACAATGCATACGATATCAATTTACTCGTATTTTGCGTGGGTATTCTATTACGATATGGGTAGATGAATATTCTGAGAAAAAACAAGTTACATGATGATGAAGGTACTGTACCCCAAATTCTATCCAGAAAAAAACATGAAAGTACAAAACAAAACTGATTGACTGTTGAATAAATATGCTTAATACTTGCGAAGGGTTACAATAACCCTCTAGTACATTTGGGCTATGAACCTACGGAAAACGTTGCATACAAAATACAAGTACTTATTCTACCGATTAGTATTTCCTGAATTAAATAAATAACTGTATTCCAACTTAATAATTTATTAACATTTAGTTTCAATAAAATCTTAATTGAACAAGAGAGAAAATAAGAGTAGAAAACGGAAATGTTAAAAAAATGAGAGGCACAGAAGGAATGTGTTGCACTTCTATTCTGTAAATAGTGAGGTGGAAATCATACATACATGTATATATATACCTACATAGGATGAATTGTGGGTCCATGCCAGTTCCCAATATTTACAAACAAGGCACTCACAGTAGATAGGTAACTATACATTTTCTTCATCAGTTTAGACTAATTTGAGTATAGATAGAAATACTCTAAGGATTTTAATAAATGCATCCTAGATAGGTGATTCACACAAGAACCACAGGTACAAGGTGCCTGTCTAGTACCTATCGACCTTATTATTTTTCAAGTCGATCACTCAGATTTAGGGTATTATGTAGAAGATTTAGATTTATGATCAATCAAAACATTGCTTATACGGATACAAGTGAAATTAATAAATGGATACAAGATCACGCCATTGTTGTTTGATTTCAATTAAGAATTTGCTTAGAAATTGATATTCCAACAAAAAATAAAAAAGGATCCTGGAACAATGGGGTTGAATGAGTGTGGTAGACAATCCAAGTTTTTTCAGTGGAATCTCTTTCAGAAGCCTGAAATACTAGTTTTTATCCAGTTTAAATGAGTTTTAATCCTCTGCAAAATATTTGGAATATTTTGCACTTGAACCTATGCTTCAAATAGTCGTACCTACTAGGGAACACCATAGAGGCGTGCCGATACTCTCGGATCGGGAATGTGGAACCTAATCTCTCGGTGGAACTGTTCCAGACCGCTCAAAATAAATGATATCGATACAGTCATCGTCACAGTGGTTCCATATTTCCGCTTTATGACTCCCTATCTCCGAAAAGTTCCAACCCTTAGCGTTCTCAATCCTTTAGCGATCCCATTCCGATTCGCTCTCCTACCTGATTTTGTCCTTTTATCGTCGGTACTAACTAATCTCGATCTGGTTGTGTCTCAAGTTCTCAAGGTAGAGTTTGCTCTCCTTCACGTTTTTTTTTTATTAATACAGGATGGTCCACGGGAACCTGACATTTTTTGAATGGATTTTACTCGGCAGGTAGGTGGAGTGGGGTCATCGGAAGAGTCCCGTTCGAACCGTGGGGATGTGCCATTTAGGGCCGGTTTATCAATTATGTACAATAACTGCAGGATAGCTATACCGAGCATAGCGCTATTCTCCAGATAAAGATTGTGAGTCGTTCATCAATGCCGAATTACCTGGCGGATAAAATTATCCCTCAGATAAATTCAGTCTGGCAGTTAGCGCCGTTAGCATCCTCATTGGTGTCCGTAGGCGACAAAAAAGGGCGATTTACACAGTTTGTTGCTGAAATATGGTCGGTCGACCCGCCTGCTAACGGCCCCCATTTTCAGTTCACGGGGGAGCAGGGATTTTTGACTGAGCCCGAAGGAGAAGATCCCAGACATTTTTTCGACCTCATTTTTCCAGTTGGTGGTTCGGGAATCAAACAGCATTGCCGAGGTATTGTTTTTACGTCAGGGTGGACAACCCTATGCCCGAAATTATTTCGAGGAGATAGGTAGTTTATAATGTGCCCCCAGAAAATATCTGGAATTTTGATGAAACGTGTTTGGTTGATGACCCAGGAGTTAAAGCAGTCCTTGTGAAAAGGGGGACCAAGTATCCTGAAAGAATAAGGAATTCCACTAAGTCTAGTACTACTAACATGTGTTGTGGAAACGCTGCAGGTAACATGGCACCACTTTATATCAACTATAAAGCTGATAGCATCTATGAAGAGTAGACGCAAGGGGGGCCTCAAAAAACTCGTTACAATCGCTCTAAATCCGGCTGGATGGACATGACGACATTTGAAGATTGGTTTGAAGGGACCATGGTACCTATTCTAAAGAAACAACAAGGGAAGAAAATCGTTATTGGAGATAATCTTAGTTCACATTTGAGCTACCGGGTTACCTCCAAATGTAAAGAAATGAACTCTGTGTTTGTTTGCCTTCCTGCTAATTCAACGCACCATACCCAACGACTCGATGTAGCTGTGTTTAGATCCATGAAGGGGCACTGGAGCGAAATATTGTCCGTTTGGAAGAAATCAGAGTCAGGGAAAAGGTGTCCCTCAATCCCAAAAACAACATTCCCAAAACTTGTGACTCAGCTGATGAATAAAATGAAAGATAGTTTGGGTTCCAATCTGAAATCAGGGTTTAGAACTTGTGGGCTCTACCCATTTAATCGTGACCAAGTGATGAAGAAGATGAGTGTAGTCCAGCTGGAAGCTGAGAAGGACAATATAAAGGATCACAATGTCTGAGTCCTTCCTCAAACATCTTCAGGAGGCACGCAAAGATACCATAGGAGCCCCAAAAAAGAGAGGGGAAAAAATAAACGTTCCTCCTGGACAAGAAATTACGCCGGACGACGTTCCTGATTCAAGTACTGCTAGCAACACCACCCCGACCGAAAAACCGTTAACGAACAAACAAAGATGACGAAACTGATGACGATCTACCTCAATCAGCACCTCCTGATGAAGTTTCGCTGGTATTTCCTACCGATGATTATGTCATCGCCCAGTATGAATCATCACTGCACCCTGGACGCGTCCTTGTCGTTGATGGACACGACATTAAAGTATCCTGCCCCGTCAAATGTGGAAAATACTAGAAATGGCCCCTGAACCCCGAGGAGATCTGGTACAGAAAATGTGACATTTTGGCAAAATTAAACCCCTAAAGAGAGTTTCCACATCAAGAGAAATATACGTCTTTGACATGAAACCTTGATTTTTCTAACTTTAAGACCCATTTTTGGTATTATATTTTTACCTATACGGTTTTTCATGTTTTTCCAAAGTTTCTACGTTTTTTCTAACAAGATTGATGAATCTTTTTTTCTTAGTCATGGTACCTAGTCTTTTTTCCAATCATGACCTATTTTAATAGGTACTTGATAATTACGTTTTCACTTTTTTCCAAGTATTTTTATATCCACATAGGTACTAAATCTACTTTATATTTTTATATTAAGCAATAAAGAACTTGATTGCGATTTTCCAACAATGTTTGTGTGTTTCATAATCCTAATCCTGTCAACATTTTGAGTGATATGTATTTTTTCCTTTTTTTCGTGTATTCCCATATTTGTTAATAAATTTATTTGCCTTCCATTACATTCTACAAAGTTCTGAGAACATAAACTGCGGGGTGAAAATAATACAAAGGTCTCCAAGGCTAAGATTCTCATAGAAACTGATAGTGTACTAAAGTGACCCCATTTTGCGGGGTGCGACTAGTACAAATTCAATATTTAATTTTGAACGTCGGGTTTGAGATACAGACGTATACTATAGCTTCAAATGTTCAGGAAGAATGAAGCTTTCAAACAAAAATTAGATCTGGAGGCTACAACGTGATCAGCATGCTGCACATGATTAAATACACCGAAACCGTACTATTTAGACGCCAACTTACGGTATGCAAATTGAGAATTACTTCAGAAAATGAAAGATTCGATTACATTTTGGCTCAACTTGATCAACATTATTTTGAAAATATATATAATTTTGTCAACTCTACTGCTGCTGACAAGTACACTCAACCTAAAAATCCGGACAAAAGCCCGTTGTTGCTAAGCAAATTAGTCAACATCCCGTCAGAATTATCAAATTCTTCGGCTCTACTAATGGTAAAAGATACTGGAAACATCACGTTTTCCAATGGTAGAAGAAGACAAACTTAAAACAGCAATATTCACACCTTTTGGACTACAAGAGTACTGTTGCATGCTACTTGGGATCCACAACTAAAAGGGCTGATAATTGACTGGCTGAGTTTGACAAAACTAATTTGAATATTTCTTGTTCCCTCCGAGCCAGTTCCGTCATCACAGCCGCAGTTGAAGATGAGGAGCATCAGTGGTCTCATGAAGCGGGAGCCCGCTGTCGCAGGAATTGGTAAGTTCAGCGGAATTGTAATAGACTTAGGCCGCCCCAGAGGTGCAATGGGGGCCTAAATCCACACGCAAAGACAGAGAGAGGAGAGTGACAGCACCATAAGAGATACAGCTCGTACTAATAGCATATATGCTACGTTCGGAGAAGATAGGTTTTCCAGTTCCAGGATCACCCATCCATCACCAAACGCAGGCTTTTGAAAACACGAGAAGAAGCGCCCGACGCCCGTTGGGAAACAACGGAGCAACGGTAGCGCATTCCCTTGGATCTCGCGGGAACTGTCACAGAATTCGCACCTTATTGTATCGATTTCAAGTATAGCACTCTACCATTACATCTCCTAAGACGCTTTCAGTCTCAGCAACAAGATATCTCGCACCACAGTTTGTCACCTGTGGGATCTTTCAATTGTCATTTTATTCTCCAGTTTGGGATTTCATCATTTAACCCTTTGACCGGAACATCGGTAAAATTTACCGGTATAGTTCATGCAAATGCGAGGCTGGAGCGAAGAAGCACTTTCAGTGTCCACCAGACAAGCAAGCGGGGAGGGTGCGTCACGTTGTCGCTCACCAAGTTGGGTAAGTAGATGACAATATCTTAGACAATACCCGTAAAATTTACCGATATTCCGTATGTGACCTTTTTTTTCCTTGCCGGTAATTTTTACCGATATTCTATCACAATACCCGTAAATTTTACTGATGTTCTATCACTGTAGCCGTACATTTTACCGATATTCTAACGATCTGTACTCTTGGTTCTTATGAGTTTTCGATACGTTTTTCATTTCTAAAGTAAAATGTAAGATCAAAAAATTGCATACCATGGCTCTGTCTTGACAATCAATTTTGGAAATTTTTTTTTCATGTTTAGCAATAAAGAAATTTGTTGATAATACAGTTTTCTATAAGAGCAACGCATGTAGGTACATACACTACATTATTAGTAAACTCTTGTGTAACCTACTTTATAGCAGTTTTACTTGAGTTGGGGGGGGGTCTCTGTTCTGTTACAGGTACTATGGCTGACAAAATTTTTGATAAAGTCTCCGAGAGGACAAAAAAGATTATGTCCATGGTTGCTCGAGAATCAGACTGTTCTGACCATGAATATGACTCAGATGATTCGTACGTCCCTTCAGGTGACCAGTCGTGGGAAAGTAGCGATCACGACACGTCGTCTGAAATCTCAGAAAGCGAATTGGCCATGTTAGAGGAATTGGGCGAATATGTCGATGAATATATGCAGAATAATGCTGATGAAACTGAAAGTGGTATTGCCGGTCCATCTGGAGAACAAAAAACAATTTCTGATGTTGCACAAGGAAGTGCCATTCTTGATGTTGTACCTGATAACGAATTTCAATCAGATGAAGAAAGTGCCCAACCAACGCCTAAATATTTCGGCAAGAAGAACTGTTTCACCTGGGAGTCTGTACCCCAATGTGCACCTACAAGTAGGTCTGGCAGGAATACCATACACGCAAGGATCTCACGACTACAAGGACCTGCTTTATCTCTAGGAGACACTCCTACTGCTGAGGAAGTATTTCGCTTATTCTTCACCAATGACATGATAGAGAGAATTGTTGTGCTTACTAACAAAAAAATGGCTCAGATGAGAGAAAAACTCAAGAACTCAGAGGATCTCGCTTACAAAGATACAAACTCTTCTGAAATGAACGCAGTTTTTGGTATCCTTGTTCTATGCAGCATTTTCAAGTCTGGCAGAGAATCCTTAGCTTCTCTTTTCAGTACTGGAATTACGGGAAGGGCAATTTTCAGGGCAGTGATGTCTCTGAAACGATGTGAAGTTTTACTGAGAGCTCTTAGATTTGATGATTCAGAAACCCGGGCTGAAAGAAGGAGAGAAGATAAAGCTGCGGCTATATCAGAACTTTTTCAAGAATTTATCACTAACTGCAAGAAGAATTATTCGATTGGGGCATTTGCTTGCGTGGATGAGACACTTGTGCCTTTCAGAGGTAGATGTAGTTTCATAGTGTACATGCCAAATAAACCGGCAAAATATGGTATTAAAGTTTTGTGCATCACAGACGCTGATAATGGCTATCTATTTGATGCGTACATATACTGCGGAAAAGGGAGTGACAGTTTAACATTATCTGAAGCTGATTTGAAGTACACAAAACCCACTCAAGCAGTGATTAGGCTCACTCGGGATATAGTTGGCACGAATCGTAATGTAACAACGGATAATTGGTTCACTTCCTTGGAACTTGCTGATGTCCTTTGGGAAAAAAAATTAACGCTTCTTGGTACTGTCAAAGCTAATAAGCCTCAGATTCCTCCTCAATTTTTGAAAAATGCGAAAAAAGAAATTGGAACAACCATGTATGGGTACACCCAAAAAGCTACCATGTTGTCTTATGTGCCAAAAAAAAATAAGGCTGTTCTTGTTCTTTCAACAATGCATCATAGAGAGGCAGTTGATCCCGTGAATAAGAAACCAGAAATGATCAGTCTATACAACAGAACGAAAGGGGGAGTTGACCAGCTCGACTATAAATGCAGCACTTATAGTGCTAATAGAAAAACCAGGAGATGGCCTCTAGCCATTTTTTACCACCTTATTGCTGTTGGCTGCTGTAATGCTTTTGTGTTGTATAACCTTTTCAAGAATAAAAACATAAAACGTTTTGATTTCATGCACAGACTTGGCCTTTCGCTAATCAAATCTCAACTCCAGGCAAGGTTGGAAATTCCAAATTTACCGCAAGAGCTGAAAGAATTGATTCAAACCGCATTATCCCAAGTTCTTGAGTCTGACGAAAATCGAACAAGGTCGGTATCAACCAACCGAGAAAAAAGTGCTTCTGGCAAAAAAACACAAAGATCAACTCTCCCAACAGACAGATCGGACTCCTTGTCGAAACCTACCACTTGTCGCTACTGTCCTTATCAGCTGAAAAGAAAAACGTCCTCAAAATGTGTTAATTGTGAAACAGCCAGCTGCAGAAAGGCACTTACAAGGCACTTTGCAATCAGTGTGTTACGGGATTAAAATAAAATTTTCAGTTAAGCAACATTAATTTTCTGGTTGTGAGTGATTAAGAATTTATTTTCCCATTAATATATGTTAAAAACTGATTATGTTTATAAAGTTCCAACATTATTTTCATTTTATTGCTAATCTACTGATTGTTCGTTTTTTGTACTTAAGGCTTATCAGTGTCTAGTCCAGAACTGTGATGAAAGGAAAAAGATTGATACAAGATTAGTTATGCGTATTTTTTAGTACCTACTCAACGCTTACCAGTTTCCAGTTCTGAAAATCAAAATAAAATTGAAGACCGATTAATGTTACCTCATTTATGATTCGCTACCCCCTCCACCACTCCTGGCATCATCCCACCCCATCAAGTCACTTTCCAGCAAATAAATAAGCCCATATTAATTAATAAGAAGGTATTACAGATTTAAAAAATTGTAAAAATGATGGTGGTAAAAAATACCGATGTTCCAACTTTCCTAACGTAAAATTTACCAATGTTCCGATAGAGTGAATAAAAATCATGTTAGTACTACCAGTGACCATGCAGTCATACTGGTAACTAGGGAGATTAAAAAATAAAAATTCATTCCTTTTCGAGTAATTTGTCCTAATTAAAAAGTCTATTTCATTTCAATCTAATATCATTCTACTTGTTTCTCAATTTTAATAGTTCTGTGTTCGATGGCAGGTAACGAAGCTGGCCAGATTACTATCAAATTACCACCTTTCTGGCCACAGAATCCAGACATTTGGTTCTGCCCACTAGAGCAAATATTCAAATTGAGAATTACTTCAGAAAATGCAAAATTCGATTACATTTGGGCTCTACTTGATCAAAATTATCTTGAAAATATGTATGATTTGGTCAACTCTACTGCTGCTGACATGTACACTCAAGCTAAAAATCCAGACAAAAATTCGTTGCTAAGCAAATCAGTCAACATCCCGTCAGAATTATCAAATTCTTCGGATCTAGCAATGGCAACAGATACTGTAAACCTCACATTTTCCAATGGTAGAAGAAGACAAACTCAAAACAGCAATAATCGGGCTCTTCCATACGTTCTCCTGGTCTATGGAAATGGACGATGCTACAACAGAGGAATACCAGCTGCTACATATGCTCGGGTTTATGCAGCTCTTGAGTTAATAGCACCAAACCTGGCTGACGGTGATTTTGCTAACCAGGAAGACTCAAGACAAATTTTTGTAGATTCTGTGATAGCCTATTTGGCAAGAACAGGAATCCAGAACACCTATGTCCAGACACAACAGAATGACCATCAGTGACCTCATGAAGCCTGAGCCCGCTGTCGCAGGAATTGGCAAGTTCAGGGAATTCACACCTTATTGTATTGTTTTCAAGTATAGCACTCGACCTTTACTTCTCCTTTGACGCTTTCAGTCCCAGCAACGACAATTCTCGCACCACGGTTTGTCACCGGGGGGATCTTTCAACTATCATTTTGTTCGCCAGTTTTTGATTTCATTATTTAAGCGCGACCAGTGAACATGCAGTCATGCTGGTAACTAGGGAGATTTAAAGATAAAAAATTCTCTCGCTTTGAATAATTTGTCCTTATTTGAAAGTATATTTTATTTCAATTTAATATAATTCTACATGTTTCTCAATTTTAATAGTTCTGTGTTCCAAACCGAACTCAAATCTGTGTGGTATATTTTCACAAGAGTTACAATAGAGATATTCCACATTTGGTAACCACTTTAAGGATTAACATAATGCAAGAAGATGGTGATCAGTTTCTGCCTGCTGATGAAGGTAACGAAGCCGGCCAGGTAACTATCATATTACCACCTTTTTGGCCACAGAATCCAGACATTTGGTTCTTCCGACTAGAGCCAATATTCAAATTGAGAATTACTTCAGAAAATGCAAAATGCGATTACATTTGGGCTCAACTTGATCTAAATTATCTTGAAAATATGTGATTTGGTCAACTCTACTGCCGCTGACATGTACACTCAAGCTAAAAATCCAGACAAAACCTCGTTGCTAAGCAAATCAGTCAACATCCCGTCGGATTATCAAATTCTTCGGATCTAGCAATGGCAACAAATACTGAAAATATCACGCTTTCCAATGGTAGAAGAAGGCAAACTCAAAACAGCAATAATCACACTTTCTGGACTACAAGAGTACTGTTGCTTGCTAGTTCGGTTTGACAACTTAAAGGGCTAATAATTGACTGGCTGAGTTTGACAAAACCGATTTGAATATTTCTTGTTGCCTCCAAGCCAGTTCCGTCATCACAGCAACGGTTGAAGATGAGGAGCATCAGTGACCTCATGAAGCGGGAGCCCGCTGTCGCATGAATTGGTAAGTTCAGCAGAATTCGCACCTTTTTGTAATGTTTTAAAATATAGCACTCGACCATTACTTCCCTTTTGACACTTTCAGTCCACGCAACGACAATGCTCGCACCACGTTTTGTCACCGGCGGAATCTTTCAATTATCATTTTATTCGCCAGTTTTTGATTTAATTATTTAAGTGCAACCAGTAACCATGCAGTCATACTGGTAACTAGGGATATTTAAAAATAAAAAATTCATATGCTTTGATCTCGCTCGAGTAATTTTTCCTAATTCAAAAGTCTATTACATTTCAATCTAATATCATTCTACTTGTTTCTCAATTCATTCATTTCTGTGTTCCAAATCGAACTTCAAATCTGTGTGGTATATTTTCACAAGAATTACTGGAGAGATATCCCACATTTGTTTAACCACTGTCAAGATTAACACTGATTAAATGATTCAGTTTCTGACACGAAAACACTGATTACCGGCCAGGTAACTATCAAATTACCACCTTTCTGGCCACAGAATCCAGACATTTGGTTCTTCCGACTAGAGCCAATATTCAAATTGAGAATTACTTCAGAAAATGCAAAACGCGATTACATTTGGGCTCAACTTGATCAAAATTATCTTGAAAATATGTATGATTTGGTCAACTCTACTGCTGCTGACATGTACACTCAAGCTAAAACTCCAGAGAAAACCTCGTTGCTAAGCAAATCAGTCAACATCCCGTCAGAATTATCAAATTCTTTGGATCTAGCAATGGCAACAGATACTGGAAACCTCACATTTTCCAATGGTAGAAGAAGACAAACTCAAAATAGCAATAATCGGGCTCTTCCATACGTTCTCCTGGTCTATGGAAATGGACGATGCTACAACAGAGGAATACCAGCTGCTACATATGCTCGGGTTTATGCAGCTCTTGAGTTAAAAGCACCAAACCTGGCTGACGGTGATTTCGCTAACCAGGAAGACTCAAGACAAATTTTTGTGGATTCTGTGATAGCCTATTTGGCACGAACAGGAATCCAGAACACCTATGTCCAGACACAACAGAATGAAAACAACATGGAGCTGGTAGATGCTGCTCTCGCAATAAATGGGGGTAACAGACATCGAAGATGGCTATCTTCGGATCGCAATACCACTTCTACCACAAGGTAATGCAATAGCCATTCCACGGGCATTATCAGGAGTGGCAGGACAGGCAGTACCAGATTACCTTATTGCGACTGATTTGCTCTGCAAATTTCTGGCCTGGACATTCACATTCAGACACACACCCGCAGGCATGAGTATAGGTGCAAACCTATACACTTTGGCATATGTAGCACTTGGGAAGAGAGGCACCATCTCGCCAGGAAAGTTAGAGAGAATCAAGACAGACATCCAAAACGAATGCCGACACAGTATCACACTCTCTTCTGAGGAAATCAATCCATTCTAAGGCAATATGATTGCTGTTGTGATTCAGAACAATGCAGGTAACATCATGGCAGCACTCTCACAAGAAATCATCGAGTTTAGCTAATTCCTGTTATAAGGAATTTAGGTGCTTCCCCCCCCCCCCCCCCCCCAGAGCTGCAATGGGGGCCTAAATCCTCATAACAAGGTAGAGGAGGGTAACAGGCATCCCGTCAGAGAGATACCACCCCTACTAACAGCTTTTAATGAGCCATGTTCGGGGAAGGTTGATTTTCCTGTCACCAGGAATCCATCCAACGCCAAACCAGCTGCCAAAAATTATGGAGAACAGCGCGTGGTTCCCATCGATTCCTCAACGGGACGCCGACAGCGCTATCTCTGGTGCTCTGACGGGAGCTTGATGGACCTCTCAGGAGGTAACTCTGTTACACATTTCAATATAATATCATTCTACTTGTTTCTCAATTCAATTATTTCTGTGTTCCAAATCGAACTCAAATCTGTGTGGTATATTTTCACAAGAGTTTCTGGAGAGATATCCCACATTTCTTTAACCTCTGTCAAGATTAACACTGATTAAATGGAGATCAGTTTCTGCCTGCTTAGGCAGGTAACGAAGCCGGCCAGGTAACTATCAAATTACCACCTTTCTGGCCACAGAATCCAGACATTTGGTTCTGCTGACTAGAGCCAATATTCAAATTGAGAATTACTTCAGAAAATGCAAAATTCGATTACATTTGAGATCAACTTGATCAAAATTATCTTGAAAATATGTAAGATTTGGTCAACTCTACTGCTGCTGACAAGTACACTCAAGCTAGAAATCCAGACAAAACCTCGTTGCTAAGCAAATCAGTCAACATCCCGTCAGAATTATCAAATTCTTCGGATCTAGCAACCATCAGTGACCTCATGAAGCCTGAGCCCGCTGTCGGAGGAATTGGCAAGTTCAGGGGAATTCGCACCTTATTGTATTGTTTTCAAGTATAGCACTCGACCATTACTTCTCCTTTGACGCTTTCAGTCCCAGCAACGACAATTCTCGCACCACGGTTTGTCACCGGGTGGATCTTGCAACTATCATTTTGTTCGCCAGTTTTTGATTTCATTATTTAAGCGCAACCAGTGACCATGCAGTCATACTGGTAACTAGGGAGATTTAAAGATAAAAAATTCTTTCGCTTCGAGTAAGTTGTCCTTATTTTTTAAAAGTATATTTTATTTCAATTTAATATAATTCTACATGTTTCTCAAATCAATTATTTCTGTTTTCCAAATCGAACTCAAATCTGTGTGGTATATTTTCACAAGAGTTTCTGGAGAGATATCCCACATTTCTTTAAACTCTGTCAAGATTAACACTGATTAAATGGAGATCAGTTTGTGCCTGCTTAGGCAGGTAACGAAGCCGGCCAGGTAACTATCAAATTACCACCTTTCTGGCCACTGAATCCAGACATTTGGTTCTGCTGACTAGAGCCAATATTCAAATTGAGAATTACTTCAGAAAATGCAAAATTCGATTACATTTGGGCTCAACTTGATCAAAATTATCTTGAAAATATGTATCATTTGGTCAACTCTACTGCTGCTGACATGTACACTCAAGCTAAAAATCCAGACAAAACCTCGTCTAAGCAAATCTCAACATCCCGTCAGAATTATCAAATTCTTCGGATCTAGCAGAAGTACACTCACATCTAAAAACTCCAAACAAAACCTCGTTGCTAAGCAAATCAGTCAACATCCAATCAGAATCATCAAATTCTTCGGATCTAGTAATGGCAACGGATACTGGAAACATCACGCTTTCCAATGGTAGAAGAAGACCAACTTAAAACAGCAATAACCACACCTTTTGGACTACAACAGTACTGTTGCTTACTAGTTGGGTTTGACAACTAAAAGGGCTAATAATTTACTCTCTGAGTTTGACAAAACCAATTTGAATATTTCTTGTAGCCTCCGAGCCAGTTCCGTCATCACAGCCACGGTTGAAGATGAGGAGCATCAGTGACCTCATGAAGCCTGAGCCCGCTGTCGGAGGAATTGGCAAGTTCAGGGGAATTCGCACCTTATTGTATTGTTTTCAAGTATAGCACTCGACCATTACTTCTCCTTTGACGCTTTCAGTCCCAGCAACGACAATTCTCGCACCACGGTTTGTCACCGGGGGGATCTTTCAACTATCATTTTGTTCGCCAGTTTTTGATTTCATTATTTAAGCGCGACCAGTGACCATGCAGTCATACTGGTAACTAGGGAAATTTGAAAATAAAAAATTCTTTTGCTTCGATCTCGCTTCGAATAATTTGTCCTTATTTAAAAGTATATTTTATTTCAATTTAATACAATTCTACATGTTTCTCAAATCAATTATTTCTGTGTTCCAAATCGAACTCAAATCTGTGTGGTATATTTTCACAAGAGTTTCTGGAGAGATATCCCACATTTCTTTAACCACTGTCAAGATTAACACTGATTAAATGGAGATCAGTTTCTGCTTGCTTAGGCAGGTAACGAAGCCGGCCAGGTAACTATCAAATTACCACCTTTCTGGCCACAGAATCCAGACATTTGGTTCTGCAGACTAGAGCCAATATTCAAATTGAGAATTACTTCAGAAAATGCAAAATTCGATTACATTTGGGCTCAACTTGATCAAAATTATCTTGAAAATATGTATGATTTGGTCAACTCTACTGCTGCTGACAAGTACACTCAAGCTAAAAATCCAGACAAAACCTCGTTGCTAAGCAAATCAGTCAACATCCCGTCAGAATTATCAAATTCTTCGGATCTAGCAATGGCAACAGATACTGGAAACCTCACATTTTCCAATGGTAGAAGAAGACAAACTCAAAACAGCAATAATCGGGCTCTTCCATACGTTCTCCTGGTCTATGGAAATGGACGATGCTACAACAGAGGAATACCAGCTGCTACATATGCTCGGGTTTATGCAGCTCTTGAGTTAATAGCACCAAACCTGGCTGACGGTGATTTTGCTAACCAGGAAGACTCAAGACAAATTTTTGTAGATTCTGTGATAGCCTATTTGGCACGAACAGGAATCAAGAACACCTATGTCCAGACACAACAGAATGAGCATCAGTGACCTCATGAAGCCTGAGCCCGCTGCCGCAGGAATTGGCAAGTTCAGGGGAATTCGCACCTTATTGTATTGTTTTCAAGTATAGCACTCGACCATTACTTCTCCTTTGACGCTTTCAGTCCCAGCAACGACAATTCTCGCACCACGGTTTGTCAGCGGGGGGATCTTTCAACTATCATTTTGTTCGCCAGTTTTTGATTTCATTATTTAAGCGCGACCAGTGACCATGCAGTCATACTGGTAACTAGGGAAATTTGAAAATACAAAATTCTTTTGCTTCGATCTCGCTTCGAATAATTTGTCATTATTTAAAAGTATATTTAATTTCAATTTAATACAATTCTACATGTTTCTCAAATCAATTATTTCTGTGTTCCAAATCGAACTCAAATCTGTGTGGTATATTTTCACAAGAGTTTCTGGAGAGATATCCCACATTTCTTTAACCTCTGTCAAGATTAACACTGATTAAATGGAGATCAGTTTGTGCCTGCTTAGGCAGGTAACGAAGCCGGCCAGGTAACTATCAAATTACCACCTTTCTGGCCACAGAATCCAGACATTTGGTTCTGCTGACTAGAGCCAATATTCAAATTGAGAATTACTTCAGAAAATGCAAAATTCGATTACATGTGGGCTCAACTTATCAAAATTATCTTGAAAATATGTATGATTTGGTCAACTCTACTGCTGCTGACATGTACACTCAAGCTAGAAATCCAGACAAAAATTCGTAGCTAAGCAAATCAGTCAACATCACATCAGAATTATCAAATTCTTCGGCTCTAGCAATGGCAACAGATACTGGAAACCTCACATTTTCCAATGGTAGAAGAAGATAAACTCAAAACAGCAATAATCACACTTTTTGGACTACAAGAGTACTGTTGCTTACTAGTTGGGATTAACAACTAAAAGAGCTAATAATTGACTGGCCGAGATTGACAAAACCAATTTGAATATTTCTTGTTGCCTCCAAGCCAGTTCCGTCATCACAACCACGGTTGAAGATGAGGAGCATCAGTGACCTCATGAAGCCTGAGCCCGCTGTCGGAGGAATTGGCAAGTTCAGGGGAATTCGCACCTTATTGTATTGTTTTCAAGTATAGCACTCGACCATTACTTCTCCTTTGACGCTTTCAGTCCCAGCAACGACAATTCTCGCACCACGGTTTGTCAGCGGGGGGATCTTTCAACTATCATTTTGTTCGCCAGTTTTTGATTTCATTATTTAAGCGCGACCAGTGACCATGCAGTCATACTGGTAACTAGGGAAATTTGAAAATAAAAAATTCTTTTGCTTCGATCTCGCTTCGAATAATTTGTCCTTATTTAAAAGTATATTTTATTTCAATTTAATACAATTCTACATGTTTCTCAAATCAATTATTTCTGTGTTCCAAATCCAATTCAAATCTGTGTGGTATATTTTCACAAGAGTTACAATAGAGATATCCCACATATGTTTAACCACTGTCAAGATTAACACTGATTAAATGGAGATCAGTTTCTGCTTGCTGATGAAGGTAAAGAAGCCGGCCAGGTAACTATCAAATTACCACCTTTCTGGCCACAGAATCCAGACATTTGGTTCTGCAGACTAGAGCCAATATTCAAATTAAGAATTACTTCAGAAAATGCAAAATTCGATTACATTTGGGATCAACTTAATCAAAATTATCTTGAAAATATGTATGATATGGTCAACTCTACTGCTGCTGACAAGTACACTCAAGCTAAAAATCCAGACAAAACCTCGTTGCTAAGCAAATCAGTCAACATCACATCAGAATTATCAAATTCTTCGGCTCTAGCAATGGCAACAGATACTGGAAACCTCACATTTTCCAATGGTAGAAGAAGATAAACTCAAAACAGCAATAATCACACTTTTTGGACTACAAGAGTACTGTTGCTTACTAGTTGGGATTAACAACTAAAAGAGCTAATAATTGACTGGCCGAGATTGACAAAACCAATTTGAATATTTCTTGTTGCCTCCAAGCCAGTTCCGTCATCACAGCCACGGTTGAAGATGAGGAGCATCAGTGACCTCATGAAACCTGAACCCGCTGTCGCAGGAATTGGCAGGTTCAGGGGAATTCGCACCTTATTGTATTGTTTTCACGTATAGCACTCGACCATTACTTCTCCTTTGACGCTTTCAGTCCCAGCAACGACAATTCTCGCACCACGGTTTGTCAGCGGGGGGATCTTTCAACTATCATTTTGTTCGCCAGTTTTTGATTTCATTATTTAGGCGCAACCAGGGACCATGCAGTCATACTGGTAACTAGGGTGATTTGAAAAAAAAAAAAAAAAATTATTTCGCGTCGATCTCGCTTCGAATAATTTGTCCTTATTTAAAAGTATATTTTATTTCAATTTAATATAATTCTACATGTTTCTCAAATCAATTATTTCTGTGTTCCAAATCGAACTCAAATCTGTGTGGTATATTTTCACAACAGTTTCTGGAGAGATATCCCACATTTCTTTAACCTCTGTCAAGATTAACACTGATTAAATGGAGATCAGTTTCTGCCTGCTTAGGCAGGTAACGAAGCTGGCCAGATAACTATCAAATTACCACCTTTCTGACCACAGAATCCAGACATTTGGTTCTGCCGACTAGAGCCAATATTCAAATTGAGAATTACTTCAGAAAATGCAAAATTCGATTACATTTGGGCTCAACTTAATCAACATTATCTTGAAAATATGTATGATTTGGTCAACTCTACTGCTGCTGACAAGTACACTCAACCTAAAAATCCAGACAAAACCTCGTTGCTAAGCAAATCAGTCAACATCCCGTCAGAATTATCAAATTCTTCGGATCTAGCAATGGCAACGGATACTGGAAACCTCACATTTTCCAATGGTCGAAGAACACAAACTCAAAACAGCAATAATCGGGCTCTTCATTACGTTCTCCTGGTCTATCGAAATGGACGATGCTACAACAGAGGAATACCAGCTGCTACATATGCTCGGGTTTATGCAGCTCTTGAGTTAATAGCACCAAACCTGGCTGACGGTGATTTTGCTAACCAGGAAGACTCAAGGCAAATTTTTGTAGATTCTGTGATAGCCTATTTGGCACGAACAGGAATCCAGAACACCTATGTCCAGACACAACAGAATGAGCATCAGTGACCTCATGAAGCCTGAGCCCGCTGCCGCAGGAATTGGCAAGTTACGGGGAATTCGCACCTTATTGTATTGTTTTCAAGTATAGCACTCGACCATTACTTCTCCTTTGACGCTTTCAGTCCCAGCAACGACAATTCTCGCACCACGGTTTGTCACCGGGGGGATCTTTCAACTATCATTTTGTTCGCCAGTTTTTGATTTCATTATTTAAGCGCAACCAGTGACCATGCAGTCATACTGGTAACTAGGGAGATTTAAAGATAAAAAATTCTTTCGCTTCGAGTAAGTCGTCCTTATTTAAAAGTATATTTTATTTCAATTTAATATAATTCTACATGTTTCTCAATTTTAATAGTTCTGTGTTCCAAATCGAATTCAAATCTGTGAGGTATATTTCCACAAGAGTTACAATAGAGATATTCCACATTTGGTAACCACTTTAAGGATTAACATGCTGCAAGAAGATGGAGATCAGTTTCTGCCTGCTGATGGAGGTAATGAAGCCGGCCAGGCAACTATCAAATTACCACCTTTCTGGCCACAGAATCCAGACATTTGGTTCTGCTGACTAGAGCCAATATTCAAATTGAGAATTACTTCAGAAAATGCAAAATTCGATTACATTTGGGCTCAACTTGATCAAAATTATCTTGAAAATATGTATGATTTGGTCAAATCTACTGCTGCTGACATGTTCACTCAAGCTAAAAATCCAGACGAAAATTCGTTGCTAAGCAAATCAGTGAACATCCCATCAGAATTATCGAATTCTTCGGATCTAGCAATGGCAACAGATACTGGAAACCTCACATTTTCCAATGGTAGAAGAAGACAAACTCAAAACAGCAATAATCACACTTTTTGGACTACAAGAGTACTGTTGCTTACTAGTTGGGATTAACAACTAAAAGGGCTAATAATTGACTGGCCGAGATTGACAAAACCAATTTGAATATTTCTTGTTGCCTCCAAGCCAGTTCCGTCATCACAGCCACGGTTGAAGATGAGGAGCATCAGTGACCTCATGAAACCTGAACCCGCTGTCGCAGGAATTAGCAAGTTCAGGGGAATTCGCACCTTATCGTATTGTTTTCAAGTATAGCAGTCGACCTTTACTTCTCCTTTGACGCTTTCAGTCCCAGCAACAATTCTCGCACCAAGGTTTGTCACCGGGTTGATCTTTCAATTATCATTTTGTTCGCCAGTTTTTGATTTCATTATTTAGGCGCAACCAGTGACCATGCAGTCATACTGGTAACTAGGGAGATTTGAAAATAAAAAATTCTTTCGCGTCGATCTCGCTTCAAATAATTTGTCCTTATTTAAAAGTATATTATATTTCAATTTAATACAATTCTACATGTTTCTCAAATCAATTATTTCTGTGTTCCAAATCGAACTCGAATCTGTGTGGTATATTTTCACAACAGTTTCTGGAGAGATATCCCACATTTCTTTAACCTCTGTCGAGATAACCACTGATTAAATGGAGATCAGTTTGTGCCTGCTTAGGCAGGTAACGAAGCTGGCCAGATAACTATCAAATTACCACCTTTCTGACCAAAGAATCCAGACATTTGGTTCTGCCGACTAGAGCCAATATTCAAATTGAGAATTACTTCAGAAAATGCAAAATTCGATTACATTTGGGCTCAACTTAATCAAAATTGTCTTGAAAATATGTATGATTTGGTCAACTCTACTGCTGCTGACAAGTACACTCAACCTAAAAATCCAGACAAAACCTCGTTGCTAAGCAAATCAGTCAACATCCCGTCAGAATTATCAAATTCTTCGGATCTAGCAATGGCAACGGATACTGGAAACCTCACATTTTCCAATGGTAGAAGAAGACAAACTGAAAACAGCAATAATCGGGCTCTTCCATACGTTCTCCTGGTCTATGGCAATGGACGATGCTACAACAGAGGAATACCAGCTGCTACATATGCTCGGGTTTATGCAGCTCTTGAGTTAATAGCGCCAAACCTGGCTGACGGTGATTTTGCTAACCAGGAAGACTCAAGGCAAATTTTTGTAGATTCTGTGATAGCCTATTTGGCACGAACAGGAATCCAGAACACCTATGTCCAGACACAACAGAATGAGCATCAGTGACCTCATGAAGCCTGAGCCCGCTGCCGCAGGAATTGGCAAGTTACGGGGAATTCGCACCTTATTGTATTGTTTTCAAGTATAGCACTCGACCGTTACTTCTCCTTTGACGCTTTCAGTCCCAGCAACGACAATTCTCGCACCACGGTTTGTCACCGGGGGGATTTTGCAACTATCATTTTGTTCGCCAGTTTTTGATTTCACTATTTGAGCGCAACCAGTGACCATGCAGTCATACTGGTAACTAGGGAGATTTAAAGATAAAAAATTCTTTCGCTTCGAGTAAGTTGTCCTTATTTAAAAGTATATTTTATTTCAATTTAATATAATTCTACATGTTTCTCAATTTTAATAGTTCTGTGTTCCAAATCGAATTCAAATCTGTGAGGTATGTTTCAACAAGAGTTACAATAGAGATATTCCACATTTGGTAACCACTTTAAGGATTAACATGCTGCAAGAAGATGGAGATCAGTTTCTGCCTGCTGATGGAGGTAACGAAGCCGGCCAGGTAACTATCAAATTACCACCTTTCTGGCCACAGAATCCAGACATTTGGTTCTGCAGACTAGAGCCAATATTCAAATTGAGAATTACTTCAGAAAATGCAAAATTCGATTACATTTGGGATCAACTTAATCAAAATTATCTTGAAAATATGTATGATATGGTCAACTCTACTGCTGCTGACAAGTACACTCAAGCTAAAAATCCAGACAAAACATTCGTTGCTAAGCAAATCAGTCAACATCCCATCAGAATTATCAAATTCTTCGGATCTAGCAATGGCAACAGATACTGGAAACCTCACATTTTCCAATGGTAGAAGAAGACAAACTCAAAACAGCAATAATCACACTTTTTGGACTACAAGAGTACTGTTGCTTACTAGTTGGGATTAACAACTAAAAGGGCTAATAATTGACTGGCCGAGATTGACAAAACCAATTTGAATATTTCTTGTTGCCTCCAAGCCAGTTCCGTCATCACAGCCACGGTTGAAGATGAGGAGCATCAGTGACCTCATGAAACCTGAACCCGCTGTCGCAGGAATTGGCAGGTTCAGGGGAATTCGCACCTTATTGTATTGTTATCACGTATAGCACTCGACCATTACTTCACCTTTGACGCTTTCAGTCCCAGCAACGACAATTCTCGCACCAAGGTTTGTCACCGGGTTGATCTTTCAATTATCATTTTGTTCGCCAGTTTTTGATTTCATTATTTAGGCGCAACCAGTGACCATGCAGTCATACTGGTAACTAGGGAGATTTGAAAATAAAAAATTATTTCGCGTCGATCTCGCTTCGAATAATTTGTCCTTATTTAAAAGTATATTTTATTTCAATTTAATATAATTCTACATGTTTCTCAAATCAATTATTTCTGTGTTCCAAATCGAACTCAAATCTGTGTGGTATATTTTCACAAGAGTTTCTGGAGAGATATCCCACATTTCTTTAACTTCTGTCAAGATTAACACTGATTAAATGGAGATCAGTTTCTACCTGCTTAGGCAGGTAACGAAGCTGGCCAGATAACTATCGAATTACCACCTTTCTGACCACAGAATCCAGACATTTGGTTCTGCCGACTAGAGCCAATATTCAAATTGTGAATTACTTCAGAAAATGCAAAATTCGATTACATTTGGGCTCAACTTAATCAAAATTATCTTGAAAATATGTATGATTTGGTCAACTCTACTGCTGCTGACAAGTACACTCAAGCTAAAAATCCAGACAAAACCTCGTTGCTAAGCAAATCAGTCAACATCCCGTCAGAATTATCAAATTCTTCGGATCTAGCAATGGCAACAGATACTGGAAACCTCACATTTTCCAATGGTAGAAGAAGACAAACTCAAAACAGCAATAATCGGGCTCTTCCATACGTTCTCCTGGTCTATGGAAATGGACGATGCTACAACAGAGGAATACCAGCTGCTACATATGCTCGGGTTTATGCAGCTCTTGAGTTGATAGCACCAAACCTGGCTGAGGGTGATTTTGCTAACCAGGAAGACTCAAGGCAAATTTTTGTAGATTCTGTGATAGCCTATTTGGCACGAACAGGAATCCAGAACACCTATGTCCAGACACAACAGAATGAGCATCAGTGACCTCATGAACCCTGAGCCCGCTGCCGCAGGAATTGGCAAGTTACGGGGAATTCGCACCTTATTGTATTGTTTTCAAGTATAGCACTCGACCATTACTTCTCCTTTGACGCTTTCAGTCCCAGCAACGACAATTCTCGCACCACGGTTTGTCACCGGGGGGATCTTTCAACTATCATTTTGTTCGCCAGTTTTTGATTTCATTATTTAAGCGCAACCAGTGACCATGCAGTCATACTGGTAACTAGGGAAATTTGAAAATAAAAAATTCTTTTGCTTCGAGTAAGTTGTCCTTATTTAAAAGTATATTTTATTTCAATTTAATATAATTCTACATGTTTCTCAATTTTAATAGTTCTGTGTTCCAAATCGAATTCAAATCTGTGAGGTATATTTCCACAAGAGTTACAATAGAGATATTCCACATTTGGTAACCACTTTAAGGATTAACATGCTGCAAGAAGATGGATATCAGTTTCTGCCTGCTGATGGAGGTAACGAAGCCGGCCAGGTAACTATCAAATTACCACCTTTCTGGCCACAGAATCCAGACATTTGGTTCTGCTGACTAGAGCCAATATTCAAATTGAGAATTACTTCAGAAAATGCAAAATTCGATTACATGTGGGCTCAACTTACAAGAGTACTGTTGCTTACTAGTTGGGATTAACAACTAAAAGAGCTAATAATTGACTGGCCGAGATTGACAAAACCAATTTGAATATTTCTTGTTGCCTCCAAGCCAGTTCCGTCATCACAACCACGGTTGAAGATGAGGAGCATCAGTGACCTCATGAAGCCTGAGCCCGCTGTCGGAGGAATTGGCAAGTTCAGGGGAATTCGCACCTTATTGTATTGTTTTCAAGTATAGCACTCGACCATTACTTCTCCTTTGACGCTTTCAGTCCCAGCAACAATTCTCGCACCAAGGTTTGTCACCGGGTTGATCTTTCAATTATCATTTTGTTCGCCAGTTTTTGATTTCATTATTTAAGCGCAACCAGGGACCATGCAGTCATACTGGTAACTAGGGAGATTTGAAAATAAAAAATTATTTCGCGTCGATCTCGCTTTGAATAATTTGTCCTTATTTAAAAGTATATTTTATTTCAATTTAATATAATTCTACATGTTTCTCAATTTTAATAGTTCTGTGTTCCAAACCGAACTCAAATCTGTGTGGTATATTTTCACAAGAGTTTCTGGAGAGATATCCCACATTTCTTTAACCTCTGTCAAGATTAACACTGATTAAATGGAGATCAGTTTGTGCCTGCTTAGGCAGGTAACGAAGCCGGCCAGGTAACTATCAAATTACCACCTTTCTGGCCACTGAATCCAGACATTTGGTTCTGCTGACTGGAGCCAATATTCAAATTGAGAATTACTTCAGAAAATGCAAAATTCGATTACATTTGGGCTCAACTTAATCAACATTATCTTGAAAAATGTATGATTTGGTCAACTCTACTGCTGCTGACAAGTACACTCAAGCTAAAAATCCAGACAAAACCTCGTTGCTAAGCAAATCAGTCAACATCCCGTCAGAATTATCAAATTCTTCGGATCTAGCAATGGCAACAGATACTGTAAACCTCACATTTTCCAATGGTAGAAGAAGACAAACTCAAAACAGCAATAATCGGGCTCTTCCATACGTTCTCCTGGTCTATGGAAATGGACGATGCTACAACAGAGGAATACCAGCTGCTACATATGCTCGGGTTTATGCAGCTCTTGAGTTGATAGCACCAAACCTGGCTGAGGGTGATTTTGCTAACCAGGAAGACTCAAGGCAAATTTTTGTAGATTCTGTGATAGCCTATTTGGCACGAACAGGAATCCAGAACACCTATGTCCAGACACAACAGAATGAGCATCAGTGACCTCATGAACCCTGAGCCCGCTGCCGCAGGAATTGGCAAGTTACGGGGAATTCGCACCTTATTGTATTGTTTTCAAGTATAGCACTCGACCATTACTTCTCCTTTGACGCTTTCAGTCCCAGCAACGACAATTCTCGCACCACGGTTTGTCACCGGGGGGATCTTTCAACTATCATTTTGTTCGCCAGTTTTTGATTTCATTATTTAAGCGCAACCAGTGACCATGCAGTCATACTGGTAACTAGGGAGATTTAAAGATAAAAAATTCTTTCGCTTCGAGTAAGTTGTCCTTATTTAAAAGTATATTTTATTTCAATTTAATATAATTCTACATGTTTCTCAATTTTAATAGTTCTGTGTTCCAAATCGAATTCAAATCTGTGAGGTATATTTCCACAAGAGTTACAATAGAGATATTCCACATTTGGTAACCACTTTAAGGATTAACATGCTGCAAGAAGATGGATATCAGTTTCTGCCTGCTGATGGAGGTAACGAAGCTCCAGGTAACTATCAAATTACCACCTTTCTGGCCACAGAATCCAGACATTTGGTTCTGCTGACTAGAGCCAATATTCAAATTGAGAATTACTTCAGAAAATGCAAAATTCGATTACATTTGGGCTCAACTTGATCAAAATTATCTTGAAAATATGTATGATTTGGTCAACTCTACTGCTGCTGACATGTACACTCAAGCTAAAAATCCAGACAAAAATTCGTTGCTAAGCAAATCAGTCAACATCCCATCAGAATTATCAAATTCTTCGGATCTAGCAATGGCAACAGATACTGGAAACCTCACATTTTCCAATGGTAGAAGAAGATAAACTCAAAACAGCAATAATCACACTTTTTGGACTACAAGAGTACTGTTGCTTACTAGTTGGGATTAACAACTAAAAGGGCTAATAATTGACTGGCCGAGATTGACAAAACCAATTTGAATATTTCTTGTTGCCTCCAAGCCAGTTCCGTCATAACAGCATCAGTGACCTCATGAAACCTGAACCCGCTGTCGCAGGAATTGGCAAGTTCAGGGGAATTCGCACCTTATTGTATTGTTTTCAAGTATAGCACTCGACCATTACTTCTCCTTTGACGCTTTCAGTCCCAGCAACGAATTCTCGCACCAAGGTTTGTCACCGGGTTGATCTTTCAATTATCATTTTGTTCGCCAGTTTTTGATTTCATTATTTAGGCGCAACCAGGGACCATGCAGTCAAAAAAAAAAAAAAAAATTATTTCGCGTCGATCTCGCTTCGAATAATTTGTCCTTATTTAAAAGTATATTTTATTTCAATTTAATATAATTCTACATGTTTCACAAATCAATTATATTATTTCTGTGTTCCTAATCGAACTCAAATCTGTGTGGTATATTTTCACAACAGTTTCTGGAGAGATATCCCACATTTCTTTAACCTCTGTCAAGATTAACACTGATTAAATGGAGATCAGTTTGTGCCTGCTGATGGAGGTAACGAAGCTGGCCAGATAACTATCAAATTACCACCTTTCTGACCACAGAATCCAGACATTTGGTTCTGCCGACTACAGCCAATATTCAAATTGAGAATTACTTCAGAAAATGCAAAATTCGATTACATTTGGGCTCAACTTGATCAAAATTATCTTGAAAATATGTATGATTTGGTAAACTCTACTGCTGCTGACAAGTACACTCAAGCTAAAAATCCAGACAAAACCTCGTTGCTAAGCAAATCAGTCAACATCCCGTCAGAATTATCAAATTCTTCGGATCTAGCAATGGCAACAGATACTGGAAACCTCACATTTTCCAATGGTAGAAGAAGACAAACTCAAAACAGCAATAATCACACTTTTTGGACTACAAGAGTACTGTTGCTTACTAGTTCGGGTTTATGCAACTCTTGAGGTCTAATAAACCTGACTGGCGGTGAGTTTGCTAACCAGGAAGACTCAAGGCAATTTTTGTAGATTCTGTGATAGCCTATTTGACACGAACAAGAATCCAGAACATCTATGTCCAGACACAACAGAATGAGCATCAGTGACCTCATGAAGCCTGAGCCCGCTGCCGCAGGAATTGGCAAGTTCAGGGGAATTCGCACCTTATTGTATTGTTTTCAAGTATAGCACTCGACCATTACTTCTCCTTTGACGCTTTCAGTCCCAGCAACGACAATTCTCGCACCACGGTTTGTCACCGGGTGGATCTTGCAACTATCATTTTGTTCGCCAGTTTTTGATTTCATTATTTAAGCGCAACCAGTGACCATGCAGTCATACTGGTAACTAGGGAGATTTAAAGATAAAAAATTCTTTCGCTTCGAGTAAGTCGTCCTTATTTAAAAGTATATTTTATTTCAATTTAATATAATTCTACATGTTTCTCAATTTTAATAGTTCTGTGTTCCAAATCGAATTCAAATCTGTGAGGTATATTTCCACAAGAGTTACAATAGAGATATTCCACATTTGGTAACCACTTTAAGGATTAACATGCTGCAAGAAGATGGGTATCAGTTTCTGCCTGTTGATGGAGGTAACGAAGCCGGCCAGGTAACTATCAAATTACCACCTTTCTGGCCACAGAATCCAGACATTTGGTTCTGCTGACTAGAGCCAATATTCAAATTGAGAATTACTTCAGAAAATGCAAAATTCGATTACATTTGGGCTCTACTTGATCAAAATTATCTTGAAAATATGTATGATTTGGTCAACTCTACTGCTGCTGACATGTACACTCAAGCTAAAAATCCAGACAAAAAATCGTTGCTAAGCAAATCAGTCAACATCCCGTCAGAATTATCAAATTCTTCGGATCTAGCAATGGCAACAGATACTGGAAACCTCACATTTTCCAATGGTAGAAGAAGACAAACTCAAAACAGCAATAATCACACTTTTTGGACTACAAGAGTACTGTTGCTTACTAGTTGGGATTAACAACTAAAAGGGCTAATAATTGACTGGCCGAGATTGACAAAACCAATTTGAATATTTCTTGTTGCCTCCAAGCCAGTTCCGTCATCACAGCCACGGTTGAAGATGAGGAGCATCAGTGACCTCATGAAGCCTGAGCCCGCTGTCGCAGGAACTGGTAAGTTCAGCGGAATTCGCACCTTATGGTATTGTTTTCAAGTATAGCACTCGACCATTACTTCCCTTTTGACGCTTTCAGTCCCAGCAACGACAATTCTCGCACCACGGTTTGTCACCGGTGGGATCTTTCAATTATCGTTTTATTCGCAAGTTTTTGATTTCATTATTTAAGCGCAACCAGTGACCATGCAGTCATACTGGTAACTAGGGAGATTTAAAAATGAAAAATTCTTTCGCTTCGATCTCGCTCGAGTAATTTGTCCTTATTTAAAAGTATATTTTATTTCAATTTAATATCATTCTACATGTTTCTCAATTCAATTATTTCTGTGTTCCGGATCGAACTCAAATCTGTGTGGTATATTTTCACAAGAGTTACTGGAGAGACATCCCACATATGTTTAACCACTGTCAAGATTAACACTGATTAAATGGAGATCAGTTTCTGCTTGCTGATGAAGGTAACGAAGCAGATAACTATCAAATTACTACCTTTCTGGCCAAAGAAACCAGACATTTGGTTCTGCCGACTAGAGCCAATATTCAAATTGAGAATTACTTCAGAAAATGCAAAATTCGATTACATTTGGGCTCAACTTAATCAAAATTATCTTGAAAATATGTATGATTTGGTCAACTCTACTGCTGCTGACAAGTACACTCAAGCTAAAAATCCAGACAAAACCTCGTTGCTAAGCAAATCAGTCAACATCCCGTCAGAATTATCAAATTCTTCGGATCTAGCAATGGCAACAGATACTGGAAACCTCACATTTTCCAATGGTAGAAGAAGACAAACTCAAAACAGCAATAATCGGGCTCTTCCATACGTTCTCCTGGTCTATCGCGCACCTTATTGTATTGTTTTCAAGTATAGCACTCGACCATTACTTCTCCTTTGACGCTTTCAGTCCCAGCAACGACAATTCTCGCACCACGGTTTGTCACCGGGGGGATCTTTCAACTATCATTTTGTTCGCCAGTTTTTGATTTCATTATTTAAGCGCAACCAGTGACCATGCAGTCATACTGGTAACTAGGGAGATTTAAAGATAAAAAATTCTTTCGCTTCGAGTAAGTTGTCCTTATTTAAAAGTATATTTTATTTCAATTTAATATAATTCTACATGTTTCTCAATTTTAATAGTTCTGTGTTCCAAATCGAATTCAAATCTGTGAGGTATATTTCCACAAGAGTTACAATAGAGATATTCCACATTTGGTAACCACTTTAAGGATTAACATGCTGCAAGAAGATGGATATCAGTTTCTGCCTGCTGATGGAGGTAACGAAGCCGGCCAGGTAACTATCAAATTACCACCTTTCTGGCCACAGAATCCAGACATTTGGTTCTGCTGACTAGAGCCAATATTCAAATTGAGAATTACTTCAGAAAATGCAAAATTCGATTACATGTGGGCTCAACTTATCAAAATTATCTTGAAAATATGTATGATTTGGTCAACTCTACTGCTGCTGACATGTACACTCAAGCTAAAAATCCAGACAAAAGCCCGTTGCTAAGCAAATCAGTCAACATCCCATCAGAATTATCAAATTCTTCGGCTCTAGTAATGGCAACAAATACTGGAAACATCACGCTTTCCAATGGTAGAATAAGACAAACTCAAAACAGCAATAATCACACTTTTTGGACTACAAGGGTACTGTTGCTTACTAGTTGGGATTAACAACTAAAAGGGCTAATAATTGACTGGCTGAGTTTGACAAAACCAATTTGAATATTTCATGTTGCCTCCAAGCCAGTTCCGTCATCACAGCAACGGTTGAAGATGAGGAGCATCAGTGACCTCATGAAACCTGAACCCGCTGTCGCAGGAATTGTTCGATCTCGCTTCGAATAATTTGTCATTATTTAAAAGTATATTTCATTTCAATTTAATATAATTCTACATGTTTCTCAATTTTAATAGTTCTGTGTTCCAAACCGAATTCAAATCTGTGTGGTATATTTTCACAAGAGTTTCTGGAGAGATATCCCACATTTCTTTAACCTCTGTCAAGATTAACACTGATTAAATGGAGATCAGTTTCTGCCTGCTTCCACCTTTCTGGCCAAAGAAACCAGACATTTGGTTCTGCCGACTAGAGCCAATAGTCGAATTGAGAATTACTTCAGAAAATGCTAAATTCGATTATATTTGGGCTCAACTTGATTTTATATATATAGATTTGGTCAACTCCACTGCTGCTGACAAGTACACTCAAGCTAAAAACCAGTCAAAACCTCGTTGCTAAGCAAATTAGTCAACATCCAATCAGAATCATCAAATTCTTCGGATCTAGTAATGGCAACGGATACTGGAAACATCACGCTTTCCAATGGTAGAAGAAGACCAACTTAAAACAGCAATAATCGGGCACTTCCATACGTTCTCCTGGTCTATGGAAATGGACGATACTACAACAGAGGAATACCAGCTGCTACTATGTTCGGGATTATGCAACTAAAAGGGCTAATAGCACCACCTGGCTGACGGTGATTTTGCTAACCAGGAAGACAAGGCAAATTTTTGAATATTCTGTGATAGCCTATTTGCCTCCAAGCCAGAACACCTATGTCCAGACACAACAGAATGAGCATCAGTGACCTCATGAAGCCTGAGCCCGCTGCCGCAGGAATTGGTAAGTTCAGCAGAATTTGCACCTTATTGTATTGTTTTCAAATATAGCACTCGACCATTACTTCTCCTTTGACGCTTTCAGTCCCAGCAACGACAATGCTCGCACCACGGTTTGTCACCGGGGGGATCGTTCAATTATCATTTTATTCGCCAGTTTTTGATTTCATTATTTAAGTGCAACCAGTGACCATGCAGTCATACTGGTAACTAGGGAGATTTAAAAATGAAAAATTCATATGCTTTGATCGCTTCGAGTAATTTTTCCAAATTCAAAAGTCTATTACATTTCAATCTAATATAATTCTACTTGTTTCTCAATTCATTTATTTCTGTGTTCCAAATCGAATTCAAATCTGTGTGGTATATTTCCACAAGAGTTACTGGAGAGATATCCCACATTTGTTTAACCACTGTCAAGATTAACACTGATTAAATGGAGATCAGTTTCTGCCTGCTGATGAAGGTAACGAACAACCATCAAATTAAATTACCACCTTTCTGGCCACAGAATCCGGACATTTGGTTCTGCCAACTAGAGCCAATATTCAAATTGAGAACTACTTCAGAAAATGCAAAATTCGATTACATTTGGGCTCAACTTGATCAAAATTATCTTGAAAATATGTATGATTTGGTCAACTCTACTGCTGCTGGCATGTACACTCAAGCTAAAAAACCAGTCAAAAGCCCGTTGCTAAGCGAATCAGTCAACATCCCGTCAGAATCATCAAATTCTTCGGATCTAGTAATGGCAACAAATACTGGAAACATCACGCTTTCCATTGGTAGAATAACTTAAAACAGCAATAATCACACTTTTTGGACTACAAGAGTACTGTTGCTTACTAGTTGGGATTAACAACTAAAAGGGCTAATAATTGACTGGCTGAGTTTGACAAAACCAATTTGAATATTTCATGTTGCCTCCAAGCCAGTTCCGTCATCACAGCAACGGTTGAAGGTTGAGGAGCATCAGTGACCTCATGAAGCGGGAGCCCGCTGTCGCAGGAATTGGTAAGTTCAGCAGAATTTGCACCTTATTGTAATGTTTTGAAATATAGCACTCGACCATTACTTCCCTTTTGACACTTTCAGTCCACGCAACGACAATGCTCGCACCACGTTTTGTCACCGGCGGGATCGTTCAATTATCATTTTATTCGCCAGTTTTTGATTTCATTATTTAAGTGCAAACAGTAACCATGCAGTCATACTGGTAACTAGGGAGATTTAAAAATGAAAAATTCATATGCTTTGATCTCGCTCGAGTAATTTTTCCAAATTCAAAAGTCTATTACATTTCAATCTAATATAATTCTACTTGTTTCTCAATTCATTTATTTCTGTGTTCCAAATCGAATTCAAATCTGTGTGGTATATTTTCACAAGAGTTACTGGAGAGATATCCCACATTTGTTTAACCACTGTCAAGATTAACACTGATTAAATGGAGATCAGTTTCTGCCTGCTGATGAAGGTAACGAACAACTATCAAATTACCACGTTTCTGGCCACAGAATCCAGACATTTGGTTCTGCCGACTAGAGCCAATATTCAAATTGAGAATTACTTCAGAAAATGCTAAATTCGATTACGTTTGGGCTCAACTTGATCAAAATTATCTTGAAAATATGTATGATTTGGTCAACTCTACTGCTGCTGACGAGTACACTCAAGCTAAACAACCAGTCAAAAGCCCGTTGCTAAGCGAATTGGTCAACATCCCGTCAGAATCATCAAATTCTTCGGATCTAGTAATGGCAACAAATACTGGAAACATCACGCTTTCCATTGGTAGAATAACTTAAAACAGCAATAATCACACTTTTTGGACTACAAGAGTACTGTTGCTTGCTAGTTGGGATTAACAACTAAAAGGGCTAATAATTGACTGGCTGAGTTTGACAAAACCAATTTGAATATTTCATGTTGCCTCCAAGCCAGTTCCGTCATCACAGCAACGGTTGAAGGTTGAGGAGCATCAGTGACCTCATGAAGCCTGAGCCCGCTGTCGCAGGAATTGGCAAGTTCAGCAGAATTTGCACCTTATTGTATTGTTTTGAAATATAGCACTCGACCATTACTTCCCTTTTGACACTTTCAGTCCACGCAACGACAATGCTCGCACCACGTTTTGTCACCGGCGGGATCGTTCAATTATCATTTTATTCGCCAGTTTTTGATTTCATTATTTAAGTGCAAACCAGTAACCATGCAGTCATACTGGTAACTAGGGAGATTTAAAAATGAAAAATTCATATGCTTTGATCTCGCTCGAGTAATTTTTCCAAATTCAAAAGTCTATTACATTTCAATCTAATATCATTCTACTTGTTTCTCAATTCAATTATTTCTGTGTTCCGGATCGAACTCAAATCTGTGTGGTATATTTTCACAAGAGTTACTGGAGAGACATCCCACATATGTTTAACCACTGTCAAGATTAACACTGATTAAATGGAGATCAGTTTCTGCCTGCTGATGAAGGTAACGAACAACTATCAAATTACCACCTTTCTGGCCAAAGAAACCAGACATTTGGTTCTGCCGACTAGAGCCAATAGTCGAATTGAGAATTACTTCAGAAAATGCTAAATTCGATTACGTTTGGGCTCAACTTGATCAAAATTATCTTGAAAATATGTATGATTTGGTCAACTCTACTGCTGCTGACGAGTACACTCAAGCTAAAAAACCAGTCAAAAGCCCGTTGCTAAGCGAATTGGTCAACATCCCGTCAGAATCATCAAATTCTTCGGATCTAGTAATGGCAACAAATACTGGAAACATCACGCTTTCCATTGGTAGAATAACTTAAAACAGCAATAATCACACTTTCCTGGTGGACTACAAGAGTACTGTTGCTTGCTAGTTGGGATTAACAACTAAAAGGGCTAATAATTGACTGGCTGAGTTTTTGCTAACCAATTTGAATATTTCATGTTGCCTCCAAGCCAGTTCCGTCATCACAGCAACGGTTGAAGGAGAATGAGCATCAGTGACCTCATGAAGCCTGAGCCCGCTGTCGCAGGAATTGGCAAGTTATTCGCACCTTATTGTATTGTTTTGAAATATAGCACTCGACCATTACTTCCCTTTTGACACTTTCAGTCCACGCAACGACAATGCTCGCACCACGTTTTGTCACCGGCGGGATCGTTCAATTATCATTTTATTCGCCAGTTTTTGATTTCATTATTTAAGTGCAACCAGTAACCATGCAGTCATACTGGTAACTAGGGAGATTTAAAAATGAAAAATTCATATGCTTTGATCTCGCTCGAGTAATTTTTCCAAATTCAAAAGTCTATTACATTTCAATCTAATATCATTCTACTTGTTTCTCAATTCATTTATTTCTGTGTTCCAAATCGAATTCAAATCTGTGTGGTATATTTCCACAAGAGTTACTGGAAAGATATCCCACATTTGTTTAACCACTGTCAAGATTAACACTGATTAAATGGAGATCAGTTTCTGCCTGCTGATGAAGGTAACGAACAACTATCAAATTACCACGTTTCTGGCCACAGAATCCAGACATTTGGTTCTGCCGACTAGAGCCAATATTCAAATTGAGAATTACTTCAGAAAATGCTAAGTTCGATTACGTTTAGGCTCAACTTGATCAAAATTATCTTGAAAATATGTATGATTTGGTCAACTCTACTGCTGCTGACGAGTACACTCAAGCTAAACAACCAGTCAAAAGCCCGTAGCTAAGCGAATTGGTCAACATCCCGTCAGAATCATCAAATTCTTCGGATCTAGTAATGGCAACAAATACTGGAAACATCACGCTTTCCATTGGTAGAATAACTTAAAACAGCAATAATCACACTTTTTGGACTACAAGAGTACTGTTGCTTATGCTAGTTGGGATTAACAACTAAAAGGGCTAATAATTGACTGGCTGAGTTTTCGCTAACAAAACCAATTTGAATATTTCATGTTGCCTCCAAGCCAGTTCCGTCATCACAGCAACGGTTGAAGGTTGAGGAGCATCAGTGACCTCATGAAGCGGGAGCCCGCTGTCGCAGGAATTGGTAAGTTCAGCAGAATTTGCACCTTATTGTAATGTTTTGAAATATAGCACTCGACCATTACTTCCCTTTTGACACTTTCAGTCCACGCAACGACAATGCTCGCACCACGTTTTGTCACCGGCGGGATCGTTCAATTATCATTTTATTCGCCAGTTTTTGATTTCATTATTTAAGTGCAACCAGTAACCATGCAGTCATACTGGTAACTAGGGAGATTTAAAAATGAAAAATTCATATGCTTTGATCTCGCTCGAGTAATTTTTCCAAATTCAAAAGTCTATTACATTTCAATCTAATATCATTCTACTTGTTTCTCAATTCAATTATTTCTGTGTTCCAAATCGAACTCAAATCTGTGTGGTATATTTTCACAAGAGTTACTGGAGAGATATCCCACATTTGTATAACCACTCTCAAGATTAACACTGATTAAATGGAGATCAGTTTCTGCTTGCTGATGAAGGTAAAGAAGCCGGCAACTATCAAATTACCACGTTTCTGGCCACAGAATCCAGACATTTGGTTCTGCCGACTAGAGCCAATATTCAAATTGAGAATTACTTCAGAAAATGCTAAATTCGATTACGTTTAGGCTCAACTTGATCAAAATTATCTTGAAAATATGTATGATTTGGTCAACTCTACTGCTGCTGACGAGTACACTCAAGCTAAACAACCAGTCAAAAGCCCGTTGCTAAGCGAATTGGTCAACATCCCGTCAGAATCATCAAATTCTTCGGATCTAGTAATGGCAACAAATACTGGAAACATCACGCTTTCCATTGGTAGAATAACTTAAAACAGCAATAACCACACCTTTTGGACTACAACAGTACTGTTGCTTACTAGTTGGGTTTGACAACTAAAAGGGCTAATAATTTACTCTCTGAGTTTGACAAAACCAATTTGAATATTTCTTGTAGCCTCCGAGCCAGTTCCGTCATCACAGCAACGGTTGAAGGTTGAGGAGCATCAGTGACCTCATGAAGCGGGAGCCCGCTGTCGCAGGAATTGGTAAGTTCAGCAGAATTTGCACCTTATTGTAATGTTTTGAAATATAGCACTCGACCATTACTTCCCTTTTGACACTTTCAGTCCACGCAACGACAATGCTCGCACCACGTTTTGTCACCGGCGGGATCGTTCAATTATCATTTTATTCGCCAGTTTTTGATTTCATTATTTAAGTGCAACCAGTAACCATGCAGTCATACTGGTAACTAGGGAGATTTAAAAATGAAAAATTCATATGCTTTGATCTCGCTCGAGTAATTTTTCCAAATTCAAAAGTCTATTACATTTCAATCTAATATCATTCTACTTGTTTCTCAATTCAATTATTTCTGTGTTCCGGATCGAACTCAAATCTGTGTGGTATATTTTCACAAGAGTTACTGGAGAGACATCCCACATATGTTTAACCACTGTCAAGATTAACACTGATTAAATGGAGATCAGTAATTCTGGCTGCTGATGCAAGGTAGACAGTAACGAAGCCTAGGTCAAATTACCACCTTTCTGGCCACAGAATCCAGACATTTGGTTCTGCCGACTAGAGCCAATATTCAAATTGAGAATTACTTCAGAAAATGCAAAATTCGATTACATTTGGGCTCAACTTGATCAAAATTATCTTGAAAATATGTATGATTTGGTCAACTCTACTGCTGCTGACAAGTACACTCAAGCTAAACAACCAGTCAAAAGCCCGTTGCTAAGCGAATTAGTCAACATCCCGTCAGAATCATCAAATTCTTCGGATCTAGTAATGGCAACAAATACTGGAAACATCACGCTTTCCATTGGTAGAATAACTTAAAACAGCAATAACCACACCTTTTGGACTACAACAGTACTGTTGCTTACTAGTTGGGTTTGACAACTAAAAGGGCTAATAATTTACTCTCTGAGTTTGACAAAACCAATTTGAATATTTCTTGTAGCCTCCGAGCCAGTTCCGTCATCACAGCAACGGTTGAAGATTGAGGAGCATCAGTGACCTCATGAAGCAGCCCGCTGTCGCAGGAATTGGTAAGTTCAATTTGCACTTTATTGTAATGTTTTGAGATATAGCACTCGACCATTACTTCCCTTTTGACACTTTCAGTCCACGCAACGACAATGCTCGCACCACGTTTTGTCACCGGCGGGATCTTTCAATTATCATTCGATTCTCCAGTTTTTGATTTCATCATTTAAGTACAACCAGTGACCATGCAGCTATACTGGTAACTAGGGAGATTTAAAAATAAAAAAATTCGCTCGCTTTGATCTCGATCGAGTAATTTGTCCTAATTTAAATGTCTATTTCATTTCAATTTAGTATCATTCTACTTGTTCTCAATTTTAATAATTCTGTATTCCAAATTGAATTCAAATCTGTGTGGTATATTTCCACAAGAGTTACTGGAGAGATATCCCACATTTGGTGACCACTGTCAAAATTAACTGCAGCAAGGATATGGAGATCAGTTTCTGCCTGCTGAGGAAGGTAATGAAGCCTGCAAGGTAAACATCAAATTGCCACCTTTCTGGCCACAGAAACCAGACATTTTGTTCTGCCGACTAGAGCCAATATTCAAATTGAGAATCACTTTAGAAAATGCAAGATTCGATTACATTTTGGCTCAACTTTATCAAAATTATTTTGAAAATAAATATGATTTGGTCAACTCCACTGCTGCTGACAAGTACACTCAAGCTCATAATACAGACAAAAGCCTGTTGCTAAGCAAATTAGTCAACATCCAATCAGAATCATCAAATTCTTCGGATCTACTAATGGCAACAGATACTGGAAAACATCACGCTTTCCAATGGTAAAAGAAGACAAACTTAAAACAGCAATAATCACACCTTTTATACTACAAGAGTACTGTTGTTCGCTAGTTGGGTTTCACAACTAAAAGGGCTAATAATTAACTGGCTAGTTTGACAAAACCAATTTGAATATTTCTTGTTGCCTCCGAGCCAGTTCCATAATCACAGTCACGGTTGAAGATGAGGAGCATGTGTGACCTCATGAAGCGGGAGCCCGCTGTGGCAGAAACTGGTAAGTTCAGCGGAATTCGCACCTTATTGTAATGTTTTCAAGTATAGCACTCGACCATTACTTCCCTTTTGACGCTTTCAGTCCCAGCAACGACAATTCTCGCACCACGGTTTGTCACTAGCGGGATCTTTCAATTGTCATTTTATTCGCCAGTTTTGGATTTCATTATTTAAGTGCAACCAGTAACCATGCAGTCATACTGGAAACGGGAGATTTAGAAATAAAAGTTTCATTCAGTAATTTGTCTTAATTTTAATCTTGGTCTTAATTTGGTCTAACTCATTCTACCTCAAACAGTGTGGGTTTTTGCACAGGTAACCTTTCTGTGTCGTTGTGTTGGCACTACTGTGGAAGTGTGTGAAAAGGCTGTCTCTCAAAAAGTTCGGGTGTTATGCTGTATTGTGATTCTTTTTATAACTCTATTGCTTATTTTAATCTTGCTTCAATGAGAAGATAATATAAATTCTGAGCGTCAAACTAATCCAGTGTACCAATATCATTTATCTACCCGGTCAAACATTGGTGCCAAAATGCGGGACATTCGATTGAATAGCTGAGCTTGTCCAGCTCGCAATTTCGTACACAATATTGTAGCTTCAAGAGAAATCATCCGTTTATCATGGCACAACCATTCAGAATTATTCTCGAACCGGCGGTACGTGATAATCTATCTGCCCAATATCAAGATATTTATCATCAGCTACGTCGGTGGTCCTGCCGCGCTCATACTGCCTTGGATGAAGAACATCGTACACCACAGAGCCTTGAATTGGTAATTTCATTCATTGAAAAAGGTAGGAGGTTACTTACGGAGTTAAATGACTCTCAAAACGAGCAGCTTGAAGAAATTCTGAGCTCATGGGTGAGTCAAAAACTGTTTGTATCATCAAATATTTCAATCTCGCCTCAATCCAGCGCGTGTGATGGGGGCGGCCATGGAGGAAGGACCCCAGAACACACAGGTGGAGCACACAGATCCACCCATCCGCCCATCCATGCAGCCGGCAAGACAGCTGGAGGAGCCTAGAGGAGGGGAAGAGGCGCGGTGGGCACTGCGCAGCGGGGGAAGGAATGGGAGGGGTGGTGGGGGACGAAGGGGAGGACACGGCTGGCCGCCGCAACGGGCGCCAGTCGTGTCTTGATCGAGCCGCTCACAACAACCCCTTCCTGACGCAGGACCCCCTCAGTTAGTGACCCGGAACAGTAAGGTGACCCGGATCGTGTACGTGAAAGCGCCCCGGCACGAATCCCAGGAGATAGTGGAGATAGTTGGACAGTTGGTAGTTGGAAATAGTTGAACAGTTAGTAGTCAAGTGTAATAGTCAAGTGAAACAAATCGTCAACCCCGAATACCTCGCAACGTCGTAGAACCCCCCCTTCGGACTGGTGCACCGGTACGCCCTCCCAGCCAAGCAGGCCTACGCGTCGACCCGGATCTCTCCCCAAGGACTTCGAGAATTGGACAGTTAAACTGCATGCCGCCCCGGTAATCTTTGTAAATGTTTTCTTTGTAATCTTTTTGTCGGTTCCGAATTCATTTTCTTTTTAATATTCATGTTAGATTAATCGTAGCAAAATTATTTCTGTTTTCGCATTGGGGCTTCACCCCTAGTCGCCATTTTGGACAAGCCGTTTAGGTCTCAGTTGGGACGCCATTGCTCTTGAGGCGTTTCGCCACTTTCTTATTCCATTCAAGGGTGTTTTGCCCTCAACTAAGTTTATATTTTTTTATATTCTCGTTTTTAAATTCTAAGTCGTTGTTCCTTATCTTCGTTCCATTTTGTATTGTATATCTTTGTGATCTTTTCTCTTAAATTAGACAATTAGTGTGTTTTCCATAAACGGCCTTCTTCTTGTTTGGACCTCTTCCTGGTGAATAGAATCGAACTAGTAGCTAAATCCCATTTCTTCTTCTTCTAAAGTCTTGAAATAATACTTACCTTCAAATACCCTGGAGTCAACCAGCAGAGTCTAGACATTTTACCAAACCGTGGGGGTTATTTTTCGGTGATCCCTAGGGACGCCTAGTCAACAACCCGACGCCTGGCTTGCAGCGACTCCGTAGATCCAGTCCCGTCCCAGTAAGTACCATCATATTACCTAGTCTAAGCGTTGGGCAGCGTGATAGTAGGTTTTCACCCGACCGCTTCCCACCGTTCCCGCGTTTGATGAAAACGCCACCACGCGAACAATTTAATTTTGAAGTTTTGGTTGTAATTTCAGGACATCTTTGAGACTGATTACAATTTTTTCATTTCTGAGATTGATCAGTTGCTGTAATAAGTGATGAAGAAACTTAGTGCCTTTGAAATAATAATTACCCTGTATTTTTTTTGTTTTTTTTTTTTGTAAACAAATTATTGAAACATTATTTTTGCAATAAGTAGCAATAAAAATTATTCTTCAGAGCCTGTCGACCGTTTTTTCTCACCAAATGGTTTGGTTTTCATTATTTTTCCCGCTTGGGATTTTTAAAAAACCCAAAATCTGTCTGAAGTTGCAAATCAAGCACGAAAACTTCGGTTTCTATGGAATTTTAGTAGGTATCCGAAATTAACAGCAAACTGCTGGTAACTTAGGACACTTTTCTTATTTTTTTTAAGCGTAATTTCCCACCAAAAAAGGTGTCTGGGCTTATCTGAGAGAGGAGTGAATAGCTCTAGCCAGTATAAATTTTTTCTTCAGATTTCAGTTTGAAGCAGCTGAAAGACAAGAAAAACTGTCAAAATCGTCTGAAGTTACATGCATTGACGGTAGCATTATGGTACTTCATTAACTGATTCACCATTAAAGACACTGTTAGCCTGGAGACACTTACTTTGTTCTCGTCTCTGCCTGGTTTTAAACTGCTCCGCGGATCGCTCTCTTGTATTTCTTACTATATTAAATTTGTCAGTGGTTAAATCATTTGTGATTGCTCTAGTGTTGATTCTTTCGATTCACCTCATCAAGCTAGTAACTTATTCGATTAATACATCTCCCGATCTCTCTGATCTCGCACGATATCTACATTTAATTGTTTCAGGGAAAGAAGTAGGTAACAAAGAAATGGGGCAATCTTCAGGATGCGTTCTTGAAATCGAAGAGGAAGCAGAAAGAGTGCAAGAGAAGTGGAGCTGGTGCACCTAAAATGAAGAAGTATGTTTACGCTGACCAAATGTAATTTTTAAATAAATTGTTACAAACAAGAGAAGTTGCAGAAAGTCTAGAAGGTATGAAGACGAAGATGTCGACACTCTATCCAACTCCCAACTACTCCCCAAGAAGACTATCCATGAAACAACCAAGACGCAAGAATACAAAAGGCGTCGCCAGCTAAAGATGTTGAAAGCACTGGAAGAACAAACAGTTAGCCCTCATATTTCATTCTTTCAAGGACTTTTGCCACATTTAAACGAGTTGATGACTCTGAAATTCTTGAATTCCAAACGGGCGTTTTGGAAGTAATTTCCAAAATTAACAACAAACGAAAAAAAATACTTTTCAACATCAACCTCAACTACTTCCACCGCAAACACCACCCTACCATCCTAGCAACTATTCCTTCCCGCAGCATCAATCATTTCCCACAACACAAACGTCACATTCCAATCAATTTGGCCCAATTAACAGCTTCCAACCACAGCAGCCCCAAACCCTCTCCCCCCTCCCCAAGTCCTCAAGCTGCACCGGTCCAAATTACCAACCTTACGAACTCAAAAATCTACACCGTCCAAATAACACCGATTCAAAGCACCAGCAGGCATGCTCTTCAAAAGGAATAGCACTTGAACATCATCAGGATCAAGCCATTGTTACCAGGATTTTGGCCGACCTTCATCAGCCACATCTCCGAGACCTATCCATCGTCGAACCCCTCTCTAGCTGGATCTATGTATTCAGACACCACCTATGACTTTTCCTAATTTCAAGATTGTTAAAATTTCAACGATTATTGACATTTTTTGCTTGTATTCAGTTGTTAGCACATTTCAAGCACAATGTTTCATCGTACAATTTACAATAAAATACATTTGGATTGAATGAATGATTCTTTGTACCCCAAGCTAGCAAACCCTTGAGTTTTTGGTAAGTTCTGTACTTACCAATATTATATTGGTATATTATTATATTATTATTACTTACTACCTCAATGTCAGAGCTAGCCTTTCTCGAGAAGGAATACAATTTCTCATATTGGTATTCTGACGTTGGATCTTATTTTTCATCTTCTCATTGAGTTTGTCGAAGGATTCAATTGACATTCTAAAGAAGTTGAAAAACTTAGCACCATCATGCCTCAGTTCATCAAAAAGGGTGTAGAATGTTCCAATGTGTTCCCTTCTTTTTGATAGGATGAATCCACCGCTTGCGCATAATCCTACGGCGCTTAATGCGGCGATACAATAACCACATAGCAATTACACGTTTAGGATTCATTGTTGTTCAAGAATCTCGCGACACGAACACCAAGCAACTGATTGTTTTGTCGATAAAAATCCGATGTCTTAGCAATCACCGGATTCTCAACGCCCTGAAGAAAAGGAGGCCCTTCGGAGGTTTATTGAGGAATTTGAACCGTCTCCAGAACTGTGGAACTGCACACACCGTAAAAATGCCATCAAAACAGTCAGAAATGCTGCGCTTGACCGTCTCATCCCCTTTTGAGTGCAGATAAAGCCAGGAGTCAAAAGAGTAGATGTGAAGAAGAAAATAAACAGTCTACGGAAAAATTTCAGTGAAGAACTAAAAAACATTGCCACTTCAAAGAGGAGTGGAACGAGCCCAGATGAAGTTTACAAACCACCGCATGGACATTCTATGCCCTGTCATTTCTAGAAACGTATGAGAAGCCAGCTGAACAGCAGTCCTGTGAAGCAGTCGCACATGAAGGAGGAGTCGTGTTTTCTTTTATTTTTACCTGCCTTCTTGTTTACCTACAACGACCGTAAAATTAAATAAAATCGAACTCTCAAAATACTTTATTCCAAGCGAGATCTCCAAATAAAGTAAAGTAGAAATGTAGTTCGGAACCAATACATACCTACAATCAGAAAAAAGTAGTAGGGTAGGTGGGGGTAGAAGTTTGCACGGAGTATGAGTTCACAGTTAAGTTTCTTGTAGTTAATGAAGTATTTCATCCTCCTGCCACCTCTCAGCGCCATAGTCAATATGTCATCAGTTAGGGTGCTTACAGACTGGAGCTGCGCTTAGAGCGAGGAAAGAGAGCAAAGAGAGGAGCGAAGAGAGCTGAGAGTTGGCCAATTCAGAGTGGAGCGAGAGTCAGTGCGGTTCACATACTTCTAGACGATGGATGACTATTATTTTTTCTTTGCAGAAAACCCGTCATTGAGAATTTGGTATTTACTTCGGGGGCGAAAAGTAGAAGGGATTCACATAATTAATCAATCGAGACATATACACGGGGAATTTCATCATTTGTACAATGAACTGCGAAAGATTCCGGCAGGTTTCATGAATATTTTTGGATGGATATTACGACGTTCGACTACTTGTCCCATAAAGGTTTTTTCCTGAACACAATACCAATTAAATCATCAGGATTCATGTTACAATAGTAGCGCTAAGAGCGACGAAAACAAACTGGTTTGATTTCTTCGCTCTCATCTTTGCTCGACCTTGAGGCGCTGCTCCACTCTGCGCTCCATCATATCCTACCTGCGTTTGTTTTTTTTGTTTTGTTTTTTTTGCTCTCTTTCCTCGCTCTTAGTGCAGCTCCAGTCTGTAAGCACCCTTACTGTGAGGAACCTCAAGGAGAATGGATCAGTTCACCCACGAGGAAATGCGGTAAGTCTTTTTTGTAATGTTTTGATGCTATTTTTTCGTGATCTTGATTGAATATTGTGGATTATCCACGAGAGTAAACGGTTTGGCTTCATTGCCTATCGAAAGAGATGGCTTTGAGCTTTCATTTTCATGTTTGATTTCCCCGGTGGTGTTCCCTGGAGACCTGTTGAACCAACAATAAGCAAAATGGCGGAATGGGGGAAAAGTTCACATGTGACATGGGGCATAAGTACGCAACTTTTTTTAGTGCAAACTCTTGCCCCTCGTTGACTTGAATTTTCACCATAGCAAAACCGAAGCACTGGCAATTATTTTAATAAACGAACAGCCTTTGAAGTAGGTACCTGCCTTCCTAATTCTCCCATTCAACCTTTGTCTTGTATCATCAGGAATCGTCCCAGAACAACAGATTGGGTCCCCATGTCAGATGACATCCTCCAAAGAATGAAAGGTTTGATCAGCAGCGGAAACTCGATTTGCAAAGCAGCATGCTCCATTGGCTTCACAGAAGCTGCGCTCAGGAAAAGGTTCTGAGCGTCTAGGAAGGTTCACAAGCACATTTACTCGTGAGCAAGAACAATCAATCTATAATCACTGTGTTTCCCTAGATAAGCGTCTCTTTGGTCTAACTTTGAAATCACCGAGATTCCTTCTTTTGTCCTTTGCAGAAAAGAACAAGTTGCAACATAGGTTTTCAGTTGACAAGGGACTTGCAGGGAGAGACTTCACACGGGATTTTATGAAGCGGAACCGTATGTCTCTCAGAATGCGATGTAAAACGAGTATTGCGACGAGCATACGACGTAAATTGATCATGGGGTTCAACAGAAACCAGCTTGAAACCTATTTCGACAATCTTCAAGGGGCCATTGAAAAATATGGGTCTACCCCGGATCAGTTGTTTAATATGGACGAAAGTGGTGTCCAAACGGTACCCAAAAAGCTACCCAAGCACGTAGCTCCAACTGGCAAGAGAGAAGTGTGTAAGGTAGTCGCCGCTGAATAAGGTCAAACAGTAACTGTTGTTTGCTCTGTGAGCGCTGCAGGATATCAGGTTCCCCCGTTTTTCATTTTAGCGCGAAAACGACTGAACCTTCAGCTCATAAAAGAAGGGCCAGTAGGCTGTGACATGGTTACTGAAAAAGGTTACATGACCACCCCCACTTTCCTTTTCTGGTTGAATAATTTCAAGAAATATACCAACCCAACTGCAGAAAGGCCAATCTTGTTTATATTGGACAACCATATCTCTCACATAAGCCTCGAGGCCATCATGTTTGCCAAGGCAATAATATTCCGTAGGTTGTAAACTCCAACGTAGTAACGCTGATCTGTCTGAAATCATAGTAACTTGATTAGGATGACTGAATGGAGCTTGAGGATGCGTTAAAATAAATCCAGATTCAATTTCGGTTGAAAATTCCCAATAAGCAAATAATGACTGCCACGCAGTTTCATCTTTCTCATTATTGGAAAAATATCGGATAGATCTGCATTACTCCGTTCCAGTCTACAGCCTGCGGAATATATCTATGGTCGTAAAGGTATATTTCTATCCAATGTAGCTGTTCACACCGCTCAAAAGGTAGAACCAGCGAGTAATCCCAGTTTGAATTTTACCCCTACTAAAGAACATCAATTCGACTATGATGAAATGAGAAAGAAACTATATCAGCATGCAGGATCTACCATCCCTCCATCTATAACACCTCTTACCAGTAAACCATAGGGGGACTGCAGGCAGGAACTAACTCTGGAACAATTGGACACGATCTTTGACACTAAAGAAGACGATCCTTTGGATGCTATATTTATGGAAGAAGAAAATGAACTCGAACTAGATCCTGCTGTGCGTGCAAGTGCTAAAAGACCTAGATTACGACTTGAAGATTACACTCCCACTCCATTAGTGAGATGGAAATATTATCCATACTTAGAAACTCTAAACAAACTTGTGGACCTTCTGGAATGAAACTACATTTTCAATTTACTTTGAGGACGTCCAATTGATTTTCCAGATACTTGTATTCAGCATTATATTATTTGAATAATGAATTAATGAATAAACACCGTTTATGGAACTGTTGTTTTATTTACATTTTTATAGATCACTATACCTCAAAATTACTTCAATTGTAATACGCTTGGACAATGAAGTGACCATAACCTCAAGACATATTTATGTTCTTTTGCTAGCAGATGTGATCGAAAATTTCAGAAACGATCCATAAATGCCATAAACCAGAACCCAGCTCCGCTCATCTCATGTCAAAAATGTAGAAATACGGAGGAATCGACTTCGTTACTTATCAGGACTGTAACAATCTTGACTTATCCCCCCACATTCCATCCATCTTCCATATCTTCTGGAAATCTGTCTGAGATTCCAGGAGAGGAGAGGAACAGCATTCTGCTGAATTCTCTTCTTCTTCAACTCCCTTAGTATTAATTTCAAGTATCGTCATCATTGTTGAATTGTTATGTTATTGTTAAATAATTACAGCTAAATATTATTAATTTGAAATATTGTAATTAGGAATAGGTTATTATGTTATTGTTGTTTTTGTTATTTTATTCATTATTTTTAAATATTGTTCATTCCAAGTACTGAGTAACATTGTATTTTTTCTCAGGTACCTGGTATCTGCAGTACGTATACGGGCGGAATTCATAGACAAAGGCTGAGTGTGTGTGTGTGTTCACTCGCACTCAGCTAAATGGAGGGTCACCCTCCACTCACCAGTTCGAATTCATAGTTGAGTGGGGTGGTTCACTCAACAGTTAGGGGCACACTCACATTACATGAGGTTGACCGTGCACTCAGGAAACACTTAACACATTTCCACCATAAGTTGGCGGCCTTGATAACATGTTGTAGGGAAATTTTCCCTGTTTTGGGGGGAAAGGAACGGGGAAATTCCCCCGTCGCGTTCCTTATTGGTTGTGAACAGTTGTGAAGGTTATGCTTTTTGTTTAGTGCGTGCCTTTACTTTGCTGCTACTGTAGTGCGTGAAATTCAATCCGTGTAGTATTGTGTATTTGTTTAGACAAATAATGGAAAAAAAAAGAATTAATTTCCGTGAAGAAGAAAAAATTCGCATTAGAGAACTTGTTCTTCAGAGAAAAGAAGTTGTCGAAAACAAGAAAAGTGATGTATCAAGTATTGTCGACAAAAAGAGGGCTTGGTTGGACATTACCGACCAATTCAACAGTACAGGAGAATATCCTCATGTAAGTTATTCCATTTTTTTAAATTTGTTCAAGCTACGAGTTTCACATGTTTTGCCGTTGTCAGACTCATGATAGATAAGTGCAGAGGGGTAGGTACCTCCAAATGACCTTCTTTTTTCTGAATTCCAGAGAACTAAAGTTCAACTAAAAAAACTGTGAGAGAATATTAAAGCTAGAAGGAAGCTGGAGTTGAATGAAGAGAAGAGGGGAAAATTCAAAACCGGCGGAGGACCAGCCCCAAGAGAGATAACAGAGGACCCAAAGCTAGACGCCTTCGGTGTTGATATCGAAATTGAAAACGCGATCGATAGCGACAGCTATCGTATTGAGCCAAACTCAGTTATTCTGTTGCAGCGCAACCCATCTCTAGAGGGAGGTAAGAAATTACTAGTACCATATCCAGTGGTATGTAGCTACCAGATATCTAATATTATGTACCTACCAGATATCCAATATTATGTACCTACCAGGTATCCTACCAGGAAAAACATGCACAACACACTTGGTATGATGAGGTCGCATAAAATCGTAGACCCACTAGCATTTTCATCGCCGGTGATAAGGGTAATCCTCTTGAATTGGTTTGATTTATTTCAGGATATACGATTGGGAGTAATATATCCCTAACGGTCTCTTTCCTAAATCGGTATCGTCTGCGGAATTGTTCAATACCATATACCTCGAAAGGGTTCTATTGATCCCGTATGTAACGCTTTGTTGGTCTTCTATGCTGCCGTTCTTCGTCATCCCACTCATCCCTCTCATCCCACTCGTCGAACTCAAATAAATCCAAATCCATCAAATTTTGAAAAACAAACAAAAGATACTAACAAACAACTTGTTTACTTAGGTAGGTAGTGTTTTGGCCACTTGTCCAAAACTTCTTTTCTTTTATTCTTTGCATTTTTCATTAAATTTTGAATTCATTAACTTCAACTAACTAATCTAACTTTATAAAACTAATACTTACCTTGTCAATTCTCTCTCCCAGGAGAAGCCCTTCAAATTCTATTATTAATGAGCTGGTGTGTCTGTGATAGATAAGATAATCTTTTATAGAGATAGTTTGGGTAACAATAGAGACAGAATGAGGTGAAAGTGTTTGTGTTGTTGATCCGAAGGGCAACTGCTACCTCGCCCAGAGCTTCAAAATTCTGGTCAAGACCTAATCCCATTATCTTCTGGATCAGCTTATCTTCTGCAGGCGCCTCCTCTTATTTTCTCCCACCTTATCGTCTCAGGCCCAGGATTCCACAAAGAAGGCCAGTAACAAATTGACTTCTCAGCAAACAAAACCTACATCCTATATCAAGTTTTCCTCCCAGATTGGTGCTTCCCCATTATTCAGTGTAAGGTGCTGTGTACCTCACTAAAATCTAGTGGCCACTAGTTTGATTCATCAGTTTTGAATCATTATCTCTCCTGTGTGTATTACCTGGAGTAACATTGGGAGTACCTACCATTTTCAACTATTTCTACATATATCTGGTGAGTGACTTATATTTCCTATTTCCACCTTTGGCATTGGGAACCATTTTGGAGTCTCCATAGAACTTCCACCTGGAACTTGGCCCACTTGGACCTTTGATCGTCATCACAATATCAATAATAGAGACTCTCTCAGTTCACTCCACTGTTTGTGGACAATAGCAAAATCAAACTTATCACTTGATAAGATATCTGTACATTTGTCATTTGACTTGTTCTGGGGAGCTCCTCTTTAAGTAGGTAGGTTATTCACCTTTTACTTGATAAACCTGTTGGTTATTTTCAATTATCTTAATAAAACCAGTTTTGGTTTTGGTGTTGGAAAACAGGTATCATTTTTGAACTCTACCCTTTCTGCACCAAACATTTGGTCCTTCGGGCCGGATAACAGGTATCATTTTTGAACTCTACCCTTTCTGCACTAAACATTTGGTCCTTTGAGCCACAATATTTCTTTATTTTCTACCATATAGGTTTTCATTTGTTTTGCAAATCTAGTCTTGTTACATAATTATTTTGTTCTTAGTCTATACCTTTATAATATTTATACAGTCCATTATTTATTCATACTCTTTTCTTCTTATTTCATATTTATTTATTGGATGTTGTTTATTGTTTGTATATATTCCTATTTATTACTAGATAATTTATTTGGTGTTCCTTATTGTTTCTCTTCCAATTCTTGTACCTGAATTCACTATTTATCATTATTTGTTATTGTTTATATCGCAAGCTTTAATTCCTTTACTTGTTTTGATAAAAATTCATAATGGCAACGGATTTTGATCTTAAAGTTGCTTCTTTAAGAGGAAGATTAATGCACTTTCTTATCGTATTCGTGCATGCAGTGATTTAGGGAAGGTTGCTATTTCTGACCCAACCAAAGTTCATGCTTTCAAGGGTCAATTCAGAAGTCTAGAAAAGAATTTTGATTCCTTTGAGGCAATTGTCAGTGAGCTTACTGATCTATGTGAGTCCGAGAATCAGGCTTCCAAATTCCCCACTGCCATGGATAAAGCTACTATTACTAATACCGAAAAGTCTTTCAATGAGTGCAATGAGTACTTTGTTATCTTAGAGGAGCAAGAGAAGGCTGTATCTGCTGCTAATATTGCAAATGCCACAGGAGGAAGGGTTAGCGGTTCCTTCAACAAGACCACATCTGTAAGACCTTCAAGCAATTTACCCAAAATCAACCTACCGTCATTTGATGGCACCTTGTTGGCCTGGCCAAGGTTTAAGGATGTTTTTGTTTCACTTATTCATGAGGATGACTCCTTAACCCCTATAAAAAAGTTCCACTTTCTGGTCACTTCTTTGAGTGGTACTGCCCTGTCTGTCATTAACAATCTCCCTCTTACTGCGGATAATTACACATTGGCCTGGCAAGCTCTGTGTTCCACTTATGACAATAACAGGCTGTTGGCAACCACTTATTTAAATGAGGTTCTCAATTTTCCTCGTATGACCACCAAAGCCACTGTGGAATCTCTTAAGTCATTTCTTAGCAAGGTTTCAGAGAGTGTCGCTGCCTTCCAGCTTGTTAAGATTGAAAAGGAAGCTGATTTCATTTTGTACTATTTGGCAACACGATCTTTGGACTCTAATACTCGTGAACTTTTGGAGATCCATCATAAGGATACCCCATTTCCTACATTTGAAATGCTGACAAAATTCGTCAGAGAAAGAGTTTTGGCACTGCAGCTCGCAAACTCTGCTGCAGGTGTTGCTTCTTCCAGTAAGGGATCTTCTGGTAGAAATTTCTCTGGAGCCCCTAAAACAACTCTGATGGTGAATAAATCATCCATTTCAAAAAATTGGAAGCCACGGGTGAAATCCATTGAGGGTAAACCCAAGGAAGGTTGTGTAGTCTGTGGTGAACACCATTTCCTTGTGCAGTGCATCAAATTTACCCAGGCTTCAGCACACCAACGTTTTGATTGGCTGAAAAAATGGAAGGGATGTCGTAACTGTCTGACGGCTGCTCACATAACCAAGAATCGTACCTCCAAATGGCATTGCCGCTTCTGCCCAGAGCGCCATCACACCCTGTTGCATCTAGGAGTACCTAAGGATGATAATACTGGTACTAATCCAACTCCTCCGTCAACATCCTCTTCTCATTCCCAACCCTCATCATCCCTGAATACGATTGCTTGTGACAATGGGGAAGTCCTTTTGGGAACTGCTGTGTGTGAAATCCAAGATGCCAGAGGCAAATATCATCCTATTAGGATGGTATTGGATAATGGGAGTCAGTTCTCATTTATTACTCAGCGTTTTGTGAAGAAGCTTGGTCTTAACTCCCATCCAGTCCAGAGGTCAATCGGAGCAATTGGACGTTCTGTTTTTGAGGGTGCAAGGGGGAAGGTCCAGTGCAACATTAGACCTCTCAACCACAACTCTTCTGATCTTTCAACGCAGGCAGTAGTTCTCAAAGAAATAGTCTGTGATTTGCCAAATTTCAGTTTGCCCCAGAGCGTATGGAGGCACTATGTCGATTTCCAGCTTGCTGATCCCAGGTTTTGGGAGACCAGCCCTGTAGATTTTCTGCTAGGGTGCGATTTATTCCTAGACATTTGTCGGGACGGTATAATCACGGTGCAGGATGGACTGCCAAAATTGATGTCCTCTGTAATTGGCTACGTTGTATGTGGCAAATTGCCTGAGTTGTGTTCACCCAACAGCATTGGTTCCCTGCTGACCTGCTCATCTTTACCATCCTTGCAGGATCAGCTTCATGAGTTTTGGGAAATTGAGGAGCCTGGGTCTTGTGCAGACCACTTCACTGAGGAAGAGAAGTGTTGCATCAAACACTTCCAGGACACCCATAAACGTTCTGAAAGCGGTCAGTACATAGTTCGCCTTCCTTTCAAGGAAGATATACCAGTTCTTGGAGAGTCTCTTTCATCAGCCAAGAAGAGGTTTTACAACTTAGAAGATAAGTTGCGAAGGAACCCATCACTTCAATGCCAGTATGTCCAGTTTATGCAGGAGTATTAGTAGTAAGTTGGGTACACATTCTTGTTTTTCGACTTGAATCTCTGATGTTTTTATTTTCACTTGAATCTCTGATGTTTTTATTTTCACTTGAATCGCTGATGTTTTTTATTTTCACTTGAATCGCTGATGTTTTTTATTTTCACTTGAATCGCTGATGTTTTTATTTTCACTTGAATCCCTGATAAAAATTTTCAACACAAACCATCAGAACACATTTTTTAACACAAAACATCAGAACCAGTGACTTTTTCATTTAGCGACTTGGATCCCTGTTAAAACTTTTTTACCACAAAACATCAGAACCAGTGACTTTTTCATTTGGGGGGTAAGTTAAAAAGAATAACATTTATAATAAAATGAGTAAAAGCGCATTATTACAAAAACTTAATTTTGAACAAACATACAATAAACTCTCGGATTTGGATGTGGGAAAGTCTTATCAGATTCTCGGTGGAGAATTTAAGAAAACAAAACACGGTGAAACTATTCTCCTCAACTTGGAGAACGATTTTAATGTTTATTTACCATCTCGATACAACGATATTTTAACTAAAAACGATTTAATTAAAATGGTTAAGGGCCAATTTAAAATCGTTTATAATGGTATGGAAAAATATAAAGGAAAAGATATGCATGCTTTAAAATTCGTAGAATGATTTTTTTGAATGTGATCTGTTATTTTTATATAAAGAAACTCTTTATATAAACAAGAATGTGTACCCAACGTACCCACTTACTACTGATTTTATATAAAGAGTTTCTTAAATGTTTACGTTTAATACCCCCAAGGTAAAGTATCAATAATATCGGTTTCAGATTTAAGGTTTTCAAACAAACTCATTTTTTATTCGAGAGAAAAAAAGGGGTTTCTACGTGATTCATAATTTATCAGTCAGAACAACTGTAGATTAGATATCTAGTAGAGGGGAAGTGAAGACCGAAACTAATCAACCTCAATTCTCTGTCGGCTCGCGATTCAATTTTAGTTTCTGCTCGTTCCTTCAGTGAATAGTGTCTTTGTTGGAATGCCTCTACCAAAAGAATATATGCGAATCGCCTTTGGTGAAGAAGAGGATTTCTGCGCCCAAATCCACGATCTTCAGGAGTACTACACAGTGTTTGAACTTGGTGAATGAACTAAAAACTTGTAAATCTATTAGTGAGGCTCAACAATTGATAGTGACAAATAATTTGATGATGCCCAAAGTTAAATCCCTATCCTTGAATCCCTATCGGTCACATGCTTGAGGAGTCCACTCGAAAGGTAGAAACCGTTGCATCATACATTTCTCAAATTTACGGACCAGAACAACTAGGCCTGCTTAGGTTGCTTGCTTCAAATACTTTCTTTCGTGAGCTAATAAAAGAAGGTATTCCTGTCGAGGGTATGATTTCGTTCGAGAAAGCACTTCGCGATGTTCACCAGATCACAGTTGCGGGACTCAAGTCCGGAGAGGTCCAGGTCAGTAGAGGACCTCGAGGCTTGTACGTCTCAGATGACCCACTTCGAACGGTCCAGAGGCACATTCTGGGACAATTGCGAGGGCTATTTCCAGAACTCGGCGTGCTTCACAGTACGCCAGCTCTTGCTCTGGGTACTGGGGACGATATTCTGCGTCTATTTGATCTTTTCGATCATAAAAGATTCTCAGACTATTTGGCCGCCAATCCCGATATTGCCAACGACGACAACATCAAGGCCGACTACGACACCTACACCGCAAACTACACCGTGGGATCTCTAGATGGCGTCAAGCCGTTTTTGCTGCTTAATGCAGCATCAAATATTGTCACACACTTTAGGTTCAATCCTAAGGAGGTTGCTATGACTGAGACCCACACCAAGGAGGAAATCTTTGATTTCCTCATGGGTTTGGGAGATATTACCAAGACCGTCCCGAAGGAGTTTTGCAGAAAAGAGTCGGTGAAAACCGAACTCAAGAATGAGTGTCCAGCTGGGTATTTTGATAATGCCGGGAATTTCATCCCCGCGCAAGAGTATTCCATATGGGAATACATGGGATACCCCAAGTCGTTTGTCGTGAGCGATTTAAAAATTTTCGATAGGATGCCAATCTTATCATTGGCTAAACCGAGACAGGAGCCTAAGCGTTTTTTTGGGCTTGTCGGAGAGGCGGGTCCCTCCCGTGTAAGGCTGCCACCAAAACAGGCGCCGCCACCCGCCCCCGAAGAAGTTGAAGGTCCTTTTGATCACCTGGACGAAGCTTACCGACACGTTGTCCATTATGTGGACATCGACTTGGCCACCCTGAAGAGAAAGGAAAAGGTGGTGGCTGAGTATGGCTCACCGGAAGCTAAAAAAATCTGGGAGACTAAAGTCTCCAAGGGTTTTAAGGGGAAGCTCTTCGCTTCGGTTCCCGAAGGTCCCCTACCAGGTAGAGAAATGTTAGTGTTATTGGACACTAAGTTGTCCACCAACAGGGTCATCAAGAACGACCTTAGCGCGTACCATCGCGCCATGTTGGCAGCCGGCCAGTTTGTGCGTTGGAAGGGCGCCATGGATTTCGACACTGACGGCGAATGGCGCAAGCGTAGCGGTGAAACCAGTAGTGAGTCAGAAGAGGCAGACTGACTCTCCTCAGCATGCCCTTAATTGGGCAAAATACATGGGCAATACTAACAAAACCGGATCCGTCTGTCTAACTCCATGCTTAATCTCTTTGTTTTATTCTTTGGCTTTCTCTTCTTTCAAAGAGGCAAAAAAAAAAAAACTTTTTTTTGATTTGCATATGTGTAGCCAATAAGGAAGTCCGTGTCTTCGGTTATTCGGTGGAGAGGAAGGACCGCTAGTATCTGGCGAATCTGGGCCTCTTCCCTATCGCCGGAATACGGGCATTCCCTTGGCGTACAGAGATAAACTGATGCACTTAAGTGACCTCCCGCTGTCACTCAGGATATTGCACAGATGAGCTGAGGCTGAAGAAGCACAGTTCCTCAGATGAAGAAGTGGACATTGATAATTTCTCCTCACCCTCATCGTTAGAAGATTTTTCAATTCAAGAGGAACATTGAGGCTGACGGATTGAACAGAACTTCGAAATGGATGATATTTTCCTTTTTTAGGGCGGGTAATTTCATTTTTGTGAACGTAGCTGGGAAGACAAAATTGAGCAATTCGACATTTTGTAGCCCAAGTCACAGAGATCACACCTGAATCTTCTTACAATGTGAAGTACCTCAAGAGGGTGTCATGCCATCATCCAAAAGGCAGGAGAGAGACCAAACCTTTAATTTCGACAAGGATGATGAATTTGAGGCGGCAAGAAGTGAAGTTGGCCTTGAAGATATATTGTCCAAGTTGCCCCCAACTATTGTAGGGCTAACAAACCGTCAATCACAGCTGCTTTCATTTCAGCAAGGTCCGACTTTTCTGGGTTTTCAAACCACCTAAGAAAGTTAAGTTAATCTAATCATGTGTCTGCAGACTAGTTTGAGTTTTTTGGTCGCATTGTGTTAGAGAGCAATTCGACATTTTGTAGCCCAGGTCACAGAGATCACACCTGAATCTTCTTACAATGTGAAGTACCTCAAGAGGGTGTCATGCCATCGAAGTCCAAAATTTAATTTCGACAAGGATGATGAATTTGAAGTTGGCCTTGAAGATATGTTGTCCAAGTTGCCCCCAACTATCGTAGGGCTAACAAACCGTCAATCACAGCTGCTTTCATTTCAAACCGACTTTTCTGGGTTTTTGTTAAGTTAATCTAATCATGTGTCTGCAGACTAGTTTGAGTTTTTTGCATTGTGTTAATTGTATTGATGGTTTCAATTTTCATTCAAATTCACATCATTACTTAAGTATTACATACCAATCATATGTCAAGTTAATCTTTTTTCTAATATATTAGGCTCTCTCAAGAGGAATATGTATATTTTTTTACAAGAGTTTACTGAAGTTAAAAGTTAAGTGATAGTTGAATGATGTTCTGCTGAGTGATAGTTTAAAGAGCTGTTTGAATTTTCCAATAATGAATCGCTCATCAAAAAGTATTGACAAAAATATCCTCAGACCCATTTTTTGGTAAGTGTCCTTGGGTACAAAGACCGTGGGGTGAAAGGGGTGTTGTACCCACGGACAAGAAAAGTATTTTACAAAAAGCAAAATTTTAATTGAAAGCTTTGAACATTTTAACCGACAAAAATTCCCAAATTAGATGACAAGTTGGAGGTTCTGACAGAAAAATTTTCCGACCGATAATCATTTCACAGTGACCAGCAAAAATTGAAAAGTAAAAATTGTCCATCGGTACAGCACCTTCCCCTACCCTGTGAGGGGGGAACCCCCAGCATTTACTCATGAAGTTTTCTTGCCGACACGTGAATGACCGACAACGACAGGCCACTTATTAAGCTTTTCGTAATTTTTCTTCAACTGATGACCAGCGTTCTTTTATCAACCAGCACGTTGAAAGGGTTGCGAAGAAAAGAACGACTGTGAGCTTGTCCCGTAGAAATTGTACGGTCAATTATTGTCTAACAGTCAATGGTGAACGAACCGAAGTGTGCCTCCGATTTTTGCAGCTACTCTAAACGTAAGTGAAAAGTTCATCAGAAATTCGCTCGACATGCTCACACCTGAAGGCGTTGTCAAGAATGACAGGAGGGGTAAACATCACCCAAAACATGAGCTTGGCAGATCAGATGAACAATTTACGAGTATTCGAGACGTTATTGAATCATTTCCAACTGTTCAATCCCACTTTTGTAGGAAAAGTGACTCGAAGAGATATTTGGATGCTTCCCCAGGTATAATTGAACTGTACAAGATTTATTCAACGAAAGCCACCATTGAAGGGGTCCGAAAGGTCGCCTACAACAAATTCAGGCAAATATTTCAGACTTATAACGTGGGGTTTTTCCGTTTTAAGAAAGATCAGCGCCAAGTTTGTCTTTCATACGAAAATTCAAACCCTCAAGAGAGGGAGGTTCTTGAGGAAAAATTTAGAAGCCACCAAAGGAGGAAAGCTGAAGCACGAGAATGCCGGGATGGCGACAAGTCGTTGGCGAAAAAATGACCCAGAAGGGTCGACAATTTCTTTCAATTTTGATTTGCAAGCTGCACTCTGCACTCCTAAAGGCCAAGCTGGCCAGATGTTTTACCTTAGAAAATTGGCGGTCTATAATTTCACGATTTTTGACTTGACTTCCCACCGAGGCCACTGTTTCTCGTGGGACGAAACCCAAGGAAACAGGGGTGCTAATGAAATATCGACGCGTCTGTTTCTGTTCATGAAAAAAATGATCGCCGAAAATGGTAATCTCACCACGGTGAGGATGATGTCCGACTCATGTGGAGGACAGAATAAAAACTCTATCATTGCGGCCTTGTGTAGTGTGTAAGTTATGTAAGCCATTGTTGTTTACCTCATTAAGTTGTTTATCTCAAGAGGATATTTACATCGTCATTAGATCTTTCCAGATCTTCTGTCAATGATATATAAGAACCCAATGTAAACAAGAGAACGACTTCCAATTCAGACTCCAGTGTAACCAGTTCGAATGTGTTGTCGGTGTATAGTAAATAAAGTTCTTTTTAAAAAGGTCAAGTCGTAACCCTTTATCTTAACTGCCCGAACAGGGACTTGACGAAGGAACTTGACGAAGAAACGACGTTGCTGGGAACGTGGACTTGAAGCAACCTTGCTGAACAGAGGACGTCGATGAAAAGAAGCATCACCAGGACAACACTGTAAGTAAGCAAACAGCTTAGCATTACTGCGACCACTTGTCTCGGAGCTGGCAGTCTCTTCTTCAAGACCACTTGTCTTGTCTTCAATGTGTAAATCAAGACCAATTGCCTTGTTGCATGTCTGGTAACTACATTGAGAGGAGTCATTAAAATTGGATTGTTCAAAATTGCTCCATTCAGATTAAAGTCATCAAAGCTAGATAAGGTTGTAAAGGAAAGCAGCATGGCGGAACCATATACCTACATATGTTATGGATAGATCAGATTATGATCACGTACCAGAGTACGATGGAAACCCTGAGAAACTGTTAAATTTCGTTAAAACGGTAGAAGCAATTTACGATTATGTTTGTGCAGCAAATAACACTCATAGGAATATTAACCAGATGAAGTTTTAATAAAGTAGTTTCGAAATTGACAGGAGCAGCTCAATCATGCGTTATTACAAAGGAAATAAATACTGTGCCTGAATTGATCAGTCATTTAAAAAGTCAATTTTCTGACACTAGAACAATGGAATCTTTGAAACTTGAAATTTATAAAAGTCAAATGAAGCTTAATGAGAGTCCTTTTGAGTATTTGCAGAAAATGGAAGTTCTGAAATTGATTTATAACAGATATGGCATTGATGGATTAGATGTAGCCGTTATCAGGGAACTTATGAAACAAACTGAAAAAGAAATTATCTTTAATCTTTATGAGCAATTTGATATACAGTGAAGGAGATGATTGTTGAGTAGTAGTAATAGGTTTTTGGGAGTTCGGGTAGTGCAGTAAAGTATAATCACGAGTCTGGTGGCGAGCGTATTTCTTAACGGGTAACACACGTGAGAATTAAGGCACAAAATCACGGGTTTTATGCGTTCTTTAGCCGTGAGCTCGATTTATACGACTTAAAAATGGTTCTGCAAAAAGCCCCTAGAAATGAATTTTGACTACCTGACAGTTGGGGCATCTTGCACTAATTTTTCAAGAATGGTAACACACATGAGGTTGAGACCACGTTATTTTGCAAACACTACGGGTTTATAGGAATACCAATGGATGAACTCACGAATTTCGAATTGTGCAGTGCTCTTGGGAGTTTAGCGGAGCCAGAAAAAGTTTTGACAGGTTTGAAAATTCGTTCGAAAATTCGGTGAATGGACGATGCTGGCGAGGCCAAATGTACATTTTAAATTAGAATGACCCAACTACATGATGCTTCTTATTCTTATAGGGTGCGTGTGAAAAGCGCTCGCTGATGTACTGAAGAATCAGAAACGCAACGGTAGAGTTCACACCAAACTAGCACCCGTTTTTCTTCCTAATTTTTTGATAATTTAGTAATGTTCCAGTCCATTGTTGATATTAAATTAAAATATCTCTGCAAATCCAGGAGTGACCATCAAGGTGGCGGTAGACGCTTCCGACTCTGCTCCTGCAAGCAAGTCACCTCAGCCCCACCTTTGGCTCCCTGCTAAGGATGTGCCGACATGCTCCACTTCAGGTAACTTGTCCTTACTCGTCTTGAAATGGCCCACTATGGGGATATCCCCCTCCTCTAATCTTATCCAAATTAAACTTTTCTTCTGGGGGGGTTTGAATTGCTTGCGAGGATTGATTGGACTTTAGGATTTAAAAGCGATTAAATCATAGGTCACGATGTCGGAAATTGTTAAAATCACCAAATCTTGGGCTGACCAAACCGAAGAGGCTGAAGCCTCGATGGAAGAAGCATCCTTGAATGGACCAACGTTAGCAGCTTTGATGCCAAAAGAAGATGAATCACATCACCATGCTACTGCAATCGAAGAGCCCAAGTGTGAGGCAGGTGGTGTGTCGGATGATCAGAAATTCATTCCTGTAACATCAAAAAGCGAGGTTAAACGACAGAGGGGTAAACAGCGAGGTCAGCGACAATACAATGAGGAAGTCCCGAGATATAGACAAGATCAGCGTGATGTGGGTATATCCTCATTGGTACGGTCTATCCTGAATAAGATAGATAGAGCATCATATGCGTCGCAGGTACGTAGAAACCAAATTATACAAACAAGACGTGATCATGGTACTGGTGCGCGAAATGCGCCTATTCTCAACGTGAGCTACACTTTCGTTGGATCTCCCGTGACCCGGAATATCTCATTAGAGAATATTATAAACGAGGTCGGAGTACAAGCCGCTATTGCCAATTTACGGAACCCTGAGTTAACTGGGGCATTTGGGGGACATATATTTGCCGTAATGGTCAATACTCTGCGTGCTATGTACGCTAATAAGGGTAATTGTGACCACACATGTACGGCGCCATTTTTACAGCAATCACCGAAAGTGTGTATAGAATGCCTACCTAGAGCGTTTCTTGACGCTGGACGTGAATTAGTGTCTTTACGTGGATACTATAACCCTACCAATATGAGAAAAGCCTTGGTTGGCTATTTAGCTTACGGCGCCTCATTGACTGCGAAGCACATAGTAATATCATCACCAAAGGATGTGCTGTATGCACCCCATAATGTTGCATCATGTGTCATTGCATGGTCAACCGCAACTACCGGAGATATGTTGTACAATGGATCAAGTGACCTTATCTTTAAGGCTAGAAATATAATGCCTGATGAAGATTTCGCGGTTGAAATATTGCTGAATCACATGTTCTGTATAAAAATGATACTCATGGCGAATGCGTACCGTATAAAAGCTGGTGGTTATTATTTGAATTTAAAACCGCTAATTCAACTCCCGTTGGAAGGAAAAAACTTCTATGCCATGGCACGCATTACAAATGAAGTGCTTGACATATATCGTAAATCCAGAATGGATGAGCTTGAACTGTTGCCCTGCGTCAAGTGCCACGTTAATGGCGTAATTAATTGTAGTGTTGTACATTTGCATTCAATTGTACAGAAGGCGCTTGTCGAATTTTATTCTAAAGTGGTGACTGACACGGAGGGCAAATTTCAAACAAGTAAGATGACATGTGATTCTGCTGTTACAGCTTTTCTCAATTCTGGCTCATTTAAGGTCATGGGTATTAACGGTGGAGTAATGTTCGTTAGTGTTAAACTGTTAACCAGTGGTGAGACAATAGAGCCTAAATGGCCTTTTACAGACATAGATCAAGTTGTCACAATAATAAATCCTGAATGTTTGGCTTTTTTAACAGAGAGAGTGGTTGAATATTTGTCCCTACAAATCGAAGGCAAAGAAATCGTAGGTGCCATTGGTTGGACTGTAGAGTTTGGCGCTGAATGCGTTATGTTTCATTATCCGTCGTATACTTTCAAGCCTAGAAAAGCGGATAATTTGTTTGAAAATGTATGTGGAGGAAGTTTTGATGCGGCAATTAATCTAAGCGAATTCTTCGCTGACTTCGGCAATAAGCTCACGGTGACTGATGTAATGCCATCGTCCAGAATTGATAATTCACCATTCATTCCACAAAATAATTTGGATTACAATATGACGCAAGCGCGGTTAATGCGTACTAGTTATAGCAGCAGGTCGTCAACTCCAACGTCTCGGGGTGAAGACAGCGTTATGGGGGGAGATTTGACGGCCTTCCCGACGCTGCCGACACCTAAATCCAGGCGTTGACACGTGGCTATATAATTACCGTGTAGTGGTGAGATGTACTACAACGAGGTGAACACATCGCCATATTGCTTGGCCTTACAATAATCACAAGTCCTATCCATTCCTGTATATGTTGCCGATTCATTCCTATGAAGATGTTCGATGTACGCTGCCCCCACCATGATGTTGAGAAGGGATAGGACTTGTTTAATGACTAGATGCAACAGCTCCCTAACATAAACTTCTACTAAACTTTCATCCTTAGCACACCTACTTTTCAAATGCTTTAGTGCCTTTTGGTAATTATCACCTGAGAGTGGAAATTTTTCTATTATATTTCTTGCTTTTGAACCAGGGACCGTGTATAAAAGTAAAAGTTGCATTTTATCATCGTTATCTATCGTTGGGTCTTCATCTATTTTGTGAAACTGCCCCCAAAATTGAAGCCATCCCTTTAAATCTCCGTTGTACTTGACTGGTTCAATCTTTGGTAACCTAATATTCCTGCTTCCTCCTTTGCCTATTGATTGAGGAGCATCTGAATATATACTGCTTGCTATATCAATTTCTTTCCTAAGTTTTTCAAAATTGTTACGACATGATATATATTTCAAATTGTACTCATCCGTTTGGACTGCTTCTTCATCCAGAGCCTCGTCAGTCGTCGAAATGTCCTCGAGCATAAGGTCTAGAATCCTCTTGTCCAACTCGAACATCTCCAAGGCTTGTTGGTCTAGTTGAACAAATATTGGTGCAAGCAATTCTGAATTTCGCCCATCTGCATTGAATTCGTCCTCGAATTCAATTTTTTTGATAATTTAGTAATGTTCCAGTCCATTGTTGATATTAAATTAAAATATCTCTGCAAATCCAGGAGTGACCATCAAGGTGGCGGTAGACGCTTCCGACTCTGCTCCTGCAAGCAAGTCACCTTAGTCCCACCTTTGGCTCCCTGCTAAGGATGTGCCGACATGCTCCACTTCTGGTAACTTGTCCTTACTCGTCTTGAAATGGCCCACTATGGGGATATCCCCCCTCCTCTAATCTTATCCAAATTAAACTTTTCTTCTGAAGGGGGGTTTGAGGGGTTCACCACAATTCAATTCATAATTTCATTAAATTACAAAAGGTGTGGAGCTCGGATGTGAGTGATGTTGTTAGGTCGTGAGCAGTTTTTGTGTCCATATTCCTGATCTTGTTCCCAGAGCCGTGCCTACCTACTTGGATGCCTACTGGTTGTGTATGTCGCTTCTTATCACTTGTTACCACTTGTTATTTCTGTATGTTATTCCAGTATGTTATATTTTTACTATATTTGTTTTCGTATTTGTAGTGCTCGCCTGACGTTTGTTATATACATGCTTTTATGTTGACAATAAATGACTATTGACAACACTATTGATATTATGATCTACTTCAGATTCCCCATGTAAACTCTGTCACAAACAATGTTTCCTATGAATAAGCCCATTACCGCTGCCGATTTTCCCCTGTAATTACAATCATAATGAGGGAGGAAGGATGAATTCGGCTGTTCCTCATTATGTAGTTTATAATCCTAATCCTCACAGCCACATCAGGGATAGATGTGAGCAGTTGGGCGTAATTGTAATTATAATGAGTAATTGTAATTATAAGGGCTCTCCCTCCCTACCAAAGCAACACTGTGGTATTCATGGCATAGAATTGATTTGTTCAGAACCGGCGATTTGTTAGAAATTAGCGTTAAGGCTGTTCAAACCCTCCCTCAGGAGGTTGTAGTATCATACAATTTTAAGTAGTTAATTAAATTTCCACTCTTCAAAGCTTGATTATTTCAATTTTCCATAGCGCACCCGCCTCTTATTATCGTGGCAGACGAGCGGGAAAGCCCCCGCACGCCTGGGTTGGCCTACTGTATCACGGGTGATCTTCCCTACCCACTTATTGGCCAAACTAAGCGGTCTTTTGAGCTAAAAATTGGTACTTGGAGGGTTCAAGTGTGCTGAATCTGAAAGTGTGAAATTCCTACATTGAATTTATCGTTTTAATTTAAATCGTGATATCAATCAAGATTTAAATCAAACAATCCTGGTTTACAGAGCAGGGAGAAAGGTCACACTACACTTTTTTTTTCAATTTCATGGATATCAGTAAAAGTGTATCTTCAGAGATGAGTAATACCATTATTTTTCATTATAATAAAAAATATAAGACCACAAAACAATCTTGAATTCGTCCACTGATTGAATAGGTACTTAATGAAGAATGAAAAGTTCATCTGGAGCCCAATTTGATGCTTCGCACGTACCACCAGAAACGTATTTAGTTGAAATTATTCACAGTTTCTCCACTAGACTTGAATGATGCTCAACTACACATGCGTACACACACACACATACACATACACAAACATATATATATATATATATATCCTGACCATCCCAATTAAGGAAGGTATAGTCAACCATGGACTCAATCAAATGTTGATAAAACTCGTTTCAAATAAACCCAAAACCCCAAAAATAACAAAGCCATTCGGAACTAAAACTCGAATGGATGTAGAATTCTCAAAACTCAATTCCAAAAATAATGTCATCGATTTCGTGAAAGAATACGTACGCCCACATATAGAATACTCTCTGTATTTCTACAATGATGATAAGGGAGCAATTTATCAAGAATTCGCATCCGTGATGATGAGCGTCATTAGAGAATAGGCTTTAAAAATGACCAAGTATACTGATCTCGTACAGGATGTCCCTAACGAAGACGAAGTGGAAGACATAATATCTAATTATCATATCGGGAAAACAAATCATAGATGCATAACCGAAACATTTGCAAAAATTAAACGAACATATTTCTGGCCGAACCAAAAAGGTACAATCCAAAATTTTATTAACCGTTGCGAGACTTGTCTAGCCACTAAATACAACCGCGTACCCATTATACCAAAATTCAACATAACTCCTACGCCCACGCGACCTTTCGAGATAGTAGGTACACATGGATAAGTTTACCTTAGATGGTAGCGAATTCCCTACCATCCTCAATGCTTTCTTGAAGTATTCTCAAGTATATCACCTAACCAGTAATTCAAGTCTTGACGTTGTGAAAAATCTGTTGACTTATTTTACCCATCATGGAATCCCGAAAATGGTAATACGAGTATCCTATAATGGGGCAGAATTCGATTCGTCCCTAGTAAAAGAACTCATGAATCTTCACAAATTATAAATTCATTTTATACGTAGCCAAAATCCTAATAGTAACGGAATAATAGAAAGATTCCACTCAACCTTGATTGAACATATTCGACTCCTTAATAATCGATCAGAATTCTCCTGTGACTCCATGGTCACAAAAGTAAAATACGCCTTAAGGCTGTGCTCAATAGGTAGCTCAATGCTTTTTCGAAGTATTCTCAAGTATATCACCTAACCAGTAATTCAAGTCTTGACGTTGTGAAAAATCTGTTGACTTATTTTACCCATCATGGAATCCCGAAAATGGTAATACGAGTATCCTATAATGGGGCAGAATTCGAATCGTCAGTAGTAAAAGAACTCCTGAATCTTCACAAATTATAAATTCATTTTATCTGTAGCCAAAATCCTAATAGTAACGGAATGATAGAAAGATTTCACTCAACCTTGATTGAACATATCCGACTCCTTAATAATCGATCAGAATTCTCCTGTGACTCCATGGTCACAAAAGTAAAATACGCCTTGAGGCTGTGCGAACGCGAGGCGCTCGCACGTCTTAGCCCAAGAGAGCGCTCTGCTGATTGCGGGTTGTCGACCCAGTTCAACATGTAGCGCCAACGGCAGTCAGCAAAAGGGGAAGTTGGCATCTCCCCCACCCATCCAAGCCCACACACCCACACCTCGCCGGCAACTGGCAGTCCCAGAATTTTTGTTTTTATTTTCTCTAAACCCTCATTGAGGGGATCAACCTCGACCCCCAATGCACAAGTACATTACTTTCAAATAAAATCATCGGTTTTTGTGACTGTTGAGAAGAAAGGTTTCTACATTATGAAAGGAATGCTAGAAAATAAAGTCATCATTCTTTTCATACATGGGTTCATAGTATTTTTCTGTCAAGATTTATTTAACTTCTTGCGTCTTTCTTTATTAAATATGCTGCGACTCAAAATAAAGTTTAGAACTTTTGTATTTTTGCGCAGTTTTTAACAAATTTTTTTTAAACAAATATTAATTAAATTTAAGTAGGGTAATGTTACACAATAGTAATTATTAGTTTACATTGTTACCCACATGTTGGTTGTGTTACTTGGTAGCGAAAAACCATGAAATATATTCATTCCTATTTTGTCGTCATCTAGGTCATATTATTCACAAATATTAGCATTATATTGAAGATGCCACATTGGCGACGAGGATAAAAAAAATGCCTAGAAGAAGACGATCACAAATCGATGAAGGGGGTGATGCTGAGCTACCTCAAGAGGAAGTTAGAAACTTACCTAAAGTCAACATCAGACTATTTGATCCGGAGGAGGAATCCTGGGAGTACTACTTGCTTTATTTCGAATTAGAGTTGAAAATAGCTCGAATTCATGAGGATGAAGACAAAAGGGATCTACTGTTGACTGAAGTAGGGGCACAAAAATTTCGAATGCTGATTGACCATTTTCGTCCAGATAGTGTCGGAAACCAGGCTTACAGAGATATATTGCAAGTGTTGAATAACTATTACGTGAAGGAAAACACTGTAACAACAAACCGAGTTGCATTCATGCTAAGGAAGAGAGCAGAAAATGAGGACGTTGGAAGGTTTATCAGTGATTTGAGAGCTCTTGCAGGGAAGTGTGAGTATGGCTCATCTCTGTCAGAAAGGGTTAGAGACCAGGTGATAGTAGGAATCGCAAATGCAGACTGGCAGTATGAGTTTCTAAAAACTTTCCCTGGAAATGGACATACCCTTGCACAAGTGGAATCACTAGCTCGGAAACTAGAACAAGGACACAAGGAGCGACAAAAATTGTCAGAAATGACCGAAAGACGTTTGTTTCCCCACACTAATCAAGTGAGACCAAGCAAGACATCCAAAGGAGAAAGAAAATTCGTGTTAGTTCGTGGCAAACATTGTTTCAAATGTGGCAGGAGGCAGCATAATAGCAATGAGAAGTGTCCAGCTTTCGGTAAAGTATGTAACCTATGCAATGGAAAAAATCATTTTTCTACAGTTTGTTTAAGAAATAACAAGGCAGTAATAACAACGGAACAATTCTGTGTAAGAAATGCCAATGCAATACAAAATATGAGTAATAAGTCTCCTAGCGAGTCTACTTCTGTCAGTGATTCCTCTTCAGAATTAGGAATACGGCAAATTTCAAAGAAAGGTACTAAAGTTATGCTAAATACAATAATCAATGGGAAACCTTTAAAGATGCTTTATGATTCAGGAGCTCATCATTCTGTCATTAGTAAGCGGACATGGGAGTACATCGGCTCTGCACAATGGCTAACGCATTTCCGGATACGATTTTCTTCTCGCCCTGTATTAGCCAGAGACAATTTGACCGGATGTACGTTCCCACCACCCTCAAAAGTCATTTCTGTCTTAGGACTCTCGATATTGAGCCATTCACTGAGGATTCAATTGTCCTTCCTCATCATCCCTTGCACGAGCATACGCACAGATGAGGATCGCAGTTGAACGCCCCGGGAACAAAGGCCTCAAACACACGGAGGCAGTCACGGTTGGAGAGCTCTGCTCCTTCATATGTCTGACCAACCAAGTGCTTGACGGAGATGAGGCTCGCGAGTACTTTGTGAATAGGGTGTTGGGTTACCTGAACCTGGGGGATGAGCTGTTCAACAATCACCAGATAACAGCTTCCAACCTTGAAGCAGGCAATGCGATCTTGAGGTCTTTCCGAGCTCAGCATATTGACCTACCTGACCCCTATGCGAACAAGGCGGCCTTCATCAATGCAGCATTTCCCGCGCGACCTGCTGGTCAAGGGCAAGCACAAGCCGTACCCGCAGGATTGCCAGAACTCCCAGTTGCGGAGCCGAGTGACGAGCTGGTGAGAGTATGTGTTCGGTTGTTGTATTTCTTTGCTGCAGGGCACATAATCAGACATCTTGCATACTGGGAATCTCTCATGGTACATTCCTTCCTTGCCATGACCCAGACTGGAACTATCACAGCCCAAAAGACCAATAGGCTCAGGGAGCGATACAAGGATGAGCTGGGCGTTAACATCTCACTAGATCGTCATGTCATAGGCGAAATTTACTCCAGCTTTAAGAACGCCATAAGTGAGCCTAAGATTATACACCTCATCAGAATGTTCTCCATCATGATTCCGGATGAAGGCTTACGCTGGAGACTGCTTCTCGACTAGATGCAGTGGCATAACCTGACTAACTTCACGGTCATCCGTGCAGAGCGAGGTCATACAAATGGGCCCATTTATTCAGGATGCCTAAGTAGAGGCCGAACTCAATGCATACAGAACGGCCTATACCCTCATCCACAACCAACCGTACTTCGGATACAATCAAGATCTGGGTGCTTGCAAATCAGCAAACTATAAGAACTTAGGGGCTGTCTGTGCCTTGATCTGCAAAAACGTCCTTGGTGATGAAAGTATCGAAGCTGCTGAGGGAATTGCAAAGAACTTCCCGGCCAGAATCCAAATCCAGATGACGATTCCAACGGCCCAGACAATTCACATCATACAGACGACTCAACAGACAGAGACAGTGATCGTGCATCATCCACGTCCATGTACCCCCCCCCCCCCCCCCCCCTCCAGTCGTTGGACAGTGAACGGTTTTCAGGTTTTACTAAGGTTGTGATGAACATTTAGATCTGTTGTGGCACATCACCGAAAACTGTGAAGCGAGAAGAAGAAGAAGGAAAGAAGGTTATAGCCATGCAATAACCTCACTTCGTTTAGGAGTTGATAATAAGTCGAGCCACCGAGATTGTGTGGATTCCTTAAGAAAATGGTAAGCTGACTAACCCTTTTTCGTTAGAGTTTTCAGTTTTTTATTTGAGGATAATTTAGTTCAAGCAATACTTAATGTACAGCTTGATTGTTACTGATCATTTTGGTGTAACAATTTTGTCACCTAACATGGCAACAACCAGCGAACACGTGCCAAGGTGCCTTTCAAAATCTCTTGTCTTCTCGACTACAAAGCTAACATTTCAACCGATCATTATCTTGTGTTTTTAACAGCATCGTTAGCTATGATTGATCGGGGAAAACCTTCGGTTCGACAAGCTGATAGTTCGTAAACATCCTTGAGCGGCTCCTAATATATACGAGCGTCGCCGCCAACCATTTCAAAAGTTTACAGTCAGTGTTCATGAACGTCGTGTGCTCCGGTACGGGTAGACTATATTACAAGAATGAGTTCCGAAGGTACGTCCGGCTTATTTCAGTACGTCAATGCGGAACCCTCACCACCTTTGGAAAGTGGTACGTTAAAAGCCTCCCCATTAAAAAAGCAATCGAAAATAATTGCCAAAAAAGGAAAGTTGCGCTTCTCAGGAAAGATTTCCAAACGGGGACACGTAAAGCCCCCTCGTGCTTCTACTTCAAACTACGCCGAAGATCTGAATACAGACGAAGTTTTGGAAATATCCGATCAAGAGGACATACCAGTCGACGAATTACAACTTATGGAGATCGAAAATCAGGAGAATCAGGAAGGATCCATGAAAGCAGCCGAAATGAGAGCGAACAGGTCATCTGCGATCCAAATCATCAACGGTTTGTGGAGCTTGTTACCCTACACGTTCTTAACGGAGTTTCAGGCGATATGGACCAGTACAATAGCATTTACACTGAACTTTCAAATGGTCAATCAGGAAATTTACATACCATTATTCCGTTGGTGGCAAAGTGCTTTACTCGATATGGCTACGATGGACCACCCCTTGATACCAGCCAGCAGATTCCTCCAAATACCGTCGTTGATGGATTACACAGTCAAGATACAGAAGTCCGATCTGTACACGACTGTTTTCCCGTGCCCTCCTTCAGTGACGGTATGGAATTCATTTTTAGATTCTTCAGTTCTTATTTTCGAGCGGCTGCTTGCACACCAAGGGTTCGGAGACTATCTTGCGCTGCAGTCGGCCTTCATTTCACTGCCACCAACCCTCACTTCCATGTTGTCCACTCATGTAAGAACAAAACACATGGCTGCAAATGTTGGGTCAACACAGTCCGCTGTAAGTACCTTCAAACCCTCGATCCCTTCTGGATCCGTTACGTCCTTAGAAGATATGACGGTTCAGGAGGTAGAGAAGGGTACTTGGCCAGACTCAACTATATGTGGGACCCTGAAAACAGGAGTGGGGTATACAGCTTCATGGCCGGCTGTGTCAGACAGGTACTTTTTGAACGTGACGCTAGTAGACCGCCAGGATGTACGCAATGTTCCTTCCAATCAATATTGGGAACATGCAGTGTTCCGAATGAAAGTCGACCTACCAGCGGATCATCCTACGATTCAGACGATGATGTCATTGCCCGAAACCATCAACAATCATCTGCAACAAACCCGAGGCAAACCAAGTCTGTTCAAGACTATTCAAAAATAGTAGAATTTCTAAAAACTTTATGTATATGTCCTTTAGATGCTGCATTTTCGACCCAACTTTTCTTAACACATCCTGAATTCACAGGGAGATTTCAAAGACGTGACAAATTGTGTGAGTTAGCGTTATTAACTTTGAAAACAGAAATAATAGAAATGACTATTATTGATTTTATACATATGTATTCTAAACCTAATTGTAAACCTATGTTTGATGCTAAAACATATGAGGAAGCAAATAGGAAATATCTATCAATTCCAGAAAGTATAGAATGTATAATCAAAATTTTGAGTGCCCAATCTAAAAGTAGTGATATATGCAGTATTGTAACAATCTTATATGAATGGGCTAATAGGTGTAGAGGGGAAAAAAATACTTTATATATTATAGGAGAGCCGAGTGCCGGGAAAAATTGGATTTTTGATTCATTATTATCATTTTTTCTTAATGTCGGACATCTTTCCAATCCAGGTCGGGGTTGTAGTTTCCCATTTCAAAATGCTGTTGACCGGCGTATTCTTGTGTGGAATGAAATTAAATTAGCTGAGGACTATTATGAAGTAGCATTAGATATTATGGGAGGAACTACTACTAGTGTGAAAGTAAAATATAATGCAGATTGTACTGCAAGACAAACTCCTTTGCTGCTGATGTCTAATTATGACAATGTTCCAAATGAAAATAGATTTAATTGTAGAATAACTAGGTGGAATGATTGGAAAACAATAGGTTGGCATAACCTAATATGATTTGCTTGTGTCCAATGACTGGATAGTGTGGAAATGAATATTCCCAGTGGTTGGACAGCTGTCCAACGACTGGGTTCTTCCTTGTTTCCCGATTTGCCTAGTGCTTGGACACGTCCCAATCCGCTCTTCAATGATTTAAAAAATAATAAATAAATTCATTGCCTTTTTTTTCAGCTCATAAAAATTCTATTTTACTGATTCTTAGGAAAAATTAAAGGAAGTGAGATATTTAGATTTACTAATGAATAACTTAATATTACTTAAAAATTACTAATTTTTATGATGCAGTTTGCATGGTACCTTCCTGTGTAATTTTCGCCCCATCATTTTCATTTCAGATTGAAAAACCCTCAAGAAAGCTGGCGAGTTCTGAGGCTAAGAAAAAGAAAAAAATGGAACATCGAAACCAAGGGCAAAACTGTTATGATGAAGTTAATGTGCAGGAGGCTCTTTATGAAGTGGCCAATGGTATGAGCCTGAGGCAAGCTTCTGAAAAGTTTGGGGTTCCCAAATCAACTCTTTGCTTTCGGAAGAGCCCTCACTTTAAAAAGGCAGGATTTGTCCCCTCCCCTGTTCTAACTGATGAAGAGGAACAGAAGTTATGCCACTGGGTTTTCGAATGTGCTCGAAAAGGATTCCCGCGTCGGTCATTGGACCTTATCAAGAGCGTTGAGACCTTTTTGATTGAGAACCCTCGTCCGAACCCGTTCAGGAATAACAAACCAGGGTACAAATGGTTGTCAGGTTTCCTCAAAAGACATCCTGATATTGCCACAAGAACGAGTGAAGCCATCACAAGTGCCAGTTCCACGGTTGCCAAGGGAAACATAAAAAAATGGTTTAACTCCGTCGAAAAACTCCTAAAAGACGAAAATGTTTTCGACGTTTTGAAGGAGCCATCTCATGTTTTCAACGGCGACGAAACTAATTTCTTGCTTTGGCCCAAACAGGGAAAAGTTTTCGCAAAAAAAGGTGCCAAAAACGTCTACAAAATTGACGGTGGGATGGCTAAGAGCTCCTTAACTGTGATAATCACTTTTTCTGCAGTTGGTGACGCAGTACCACCCATGATAATCTACCCGTACCTCAGACTGCCGAGAGACATCGCATTTTCGGTTCCCGATGGATGGAGTATAGGAACTAGTGACACAGGCTGGATGAATTCGGCTGTCTTTTATGAGTACATCGCGAACACATTTAATCAGCATCTAATGACAAATAATATCAAAAGGCCTGTTATCCTCTTTGTTGATGGCCACCGAAGCCACCTGAATTTCCAACTTACCGATCTCTGTGCACAACTTCAAATAATTTTGATATGTTTGTATCCAAACGCAACACGGATTTTACAACCGGCTGATGTGGCTGCTTTTAAACCCCTCAAAGATGGATGGAAAAGGTCTATCCTCGAATGGCGCCACAATAATATGAACAAGATGATCTCAAAAAAATATTATGCACCGTTGCTGAAAATCACAGTTGATCAGCATATTAAAAAAAGTACTCTTGTAATTGGGTTCAGGGCGACTGGACTCAACCCGTGGAACTACAGGGTGCGGCAGTGAGGACGGACGGTTTCAAAAAAATCATAAAATAGTTAATTTTCACTCAAATCAAATTTATTGATGCAATCAGGTTCGCAAGGAAATAGCATTTGAGACAGTCAAGTGTGAAAAATCACATCAGGCATGTGGTGGCCGAAATTGTTTATGCAGTGCTGGAGGTGTTCTTGGGCGTTATCTCCAACATACTCTCTCAACTTGGGCGACTTCCACGCGAATTGCGTCCTTCAATTCGTCCAGAGTTCGGGGCTTGTTCTCGTATACTCTAAGCCTTGAGGTGCCCCCATAAGGAAAAATCACATATGGATAAATCTGGGGACCGAGGAGGTCAATGAACATCGCTAAACCTGGAAATGAGGCGACCAGGGAAGAGAGGGTGAATATCGTCCATTGATGCTCTAGCTGTGTTGGCGGTCGCCCCATCCAGCTGGAACCACACACGTCGGGATGGAACACGTCGCCATCATATTTCAGGGAAAAAGAAGTTGGTGATCATTACGACGGAGGGTTATGTTGGAGAGAGTCTACACGAACTTCCATGAACGCCTCCAGCACTGCATCAACAATTTCGGCCACCTCATGCCTGATGTGATTTTTCACACTTGACTGTCTCAAATGCTATTTCCTTGCGAACCTGATTGCATCAATAAATTTGTTTTTGAGTGAAAATTAACTATTTTATGATTTTTTTTAAACCGTCCATCCTCACTGCCGCACCCCGTATGAGAACATAGATTTTTCTAAATGTTTGGGAGATAATTCAATGAAAGATGGTAATGTGGAAGACTCTTCCCCAGCATCTCACCTGACTTATGATGGATTTAAATTCTTCCTTGGGCCTCGATTGTGGAGGGAAATCGACGAAAGAGATTTTCAAAGTGACGATGAGAACTTCAACAGGGCTCTTCAAGAAGCAGGGTCATTCCATGTCAATTCAACACACCCAATTTACCTCACCATATTAGATTTTGCTCAAATTTGGTATACTCATAGTAGGTGTTGAGACTAAGAAAAATACCAAATTTTAATTTTTTATCTCAAACCGTTTCTTAAATATGGCTATGTAAAACTTACAAAATCTTGCCAAAAAACCATGAACGGATTTTATACTATTCGCTCTACGAACTGTCCTAATTGAGCTAGAGAGCTGGGGGAGGTCTCATTTTGCAGCTTTTTTTATGCTCTTTCCAGTGATATACAACAGGACATAGGTTCTAATAACAAAAATTTTGTCAAAATACAAATTAAAATTTTGATTTAATTTTTTTCCAAAAAGTACATAATTTAAAATTTTCAAAATATTCCTATAAATACTTAGTACTATTGTAAACAATGTGACAAAATATAAATATGGGGTGATGATGGGTTCATTGTTAAAAAAAAATATTCCTGACACTAGTTTTCCACTAATAGCCCGGTTTTGACTAAATAATAAACATATTACGTACTTTTACCAAAGAGGTGAGCTATTTAATTAAATATATAAAGGAATACTATGTATAAAGGTAAAAAATATCAGAAATATTAATTCAAAATACTATCTTGTTAAAACAAAACCAATAACCATAGATATACTCCAATAAAAATTAAGTTATTTAGGTTGTTTACTTTAATTTTATACAATTTAAACCAAGTTAAACAAAGCCTATTAATTAGTAAAATAATAATCTTGAACATTTCTATAACAATGAATTTGAAAAAGGTATGAAAATAGTCTACCTAAATACTCGTAGTTATGTAATAATTCTGGTACAAACAGATTAATCAAAATTTACATAATATTGTACATATTTATGATGATGAAGTACGTATACGAGTAAATGTAACACAATTGGTGCAGTACTAACGATAATGTTTAAACAACTATCTAGATTAACACTAACCTGAGGAAAAATTAAGTTTTGAGTTGACAGCAGTTTCCCTAAACATTATCTCAGTTTACGGAATTACATTTTGTAAAAGCCAGTTGGGTTTTCGCTAAGATCGCTTTCAGCTAGATTTACTTTTTTTTCTACTTTTTTTACTCTTAGATACATTTAGTTACCAACTCGTATACCTACTTCATCATAAATATGTACAATATTATGTAAATTTTGATTAATTTGTTTGTACCAGAATTATTACATAACTATTTAAGTAGACTATTTTCATGCCTTTTTCAAATTTATTGTTATAGAAATGTTCAAGATTATTGTTTTACTAATTAATAGGCTTTGTTTAACTTGGTTTAAATTGTGTAAAACTAAAGTAAACAACCTAAATAACTTAATTTTTATTGGAGTATATCTATGGTTATTGGTTTTGTTTTAACAAGATAGTATTTTGAATTAATATTTCTGATATTTTTTACCTTTATACATAGTATTCCTTTATATATTTAATTAAATAGCTCACCTCTTTGGTAAAAGTACGTAATATGTTTATTATTTAGTCAAAACCGGGCTATTAGTGGAAAACTAGTGTCAGGAATATTTTTTTTTAACAATGAACCCATCATCACCCCATATTTATATTTTGTCACATTGTTTACAATAGTACTAAGTATTTATAGGAATATTTTGAAAATTTTAAATTATGTACTTTTTGGAAAAAAATTAAATCAAAATTTTAATTTGTATTTTGACAAAATTTTTGTTATTAGAACCTATGTCCTGTTGTATATCACTGGAAAGAGCATAAAAAAAGCTGCAAAATGAGACCTCCCCCAGCTCTCTAGCTCAATTAGGACAGTTCGTAGAGCGAATAGTATAAAATCCGTTCATGGTTTTTTGGCAAGATTTTGTAAGTTTTACATAGCCATATTTAAGAAACGGTTTGAGATAAAAATTTAAAATTTGGTATTTTTCTTAGTCTCAACACCTACTATGAGTATACCAAATTTGAGCAAAATCTAAAATGGTGAGGTAAAATTTAAATTTAAAGTGTGTTGATTTGACATGGAATGACCCAGCAATACTGCGCATGAATGATCATTTCAAAATTGGTGACTCACCAAGGACAAGAGACAACCCCTTCGAAGATCATTCAGAGCCTCATCACCCCAACGCTGGAGCGGTATGAGCGTACAACCGGAAAGACGGAAGGCCGAAAAATCCAGTGGAGGGGGCGGCGGAATGCGGCACGTTGTTCACATGAAACGGAACCTTGGTGAACGTAATCATAAACTTTCCTACTGAAACCCTCTCTGATCTGAAACCTCTACTTGAGGTTATCAACATTCCTGTCCAATGAGCTTGCGCGACGCTCAACGGCAAGCGGCGACGGTATACAAATTTCTACCGCCGACCTCCTACCGCCCATACCGTCAACATGGCAGCCACCATCCTCAACTGTTGTCCCTACAGCCAATCACATTGCGTTCCGTCTTTCCATCTCCGGACATACCGCTCCATGTGAAAGCCGATTTCACATGGAGCGGTATGTTCGGAGACGGAAAGACGGAACGCAATGTGATTGGCTTTTGGGACAACAGTTGAGGATGGTGGCAGCCATGTTGCCGTCGGCGCTCGGCGGTAGAAATTTGTATACCGTTGCTGCTTGCCGTCGAGCGGAGCGCAAGCTCATTGGACAGGAATGTTGATAACTTCAAGTAGAGATTTCAGATCAGGTAGGATGGTTATGATTCCGTTCACCAAGGTGCTGTTTTCATGTGAACAACGTGACGCATTCCGCCGCCCCCTCCACTGGATTTTTCGGCCTTCCGTCTTTCCGGTTGTACGCTCATACCGCTCCATGTGAAACCGGCTTTATACGTGGTGACGGCAAGCGCCTCGAGGCGCTCTCCCGACCCTTACCCAATGACGGCGAGCGCCCCGAGGCGCTCGGTTTCCTATAGTTTCAAACGTGCTTCAGACCGTTCCAGTCACTTGTGGAAGCCCGTTATTTACAGGCAGTCACTCCTAACAACATTCTGCAGTTTGCCGTTTCTGAATCTGACGTTTCCTTTAGAAACTGCATAGTTCCCAAATTAAGATAAGTAAAACTCCATTATCTTTACATTTGGACGTATAATTTAAACTTATTACTTAATAATAAGCTAATATATACCTATTTGTTTGCAGATGGTTCGTACTCGAGGAGGAAAAAAGAGGGCGAGTGAGGAGCCACAACCCTCAACTTCAAGGTTTGCATATTTTTTACTTTTCACTAAAATTAAAATTACGATGATGAATTTGTATTGATTTTTTAATAATGATAATCATTGTAATAATGATTTTTTCAGCACCAAACAACCCAAAGTTGGTGAGCCAATGCAAAAAAAAGTGATGACTGACGAGGAACTTCTTCGTATCCTCGCTGAAGAAGATGAGGACGAAGATCTTCTAATCTTCGATTCCGACGACGAAGAAATCGATGACGCCAATTATGAAATTGATAGAGATGAATCAGAAACAGAGGACGAGGAAGAAGTATTATCTACTGCACCTCCTGTAAGTGTTTCATGCTCTACCACCCCTTCAGTGACTAGACAATGGGGAAGTCAGGCGACTCCGAAAAATCCAATCCAGTTTGTTTTAAATCCTGGGCCAACAGTAAATCTTGATACTCTTGCAACCCCTCGCGAATTTTTCGATTTAATTTTTACCACCGAATTGATAAATCATATAATAAATCAAACCAATCTTCACGCCCAATTTTTGGCCCAAAAATCGACGCAACCAAAATCACTCATAAAGAAGTGGAAACCCATCGATGAAGATGAGTTCAAAATATTTTTCGGGCTTCTGCTTCATATGGGTACTTCGACTTAGTGATTATTGGAGCGTTGATCCAGTACTTTTTGGAATTCCTTGTTTTTGTCGAGCCATGAGCAGGGAAAGGTTTTTTGGAATTTTGCAGGCTCTTCATTTTGCTAAAAATCCGGAACCAAATCAACCTGTTCCTACAGACAGATTTTATAAAATACGACCAGTTTTAAACATTTTTCATGATACTATGAATAGACTAATTATTCCAACCAAAAATTTATGTATCGATGAATCAATGACGCTCTGGCGGGGAAGACTCGTTTTCCGTCAGTATCTAAAAAATAAAGCTCATCCTTACGGAATTAAACTTTATATGTTGAACGAATCGTCGGGATTAGTATTGCGTTTTATTGTGTACACGGGTTCAACCGACCAAGAAGTTGGGGGAAAAGGGCACACTGATTCTGTTGTCCGTAAATTGATGGAAGGCAAACTAGATGTGGGCCATTCACTATTTATGGATAATTTTTATAATAGTGTAAACCTGGTCCACGAGCTTCTTGAACGGAAAACCTACGTTACTGGCACCCTCCGAACTAACCGTAAGGGCAATCCACCAATTATTACCCAATCCAAGCCCAAAAAGGGCGAGGTTGTGGATGCATACACTGATGAAGGTGTTTGTGTTCTCAAATGGCGTGACAGACGGGAGGTTCTTATGATTACATAGTTCGGAGTTTTCAGGGGAAATGATTGACGTTACCAATCGTCGAGGCGTGGTTGTGCGAAAACCAATAGTTCAGATGTACAATGAGTCGATGGGTGGAGTTGATCATTTTGACCAAATTATGTCGTACTACCCCATTGAACGTAAAACATTAAAATGGTTAAAAAAAAAAAAATGGGAATTCATTTGCTACACATTTGTATGTACAATGCGTTTGTGCTTCACAATAAGTATAAATCGAAATTGGTTTTGTACGATTATCAGAACTCCGTAATTAGGACATTGTCTCCTCCTGTAACGGTGTCCCCTCAATCGAGCCGTCCTTTCAGAAGCTCGGGCAACAAAGGTTTATCGCCTCACTTTCCCTGTCCATTCTCTTTACCTGAAGGGGCCAAGAAACGACCGAAAAAGAGGCGCAGGGAGTGCCTGGCAAACAAAAAAAAGGAGCGAGTCAACTTATTACTGTACAGCTTGTCCTGATACACCTGCTTTATGTATCGAAAATTGTTTTGTAAATTTCCACAAAAATATGACTGTTGATGGAAATTAATTGCTTATTGTTTACAAGTACTATTTACTACCTATGTAAAAATTTACGAACGATTTCTATGTTATTTACTGTATAAATACTTTTTGTAATAAATACTTGTAATTTTATTGAAAAAGTTGACAAAAAATTCGTGTATAAAATTACGAGCGCCTCGAGGCGCTTGCAGTCATAGCTGTTTGTGTTTTGTATGATAGCCTACCTACACATTAGCTATGACTGCGAGCGCCCCGAGGCGCTCGTCAATTTATACACTAATTAGACACATTAGAATTTTGAAACAATTTTTTCAAGCCCATACAAAAATTAAACGTAGAAAAAGTTGTGCCGTCAGTGACGGCCGTTTATGAAAAACTAAGCAGTATACTGCATAGGGATCTCAATATGGCCGCCGTATTGAATGGGTTATTCAGCCTAGTCAAGTGATTTACGTATTAGGTGAAGATATGGATCTGATTTATTTGATAAGCTGCCTCGTATGTTCCTTTTGATGTTGATGTTATCAAATTTATAAAGACTGTTTTTCACAAAGACTGAATTTAATTTCCTTTTAACGTATTTTTGAAATAAAAACATTCAAAATGTTTAAAAGTGATTTGTAATTACCCACCTTTATTCACGTTCCAACCTTCAAGGTTATTATTAATGAATAAAATGTCTCACATTTCTCAATATATAGTCAAAATATGAACCAGGAAACACGGGAAAAAAATGTACGACGAGAGTTTCCAGGTGTCCAACGACTGGCATATCGCTGTCCAACAATCGGATACGTTGTCCAACGACTGGCAATTTGAAAAAAAAAAAAAAAAATTGATAGCTCAACTTTGAACAATTATCACAAAATTATCAAAGCACATAGGCCATTTTTGAAAAAAGTGGCGTCTTTGTGAACTCATTAAAAAATATATATATATATATATATATATATATATATCCATCCAGATAATAAATGCTTGTAAGTAAAACCGTGAAAGAAGTGCTCTTAAGGTGTCCAACGACTGGGGGTATTACCCTACGTTTTTCTTAATAATTGTTTTTATAATTTAACAATGTTCCAGTCCATTGGTGATAGGTAAACTTTGTTTGTTAACGTTGTATTACAAACGTTAACCATCTTCCGTTTGTTGATATTAAATTAAAATATCTCTGCAGATCCAGGAGTGACCATCAGGGAAGCGGTAGACGCTTACGACAAAAATTTCAGAGAAACAATCCATAAAAGCCATAAACTAGAACCCAACTCCGCTCATATCATGTCAACAATGTAGAAATGTCAAAGCCAATAACAAATATACAAAACATTATGTCCATACGGAGGAATCGACCTCAAGACATACGTTCTTTTGCTAGCAGATGCGTTCGAAAATTTCAGAAAGACAATCAATAAAAGCCATAAACTAGAATCCAACTCCGCTCATATCATGTCAACAATGTAGAAATGTCAAAGCCAATAACAAATATACAAAACATTGTCCAGACGGAGGAATCGACCTCAAGACATATGTTCTTTTGCTAGCAGATGTGTTCGAAAATTTCAGAAAGACAATCCATAAAAGCCATAAACTAGAACCCAACTCCGCTCATATCATGTCAAAAATGTAGAAATGCCAAAGCCAATAACAAATATACAAAACATTATCTCCATACGGAGGAATCGACCTCAAGACATATATGTTCTTTTGCTAGCAGATGTGTTCGAAAATTTCAGAAAAACAATCCATAAAAGCCATAAACCAGAACCCAACTCCGCTCATATCATGTCAACAATGTAGAAATGTCAAAGCCAATAACAAATATACAAAACATTATGTCCATAAGGAGGAATCGACTTCGTTACTTATCAGGACTGTAACAATCTTGACTTATCCCCCCACATTCCATACATCTTCCATATCTTCTGGAAATCTGTCTGAGATTCCAGGAGAGGAGAGGAACAGCATTCTGCTGAATTCTCTTCTTCTTCACCTTCCTTAGTATTAATTTCAAGTATCGTCATCATTGTTGAATTGTTATGTTATTGTTAAATAATTACAGCCAAATATTATTAATTTGAAATATTGTAATTAGGAATAGGTTATTATGTTATTGTTGTTTTTGTTATTTTATTCATTATTTTTAAATATTGTTCATTCCAAGTACTGAGTAACATTGTATTTTTTCTCAGGTACCTGGTATCTGCAGTACGTATATGGGCGGAATTCATAGACAAAGGCTGAGTGTGTGTGTTCACTCGCACTCAGCTAAATGGAGGGTCACCCTCCACTCACCAGTTCGAATTCATAGTTGAGTGGGGTGGTTCACTCAACAGTTAGGAGCACACTCACATTACATGAGGTTGACCGTGCACTCAGGGAACACTTAGGCCGAGGCTACGATAGAAGCGTCGAGCGAGCGAAAACGCTCAGGTATGGACGCTCTAAAAATAGTTTACCCTTCTACAGGTAAGGGTGGCTACGGTGGGAGAGATAAGCGACCTCGACGCTTGGGTGAATTTCCGGCATTCGCTTGACGCTCAGTGCGGAGTAATATTTTTGCTTGACGCTCAGTGTCGAACGTTCCCTGTGCACTTGTTCTAAAGTCAATCTTTTCATTTCGTAAAATGGCAAACAAATTATCCGATGAGGATGTTGAAAATTTGATTTCCATGGTGCAAGCATATCCATCTCTGTGGAATGATAGGCACGCAGGATTCAAGAATACAGCGAAAAACAAGAAGGTGTGGGATGAAATAGCATCAACCATGGACATTTCTGGTAAGTAAAAAGAATTTATTAATTTGAATATCGACATACTACTATAATATAAAGCACATAATATATTCACTATAGGGATTATAATTATAATGATAATAAATATCAATAACAATAATGGCAAAGTGATCATGACAAGCATTGTGTCGGGGTTTTATCGTATTCAGTCGTTATTTTGATTGAAATATTGCGTAAATTTCTCTCGTATATCTTTAGCTAATGTTGTTGTGTTCCTGAATTCACCCGGTGTTACTTCCTGAGGGGAGTGAAGAGGTTCATCGTATTCCATTTCATGCACAACACTCCTGTAATCACCGTCTTGCAAACCATCTTTCTCGCGAACGATGTTATGAAGTACACAGGCGGCAAGAACCAAAATCGATGCTTTTTTGGTAGAAGGTATTTCCATGTCTTTTAACAAAAATCGCCATTTAGCACACAGAATTCCGAAAGCGCATTCAATAGTTTTTCTTGCTCGTGAGAGTCGTGTGTTGAAAACTTCTTTTTCGTCTGTCAATTGAGAACCTGGGTACGGCCTCATTAGGTATGGTTTCAATGGAAAAGCTTCATCTCCAATCAAGACGTTTGGTACTTTTATACTCGTACCGGGGAGATTCTGATCAGGGGGAACATTGAACTCATTTGCCTCAAGCTGTCGATACAGCCGGGATGCTGAAAAAGTGCCACCATCGCTTTGTTTTCCTGTAGCTCCAACTTCCACAATTAGAAATTTTTTATCAGCATCCGCAACAGCCATTAATACAATGGAAAAATAATGAAGGTAATTGAAGTGGCTGGATCCGCTCTTTGGGGGGCATTTCAGGCCACAATGTTTTCCGTCAATTGCACCAAAACAATTAGGAAATCCCCACATTTCATAATATTTTTGTGTGGCTGTTTGTAGATGAAGCTGTGAAGGTTGAGGTAAAAATTTCTTCACGAAGTGTTTCCAAATAAGCTGACACGTCCCGAACACAATTTTGCTCACGGTAATCCTTCCCAATCGAAATGAAAAAGCCAAATGTCGAAATGAAGTGCCAGTCGCCAAAAATCTGAAAAAAGAAAAGAAAACAAAAAATTATATTTAGCTGGGATAGCTTTCATTTTTCACAGAGTTCCATAATTGAATTATTACTATTTGAAGGAAGGAGGACGATGAAAATTTTTTGCGTTCCGTCCTAAACAAAGTTTCCCGTTTGTTTGTTTCAGGAGAAGAAGCGAAGAAAAAGTGGAAGAGCCTCAAGGACACTTTTCGAAAGCAAATGAAAAACGTTCCGAGAAGTGGCGATGAAGGTGGTGCACCGAGGAAACCGAATTGGAAGTTCTACGATTCTCTCTGTTTCTTACGTGACATTTTCATGCCCAGTACAACATATGGCAACATCGGACAAAATCTTGAATCAGTCGAAAATGAAACTGAAAATGATGAACAGTCATCCTCGTCACCTCTCCCCTCCACGCCTCCTCTCCCTCAAACTTTGTCCCCAAAGGAGTATGAAAACAAGAAGAAAGGACCTAAAAGCTCGAAGAGTGACGTTGGGGATAAAATGTTGGAAATGGAGCAGAGGAAACTCGATGCCATTTTGTCCATGCAACAGGAAGAACCCAAAAGCGGCGATCATCACTTCTTATTAAGTTTACTTCCGATGATTGAGCCCCTCAGCCACATTGAAAAACTTCGCCTTCGGGCGAAATTTGAAAATGTACTTTTGGAGCATCTCGAGGGACTTCAGCAAACCAACACACAACATCCTTCTTCTTCAGGGTACGGGATACATCATGCAGATACATCAAGGTCCAGATGCCATCCTTATTACGCTGCCGCCAATTCTCACGATCCGCGCAATCGCGAAGCCAGGGCAGAAAATCGCCTCGAACCATTTTACGAACAGACGGGCAGCATTCGTCCTCAAAATGATGATTATACAGAGACCCAAAACTCATACTACATGGACTGACTTGGGCATGAGTATCACACAACTGACGAGGATACGCTTAATATATGAAATGTACATTTTTGAATCTAATATTTTATTTTATGTGTCATATCTGAATCTAATATTTTATTTTATACGTCATATTTGAATCTAATATTTTATGTACATCTATTTGAATATAATACTTTTTACGCAGGATTTTCTGTTTTTACTCTTGTATCTGAGATGTACCTGGATTTCACTGGCCGAAATCTCATGTAATTTTTTAATAAAATTTGGATTCTACGCAAAATTTCATGAAGAATAGGCCCCTCACTCGATTTTTTTACGACACTTCAAAAACCGGCCGAATCTGTAATAAAAATTTAAAAAAATAACTCACTCACCTTAGTGTAACAAACAGACGTTGTTCCGCAGAAACTTGGCTCTTCAAGTTGATCCGTTTCTTCTCCAAATGTGGTTCCAGTGTGGTCATAATGAAATTGAACGTTTCAATCGACATTCTGGTGTATTCAAAAAATCTTTTCGGGTCTTCTTTGAGTTTGTGAAAAAGTTTGTTGTACTCTCCATCACAATTCCTAAGCACATTAATAGGGTGAACTCCAAAACGCCTTCTACACACACGGTTTCTCAGTAACGAACTTCTTAAGACAGCTGAATTTTCACTCAGTGCAAGCAGCAAAAGTTGCCTATTCGCTGGCATGATAGTGAACTGACTGGAACTCCCCATTTCTTCACCTTTTGCTCCCCTTCCGCTCGTATCCTAGCCACCCCCCTTTCCTCGACGCTCGACGCTTGACGCTCGACTCTCGACGCTTGGCGCTTGACGCTTCTATCGTAGCCCAGCACTTAACACATTTCCGCCATAAGTTGGCGGCCTTGATAACATGTTGTAGGGAAATTTTCCCTGTTTTGGGGGGAAAGGAACGGGGAAATTCCTCCGTCGCGTTCCTAATTAGTTGTGAACAGTTGTGAAGGTTATTCTTTTTGTTTAGTGCGTGTCTTTACTTTGCTGCTACTGTAGTGCGTGAAATTCAATCCGTGTAGTATTGTGTATTTGTTTAGACAAATAATGGGAAAAAAAAGAATTAATTTCCGTGAAGAAGAAAAAATTCGCATTAGAGAACTTGTTCTTCAGAGAAAAGAAGTTGTCGAAAACAAGAAAAGTGATGTATCAAGTATTGTCGACAAAAAGAGGGCTTGGTTGGACATTACCGACCAATTCAACAGTACAGGAGAATATCCTCATGTAAGTTATTCCATTTTTTTAAATTTGTTCAAGCAACGAGGAGTTTCACATGTTTTGCCGTTGTCAGACTCATGATAGATAAGTGCAGAGGGGTAGGTACCTCCAAATGACCTTCTTTTTTCTGAATTCCAGAGAACTAAAGTTCAACTAAAAAAACTGTGGGAGAATATTAAAGCTAGAAGGAAGCTGGAGTTGAATGAAGAGAAGAGGGGAAAATTCAAAACCGGCGGAGGACCAGCCCCAAGAGAGATAACAGAAGACCCAGAGCCTAGACGCCTTGGGTGTTGATATAGAAATTGAAAACGCGATCGATAGCAACAGCTATCGTATTGAGCCAAACTCTGTTATTCTGTTGCAGTGCAACCCATCTCTAGAGAAAAAACGTTGCTGGAGGCCTACACCCTAGTTTACCCGGGCACCAAGCGCTTCCTAGCGAAGCGTTGTTTATAGCTGTTACATCACATTAGAAAGTTCTTGCATCTTGCGGTGTCATGGCACCGCGTCCGTAATTTATTTTATTTCAACACATTGCCGTCAGAAATCGACACAAACCAAACACCATGTCTTATCATCTAACTTATCATAACCACTTGTTTGTTTACGTTCTTTAGTGTTTTGAGTTGATTTTTATGTGTTTTGCCGAAGTTTTGGCTATTCTAGATACCTATCATCTTCTAGATTTTATCTTCTACTTTGCGGGGGAGGATAAAAAACATTTACTTACTTATATCCATCTTCATTTAAATCATAATCCAAAATGATCGTTTTTTTTTAAAATATTTCTTGCTCAAAAAATTGAGTGATGTTACCAACTGTTCTCCAAGAGATATTCTTTCATGTTTGAAAAAGCTGAGAACCGATCAACCACTCGCCATGTTGGCAGACGATTTTGGAGTTCATGAATCAACTGCATCCAGAATTGTCAGGAAGACTATGCCTTTCATTCCACGTGAATTGATAAAGATGATATATTGGCCACAATGATATCGACATTAAGTATCGACATTAAGGTGAAGTAACCAATAGCCTTCAGAAAAAACTTCAATAGGGTAGTTGCAATAATTGATTGCCTCGAAATTCACATTGAGAAGCCATTGAATCCCCTCAATCAGGCTCTAACATGGTCTGCTTACGATAAATGTAACACAATCAAGTATTTGGTTGCATGTACTCCCAACAGTTTCCTTTCATTCGTTTTCAAAGGGTTGGGTGAAGGGCTAGTGACACAGAATTAGTAAAGTGTAGCGGTATCTAAAATGATCGTTTTTTTCTTTTACTTAAAAATTTTTTTTTTTAATATTTCTTGGAAAAAAATTTTTTTTTTGTTTTATTAATGGATCGGAGTGATTTGTAACGAAAAGGATAGAGATGTTTTCATTATTTTTATGCTACTTTTTTCCTATTTCAGTAGCGGCTTTTTTTTCTAGGAACTCATCATGGCGAGCTAAGCTCCACCAAATGTATCAAGCCGAACTAAACGCATCATGTCCCTTCTGGCTCAAGATACAGACGACAATGATTCAGACGTGAATTCTAATGATTCCTTCGTCCCTGATAATGAAGAAGATATTGAAATTTCCGAGTCCGACACTGCCTCTATCATTTCTGCAGATGAAATTGCGATGCTGGAGGCTGCAAATGATAACGAGTTTGATCCTTCAAATGTTCCTGAGCCGTTAGATCATCCAAATTCGGATTCAGAATGGGAATAGATCACCCGTTCACTCAAATATTTTGGGAATTATGGTTTTTTCATAGAATTCGGTACCTCAATGTGCACCGACTAGCACATCTGACAGGAATATTGTTCATGCCAGGACTTCACAGCTAGAAGGGCCTGCATTAGCTTTGGAAGACACATCTACCGCTGTTGAAATCTGGAGAATGTTTTTCACAAATGAGATGATTGAGGTTATTGTTGTAAGCACCAACCGAAAACTTGCTCAAATGCGCCAAAAATTGAAAAACAAAGAAGGCTTGATGTATAAAGATACTGAAATCATGAAGATGAACGTCCTTTTTGGTATCTTGAGCTTTTGTAGTATCTTCAAATCAAATCAATAATCCTTGGCTTCACTTTTTTCTACTGGTACATGGGGGAGGCCGATTTTTAGAGCAGTTATGCCTCTAAAAAGATGCGAAATCCTTCTGAGATCATTGAGATTTGACGACCCCGAAACAAGAAACTAAAGAATGAAAGAAAATAAGGGTGCTGCAATATCTGAGCTTTTTGAAACATTTATTGGAAATTGCAAGCGAAATTACTCAATTGGAGCATTCGCTTGTATTTATGAGACGCTCATTCCTTTCCGAGGTCGCTGTAGCTTCAAGACGTATATGCCCTTGAAGCCTGCAAAATGTGGGATAAAGTTGCAGTGTTTGCCAGATTCCGAAAATGGATATCTCTATAACGCTTATATATATATATATACATTATATATATATATATATATATACGAGGGTAGTGACCAAGCTAGCCTTGTGGTTTTTTATTGATTATTGTATACAATTACAATATACAATTAATATTGTAGTTCAAAATTAACAACACGTTTCGGCTCTGGATCTGAGCCCTATTCATGTGTATCTAGAGAATTGAAGAAACAAAGATAGAGAGATAATGTGATAGAGAGATTACATTGTTTGTTCGTCTTTTCTATCAATATTTTTTAATTATTAATTCTTAAGCAAAGTACCTACCTATACACCATTTCCATGTTCTATTAGTAGAGTATTAACAAACTACCACCACCACTACTCATCCGCCATGTTGTAATGCCATCCCGTCAGTAGTATACACAATTGTAATGTTGTTTATATTTCCGAGTTGATAGGAACCAGTGTTTCTATTTTCTGTCAGCATTTTACAATGCATAGTTATTATCAGTAACTACCTACCAGACAATATGTAAGTACCTTCCAAAAACTACAATCTTACATAATTTATGTAATAACAATCCGTCCTCTATCACATAATCTTTGTTTCTTCAATTCTCTAGATACACATGAATAGGGCTCAGATCCAGAGCCGAAACGTCGTTGTTAATATGGAACAATAAAAAAACTACATCTAACCACAAGACTAGCTTGGTCACTACCTAAAAAAAACCCTCGTTTATATCGAATTTTCCTACAAGTCAACAAGATTTTCCTGAATTATATATATATATATAGGAACACTTGAACTAGTCGCGGTTCTACTGAACTATATACTTCGTTTTAAATATAGAAAGAATTTAACAAATATATAGAGGAAAGAAAGAATCTAATATTTCGATTTTGATCTTTGTCAAAGAAATTAGAGAAATGAAAGTAATGCTTGAATCTTGGAAATTGCATGTGTGTCAGCGTCCATGTTACTTATCAACAAAATTGTGATAAGTTTTCTGGGTTTGATGGCTAATCGTTTAGATTGAGACCAGGAGGACGATTTGCGCCTAGTACCCACCTAAAAGCTCTCTCGGATTGTTGCAGTTGCCGGTCATTTGCATGTTTCGGCATCTTCTTCAGAACCTGCACCCCATAGCACTCGTCAAAAGATGCCCCATGGGTTCCTGTATGCATCTTGACTGGAAGAGGACGTGGTTGGTTTATGGATGCCCTATGGTTGTTCATACGGCACACATGGTTGCGTGACACAAGAGTACCAGCAGACGCAATCCTAGCCACGATTGATGTGAACTCTTTATACACCGAAATACCTCATGATGAAGGACTTCGTGCATTAACGAGCTTTCTCCAGCAACGACCAGAACCACGGATCCCGTCCACAAACTTCTTGGTGAAACTGGCTGAATGTGTTCTAACGATGAATATTTTCAAATTCGGTGACCAGATGTACATTCAAAAAAGAGGTACAGCTATGGGAACGCGCATGGCACCATCTTATGCAAATATATTCATGGCTGACTTGGAGAACAAGTTCCTCGCATCACGAGCAAAAACTCCTATCATCTGGAAGCGTTTTATTGACGATATCTTTTTGGTTTGGCAACACGGTGAAGAAGAGCTGCAGCTATTCTTAGAGGAACTGAATTCCCGGTATTCCGTTAGTTTCACGTGGTCCTTTTCTAAAACGAATGCAACATTCCTGGATGTGGATATAAAAATTGACGAAGAAGGAGAAATCACAACAACTGTCCACACAAAACCAACAAACAAACAGCTATATTTACACTATGACAGCTGTCATCCCCCACACATCAAACGGTCAATTCCCCGGTCATTGTCTATTAGAGGGCACAAGATTTGCAGTAATAAAGAGGACTTGGAAGGGTATTTATCTGGGATCCACAACAAGCTGATAGACAGAGGTTACCCAGCAAACTTTGTTGAAGATAGGATGGTTCCTGCACGAGTTCCCTACCGTCAAACTCCAAGAACATCAAGTGATCGAGTTTCACTTGTCACCACATTCTTTTTCGGCGCACAAAAACTCAATGGCATTCTCCGGGACCTTCAAACCATCTTAACATCAAGCCCTCAGACACGTGATGTATTCAAAGAAACACCTCGATTGGCCTACAGACAAGGGAAGAATCTCGGTGACATACTCTCCCATCGACATCCTCGATCACATCCCCCACAGACACAGCAAGCCGGTTTACACCCATGTGGACGTGCAAGGTGTAAGTTGTGCAATTTGGTGATAGAGGGCCCTAACTTCACCTCTGCAAACACCAGCTACACATACAGATGTCGGGGGACAGCAGAGTGCCAATCACCCATGTGTGTGTACCAATTGGTATGCAAAAAGTGTTCGGATGGAGGACAAGGTTTCTACGTTGGAAAAGCCACTACGTTGAATTTACGTATGAACAACCATAGGGCATCCATAAACCAACCACGTCCTCTTCCAGTCAAGATGCATGCAGAAACCCATGGGGCATCTTTTGACGAGTGCTATGGGGTGCAGGTTCTGAAGAAGATGCCGAAACATGCAAATGACCGGCAACTGCAACAATCCGAGAGAGCTTTTAGGTGGGTACTAGGCGCAAATCGTCCTCCTGGTCTCAATCTAAACGATTAGCCATCAAACCCAGAAAACTTATCACAATTTTGTTGATAAGTAACATGGACGCTGACACACATGCAATTTCCAAGATTCAAGAATTACTTTCATTTCTCTAATTTCTTTGACAAAGATCAAAATCGAAATATTAGATTCTTTCTTTCCTCTATATATTTGTTAAATTCTTTCTATATTTAAAACGAAGTATATATATATATATATATATATATATATATATATATATATATATATATATATATATATATATATATATATATATACACGTTATAGTACCAAAACCGCTGATCTATCTTTATTTCTGCTGAATCAGCCCACCGAGGCTATATAAGCTTGATTCCCCCACCGTTCGAGTCAGTCTCGTTGCTCCGCTCGTACGCTACGTATCTCCGTTCCGTTTTCCTTATTCAAACTTCTGTTCCGTCGGTTCCAAATAAAGAAAGTGCTTTTTAAAAACTCTTTTCTCTCGGCACCCGATGGCCACGACATGGTTCGTGACGAGGTGGCAAGAATGGCCAGCCTTGCGTGGCAGGGAGTCGCAACCGAACCAGTGCTGCGGGAGGGAGCAGAGGGGGTTCCGGGGCTGATCGCTGATGTAAAGGCAGTGAGGGTTTGGGAGAGAGCGAGGGTGGCGTTTTTCGATAACAGAGTGATCAACGCCGACGCCCCCTCGTATTCATCCCGACCCTGGTCCGATGTTTCAGGCGAGGCCGCAAGGGCAAAACATAGGAAGTATGACGAAGCAGCCGAGGATCTCCGGGCCTCCTTCACTCCCCTCGTGTGTTCATGTGAGGGAGTACTCCACCGGGAATTTTCGAGGTTCCAAAAACAGCTGACCGAGGCACTTGCAGAAAAGTGGGAAAAGCCTCGATCTCAGATCGCCGGTTGGGTACGCGTCAAGATCCAGATGGCAGTGATTCGGGCAGTTTCGCTACGACTGAGGGGAGGCAGACGGCGCCTTCAATACAACATGTCCGGTCCAGTAATATCAGAAGGGCTGGGGCTGGAAGATGGGGCACCCCTTCCTTTGCTGGAGGCCTGAATCCACGAGTTGACAAGGCCACCCTAGAGCGAAAAAAAAGAAAGTAACGACTGAAGGACCATCAAGAGAGGCGACTGCGAAGCCCGCCCGCTAGACTGCTCGCCCGATTTTCAATCAATAAATAGCAATTGTTGTTTCAAAAAAAAAAAAAAAAAAATATATATATATATATATATATATATATATAGAAAACAGTTCGGGGGGAAAAAAAAAAAACTGGTGCAGTCGCTGTAGGACACACCGATTCTCGGATTTTCTCGGACTATTCGGAAATCTCTGTTTCAACAGTTAAAGAACCCCGCGCTCAACAGAACCGGAGTGCACACGGATACGGCAAAGACTTCTACGATCTACAGGATACGAACTCCTGAAGAAGATTTTGAGGCTGTAAGTAACTTCAATCTACAATTTTTCATCAGTTCAGCTCACATCTCTTCAGTTAGATTAAACATCGACTGGACACCGTTGTGTTGAGGTAAATACAAAAGAATATTGTATTTCCTCCTCCCCAGCGATCAAAGTAGATTTAAAAGACCGCACCCTGGTCTTAGGTTAAACATCGACTGGATACCGTCGTGTTGACGTAAATACTAAGGAATATTGTATTTCCTCCTCCCCAGCGATCAACGTAGATTTAAAAGACCGCACCCTGGTCTCTCCAATTTAAAGGCCGTACCCTGGTCATTTACAAGAATTATTCTTAAGGACCGCACCCTGGTCTCATCAATTTAAAATATTCAAAGACTGTACCCTGGTCAAATAAATAATTTTTAAAGACCATACCCTGGTCAAATAAATAATTTCTAAAGACCATACCCTGGTCGAATAAATAAATTTTAAGGACCGTACCCTGGTCAAATAAATCATTTTTAAGGACCGTACCCTGGTTCCCAAATATAATTATTATAAACCGTCAGAGTACCTACTGAATACTCGTACTCTAAGAACTTCATTAATCAACTTTAATCAAAATTCTGAAAAATTCCTAAGGCCAAGGAACCAAAACCCCTAGCCAGCTTTTGGGATTGGAGTAGGTTACGCAGACTCCACAGAAGCATGGACCTAGGCGATATCCCACTTCCACCTGGACCAGCACCTCCAGTTAATGCAGCTGCTCTACTGCAAAGAGCATTAAACCCGATTCCTGAGGAACCTCCAAGAATTCCGATCCAACCAGATCCGATTCCGGTAGCACCTCTACCTGAACCTCAACGGCCGCCCCAGCAGCCTCCAGAATTCCGTAGGGAATATAATAGATTGATTCCCGAATTCAACGGAGAACCATTAATACTAGCAAAATTCCTAAAACAATGTGATAAGATATATCTAAGGTTTTATAATCATGTTGATAGAGATGATTTCCAGAACGATGTGATCCTAGGTGTGATTACGTCTAAACTAGGGTCATCAGTAGCTGAAAAAATCTATGTCAACACGATAGATACATACCCAGAACTTAGGAAAGCATTAATTCAAACTTATAGCGATAAGCGTGATACTTACACTTTACTTTCAGAATTAAGCGCAATAAAACAATCCCCGCATGAAGATTGTTTCAGTTTTCATGATCGTATATGTCTAATCCTTAATTCGCAGGTGGCTATCTTCAATTGAATATGCGTGAGTATGCTCAGATTTTATCGGAATACATGCGAAATTACGCTCTAAGGGTATTCGTGCACGGTATTTCCGAACCGTTTGGAAGCCTACTTAGAACCAAAAATCCAACCAACTTGGGCATGGCTCTATCAATGCTAACTAATGATTTCAATTTAAAACCCAAAGATAAATCTTCTTCCTTCAGACCCACTCAACAAAGCTCGCCACCAGCACGGGCGACAAACGGTAATCAGCCAGGTGCTGCATCAGCAAACCGGATGATGCCAAGGCCGCATTCCATGCCGCAGACCCCGACTAATTATCAATTCCAGCCGAGGTCTCCCCAACAATATACTCCGCGCTTCACGCCAAAATATAATACAACTCAAAACGTTCAACAGCCTACTCACTCACAAAATCAGCCCGGTTTGAATAGAAATCCGAAATCAAAATTCCAAAATTCAACAAAACCTAATTATCCGCAAAATCAGGCGAAAAATCCAAATTGGTCCCAAAATCGATCGAGTATGAACAAAAGTGTAGTACCGATGTCCATTTCGACCAAAAACGCCAATCTCAACATGATTGAGAATCCTGAGCCACCAGAAAACATTCAAGGACCATTTTTTGATAATCAGAACGCCCAATATTGTGATTCAACCCTCATGAATACGGATGTTCAATATGAACATCAATACAACGATCCAGAGATGGATCAGATGAGTTATGAATTCGGGAATATGCTCACGGAAAATTCCAATGAAAACAACACAGGTTACCAAACCGATCCTTTTTTAGAGGAAATGAGCCTCACGAAATTATCGAACTCTTAAACTTTCCAAATCCTCAAGGTAGACTTCCGTATATAATAATGCCGAAAACAAATCTTAAAATATTAATAGATACGGGTGCTACCAGAAGTTTCATTAATCCCGAAATTGCCTACAAATATTTCCCTTCAAAAATTCAACCAGACTCAGGATTAGTAAGAACGACGCATGGCATCTCACAGTTCAACCAAAGTGCGCTAGTACCTTGCGGAGAATTATTCAACTCATATGGACTGAACCATCCGTTCATCATGTATAAATTTCATGACGAATTTAACATGCTTATTGGAACAGATCTCTTACTATTCCTTGAAGCCGATGTGAAATGCAGAAAAAGAATACTTAAAACCCCCAATATAACCCTGGAATTGTTTTTAACAAACACTAACGCGAAAAATTCAGATAATATTCCGGAAGTAGGATCCTATCAAATTGATGCAAGAACCATTCAACAAGTAAAAATAAAATTGAAAAATATAGAAAATGGCGAAGCTATCATTCCTAGAACGAAGGTAGGAGACATAGAAATTCCCCAATGCTTCCCAATGCTTAGCTCTAGTGAATAACTCTTATGCCCATGTTCATGTTATGAATCCGACCGAAAAACCTCTAGATTTTAGGCAAAACGAACCCATCATAGGCGAACCTGTCCTTGATAACCTTTTTCTTGAAAGCGAATCCACTGATCAACCTTCGGCTCCTAATCAGTCAAAAATTAAAACTAAACCTAGGCTAGACCTAACTAAACTACGTCTAGACCATATGAATGAGGAAGAGAAACAAGAAATTCTAAAACTACTAAAAGAATATTCTGACCTGTTCCATTCTGACGATCAACCTTTAACTTTCACTAATCACGTAAAGCACCACATACGAACTTCTGACGAGATACCGATTTACACCAAACCTTACAGATACCCGAACGTGTACAAAGACGAAGTTAAAAGACAGATTAACGACATGTTAAAACAAAAAAATAATAAGACCTTCAAATTCCCCTTACAATGCTCCATTATGGGTAGTACCAAGAAAGATGGATGCATCTGGACGAGCTAAATATAGACTTGTCATTGATTATAGAAAACTAAACGAACGGACGATATCAGACAAAGTCCCTCTACCAAACATCACGGACTTATTAGACAAACTTGGACGATGCCAATACTTTAGTACTCTTGACTTGGCCTCTGGATTCCATCAAATGGAATTAGATGAATCGTCAATCCCGAAAACTGCTGAAGGAGTTAAACCAAACCCGGATAAGGTAGAGGCAATTGCAAAATTTCCTGTTCCTAAGACGAGAAAAGAAATAAAACAGTTTCTCGGACTTTTAGGCTATTATAGCAAATTCATACCCAACTTTGCTAAAATCACTAAACCTTTCACAGCCTGCTTAAAGAAAAATTCCAAAATCAACTATGATAGTCACGAATATTTGGAATGCTTTGACCACTGTAGAAACCTATTGATGAACTCACCAATTTTACAATATCCCTAATTTGACAAGGAATTTAACGTAACTACAGACGCAAGTGACATAGCCGTGGGAGCCATATTGAGCCAATATAACGATCAAAAAGCGGATTTACCGATTCATTTTGCGAGTCCAACATTATGTGATTCTGAGAGAAAACTGTCAACAATAGAAAAAGAACTTTTAGCCATCGTTTATGCCCTAAAAACATTCCGCCCATATTTATATGGACGTAAATTCACATTGTTCACCGATCACCGTCCTCTTCAATGGCTTTTCAGTTTAAAAGATTGTTCATCCAAACTATTTAGATAGCGATCAAAATTAAGCGACTATGACTTCACTATTAAATATAAACCTGGATCTGCCAATCACGTAGCCGATGCACTATGTAGAATAGAACTGAACAACAGCGATAGTCCCCAACCTAGTACGTCAAATATAGATAACATTCTAAGCGACGAGGAGGCTATGCGCGAAATAATTACAGATTTCGACAATGACCCGAATGTTCACGAAGTCGTAGACGAAATAATGGAAACCTATAGACGATCTAGGGAAGGTATCGAAAACGCTACCAATAGAGACAATCAGTCCCTCGCCGTCAACCTAGAATCGGCAGCGCCCGAACTAGATTCCATTGATACAATACACTCCAACAGGCAATACAGTACATATTGCCGAAGGCAATACAGTCCTGACCATCCCAATTAAAGAAGGTATAGTCAACCATGGACTCAATCAAATATTAATAAAACTCGTCTCGAATAATCCCAAAATTCCAAAAATAACAAAACCATTCGGAACTAAAACTCGGATAAATGTGGAATTTTCAAAAACCAATTTCAAAAATAATGTAATCGATTTTGTGAAGGAATATGTACGCCCACATATAGAATACTCCTTGTATTTATATAATGACGATAAGGGAGAAATTTATCAAGAATTCGCATCCGTGATGATGAGCGTCTTTAGAGAGTCAACTTTAAAAATGACTAAGTACACTGACCTTGTACAGGATGTCCCTAACGAAGATGAAGTGGAAAACATAATATCTAATTATCATATCGGGAAAACGAATCATAGAGGCATAACGGAAACATATGCAAAAATTAAAAGAACATATTTCTGGCCGAACCAAAAAGGTACGATCCAAAATTTTATCAACCGTTGCGAGACTTGTCTGGCTACAAAATACGACCGCGTACCCATTAAACCAAAATTTAATGTAACTCCAACACCCACGCGACCTTTCGAGATAGTACACATAGATAAGTTTACCTTAGATGGTGGCCAATTCCTTACCATCCTTGATGCTTTCTCGAAGTATGCTCAAGCATATCACTTAACCAGCAATTCAAGTCTTGACGTTGTAAAAAATCTGTTGACTTACTTTACCCATCACGGTATCCCGAAAATGATAATATCCGATAATGGGGCAGAATTCGATTCGTCTCTAGTAAAAGAACTCCTGAACCTTCACAAAGTAGAAATTCATTTCATTTGTAGCCAAAATCCCAATAGTAACGGAGCAATAGAAAGGTTCCACTCAACCTTAATTGAACACATCCGACTCTTCAATAACCGATCCGAATTCTCCTGTGACTCCATGGTCACAAAAGTAAAATACGCCTTAACACATTCACTGCCCATGACGCACACGTGTGCGTCATGAGCGGCCTGGCCAACAGAGCCCATGACTCACAGTGTGAGTCAAATACTCTACGATTTTCAAAGAGAGTTTACAACGAAGAGCATGGCAAGTAGGTTGTTTTCCAATAATGCAACGTGTTTGGGACAGTCTCTTGTACGGAAATGAAGTGTTGGTTCAAAGTTCAAGCGTTTCTAGCCTCTCCTTTTCAGTTGTTTGTTGTCACTCGATCGGGCCGCTTGTTCTTCGTAGTTTCGGGTTATTTTCTCGGTTTTTTCGATTCAAAGTGATCATGGATTATTAAAAAAAGACTGTATTGAGTGATGAAGAACTATTACGAATTTTGGAAGAAGATTCGGAAGATGATGTTGAGTATTTGGAGGACGAGGAAGACGTAAGTCATGACCGCACCGAACAGGTTAGTGATTCATTTCATTTCCCTTCAAACTTTGATGATTGTGAGCCGGTACAAAGAGATAATGAAACGACAGGTGATGTAACATCTGAAATTATTGACATTTCTTCTCTTCCAATTGTATTTGAGGATGTGGATATGATTCAATCGTCGTCAACGCCGGGAACTTCAGCCGATTTTTCCGTCCCACCTATTCGTTGTCCATCGCCAATACAGGGAACGTCGCTAATTTTTCCGTTTCACCTGCTCGTTGTCCATCTCCACCATCGCCATCATCAGTTGTTGAAACTGATGAATCATCAGAATCTGAGGAAGATAGTAATGAAAGCGGAATATGGTACTCTTCTCGGCCAAACGTACAAAAAATAAAATTTACTGGCCAACAAAAACTCAATATTACACCTGCTCCTACTACTCCCATTGACTTTTTCAACATTTTTTTCAATAATTCCTTTTTAGAACTGTTAGTGGAAAAAATGAACGAATATGCTGTGATTGTTTTACATGAGACTTCAACAAGCGAGGCGCGAATTACACGCTGGAAACATTTAACTACAGAGGAGCTAAAAACATTTCTTGGGCTGTTATTCCATATGGGGATGATTCGGATGAATCGCATAAATGACTGTTGGAGAACCCACTATTTATTCCCACATGCCGTAATTGCCCCGTACATGAGTAGGAATAGATTCTTACTCCTTCTAAGGGTTTTGAATTTTGATAACAACAAAGATGATGATAACTTGCGAAAGATTCGCACTTTGATTGAGTTCTTCAATTCAACCATGGAGAGCACATATGACCCTGGAAAGGAACTATCATTAGACGAGTCGATGGTCCACTGGCGGGGGCGGCTTCGTTTTCGCCAATTTATTAAAAATAAAAGACACAAATACGGATGTAAACTATATTGTGTAACCTCCTCTAAAGGCCTAGTTCAAAGGCTGTTGCTGTATCAAGGATCGTCAGATAATGAGGTGGGAGGAGTAAACCACAGATCAAAAGTCGTCCATCACCTAATGAATCTTAGAAAAAATGTAGGGCACAGTGTTTATATGGATAATTATTACAATAGTGTCCCACTTGCTGAAGAGCTTTTGAGGGAAGGGGTCTATTGCACTGGGACCCTACAATCCAACAGGAAGGGAAATCCTCCTGAAGTGGTGCAAAAAAAGTTGAAAAGGGGTGAAAGTATTTCTCGTTACACCAAAAGTGGAGTATGCGTAACAAAGTGGAAAGACAAAAGAGATGTGTTGGCATTGTCATCAGAGTTTCCAGGAGACATGGTTGAAGTAGGATCCAAGAAAAAGCCCAAAATGATTGTTGAATATAATAAGTTTATGTCAGGGGTGGACAGACATGATCAGTTACTTGCTTATTATCCTTCAACACATAAGACGTGGTATAGGTGGAGAAGAGGTGGTATAAAAAGCTAGGGATTCATATATTCCAAATGATGATGATAAATGCCCAATTATTATGTAACGAATTTGGACCTAAAATCAACGGATACGACTTCAGATTGACAATTTGCGAAGCCCTTCTTCCTTACAAGCCACCTCCTATGAGGCCTTTGAGATGTGACATGCACGTTCCAGATGAAGTGGAAAAGGTTGACAAGGGAAAACGTAAAGTGGCAAAACGTAAACGTTGTAAGCAGTGTTACAAAAATGGAATTCGTAAAGATTCAAACTACTTTTGTCCAGACTGTCCAGACAAACCAGGATTGTGTTTGAAACCTTGCTTCCGAGAATATCATCAAAATTTACAGTGAAAAGTGAATTTATGTATTTTATTTGATATATGTTGTATTTTTGCATCATGATTGATGTACTTTTATCATATTTTTTTTATATATTCCCATAATATGTTGGTGGCAGTTCTTTTATTATATATTGTTTCAGTATTTTTTAAATTACTTATTTGCATAAATATAATAAATGTTTAAATAATATGACAGTTATTACTTCTTCTACCTATTTCTAAATTGACGCACACTGTGCGTCATGGGCAATGTTGAACCAGAAAAACTGAAAACCGGGCTAGGGACGCCCATGACGCACAGTGTGAGTCACAAGTGTTGTTGAGGTTAGGAACCAGTGGGCAAACTCCGTAAACCCAAGATTGGGCATGGGCAGTGAATGTGTTCGCCTTAATAGCGTATAACAATTCGATTCATTCGGTAACCGCTCTTACTCCTTTTGAAGTCGTTTATGGTCATATAGAACCAGGTAGCCCCCTCGAAGCAGATTTAGAACGAATAATGCTAAACGATTACACCTCGAAACACAAGGACCGAATAGCCAGGTTATATTCCGAAATTCATAATCGCAGTTCCCGAACAAAAGAAAAAGCCATCAATAAAGCTAACGAAAATAGAGAGATTATACCAGATATTCCCGAAACCATACTTGTAAAAAACAAACAATTCATGAGCAAAACAAAAAATAATGTCTTGTGGCATGACACAATCGTTCTGATCGTGGTAGCTGTTGCCCCTACTATCAGTTTACATCGTGATAACCTCATCTCATTTCTGTTTTCGATAGTTTCGGTGTGAGTTTTAATTAAAAATTGACATTTTGTGGGCTAACTTGGAACATCGACTAATTCGTTCTTTCTTCGTTTTTTAGGAAGAAGAATGGAGCGGAAGTACGTCCGCCAGTTGGGTGCACGCCCGTATCGGAACTATGCCCAAGATAAGTTGGAGACAGCTCTCGAACAAGTTGCCAACGACCGGTCACTTAGGGACGTATCTGCCCAGCATGGAATCCCCATGGCAACCCTCTTCCGCAAATTCCGAGGCCTCCACGGGAAAGCAGTTGGGAGGCCAACGGCTCTCACCGACGTGGAAGAAAAAACTTGGCTACAGCTCTGCTGATAATGGCGGAATGGCAAAATTCGAGTCATTGTTAGAAAAGGGGTGAAGGGGGCCAAAAAAATTATGGACAACTCAAAAACCAGTATTTCAGTGATGTTTTCGGGTTCGGCCAGTGGGATCCTCTTACCTGCGATGATCTGTTAAAGAGCAGAACACCTCTATAGCACGTGGATGGAGCATGGTGCTGAGGGAGTCAGATATAATCGCACCAAGACCGGCTGGTTCAACGAGGCTGTCTTTCTGGATTGGTTCGAAAACATTGCCCTACCCAATTTCAAAACCCTCCCCAATGACGGAGCCCAAGGTGCTTATCGGAGACAACCTGGCCAGTCACATTTCACCTCACGTGATTCAGAAATGCCAAGAGCTACAAATACGGTTCATTCTGTTACCACCGAACAGCACAAACTTGTGCTTGTGATGTGTCGTTCTTTGCACCTCTAAAGGCGAAGTGGAGAAAAATATTGACGGAATACAAACAGGAAAATAGAGGGGTTGTTCCCAAAGACAGGTTTTCCTCTCTGTTCAAGCGGTTGCTGGACGACATGAGGGATCGAAGTGCTAATGACTCGCGTGGGGGTTTCAAGGCTCGTGGACTGTATCCGGTGAACCAGAAAGAGGTTTTGAAGCGGTTGCTTGGCTATAAGGCCCCTGAAGCCGAAGAAAATGGGCAGCAGTGGACTGAAACCCTGCAAGAATATTTTGGTACCTGCCATTTTCCTAGTATTATCATTATATACTGCGTATTATTTATTTGTTTAAATCTATCTTTCATTGGTTTCCTGTCACCCATAATATTTTCTTCTCCCATCTAAAGGGAGTGGTCCTTCGAGAAACAAAACTTCCCACATCAATTCTTTTGCCATAGGATTTTCAGTAATTGGTGTTCAACCACCCCACTGATTCCACCAACCGATGTTCCAACAACCTTCTAGTATTTTTTACCAGTATTCCAACTTGCTAGCAGTAATATTTACCCATGTTCTGATGGACTTTTTCTTCTTCTACTTTATGTTTTGAATATTGGCTAGGAATTTTCCGAGTAATAGCCCTTAGGTAACTAAGCCGGAATATACTCAGGCTCGGAAAAACGTTGCAGGAGGCCTACACCCTAGTTTACTCGGCCACGAAGCGCTTCCTAGCGAAGTGTTGTTTATAGCTGTTAGTACATCACATTAGAAAGTTCTTGCATCTTGCGGTGTCATGACTCTGCGTCCGTAATTTATTTTATTTCAACACATCGCCATCAGGAATCGCCACACCATGTTCTCTTATCACCTAACTTATCATAACCACTTGTTTGTTTACGTTCGCTAGTGTTTTGATTTTTATGTGTTTTGCCGACGTTTTGGCTAGATATCCTGATCGACAGGTTCCAGAGTCTCGAATATTCACGGCAACTCATCAACGGTTATTGGATAGCTGGGTTCTTTTGCAGCACAGCGAGCTGAAGTTGGACAGCGTCCTACAGATGTTGGAGTGGAAGAATATGTGCTCGCTGGGGTGAGTGAGGATCCTGCGATTTCTACTAGAAACCTTGCCACTGAGCTTGGAATTTCTCAAAAATCAGTCCTCAAAATCCTTAACCGCAATAATTTTCACCCCTATCACCTAACGAAAGTCCAAGGCTTAGAAGATAATGATCATGAAAGACGAGTCCATTTCTGTCGTTGGCTGCTAAATTCGGGCATCGAACAGTACAATTTTTTTCGAAAGATATTGTGGACTGACGAATCACTCTTTACGAGGTAGGGCATTTTCAACGTCCATAACTTGCACTGTTGGTCACAAGAAAACCCTCATGAGGTTTGGCAGGCTTTGTTCCAGCGTAGTTTTGGGTTGGTGTAATTGGAGACCGCCTGATTGGCCTCAGAGAATCTCTTTTATCAATTTAATTGTGAATCTCTCTACCTTTCTTCATTTTTTCTCAATTTAAAATTTAAAATTGACCAAATAGACCGCCTTATACGTCTAAGGACACAGTAGAGATACCTACCATCCAGACAATGAGTGACCATCCACCAGATTTTCACATATCCCTTTCTAATAAATCGACGAAATACATCAACCTTGAAGGTATCTTCTAAGATGGTGATGAGGCCCCAAACAAGCAAAGATTAAGCATCCAACAATAAAATACAAGCTCTGACGAGGCCAATACAAGGCGAAAGCACTCAGCAATAAACCATAAATATGTTAGAAGCCTTCAAAATTTTCTCAACCCTCAAAAACCATTACCTTATACGGATAAGGCAACAACAGCCCCTGAATAATTCCTTTGTTCTCAGATCGCGACGCACGACCTGTTGCTTCGTCACAACGATGAGTGCTCAATCAAGTTCGACTAAAATCGAAAAATTGATCGGTCGCGACAATTTCGCATCCTGGAAGATGGCTATGAAAGTAGTTTTAGTTATCAAGGACCTCTGAGAAGTTATTGAGGTACCTACATTAGCAAGGGAGCCCCACTAGATATAGGTGGTAGCATAGTGAAGCCATATTACATCCACAAAGAATTAATAGTAGTAGTAGTAGACTCGTAACGTATTGAGGTTACCAACGGTTTGAAATACTGGGTGAGGACCTATAGGACCTATAGGTATGTAGTGGTCCAGAGGGATCATGAGCAGATCCCTTATCATGTGTTAACAGTGCAGGACCCGAAAATGGTGTGCTATCAATATGAGACAGACCCTGGTGACTCAGGCAGCCCTATAGTCACGGTCAGAGATGGCAAATTGGTGCTGGTAGGGCTAGCAGGAAACAACGTCTCAGATGAGGAGGGGAACAAGACGGTATACTTTAAGCAGAGTACCGCTCTGAACATTACTCAGATCAAAGATACACGTTTGGGAGGAGTGACGTATGAGACACTGCATCCAGAGGCTGGGAAAACACATTTCAAGATTCTGATGTATATCAACGAGTTTAGGTGAGCAGGAGCCAAAAAGATTCTCATCACAGGGCCTACACAAGTGGTATGTAGAGAGATATATCAGGCATTGATCCAGCACATACCAGAGACAGATGTGTCTGTTATGGTCCGAAGCATGTGAAAATCTAATTCAAGAGCCTTGATACAAGTAGCCGCTCATCAAACAGCAATGAGCATGATTCTTTCCAACGAACCTGCGATGCGGGACATTACTCATGTCATAGTTGATAAGAGCCACTGTGATGACTTGTCGACCCAGTTGCTAAAGCATTGGCTGAGAGTCAAGAGGTGACAGCAGTCTCTATGTCGGCTACCCGTGAGCATGCGATGAGCGACCAACTAGATAGTATCATTGAGCAGGAGATAGGTGATGGGAAGTGTATCATCCTCTTTGTACATACAGTGACCGGAAAGACAGGAGCCATGGCCTATGTGGCCAGATATGAGTGATTTAATCCGATTCTGCTATCTAGAGAAACGTATGAGAGAGCGCAGATCCAGATGAAAGATGGCGGCCGGCCCCTCATTGTCAGCACTACAGCACTAATATTGTGGAAATGGGCTTGAATACTGACTTGGACGTAGTGATAGACAATGGGCCCATACCCTGATAGTGATATAAATCGGGAATAGGGATAAATAATATTCAAAGAAAGAACAGGAAATACGGGGGAGCGAGAGGAACTGGTTTTAATCAGCAAGTGAACAAGACAAACAAGACAACAAGACAAGTCAAGTAAACAACAGTGCAAAATGTATCGACGCCTGTTGAGGACAAAATAGGCAACCCGCACCAGAAACAGTTCAACCGTTCAATGGTTCTTTTGCACTATACAACAAAAATGAAAACTCAGTCCCAGAAATCGTACAAGGAGGCGGAATTAATCACACGGAACACTATAAGACAAGTACACTCGATGAAGAAGATTTTGGATGCCATAAATAGAGAGATTAGTTCGAGTTCACAGATAACTTGAAAACGCTGGACAGGGAGGAGTTGCTAGACGAAATAGCGGAAACAGACAGACCGAAAATGCGGTTCTTGAAGAATTTACTAAATATATAGAAACTTTACTACGAGAAGATGGACTCACTCGACAAGGAGTCTCTTTCGTACAGCAAGTTACGGAAATCGACTTTATTAGATAGCATTCAGAGTGTGGGGTTTTACCATGGTATCAGACGTTGTCTACCCCAGAGGAGGACCCAGACAAACTTCTAACTTTGTTTCGCAACTTCTTGACGCATATAGAGAAGCTTACCAATACACCACTCTGATCGAGAAAACGTATCCATCATCGTTGGACTTCATATGGCCGTCAACTTCAGCCATTTCCACTTACTCCACATTTTTGTAGAGCCAAGGGGTGAGGCTGTAGAGATTGGATCGCAAAATTTATCAAACGCCTCAAATCAGATGGAGAGTGCTGTGGACATTTTCAGAAGTATTTTCGGACTTGGTGGCCTTCTCAAAATACTTATGTTCGCAAGATCCCAGAAGAAGGTATTTCCTGCTCAATGCCAGGGGACTCGAAAGCACGTTTTGTCGATTTGAAGATATCTGAACGAAGTGGAGGATTTCGAATCGATGAATATGTGGAGACCGGCGAATTTCCGAACCAAGATCGGATGCCGATGCACTAAGGGAGCAAGCCGCCGTACCAACTTCGCTTTACTAAAATAAATTGAAGAGAAGCTTCTGAACATTAGATGTGAACCAATCGAGCAAGCTATGAGAACAGTTTATTGGTTAGAAGACGAACTGTTTGGATCAATAGAAAGAAACTAGACCATTGCTAGAAATGCATTAACTTTAATAGGAACTAGGTTAGCGAGTTTTAAAATTTTGGATTATACTAAAATGTATAATAGCGGTAAATATATACCAATTTTTAAGGCTGGATCGAGAGATGAATATTCAGAACATTACTATCCATGTAATGTAATGTATTTTAGAAACTTTATTATTTCAATGCAATAACGACATACAGGAACTTAACGCTTTTCTTGTTTTCTGCGGGAGTGGTTCGATATAAATACAAAAAAACAAAATACTTTAGTCGTAATTGGAGAGCAATCAGCTGGGAAAAATTATATTTGCGACTCTTTGAAATCTTGGACAATGTCTTGCGGTGTTGTAACCGACTTATCAAAATCATCTGAATTTGGTTGCAAGACGCTATTAAGGAGAAGAGGTGCAAGACAAAGAAGAAGTTGGGACGGTGTCCGGACAATTCCCCACACTGACAATTCCACACACCACAAAAAATACTGACTATTCCCCACAGTCCGTAGACGCGGCTACCTAATTAACGACTAAGAAATAATCTCGACTGACAATTCCACACACTTCCCCCCCCCCCCCCCCACCTACACTCCCCAACACCACCCCAAAGGCTATAGACGGTTAGCGATTATAATCTCGTAACATTAGCGTTACTGTTAATAATCACAGTTACGATGACGAACAAAACAGTGACAGCCTGAACTTAACAGCTTATGCTTGCTTGCATGATCTCAAGAACTACTCTGAGGATTTCCTTCAACAGTGGGAGTTAACTAAATTCGGAGTCAAAAATGCGTTCTATAGGTCCCATCCCTATTTAAAATATAATTTCGTATATACATATTAACACATATATATATGTGTAACGAACTCGCTCATCTGCGGGCCATACTACAATAAATTTGTATCTTGCTGAAAATTACAAATTTTAGGTTTCCCTTATTTGTCGAAATAAATTAATACAACTTGGGATATGCCTTCATCTGGTAGAGGTATATTAATATTTAAATAAAACACATTTTTTTGTCCATGCTGCAGCAAACCTACGTACTCAGCCCTAATGTTGTTATTTTGGAGAGTAAATAAAATGTTCGCTTACTTATGAATTTATACTTATACAACTTGGTAAGTAACGTCATGTGGTATTGATGGCACGGTACATATGTTACATTTTATATCCAAGCCAAATCGTTATGAAGTCACTTACCAAGTTTTATGAAAATATATTTGGAAATAAGCTAGAAATAGCATTTGATTTATTCTAAAATATTAAAATGTGATAAGTACAGATGAGTTAATATGACTGTTGGGACATTATAACACCTTTTATGTTGCCCTGTGGGATTACCCCCTTGGGACATTGACCTGTTGTTGGATAAACACCTTTTATGTTGCCCTGTGGGATTACCCCCTTGGGACATTGACCTGTTGTTGGATTCCTGGATTATGCGGTCACATTCCGTTATGGATACAATACCGCACAAAATGAACCCCCCACCTGTAGCCAATGGGGTAGCAGGTGTTCATTCCTTCAGAAACAAGTGCCTGCGCTGTCTATTGGCATTGCCGTTTTGATTCTTGCCGTGTTAGCATCATGACTACTATGGAGTTAGAATTTGGTCGGACATCTAGGGGAAGTGAGTGCGTTTACCATGAAGGTTACGAATACCAAAAGTTAAGAATGGCGAAAAGTGGTGTTGTGACATGGGTGTGCGTTATGAAGTATTCGAAAAAGTGTTATTCATCAATTCAGTCCAAAGATAAAATTTTAACACGTGGACCAAACAGTGAGCATCAGTGTGGTGTTCCTGATGTTGCGCGGATAGAGGTTTCGAAGCGCGTCCAAGGCGCGGTGAAGAGAGCGCGCGAAGACGATGCCAGTGTTAGTCAAATTTACAACGATGCCATGGGCGACCTTCATGATAAAGGTATGTGTTCTTAGCGTTATTTTTAGTTGTCAGCCTCACAATAACAATACTCTTTCACCCTTTTCTATATATAATGTAAGACATAAGGTAAAGCCTAGTTTATTATATATATTATTTTATTTTACGTTTGTTTTCAGGTTATGACTTTGTTACCGAAATGCCTAAAACAGAGTCTATGATGAGGTCACTTTATCGAAACAGAATCAGTGCCCAAGGAAACGCAAAGGAGCCGGAACACAGAGAAAATATAGTTATTGATAACAATACTTTGACTATGATTGACGGTTCATCTTTCCTTTTGGCTGACGACGGAAATGAAGAAAGAATTATTGTTTTTTGCGGCAGTAAAGGAAAAGAGAGCTTGAAGTGTTTTAGTCATTTTTTTATGGATGGTACTTTCAAGAGCACTAGCAAGCAGTTCTGTCAAATATATACCATTCATGCCGATTTTGGGAGTAGCGATGATGAGACAAACATATTTCCTATACTATTCGCACTTCTACCAAACAAGAAGAAGCAAACGTATACGAGACTGTTCAGACTCCTCCTCCAGGCTGTTCCGGAGTGGAAACCAGAAGACATAAACGTGGATTTCGAAGCTTCTGTCATTTCTTCTTTGCAAGAAGTATTTACAACAACAAAAATTCACGGCTGTCATTTTCACATGACAAAATGCTTATGGAGAAAAGTACAGGATCTCGGAATGTCGGTGGAGTACCGAGAGAATACCGAAATCAGCCTTCATGTCCGTATGTGCGCAGCACTTGCCCTGAAGAGAAGCTAATCTACTCAACGTTCTATGTCCGCTTATGTTTTATTATGCACTAATGCGTCATTCTTACTCAACAGTAATTCCATGAAGATGTGCTAAGATTGATTGTGGTGGAAATACACTCTGAAGCTCCAGAAAGTTCTAAACTTAGCCAGTTTTTTGACTACTTCGTTGACAACTTTTATTCCAATTGAGATGTGGAACTGCCACCAAGCCCGGCACAGGACAACGAACGCTGTTGAGGGCAACAACCGACTCAACAATGATACCCCAAATTAAAAGACGTTATCAAAGTCGGAAGCTGACAAACTGTATTACACATAAAATACAAAAAAATACAAAAAAAATTAAATAAAAAAAATACAAAAAAAATGTAAAAGCTGATTTTATGAATGATAGATGTTGTTATTATTTTGCCAGTCCAAAGCCTGGATAAAGTGTGATGGAAATCAGCCTTTTTTGCACATTTTACATCAATGATATTTTCGAGACCGTATTAGTAATGAAGTACATAGCTTGCATACCGGTAACATGTTAAGGTGCATTGCCACTGGTGCGGCTGTAAACGATGATCGCTAACCGTCTATAGCCTTTGGGGTGGTTTTTGGGGAGTGTCGGTGTGGTGGGGAGGGGGAAGTGTGTGGAAATGTCAGTCGAGATTATTTCTGAGTCGTTAATTAGGTAGCCGCGTCCACGGACTGTGGGGAATAGTCAGTATTTTTTGTGGTGTGTGGAATTGTCAGTGTGGGGAATTGTCATGTAATCAGTTGGGACAACCGTTGTATTTCATCTTTTACATGTGCTTTTTGGTTCATTATATTGTCTATGTGAGTACATGGTGTTGAGTCTTATTATACCTGCATTTCCTGGTTCTGAGGTTTTATGTCTGGCTAGCTACCCTTGATCAAGTCGTAATATTTCGATTGAGTCATAAGAACATATGTCATTCAATTAAGTCAAGTTAAACTATTCTTCAGTTAGGTTATTCGCTCACAGCCCCAGTAGGAGCTTACACATGCATGAACTGATGCAGCACCTCACAAGTGTTCATTGAGATAATATCGCTAAGCTATTTACTATAAGGCAATTATATGTTAAAAATTTACTTCTGATATTCCATAAGGATCCACAAATAATAGGTTCACAACGTAATCCAATGTATATAACAAGGTACGTAGCCGCAGGAAATGTAATTGCATCAAGTCCGAGATTAACGTTCAACTCACAATCCAAAATTCATTATTTACATTATCCACAGAGCACTAGAGGGCCATATGAAAAATGCTCAAAGATTCACAAGACAAAACTACAAGAAACATATCTTAACCTGGCTTGTAGAAAAGGGGGAAGCGGGATGTGAAACTGTTTTAAGCAGTATTTATGTACAGTGATTATTTTAGGAAATATCTTCTCTTAAAATTATAAGAATATTATACGCATAATATTATATTTTTAAGTACCGATTGTATCATAGAGTAAATAGATTGTAAGACATGAGCGAATCACCAAGACCTTTCCCAACAACACGGGCCAAGCCTATTGTTGGGAAAGAAATCGAAAGTGAGTAGCTTAAGTTGATCAATTTGTACCATATTGATAAAATGCATTTGTATGATTAAATAAATAAATATTTTTATTCGTGGAAATATTGTTTGTGCGTTTTCTGTGTCTCCTGAAAAATTTAAATTGTGTCGATTACAACGTTGTGAGGCGGAAAGCGAAAAGGGACCTCTTGTCGGCAAAGCTGATTTCGAGAAAAAACCAAAAAACCGAAGGAAGGTCAGAATTATCAATTGTTTTTCCATCTATCGATTATCGATCCTTATACCCTTCAGAGCCAGAGTAGTATGGCTGAAGGATCGAATCGAATTGAAAGTAACCTAAATGAGCAAATATCGAGTTCAGGAAAAGGTACCTCTTGTCGGCGCGTTGATAATTGGAGGTTACAATCGTTTCTTATCACCAGGATTTTTGTTTACAACTCGTTTTGTGCTTCCAGGGTAATTTTACCCGTCCTTTTTTTCGAAGAACGTTTCCTTCTCCGCGAGAAACAATGACTAAGTACTTCGGGGGGTACTTCTGACGAAGTACTTCGGGTCGTGAAAGAAGTGTGTGCTGTAGGTGAAATCGGGGAAGAAGACTAGGCAGTGTTTGCTGATTACTTCACCAACGACCGCGAACTGAGTACTGGTGACGAATCAATTGACAACGAGCTTGATCTTAATGTTGAGAAACAACAAGATGATTTAACAGACGTGCTAGAATTGGCAGGTGAGCTAGCTGGTAGCGATCAGAACGTTATATTTGAGGTGGTTATCCTTGAACATGCCATTGATGAGGATGACGGTGGAGGGGTCTTTCCATCGGTCGACAAAACCCCCGATTTCACTTTTGACAATTCGACAGATCATGAAACAGTTATGCAGTTCTTAGAGAGAGGATGTGGGTGCAAGGAGCAGTGTTGTAAAGCGTTCAGCGCTGCTGAAATCGAAGAACTGCACCGAGAATGTTCGGGACTGGATGTTTATGCAAACAACGTTGTGAGACGCAAATTCGCTCACAATAATGAAGGACATTCGTCAGATCAGATTCCCTTTCGAAGCCTGGGAATGCCTCAACTTACTTCAGTCGCACGGTCGCGGATCACGCTCGGATTACCTAAATCCACGAAGATGAAAAATGCTGAATCGGATCCACACGCGCCGGCGGGAAGAAACGACGCTGCGATTTCCAGCCCCCACTCGATCAGAGCTGAGACAATTTGATTGGTTCCCCTAATACGGGAAAACTCGTCCCACAGAGGCGGTACCTTGGTTTGGAACATCGAGATTCGCCGTCACTAGGGCAACCAGAATTTGATGGCACCATATGGCCCTCATCTAACGCCCCTTATCACCGCGCATGCGTAGGAAATCACAGAGACGATTTGGGAAATGGAAAAAGGGATTCATTCTAATACCATGTGACTTCAAGTAAACATTTCACCTGCCCGAGACAGCAGCCTGTTGCTGGGGTCGGGGCCATCCAAGTTTCCAAGTTTGCTGGAAAAGACTTTCGTGACAGTAATTCGCGATAAGTGGCAAACGTGATAAAGCAGAGACGGTCTCTGGTTTTAGAATCCTTTCAGTGAAGATTAATCCCGATCACTGGACGCACATCGCCGAGGTTTTGGGAGACGGACTAGCCAACCATCTCCAGTCAACATTATCCGAGGCCAGGACACCTGGATTTCATCCGTATCTCAACAGGAACAGGAATATTAAGGTTAGTTGCATAAATACCGTGTAAGGTCCTTGGTGATAGGATAGGTTATTTATTTCGCAAACTATTTGAATAAATCAATTATTTCAGAAAGGTCATCATCTGCCTTATGATTCAGAAATTCCTTAAAACACCTTCACAAGGTCAGGGGTTGAGTAAAAGGGAAATTCAGGGAAGTAAAGCTGGAAGGGAGTTTGAGGTTTTGGGGGTAATTGACCAAACTCAGTAGACACCTTCCTAGCTCTAAAGAAGGCGTATTGAGTGGTGTGCATAAACTGTGCATTCACCACAAAATACCGTCTTACAAACGTCAACAGTTAAGATCACTGGTCCGCAACCGGGGTGCCGCAAGATTTTGAGATCAGAATAACGTTTTGTATAATTATAATAAGAAAGGAGAAAAAAACAAATATTGAACCTACTGCAATTTATTGGAACACGATTGAACTAAAAACTAAACACATCCCAAAACACTAAAAGATCCGCTACCTAGTATAATATGTGTGAAATGACGTATTATAAAAGCAACCGGAAGGCAGAGCTAGTGCCAACGTGGTCATGATTTGATCAGAAGTGCAGAGCAAAAGCTGTTCAAAGTTCATTCTCCCTTGTTTCGTTTTCTTTTTTTCGTCCCGAGATGCTGAGATAAATCTGCTTGTACGATTCGTTTACGTCAGTGATTTAGAATTTATCCAATCTTGAGTGGTTTTTTTTTTTTTCAATCACTGCGATAAGTAAAAGTTCTCTTCGAAAAAATGGATAGATTTGTGATTAAGAAAGGAAGATATGACGCTGATGAAAGAATGATGGATCAAGAAACGGGGTCTGATTCAACAACTGCGAGTACTTCTTGTTCACCAATTGTGACGCAGCCGATGAATGTGACATCGAAGCCCCCTACCACGAGTATGAAAAGTGGAGCTAAGAATAGACAATACCTTGATCTGACAGTCGGGTTAACCTGGTGTGGGCCTCCAGACAAACCGATTCCTAAGTGTGTTGTCTGTGGTGAAACATTGAGCAATGCAGCAATGGTCCCAAGTAATTTGAAACGCCACCTTTCTAGTAAACATTCTCATTTGGGGGTCAAGGATGCTGTTTATTTCAAGAGGCTTCTTTCTAGCAATAATTGAAGCAGCTTTGGAAATTGACAAGGTACCCCTCTCGGCTGAAACTGTCGCTCGTCGTGTTGCTGAAATGTCGTTCAAAAGACAGAACCTCTGAAATCTTGAAAACCTCGCCGTTCGCGCTCCAAGTTGACGAACCAACGGATTCCACTGGGAAATGCCACTTGGTATGGTTTGCCCGTTTCATTGATGGAGATGAAATTGTCAGCCAGTTTTTTTGTTTGAAGAAAATGATTCCAAGGGGAACGATATTTTCGAGAACATCGATTCATTTTTTGCTACCAACGATATACCGTGGAGTAACTGTGTTGGTATATGCACAGATGAAGCTCCAAGTATGATCGGCTCTATCAAGGGACATTTTTTGACGTGATTTGTTGTGTTTTTGACGCTTTATCGTGGCAAATATGGACGAGGCCGAGATGAGAGCTGTGTTGATGGATTTAGAAGAAGAGAGTGAAAATGAGGAAGTGGTCATGAAAGGCAGTTGAACCACGACATGAGTGATAGTGACTTAGATGATTCTCAGCCGACAGCGACGTTGACAGCTGTTCAAGTGAGTCTGATCATGATATCAACGCAAATGACATTGAAAGTATCGTCATCGATGACAACATCACTTGGGGGGCAGTTGATGAAAGTAGGCTGAAGAAACTATTGGGATCAATCCAGACATATTTGAATCCATGACCAATTGCTCTCCAGCCAAGTTTCTGGAGTTATTTGTGAGTAATGACGTTCTTGACCTTATTGTCAATGAAACTAATAAATTTGCCCAGGAAAGCAAAGACAATCAGCCTCTATCTACACCAAATTCCAGGCTTTCGAAATGGGTTGATACTACCTCCACAGAAATAAAGAAATTTCTAGCCATAGTCATGTGGATGGGACTGATATCATTGCCATCAATTGGCCACTACTGGCGTACAACTGGGATATTCAAGACCGAGTTTGGCAATTTTATGACATGATTTGAGATCCTACTGTCCTACATTCACTTCGCTGACAACAATCTCTGCCCACCAGGAGATCGCCTCCATAAAATTCGGGCGCATATTGAGATGGTAGTAGATAATTTTGTATGGGCGGTGATTCCAGATGAAACATTATGCATTGACGAAAGTATGATTCCGTTTCGTGGTCGAGTCATTATCAGGCAATACATCCAAAATAAGGCGCACAAGTATGGCGTCAAGATTTTTAAATTGTGCGTTTTGCAATGCTACACACTGGCTTTCTGGGTCTACACTGGTAAGGAACAAAGTAGAGAAACACGCATTTCTTCAAAAATTCTATTTGACCTCAGCAAGCCTTATCTCAACTTCGGTCGATCGTTCTACGTTGACAACTGGTACAACAGTGTAGACCTAGCCCACAGGTTTAACTTTTTCAATACTCACATCGTTGGGACCCTAACTAGAAAACAAAAACTCAATCCTCCCTCTGTCCTCAACCACAAGTTGAAGAAAGGTGACAGTATTGCGCAAATCAATAACAATGCTGTTGCCATGAAATGGAAAGATAAAAGGGATGTACTTATGCTTTCAACCAAGCATGGTGCAACTATGACGACTTCTGTTCAGTGTGGAAAGCAAATCACAAAACCTGATGTAGTTATCGAATACAACTCAGGAAAAGCTGCTATTGACCTCAGTGACCATATGGCATCCTACCACACGTGTTTGCGCCGATCTGTAAAGTGGTACAGAAAAGTGGTGTTCGAGCTTTTGCTCAGCACTTCAGTGGTAAACGCTCTCACATTGTTCAAACAAGTTACCGGCAACAGGAACATTTCAATAACTGACTTCAAGGAAGCCACCCATTGCCGAACCGATGATGGTTCCCTTGTCAACAGAATTTTGGGTAGCCAAGGTTTTGAAACTGCAGCAATGGCAAGAGGAAAACAGCTAGAGAAAAGATTCTCCAAAGCTGTTGCCCGGAAATTGGAATGTAACATTAAACCATGTGGGTTACTCCTCAATGCTAAATACCCATGTTTTGGCTCGTCTCCAGACGGTATAGGTACAGATTTTGTGGTCGAGATAAAATGTCCAACGAGTGAAAGAGCCATTGAGTCCTATATAAACAGGAGTGGCCAAATAACTCCAAAATATATGGCACAAATACGGGGATGCTCTTCAAGGGATTCCACAAAGGACTGTTTGTCGTTGCAGATCCAAATTTTGAAGAAAATGACATATTTCGTTTGTGTTGGGTTTCAAGAGACGACCCTTTACTACAAGTGCTTATGAAAAACGCTCAGGATTTTTGGCTTTCCAAAATCTATAAGTTTTTATGATTATTATTTACTTTATGCTCTTTGATTTAGATATAAGTATGTCTATTTTTAATTTAACACTCCGTACTTCTACTATTGCCCTGAAAATTTCTATTCAAACTAAATAATTCTATTCTAAATAATAATGATTAATGTTGAGAAAATTTGGTAATGATGCAGGTGTTAACCTATTGTCACACTTGGCTGTGGAAGATGGAAGGGTCAAAATCTATTGTGGTCTGGACTCGGGACATTTCTTTGTCATGCTGGATTAAAATAGGAAAGTTTTCTCTTATAATTACTAATTATGGTAAACTGAAGTCAATTACGGAATCTATTTATTGGTTGTATGTTTATAACCAGAGTGACAAAAATACTGCTTATGAATGTTTCCTCAAAGGCACTCTATTGATCTTTCTTCTTCACTTTGTGCGATGAACAATAACAAATTAAGAAAGGGTGTTCTTTAGTACTGCCCCCCACTATCTAATCGGTGGTAACACCTGTGAGCCTCGAAACGGCTCTCAATCCGACGCCCGTAAATCTGATAGGTCTGGCTACAAAGCGTGGGAATCGCCCAGATTCTACGATCCCGCGAGCCAGGATAAACGGTCAGATTACCTAAAACAAAGACGGGAAAATCATGACGACGCACGACACGTGCGGCAAAAGGAATTCAACGAAGCGGACTTTCCATGCCCCCTCTCGACCATCCTAGACGATCTGATTGGTTACTACAATACGGAAATCTCGTCCCACAAAGGCGGTACCGTGGATTGGAATATCGTGATTCGCCGTCGCTGTGGCAACCTGAAATGATGGAAGAGTTCGGACCTAATCTAACGCCCCTTATCACGCACATGCGTAAGAAATCAGAGAGACGATTTGGAAAATGGTAAAGGGACTTCATTCTACTACTATGTGACTTCCAGTTAACTTATACCTGCTTAACAGCAGCCTGTTGCTGGGGTCGGGGCCGTCCAAGTGCTAGCTTACTGGTATAGACTTTTGTGACAGAAATTCGCGATAAGTGGTAAGCGTGTTAAAGCAGAGACGGTCTCTGGTTTTAGAATCCTTCCGGAGAAGATTAATCCCGATCACTGGTCGTACATCGCCTGAGGTTTGGCAATAGACCTAGCCAATCTATGCAGTAACAAATCCGAGGCTGGGACACCTGAATTTCATCCGAATCTCAAGAGGAACAGGAAGATTAAGGTTAGTTGCATAAATAACGTGTAAGGTCCTTGGTGATAGGATAGGTTATTTTGCAAACTATTATAATAAATCAATTATTTCAGAAAGGTCATCATCTGCCTTATGATTCCAAAAATTCCTTATAACACCTTCACAAGGTCAGGGGTTGAGTAAAGGGGAAATTCAGGGGCTAGAAGGAGGTTTTGAGGTATTGGGGGTAATTGACCCATCTCAGTAAACACCTTTCCTAGCTTAAAAGTAGGCGTATTGAGTGGTGTGCATAAACAGTGCATTTTACCACGATTTACAGTCTTAGAATGGTGGAGGCGCCGGGTAGAAATGAGCAGTGTTGCTAACTGTTCACATCTCTTATCAGTTGAATTTTGTCGTTCAATACGGTTGTGTTTCTCTGAAATGTAGTTATGTAGACTGTACTACATGGTGATAGTCTGAGGGATCTTTTTGGGGTGTATGGTTCTTTTAATTGAATGGTTTGGTGTAAAAATTTGTGCATGTGTGGTTTCTTGAATCGAATTGTTTAAATCGACACAGTTGTTTACGGGATGTGAAGTAGGATTCAAATTACCTGTGATTACACGTGACGTAGGTTTGTTTCTACATAAAGAATGTATATATTTGTCTCTGAGTGCGATGTATGTAGTGTGGAATTCTATAATGCAGTGGCGGTATTCAGTATTTTCCTGTGTAAATGAGTGTGTTTCTTTTTGAAATCTGATGTTATGGTAATGCTTCCATCTCCTAGAGTTGAATTTTGCGTGGCATTCGAGGCCATTTGTACTAGAAGGACACTGTATTACTGTAATTAATTATTAATTATTGTATTTGTACTCTAAGTGTAGTTGTTTATAACTCGGGATTTTTACAGTGGAAAGTCAGTAATTAAGATTTAGTTGATATTATTTTTCATCCCTTCTTAAGTTGGTCGTTATGTTTGCTTATTTCCCATTATGTGACAGTTTTTCACATTGTAATGTGGGGAAATTGCGTTTTTATGATTTAATTCGGCCTGTAGTTTCTGAGCTTTATGGTTGTCACCGATTACGGATTGCAATTTTAAAGAAGATGACGTTATACGTCTTACATTTCGTTTGAATTTCTAAGTAGTTTAATACTGAAGTCGTCAGATGCTTGGGCTGTTACTTGAGGCGTACCTCGCGTGTTATCTTCTTAACAGGTCGCGGAGAGGGACACTTTGTAAGGTTGGCTTGGAGGGTGCTTATCTCATTCCTGGGATCCTTATCTCTTAAGCTCGGCGGTTAGCCGCTACATGAATCCGTGGGATGCTGATTTCAGCTTTAAAACTCCCTCCTCTCTTGATATGAAGAACCGTTTCATCTCTAATATTCTTCAGTTCGGTTCGCGAGATCGACGGGTGTTGACCGTGTCTAAGTGGCTGCGAATGATTCATTGTTCTTCTGTAACTTTGTCCTAATTTTGCCAGGAATGTGTGAATTCTTTAGGTGATTGTTTTTGTCTCTCTTGTTGACGTAGGGTGGCTGTCAGTTGCGCGTACTGTGCAAGGATTCGATCCTTTACGGGCGTGAGAGATTGGTCAGCTATTGTACGTCAACGTCCCTTATGATTTTTTTGTTTTTTTTTTTAGATTTTTGTAATTATTCTAGAAAACTAGCGCTCTGTTGCAGGGTGGTCGTCAATTCCTATTCTGTTAATGTTAATGGAAAAGGTTGGGGACGATTGGAGCAGAGCGGGCCAATGTAGGGTCGTTAATTTATATATTTTTGGCAAATTATTTGTTTTCTGAATATTGTCTTATTTGGAGCCACGAGTTCGGTGTGTTTTTCGTGTGAAAAATCGTGTTTCGTTTGTGGAATTGTGGAAAATTTCGCGTTGTTTTTTGTAGTGATTTATTGCAGCATTCTGAAATAATTCTCCCGATAACTGACTTTTCATTTTTATTCACTATATTCGCGAAAATATTTTTGGCGGTAGTCTTACATGTGAATTTTTAATACTCTGTGCGTCGATGTTCACAAGCTTTGAACCTTATTTCACTGGTGATTTACAGTTGATTTCCGTATTCGTCTTCTTACGTTCTCTACTCTCGCACAATGACTTTGGCGAGTCTAACACGAAACCTTTCTGACTGGTTTCGGCTGCTATCACAAGTTGTAAGCTGTTTGAACAGCTGTTAATTACTTGATCACTCGGGGGTAGAATTTCAAATGTCCGTCAATTTCCAGACTGTCCGTTGTGAAACTTAATTTTTCGTGTGTGTTTGATGTGTGATTACGATAGAAATCGCAATTGTTGCCGCTAGCTGCTTGCTGTCACGTGAGTCTAGTTTTTATTAAATCTATTCTACTTGCCTATATCCTATCTGGCTATACCTTTTGTATGTCTATGTACTTATCCTAATCCCATTGTAATTTGGCCGTAATTGATGGGCCTAACTAGTCTATCTGTATTATTTGCCTATTTTCAATGGCCTATTTGCTAGTCTGTTATCTATTTGTGTTATAGTTTACACAAACTAACGGTTTGTTCCCTTATCTACTTTTAATTCCTAAGTACGGTTTTTTTGTTTAGATTATATTCTCAAGTACGGGGTTTTTGATTACATTAAATTCTTTAGTACGGTTTTTGTTGACATGAAATTTCCAAGTACGAGTTTTTTCCTTCGCTAAATTCATAAATACGGGCTTTCTTTTATTTGCGTTTGTGCATTGCCCCTTACATGACTTGAAAATTGGTTTCTTTGTTTATTTTTGTTTCACCACGATGTTATTAGGTAGAATTCACGGCCAATTACAGCCTTGATTTTTGTTTTATCTTAAATTCTGTTTCCCAATCTCCGAGAACCTTTCTTTCCCAAGTGTACTGTTTCCTTTTATTCATTCCTTTGTGTGCTGATACGCACAGCACACAGTACACAATACTGCAAGCGCGAATAGGCATTCATGTTACAACAAAACTAACTCGCGTCTGGACGCACCGCGACCGCGCGCGATAAAAAAAAAACCGCACGCGAGAAAAAAAAAAACCACAGCACGTGCGATAAAAACTGCACTGCATGCGACGAAGAAGCCACAAAACCCGAAATCAGCAGCCCACAGCATCAGCAGACATCAAGAACGCCCACACACGTCCAAGTGGGGGGGTATTGTGAGCCTCGAAACGGCTCTCAATCCGACGCCTGTAAATCTGATACGTCTGGCTACAAAGCGTGGGAATCGCCCAGATTCTACGATCCCGCGAGCCAGGATGAACGGTCAGATTACCTAAAACGAAGACGGGAAAATCATGACGACGCACGACACGTGCGGCAAAAGGAATTCAACGAAGCGGACTTTCCATGCCCCCTCTCGACCATCCTAGACGATCTGATTGGTTACTACAATACGGAAATCTCGTCCCACAAAGGCGGTACCGTGGATTGGAATATCGTGATTCGCCGTCGCCGTGGCAACCAGAATTGATGGAAGATTTCGGACCTAATGTAACGCCCCTTATCACGCGCATGCGTAAGAAATCAGAGAGACGATTTGGAAAATGGTAAAGGGACTTCATTCTACTACTATGTTACTTCCAGTTAACTTATACCTGCTTAACAGCAGCCTGTTGCTGGGGTCGGGGCCGTCCAAGTGCTAGCTTACTGGTATAGACTTTTGTGACAGAAATTCGCGATAAGTGGTAAGCGTGTTAAAGCAGAGACGGTCTCTGGTTTTAGAATCCTTCCGGACAAGATTAATCCCGATCACCAGTCGTACATCGCCTGAGGTTTGGCAATAGACCTAGCCAATCTATGCAGTAACAAATCCGAGGCTGGGACACCTGAATTTCATCCGAATCTCGAGGGGAACAGGAAGATTAAGGTTAGTTGCATATATAACGTGTAAGGTCCTTGGTGATAGGATAGGTTATTTTGCAAACTATTATAATAAATCGATTATCTCAGAAAGGTCATCATCTGCCTTATGATTCCAATAATTCCTTATAACACCTTCACAAGGTCAAGGGTTAGGGTGAGTGTAATTCAGGGGCTAGAAGGAGGTTTTGAGGTATTGGGGGTAATTGACCAAACTCAGTATACACCTTTCCTAGCAATAAAGTAGGCGTATTGAGTGGTGTGCATAAACTGTGCATTTACCACGATTTAACGTCTTACAACACCCTGAATCTATTACTGCTCATGATATTTTCTGGTTCAACTACTTAAAAATCTCACTTTTCAACTTTCGGTAGAAGACAAATACTATTCAAACACTCATTGTATCACAGGTTCCGATCTATTCGTCCAACTAATCAACAGTTTACTAGAAGGATTGATTTAGGATATTTTTGAGATGGTACCATAGAATCATCACTTGGTCAAACTAGAATTAATGTTTTATTTGAAAAGTTTAGTATTCATCCACCAAGATTGGTTTAGGCTAACATTCCCTGATTAAAATCCACAACAACATACAGTGAGCAAGCAAACGGGGTTTGTTTTGCTCTGTCTATCTACGTTTCTTAGTTTCTATTGGGTTAGGTTGTGGTATGTCGTAGAAACCACCCCCACATCTAGATGGAAATTCGCTCTATAACTATCTTAATTCTTTGGTGTCTGTTCACAGGGACGCTGCTCCTGAAAAGATGAAAATTCCTGAAGCGACTGCATGTACAAAATGTTACCTACCATACTTATAAATGTTAAGTACAGTTATTTTTTTATAACTAATATATTTTTCACTAAAAAAAAAGTATGTCATTTTAATTTATCTCGTCGATATCTCGTCATCTGTTGGTCCGATTTCGTTCAAACGCAATAGTTATTTGGGTATAAGTTCTAGAAAAATTCCCTATAATGGCATTGTTCGTTTGTGAGGACATTTTCAGTTTTACATTAAGTCTGTCAAAATATCTTCAAGACCCCGAACATGACTAATCGTCGGCTTTGAAATACGCAGACGATGTGATGCAAATGTTTCAGAGAATACGTGAGCCTGGCCATTTTGAAAAGCATTTCTCCCAACTCTATCAATAGGCATTATTGACAGTGAATGAAGTACTGTTTTCTACAATCGAGGTTCCACGTCAGAGCTCCAGACTAATCCACAGAGAAAACCTTCCCCACAACTCAGCTGAAGAATACTATCGAAAATGCATTTTCGTACCTTGCTTAGATGGGCTCATAAGCGCGTTGGATGAGCGTTTCGGTCAGAATAGGAGTATTCTCTCAGCTTTCGAAATATTGCTGCTAAAAAATATGGCGTCAACCGATTATGTTGGCTAGGACGTCTGTATAATTTGAAAGAGTATACTGATACACACCTCAGAATCTGCTTTAAGAGCAGAATACACCCTGTGGAATCGGAAGTGGAGACGTCAACAAATAGGCCAACGAAAATGCTTGATATTCTCGATCAATGTGATGAAAAATTTTATCCGAACATCAGAAAACTCCTCTGCACTTTGGTGACTCTACCCGTCTCTACCTGAGGTAGAAAGATCGTTTTCTCAATGAAGAGGATAAAAAATTACCTTAGAGATAAGATGGGCAACGAACGCCTTTT